>JAFIDM010005346.1:30855675-31021952 GCA_023159025.1 Thereuonema tuberculata | reverse complement strand
ATCTTAAGCCAAAGAGAAGACAGACTTCTATAAAGTACATATAATTGCTATTAAGATGTAACTTTAGTAAGAAAGAATGGAGACGTTGAAAATAAAATTTCTTATAAAATTAAATAAAATTATCCATTGTCCTTTATAATATTCCTTTCAAGGTCTCGTCTTTTCTGTCCTAAAATTAAATACCTGTGACGTTTTCTATATTCCTGTAAAACTTTCTTTACGTATGAAAAATGAAACACGTATTAGAAAATGTGATATAATTCTAATGATTCGTTGTACACTTTTTGTTGGACATTTTTCTATGTTCTGTCACTGTTGAAAATCAGATGAACCGAAAAGGATATAACATTTTAGAAACCATGATATTTAAATCGTTGTGAGACGCTTACTAAACTGCCGCTAAAACGGTAATGCAAGAGCACTTTTCGGCAGCACAGAGGTCGTGAGCGACCAGGTCTGGCTGTTTCGAAAGACCGCTGGACGCTCAACCTGGCGGGTGTAATGTTATATTAAACTGAGAAATACGACCAAGATTACAACCAATGAAAGTGAAGCATTGAACACGTCAGTCGTGACGTGACGTTCATTCATCGAGTCCACTACGAAATTTGTTTCCACTTTATCTGAACGGAGAGCAATTACAAATTATTACTACATTAATGACATTACCTTTCGATAAAAAATAAAGTTTACACTTAAATGCATAAAATGTATGCGTCAGAATTTATCAGAGAATATTTGAAAATTAGATTTTTCTCAAATATTCACGGCATCAACTGTTTTCGCATGGAATTCTGGGATCGCCGATCACTCACTAGTAAAGAATTGAAGAATTAATCCTAACAAATCAAAGAAAATAAAAAAAAAAAATACCTCACGATGATCTTGCTAAATTTTTATTAATTTCTGAATATGAATTTAGTTACATTAAAGGTTTCTATGATTATCCAAATCAAAACTTCAAAAATATTTTCGATTTTGATTCAGAAAGTAGAAACAGACACAATATAATTCAGTATCGTTCGAAACTCCTTCCTCACAACGTTTCCTAGCGTATTTTGATGCAATGAATTAGCCTATGTTTCAGTGTAAAGATTGTTTCCTATCGAATGATGATTGTTAAAGCAATAATAGCTTTTTGAAGGCTTTCAGTGCAGTTGAGATGAGACCATTGTCAGTAGAGCAAACTATGAATGATATTACCAGTGTCATATTTCAATTCAGTACTTTATTGATTGGATTCGCGAAAGACATGCGCTACCGTATTCTATCATTTAAGTCGCATCAGAAACTTTTCTGCCAGGCATGTCGCTTCAAACGCCCCGATCAAGTTGGATAGTGTTCGCCTAGCTTAAGGGTATATATCTCATTGGCTTTGCTGTGAAAATCTTTTTGATTCTTATTTGTAGTCCTTAAAGTAATTTTGAGTAAAATGGTACACGTTTGATAATTAGAAATTAGGTCTTATTACGTTTTATTAATTAATGTGAAGGGCCACTTTCTTGTTCACTTTTGTTTTCTTTATATGTTTCTTGGGATCACTGACTGTAATATACTGGGCGAATCCAGCTGGTGAAGGGTAAGAACCCTGAAACAGCTGTTCTGGATTTCCGGTGTAGGAAAATCCAAAAACAGATCAGCGATTCCTTTATTCATGTGCGAGTTTGCTTTTTATTGTACAGTATTTTAGAAAATTTCAGAGTTTCAACCACATAAATATTTTAAACTGGGATGAAAGTTGCAGACAACAAGAAAAGGAGCAATGGTGGTTTAGCACGATTTAAGATCGAGTTTCATTTTTTTATTGAGTACTTTTGTAATAGTTTTTTGTAATTCTCCTCCAAACGGGTCGTAGGGCCTACCCAGCCCTCTGTAGAATGGGTACAGGGTTTCTTTCTCGGGAGTTAAAGGCGGGTGGGCGTCGGGCTGACCTACCGACCTCAATCTAGTCCCGTTGGTCAAGTAACGCCGGGAACCTTACCTCCCGCGAGCCCTTGGGCCTGCATAGGCCTGTTGTGGCGACCCTTTAACTTTAACTTAACTTTTGCAATAGATATTGAAATATCATGAGGAATTATAAAGTCTTTTTATTTTATTTATCATTCGCACATATTATTAGAAAGGTAACCTGAAAATTAATGGTGCTTTGAAAATAAAAATACTACTTGTACAGTGAAAACTCTACATTGTCTACCGATTTTGTACGAATAACATTATAACACGAGGTATCGAGCGGCGTCAAATATAATAAAGATTCTGTTAATTTGTTTGAGTGATTAGATTCTAGGCCAAACTAATCGTAATCATATTTTGATTTGGTCTATAGTTAAGAATTTTTCTAATTGGACCTGTCGTTCTCGCTTAATTAAATTATTAATTAATATTTATAAACATTTATAATACATTTCGAATACATATTCCACATGTTAAATTTCTCACTTTAATGAATATTTAATTAATTTAATTAAAAGACGAGAAAATAATGAAGTTTTTCTCATTCTAAAGAATAATTCAAAGTATAGGAAAAAAAGAGTATAGCGTTTGTCAATCATTTTAAATTTTGATTATAATTTATGATGCATGTGTTTTTTTAATTAAAACTGAATTAAACCTGTGCGTAAATATTTCCGGATCTCGTCTTTAATATCCAAAATTTAATTATGAGAACAATGATTGCGCGTAACTCGAAATGGAATCGAAATTCTGATCTTGTATGTGCTTGTATCCGAATTTGCAACAGCGTTGTCTCTTTTCCAACCTGCAGTCGTTCTCATCACAGTCGCGTATTGATTAATCTTGTCGCCCGAAGGGAATGCGGAGATGCATCTGAAGCAGGTGCATTTCTGGTTGGTGAATCCTCTTCCTCGAGTGCACTCACAGGATGGCTTTACCGTGTCTGCCCGTGCGTCCACTCGTTTGATCTCCTCCTTCAAGAGGCCTCGAGACCAACCCCTACCTTCTTTCGATTAAATATGCGTGGCACGTGCGCCGGTCGGAGCGTCCAATTGTGCTTCCGGATTGCCTCGCTGACCGAGCCGCTGTTCTAAAGCCGACGGTGCACGGCCCAGGTCATTCATTCTCTGCCAACCTCCGGTAGTAAGACTGCAGTCCAGGGATAATCTTTGTCCTTGGACAAAAGATAAATCGGAAGCGATTGGTAATGATTTAGGTAGCATTACTCACAAAATGACTAAGGATTTCCTTTTCTTACATTAGTCCAACACAGAAAGGGTCAATGGAAGCTGGTTGCAGAAGAAGAAATTAAAAGCTGAATACTTCATTAAAGGAAATATGTTTAAGTTTTTCCTTTGTGGTATTAGTACAACAGGACGAAGACCAGTTTACAATTTACAATTTTTGTAAATATCTAACCATTTACAGCCTTTTCAAAATCGTCTATGTTAAATTTAATTTTTCCAAATTTTAAAAACTACTACTCAAAAAGAACAAAAACTAATAATAAAGAAATATAAAAATATATTTTGCATAACAAAAATTAGTAAAAATTACTTTCATACTTACAATATTTGAAAAAAATATATAATATATATATTATTTTGACTATCAGAAAATAACTAAACAAATGTTTTAATATCTTGTTCTACAAATTTAATAGAGATTATCTATTTGCTAACAATTTTTAAAGTTTTGAAAACATTAATTTTCGATTTTCATGGTCGATGACAAATTTAAATTACAAACTGAAGTTATGTAATGTCAGGAACGCATTACATGTATTATTAACATGTTACATATAATTAAAGTTTAGCATCGTGTTAAAATATTTGAATAACGTAACATCAATGATTATTTAGCTTAATTTAGTATTTAAATTAATATCAGTTTACCTCAGTGTTTTATTTTTGAATGAAATATGAAATATTTAAAGATATTATTTGGTTTTTACCGAAGTCACTAACAAATTTAAATCATAGAAAAGAATAGGGAAAAGTCACAGAAATAAAATATATCTGAGCTTTCATCGGTGAGAGTTTGGGAATGACCGTTTCGTTCTTTTTAGGGACTCATCAGCCAAACCCAATCACCAGATGAAATGCTCAGATAGTGCAAACGTGATTTCATTTGATGAGTGGGTTCGGCTGGTGAGTCCCTAAAAAAGACGAAACGGTCTGTCCCAAACTCTCACCGATGAAAACTCAGATACTTTTGTTATTTCTGTGTCATTTTCCTATTCTTTTTTTTTTAATTTATAGCACGTTAATTCTTTGCTTAAATTTATATCATAAGTGTCTTTCACTCATGCTCCCAGAAGAGTTTATGATTGTGTATTTAGGTTTTGAGCGGGTCAGGAACATGGTAAAGAAGAACAATAATAATGCAAGTTATTGTTATAACAACCTCAAAATAACAAAAGACAACCATATTTTATTCTCAATTCTGGTTCTTTAATGTAACAAAAAATTGCCTCTTATGCAGACACTTAAAGAACATAAGAAACAAAGAAATCTTGTATTACAAAGAGTTAAGTTAAAGCTACTCACTATCGAAAATCATAATGGAAGAAACATTACTTATTATTAAATGTCACAAAGGACTATCTACAATAATCATTATAGCCAAAATTAATCAATATCTCCAATATAGAACTTATCAGAAAGATAAATGTTCTACATCATAATCTTCTATAATTGGAAAAAGTATCTCGTTTCATCTGTCTACAGTTCACCTTTATTTGCAAAAGACTTCATCAGGACAATTAACTCTATTTTAACAAAGAGAAAAAATATTGGTCAATTTGTAAACAAAGCTTTTGTAAGTCAGAATTTTTACTAAATACTTTTTTGTAAATCTAAAGTATTAAGTTCATTATTTGTAATTCTTTTCAAAAGTGTCATTTTTTTGTAATTCAACATTTATAATTAAAAATTTATTATGTATTGTGTGCAACGTGTGCATCTTTGTTAATTCATTTGTTAATTCAAATTGTATTCATAACGAATTATAGGAGGAAGACAGAGTTCTTCTGCTAAAATTGTCCTGATGAAGACATGTGTAATAAACAATTTCGAATGTATTAATAAAGAGAAAGGCTCAGAATTAGTAAATTTATAGTAAAAAACTTCAAAAAAAAAAGATGAAATATAGACAGATTAAAGGAGGTACTTTTTCGACTGATAGAAGATTATGATGTACATATTTTATTATTAGAAAGATATTTTAATAAATGTTAATTACTCATTTTCCTAAATTATTTAATTTTCCCCAAAGTAAATGCAAATTTTATTTTCTTCGTATTTAATTTCACTGTTTACTTGACTTGGATTTGTTTCAGAATTCCTTTCATTTTTGGCCTTGTCTGCTGTAAACAAATGAACTCCAAAAACCTCGAAAAATTTTTTTGTTTAATCGGGAGATATAAACAGTTCTAATAGAAGATAACAAAATAACACATAGTTAACTAGCGAAATCCTTCGAAAGACAATCATGTTGATCGTGTATGGACATTGCACAGTGAAACACAAACATTTGAGGAATTTAATAAATCATACATGTAAAGAGACGACATTTATACAGGGAACTTTATACTCCGATATTTACATGTGACATTTAATTAGAAAGATATAACCAGAAAACATTCTTCAAATCATTTTTCATGTTTCAGGATGAAACAAATATATTCAAAAACAAGATAATTAATAATTTATTTTAAGCACACTAATGATTATAACAACTAATGATCATAACAAATACCTACACAATATTTCACAGAGATGGCTTCCTCTGCTTCTTCAGGCGACATGAATTTGAACATTAAATTGGTATTATTATTTTAAAGTGATGTTAAAGAAGATATCTAATTAATGACAAAGGTAATATATTAACAATACATCAAGTCTGGAAGTTTTATTCGTTTCTTGAAACTACTAGATTCATATTAGAAGTATGTGTAATAAACAATTTCGAATGTATTAATAAACAGAAAGGCTCAGAAATTAGTTAAAAGTCAAAAACTTGAAAAACGTTTGTGGAAAATTACAAAATTTCAGTAGTTCAACAATAATGTGTTGTTAATATATTACCTTTGTCACTAATTATTACAAATTCATAATTAATTAATTATTACACAAATTCAGAATGTCGCCCAAAGAAGGAGAGGAAGCAATCTGTCAAATATTGTGATAACATAACAATTTAAATATTGTGGATAATTTTATATATATAATATTATTATTATTATTAATTAATAATAAGAATAATTAATTTACGCTTCTCTATCTACGAAAATGAAAAGTATGGCTCTTTTTAGTTTGAAATTTTAGGACAGATTGATTAAGGCTAATGTGTTGTCAAGTTCTTTCTATGACATGAAGTTTACGAGTTCTAGTTTTTTCATCTTAAGGCTGTTCTTAAGCTTTAATCTTATAACTCAATCCAATTGAAAAGGAATAAAAGAAAATTTCTTATCGTAATAAATAACTTTCTTCATACCTTGGAGGTTATTGATCTCTACTCCACCTATAAATCAAACGGACGATATCTCAGATCTACTCTTTCTGAACACAATGCTTATAAATCTCGAAGACAGAATATCGAAGAGATTAAGAAAATAACTTTTATTAAATAGATTTTATATTTTACTTATTTACTGAAACGAATATAAAATCTTTTCTATGATATTTTTCACGTGAAACATTATTCAAGTGCAGATTCTAGTACAGCCATCTCTGGACTTAAATACGTCGGGGTTCTGTTCCATCCGTAGGATGTAAGTCGAAGAAACGTAAGTTGATGCATTGAATCAACAGAATTACATGTGTTAGGGACTTAACCGTAATTAGTATACAGTCCCAAACACTATATTTCACTGATATTGGATTATTAACAATTATTATTGATAAAAAAAGAGCAGTTGTAATAAGAAAGAGAGAAAAAGAGACCGTAATGTTCTGAAAGACAGTTGCTGATTTTTTTAGCTTCAGATTAGAAAAAGGACCTTGTCGTTGCTTCGCTACTATCGTCGATTTAATAGAAACAGATCCTTTCACAGCCTCTACGATTTTATCCTCATTTTTCTAAATGGTCGTCATTGACGAATGAGACTCATCCGAAGTCATGTGCGATCACATTGACGGGCTTACCAGCTTCATGTTTCTTTATAACTTGCAACTTCGTTTCAAGATCAATTCCTCCCCTCTTTTTCTGTGATTCTTCACTAGGGTTTTTGATTGGACGTGTAAGGGTCATTTTGCATAAAATTTCGTTAAATATTTAACGATTAATACACAAATAATCTATTTCTCAAATACAAAATCAACAGAGGAACAATTGAAGACACATGCGATTGCCGACTGCCGACGGAAGTTGCCGCTGAATGCCCAGTTGCTACTGCGCATTGTTGCCAACTAGAAAACTTTTTACTTTACTCTCGTCTTCTTCTTGTTCAAAAGTATGGAAAAATGTTATTTATTCCCTTTTGGGATCACGCACGTAACTCGAGCGGACTTAAGTCGAGAGATGACTGTGCTGGCTACAGATTCCCTCTTATTTAAAAAAACCTAATTTGAAGTGCAAAATTATTCCATTTATAAAGCAGTGTTTTTCTATTGCAAATTACTCAGTTTACCAAACAACTTTTATTCTCTATCACGTTAAAAAGGCGTTCTTATGTGTTATCTGCCTTCCAGTCTGTCTGTCTCTCATCTATTGCAATAATGGGCAACGATTCTACTCTTTTCCTCATAACGATTAGATCTGCTTTCCTAAGCAACTTATGTTTTATACATTGAAATTACATCTTGTATCGTATTGTACTTTACTGATATAATGTTGTCCAAGCTTTAATCTAGTGATGGAACCTTTTTACTGACACTCGATATTTTACTGATATTCTAAATTGTATATTTTTTTCTTATTGGTTATTCTACTTTTCTTAAAAATAAAATTTTTTGGAAAAAGTGAAAGAATTTATTTTAAAATAAAGTTAAAGGAATTAAAACAATGGGTGAGACCAAATTATTTACAAGTGACATCCTGGAACAGCTGTTTCACCCTCGTTGGCGATCATCAGCCATGAGAAGTCACAGTAAATAACAAGGTCTCCGTACTTAGGCTAGTATGAACAATACATCGGAAGCGCAGTAGTGCCTCAAGAAAAAATACACAATAAAAAACTCACCGTTGAATTTATTGTACAGAAATGATGTACTTAGATATCGAAATCTTTTTTCTTTGATATCTAAAGTGTATTTTTTTATTTGAGGCACCACTGCCCTTCCGATAAATCAATTATGTTAATTTTATTGGAGAAGTACATATATTTTTTCCTGTTTTTTTTTTTTTTGCCTTTTTCCTTTACGTCAGATTTCGATATCTAAGTACATCACTTCTGTACAATAAATTCTTTTTGCAATTAATGTCTTACAAACCACATGAGTTTTTTAATTTTTTTATTTGATTTTCACTACAAAAATGTGTACTGAAATAATAAAATTATTTAGGGACCAGCATTTATTAGTTATTTGTGTTTAAATAAAACTCAGAATGTTGTTGGTGACATGACTAATAATACAATTTTAAACTATATAATTTATCTTTCGCTAACAACTTTTGTAAGAAAGCAATACATAATATTTAGAGAAAGTGTGTTTTTTAAGGAAATAAGAAATTGACAGAGGATTTATATTCTCGAAGCTTTAAGGTCTTCACTTTTCTTTGGTGGTTTTTATTCATTTTCAAAAGTTCTTACTAATTAATTTTAACTTAATGCAGATATTTTTATAGATGAAATAGTGATTTATGCTGAATTGAAACAATGTACTTATAAACACGCTTAATGCATAATACATCTACTTCTTATTATTTGCATACATGCATATCATCGAGTGAAGGGGTGGTTGATAAGCTTTTAGATTCATTTTATGATTAAGTATGAGTTAAGTATTTAATGAATTTTCTTTGTTAAGTACGTATGTGGAAGTTTTATGGTTATTTAATTAATTGATCTCTGGAAAACGTTTTTGTTCCTATATTAAATCCATTTTTTAGATGTAATTAATTGGTAATTGTTTTCTTCTTATTCAGAAAAAGTTCATTTAAAAAAAAAAATCTGGAGATTTTTTTTCTCATCTTTTGACAAAAATTTCATATATAAAAGTCATCTTTGACGACTATTTAAATTTATGACTCCACTACGATCTCAAAATATGGAGTTTTCACAGAAATTGTTATACGTTGGACATATTTATTTTAACCCACAGATTCCTAGTTTTATTTACTATTTCTCTTGATTTTAAATTAGGTTATGATCAGTTTTTTAACAAGGAAAACAAGACTTTAATTTTTCTACAGTTAAGAATAACGTTTGCTACAAATATTATGTCTTCAATTTCTTTATTTTGCGTAAACATCTTTTCTTATATTTCGGTTTCCTTGATTTTCTCCAGGAAAGAAGGAGATCTAATTTCATTTTCCATTAATGTAAACTGCACTAAAAGGTTGCCTTCTTACCCAGCCCTCAATCTGGACGCAATCTTTCAACCCACTGCATGTAGAAATATGAAACTCAAAATAGTTCGTAAGCCAAAACATAGACAGGTAACAGATATATCCAAATTAAAAGTAGGTAGAAAAATATGTGACAAATACTAACCTTAACCCTCACTTATACGGCTTATGTGGCGGAACAATTTTACACGAGTTGTGCACTGAGTGCGCCACCTCGTTTTTTAGCAATCAATGTTAAATAAACTGTTACTCGTCAAACTTTTCAGTCTAAATGTTATTGTTTGGATTCAGTAATAATTAAATAAGCATGCATCCATAAAATTTTTATTACAAAACCACTTGAAATTTTTTTAAAACTAAAAATGCGTTTTTGTTTTCTAAACTTGTATCTTGCATGAAACTACATAAATAATCTTCAAAACTTTTTCTATGGGTGTAATAAAGACCTTAAAGATACAAAACAAAGTAGACAAACATTTAAAAAAATGTTTTTAACAGTTTTTGTTATATAGATATTTTTTATGAAAAATTCACTCTCAGCTCGCTCTATAGAATTTTGTTCTTCCGAATTAACTTCTTCCCCCATATCAGGCCCATAATCACATTCTGAATCAGAATCATGGATACTATGCTAGGATAGAAGGGTAGGTGGCGGGTCAGCCCCGTCCTCTGTTGGTAAGTGTTTTTTTTTTTTACTTTATTGTTGCATGACGCACTGAGTGCGCCATGCCGTGCGTTTGAGGGTTAAATAACCATAAGAATCTTTATTCTCTAATTGCAGTTTTCTATTTCTATATTCTTTTATTGAAACTAAGTTATCCTTTATTCTTTTTAATTATATCATCCTTAACTATTTGATACTCGATTAATTTCAATATTTGAAAAAAAAAACTTTTAGAAACGTGTAGGGGTTGTCTTTTGGCCCCCTTACTTGTTAAGCTTTTTTGGTAAATTGGTTAATAAAATGAATTATTATACTGATTAATATAAAAAGCTTCACAAAGCCTTATAGGAACAAAAAACTTTGAATAAATATGTTAAACGATAATCCAAAAAAAGGTAATTTCCTAATCTGCAACAAAAGCTGCTTGTCTTTCATTTCTTTATTTTTCTTAATAATTGTAGAAAAAAAATCAGACCGAGTAAGCAATAGATCAGCACTTCTATTCACATTCATTCTGTAAATAGTGCATCTGTACATAAGTGAAATGTGCTGCTCATCTCATAAAGTTTAAAGGAAAAATTTACGTAAATCAATTAAGTCTTTAATTCCAGACTTTTCGTAAACAAGGATTTTTTTAACTATATTGTAACTCATGATCACCAAAACTTACATGATCACCGCTTAGTGAAGACACTTCTGCAAATACTTTATTACCATTCAGACCCCCTTGGAACTGGTTTTTATGCAAGGGATTAAAGATGGACATTCTTCGGACTAACCACTGGAACTTAACTTAATCCTCTTGGTGAGGAAACGCCTGGAGCCTGAACTGCTGGAACCCCTAAGGGCAAGCTAGCCTAGTGGAAAACTTTAATTTTTTTTTTTATATTATCAAGCAGGGTATCAAATAAAACAAAATCTAAATGAAAGTTTCTGTATGTAATAGTTCGTAGGATATTTTCTTGGTATTGTTGGATTCTGTTTATAATCTTCAGTATTCTTAATATACACGTTTCTAAATGAAATCATATGTAACGTAATTTTTGTAAGATATATTTTTTTTGTTAACATTATTGTTAACTCAAAATAGAAGAGATGCTACGTTTATCCAAAGTTTTTCACTTTTCCAGTGTAAGTTTGGCGTGAGTGTTTGCGTAAATCCATTAAGAATATTTTTTCACTTTATTTCAATGTATATAGTTTAAAAAACCCTCAGTAAGTTTCACTTAATCTTTTCTTAAAGTTCTGTTTTTCTTTTTTTCCAAAAGCAAATGGGAATTGTCACTTAAAAGCTCAAAAGTTTCCTTTTCAAGTTCGCGTAAGCCATCCAAAGAAACTTGTATATCTACATTCTTTCGTGCATAGATGACATTACAAATACGTTGTAGACTCATTTGCTACTTGAATTAAGAACGTGCGGACTGTCTTAATGGCTTTAAGCCACATTGTAAGTTTTCTTGCTGTACCTAAGCACTCGTTTCTGTAAGACTTGCCAAGATTTTTTAATTCAGTTCTTGGAAAAGAAACAAAATTAGAGATTCTAGTTGAGCTAAGAAATATACTCTATCAATCTCAAATGTATAATCAAAAGAATCATTTATGCTTAGTAGGCAATAAAAGTATTTCAAGATAAATAATATATTTAGGCGTATAAGAAAATAAAACAACTTTTCCTGGAAATTGTAACATCCGAAAGACACAACACACCCTTCCAAAACGTTGAAAAGTTTAACATACATTAAAGTTTCTTATAACTCGAAACTGCGTGTAAATATGTCAAGTTTCTTTACTCGATGCTATCTGGAATAAAGAAATGAAAATGAAACTAATTACTTTCTAATCTTGTTGCGGATTTCCTTCGATTAGGGTCAGAGCATGATCTGTTTCTTACATAAATATGTCTGCTAAGTAATGAATATTTATTTGCTAGGGCCAGATTAATGACTTGTTCTCCTTGATATCATGAATGAGGGCCATGCCCAGCCCAGGTTCCGGCGACTGTGCTGACCTCAACAATTTGTCATGACATAATTAGGAAGGGGTGGGTCAGACATACCACGAGTCGAAACCTTTTAATTTTTTTTAAGAACTAAATTTTGCAGCATTACCAAATTCCGTTTTTCTTTAATTATTTTTTTTCTTAAATTTTGAAAACATGTCATTTTATATTTCGTTCATTTTTTTTTTTCAAAATTTTTTCTATAGGCAAATTGAAATTTGTCTTATTGTATAAATGGATTTTAAAGCAGTCTCGGATATTTTTGTAGAAGAAGGCTATTTCTTGCAAAGAAAGTAACATTGAACAAACCTCCAGTTGTGATTTTTTTTCTTGCCAACTACTTGAATCATCAAATACATATTTGGCCAGCAACCTCTGCCGAGATCGCTGTTGTTTATTGAGTTAGCTATGATGAAACTTTTTATTTGTCTCTTAAGTCTACACAATATCCGGCTTTTTCCAAAGTAAGTACAGTAATTTTCTTCGGATCCAATCATTGCTGGTATTCTGTTAAAAGAATAAAAAACATACAACATTCAAAGCAATAGGACTATAGTCCGACCGTTTCGGAAAGGATTTGGAAAATGTTGGACTAAAACTAAAACTAAAACTAAATTTTTGTTTTTATTTTGTTTTATAGCTGTAACGTAATATTCTTCGGAACCCCTGAGAGAGATTAGTGCTGACGTCATGAGGCTAGTGCTGACGTCGACTCGTCACATTACGTGATCGGACTATAACTTGGTCTTATAATCCTACAATTTAAAAAAAAAATAATTTATGGTTAATATTATTTGTACTGATAGTTTCTTTTTATAAATTAAATATTTATTTACTTTAACTAAACATTCATTTTAAACCCCTTCATAATTTTATCTGTTGTAAATGAAAGATTAAAATTCTTAAAATAATAATCTTGAATTAATTGAAAGAATATTATAACAACCAAAATATTATTTTTCACTTCTTTCTAATCTCTAAGGCGATTTCATAGTATATTCGGATCTTCCATCTTCCTTTGCAGAACAATTTTTATATTTTTTTCGTGCTTACATCATAGTAAACAATAGTCCAACAAATACTTCAACAAACATGGTAGTCCGTGTTGACATTGTATCATGTTTTATTCACTTTTGTTCTAATCGCATTGATTTTCGGAGTTTTTTTTTTCATTCAATTACTCATTTTTTTTTACCGAAACAAGTTTTGCATAAGTTTTTAATTATCAAAAAAAAAATACTCATTTATTTCTGCCTTGAGATTCTTCTAAATCAGTAATTAGAATAAAGTTTTTTTTTTTTTTTTTTTTTTTCTGGAGGACATTTGGATAACTTTTTAGAATTATTTAATAACCCAGCAAAGAGCTATTTTCTTCTTGCTGCGAACATTCGTAAATCGTCCATTTCTTCCATTTTCCAATTTAACAAATGGGCATCTGCTTACGAAGAATATTCTTCTGCGAAGTCTTTCTATCATTTTGCTTCGCCATCTGTCGCTTTTCTCCGCTAATTTGCCATTCGGCTATATGACAAAGATCCCTTAAAGAGCGAGTGAATGATGAATGTCATTTATCAAGAGCCCTTGATTGCCTCCATTAATTTATACTTTATTCGGAGGGAGATTCCTTAAGTAATAGGTCATTTTGCAATGACCAAACGACACACGGTTTCAAGTACATGTCTTCATTAACAAAAGCTGGCATAGAAAGCTCGAAAATGATCTCTGAAGGGAATTATTTGTCTGAGAAAATGGCTTGCTGTAGTTTAATATTATCTTTCGCAGAAAATGAAAGGTTCTAAAACTTTAATACCATGACTATTTAAAAATATGCTTGTTTGTAATTAAAACATATTCGAACCAACGAAACAAAAATATTAATCTAGTAGTTTGATTTAAGGAAAATCAGTATTTCTATGTTGTAAAATGTTAAGACCTGTAATTTCGCTCTTTCTAAATATGTAGCGAGATCAATAGAACTATGCTTCTGGGATTTTAAACATTACATCAATTTTATTTTACTTAATACAATAGTTATTATTGAGCACGTGAAATCTCATTAAAAATAGCTTGATGTCGTCTTAAACATTTTCGTCATCTTCTTGTCATTTGTCTGTTTCTAGAAGCATCATGTTTAAACGACATATGCTTATATGTCATATTTTCATTAAATTTGTTATGTCCTTATTTACATCCAATTTAAATATAAGCGTATTTGTACACAATGGGATGTCCCAATCTCATGCCTAAGGCCATAGGAACTTAACTTTCTTTTTACTGATTTTCTTGATCATTTTAAATCGCCTGACAAAGGGAATCGTTCTTGGATTCCTGATAACATCTTGCAATTTGTCCGAAGCTCCAATTAATTGTATATGTCAATTTTAGGTGCGTAGTCCCTTCTTTCATATTATATTATCACACTTCTGTCATGGAATATTCATTTCATAAGCCTATTTGCTTTGTTTTCATCCATCACATCCCTCAAAACTGACTTCCGAAATCCTGGTTTAAATGGTTCGATTGATTACTTTAAAATTTGATACGATGCATATGGTTCAACTCAGAATATAATTGTGATTATTTTGCTGTCCACGCTCTGCCAGTCGTCGAAACAGGACCTCCAAAGCTACACGTGGAGTCCAAATAAACAAATAAGCTGAGCAAATACCTATTACAGCTATTAAGAATCATTATAACAGTTTATGTGTGTAAATAAAAACAAGGAAATCCAAATTGTAACTAGAATTTGCAACTGCTGTTGAATCAGTAATTTCAAAATTTATATATTCAAAACGCTAATAATGAAAGGAAGCAAGTAAAGAAAGGAAGAGCAACTAAATCTCATAGAAGTCATGATTTTTCAATTTATCTATGGTTAAAACTAAATCATTCAACAAAACGGTGTTTTATTTGAAGTTTTTTAGGCTAACAAAGACAAAAGTTACTTAGAAACAAAAAAAACAAAAACAACAAAAAACAGAAAAAATTTCAGTATTATCCTTTTGTTTTCGAAACGAAAGGAATATTTTAATATGTAAAGTCGCAATTAAAATATTAATCTTTGGATACAGCACAGAACATCATAAATTAATCAGCGTATGACTCCATCAAAAACGTTTTAAAGTCAATCAGTCAGTCGTCAAGAAAAAGTTTTATTAGAAATATTACTCACCAACCGAAACAAAGGATCAATAAGTAAAAAAAATGTATCAATAAGTAAAAAATATGTTCAATTCTGTATGTGGTCTGAATAGATGTAGTCATTGGTAATGAAAAGACAGTATGGAAAGAGTTTAAGATTGTACATTAGGATTAATAATAGGCTACCAAAACAACTGAAAAAAGTATGGAAATATAAATAAAGAAATCAATGTCTATACACCTTCCCATCTTTCCAGATACTTCACATTTATTTTTTGCTTTCACAATAAATTATAAGAATAGATAAATTGCGGAATATCTGGACAAATCGAAAGGTATATACGTATTTATTTATATATTTTTAAGAGTTTTTTTTTTAGAAGTACATATAGTTCTTGTCCTATTTTAAGCATATTATCGGTATGGAAATGATAAAATATTTTGTTTTGTTTCACGTAATTATTTTGAATTATTATATTTCAATTATACAAAAACCCAGATGAATTATGAGTTGCATCAGAGACTATATATAACTATATTTCATTTATATATATATACTGTATATATTTATATATATATATATATATATACTGCTTGCTTGATCACCTTTGTTAATATTATGGGAAGCTTTTGTTATTAACAATAGATGGACGTTCACATCTATCGTTGAATCTCATGCAATAATTAAACATCGAAACTATCCATCAGTCAACTGGAATCTTTAAATAATTTAACTTCTATTATTTTTAGAACTTTCAATGTGTTTAAACGTCAATATATTTGGGTTCGAGGCAATGCATTCTCGATTTCGTTTACAATACGACTAAATAACCAATGGTACTTTGTTCATATTTAACAACTAACAAGATCAAAAAGGAGACAAGATGGAGTAGATATGTCTACAACCAATGTTGTATGTGCTGAGCTTTAAATTAAATGAAAAACTTGATCCAGAAACTTGTAGGAGCACTTTACGACCATGATTTATAATGAAACATTTTAATTTCTCTGAAAATCAAAGAGGAAACTAATGTTTTGAGTCTTAGCATTTAAATTTCAGCTCATAAATAATTAGGTCACGAGTGGAGGGAATATAAACTTGTGTTTAAAGCTGTTTAGTTTATTACAAAAGTTCTTCATTCAGTTAAAAAAATGTAAATATTCCAAAAAAAAAGCGTTTTCGTAATGTCGAAACGCATTGTCCACAGAAATGTAGAGTGAATTAATGAAAATTCATTAGAATTAGAAGATAAACAATAAAAGAAATGGAATTTGATATACTGTATATGTAACACATATTAGAAATATAAAAAATGAACATGGGTACAACATTTCCATTGCTGGAGAACTCATTTTCCAGAAATATTTGCTGTAGATATTATTGTTTTCTGTACTTACTTGACGTGAGGTGCTTTTTTTCCAGCAAGTAACAACGGATAGGAATCTAAAGTTGATAACGAAGGATCTGTAAGAAGATTTTAGTTGTTTTTCATCTGTTGAGCAGTGAGGTAAAGAACAACAGCTTCCATATTGGTAAAAATTTAAGAAGTATTAGATCTGAAGGAGTAGTATGTCAATTTAATTGGATATATAAATAATGTAATCTTTTATGAGGGCTGTTTTTACAAACACACGGTGAAATTGATTTGATAGTTCGCCTTGGTTTCTTAAGTCTTCGTCAGGAGATGTGTGAGAATTACATCCACAGTTGAGCTATTCTTTTGTCAGTATTTGTAGAAGATGATTTCCTGGCCTACTTCTCCGAGACATTCTAAACACCTTCATATAATGGAGGAGAGGAGATAGCGAAAGCCTAAGCAGGACAGGTCTTTTGGGATTTGTTTTTAATTGCATGAGGGTGATAGGTTTGAGATTAAAAACATGTCCCTAAGGACCTGTCCTGCTTAGGCCTTCACTAGCCTCTGTTCTCCATTATATCAGTGTGTTTACAATGTCTCGGAGAAGTAGGCCACGACATCATCTTCTACAAATACTGGATGGATAAACATGGATAAAACAAAAGTACAGAATTCATTTAATTCTCATACATCTCCTACCGAAGACTCGAGAAACCAAACCGAAATTCCGAAACAATTTCACCCGGAATGGGAAACATCCCTCATAGATTATATTATTTTTATATCCACTTCAGGATTATCGTTTTATATTGAAAATAAAATTACATCGGATATGAGAAGAAAAACTTGTAAATCAAAGAAAACGGTTTTCTTAAAAGAATATTGGTGTGATACACAGAAAATAGTATGCTTTTAAAAAAGAAATGGAAAATTCGACTTATTAATAACGATATTTCTCACTATTCTGTTGCTAAGCTACACACACATCACCAATCTAAAAATGAACAACTAACAATCAAAATAATATATCAGTGTCTAACTCATGATTCCATCACTGAACAATAGATTTACATCATCTCAAAAATAAACTTTAATAACATCATTCAATAATAAAATTATCTCAAGTTAACAATACTGAAATTTTGTATATAACCAATAGTAAAGGGAATCATTGAAAGGGAATTGAATAATTGAACTTCTGTAAAATTTAACAATAATATAAATGAACTGTAATAAAAACAAGACGCAATTAAATCTGAATATCTGAAATGCGTGAAAAGCAGTAATTGAACACTATTTGAAATTGCTAGACCATTGGATTGAAGAATTAAAAAAAATCATTTGAATTGAAGAAGGTGTATAAATAGACGTATAATTTTTCAAACTTAAGACTGATCTTAATCCCAGAGTTAATTTTGTTTGTTCTACTAAAATTTCGAAAATTTTATTCCAAGATTCATTGAAATCAATTCTCGAAACTCAATGAAATCATTAGTACTACACATTTGAATCATGACATATAATCTCATCTTGGAAGAAATGGGGGTGAAAAACACAACGTTAAGGGCATCAATTGATGCCTATTTTGAAGTTAAGTGGCAGTGCGTGGGTGGAAGAAAGTAACAGAAGTATAGATTCATTAACGAACCAATGTAAATTTGTTTAATAATAATATTAAATAAAAACAAATAGAATAATAAAAACAACTAGAAATTAAAAATATAAGCATCTATTAAATGTAAAGAATAGAGCTTAAAGAATGATATTTGTTTACATTTAATAGAAGATTAAAATCTATGTATTATAAGAATGAATTTCAAAAATAAAAGCAAATCAAAATGTACGGATTACAATCTGCACAGAACGTAAATGAGTAATTTTTAGATTAAGACTACATTATAAAAACATATAGTATGTTAACGAATTTGCTTTTGGTATGTTTCATCATAAATATTTTCCAGTCACTCTTTGGGCCTGCAGTCCATCTTGTTGAATACGAGGCCTTTCAAAACTTAAATCACTCTGTATTCAGAAACACTTGAGAGCCACTGTAATCTATATTTAAAGTGATCGCCATTTATTTTACATAACTTTCAAAACGGATATTTTCAAGCAAAAATTAGACTAAAGAAAAACTAAAAAAAAAGTATTGTCCAGAGCATTTTCCAATTTCTAATATAAGATATTCAGTAGGATAGTGATGAAAACCAAATACTGAAATGGAATTTGAATTCAGAGAGAAATTTCGAATTAAAGTTTATAAGGAGAAGATCAGAAATCAATCGTGTAGTGATTAACATTATAGCGTTGTTAACATTAGATAACATTCAATGATAGAAGTGCCTTACTAAGCGTTTCAGTTTCACAAACTATTGTTGATTTTTTTCCTCATTTGGTAAGATCTTAACAGCTAATGGCATTATAGTTGAGGGATCGGAGTCCAAAAAGAAAGTTATGATATATTTTAATTTGGCGTTACTAATAAGATTCATACAAATACTGAAAATCTCTCATAGTGTGATAGTGATAGTGAGGAAAGTGTGATAGTGAGACTTCATTTTCAACCGTTATAAAACTTTTTAGACAGATAACGATCTAAAATGTAGTTTTTCATAAAGAAATACAATTTTTGAAATAAAGGGAAGGGAATTCGAGATTAGAAATTGAGACAATATGCATGATTGATCTATACATCTAAAAATTTAAAGACGGTAGAAAAACCTACATTTTATAGTTGCCATTGGAGACCCTACGGAATAATATCTAGGGATTGAAAAGCATCATCCCGATATTACAGGAAAACAATAAAAAAACTGACAAGTGATGTTAACTCGTAATCAATGACAGCCACAAAATAAAAGAAGCATTCTTATCACCACCACTAAATCAACAAAATTGTGTTATTATTGAACAAAATGATTTAAACAAAGTCACTGTAAGACAAGTGTCCTCTTGGTTTGGTTTGATTTTAACTGGAAACAGCTAAATAAATATACAATAGCTAGAAAAATAAATAGATCACTGGAAATACATTTATAACTTTTATTGACGTAGGGGGTTCAGCCTATAAATAGTAAAGCTTATCAAAGACTTTTGGTCTTTTGATAGTAGTGTAAACAATAAATACTGATAAAATAAAACCTATAAAATATTTTTCAAATGTCTAGATTGTACTAAGATCATATGAGGGAGTTTGTGCTAAAATAGTGTTAAATAAAACATAGATACAAAGCAGAACATTAATGTCCATAAGTGGGGGGTAAGAGGGTTTGAACATAATTTCGGCCATGATTCAGTCAAAATTCTGCTAGAATATTTGAATGTTGTCCCGATTATTATTGAGTGACGCTTGTGCTCAATTTTTTTTTCATTTTTACAGAACTATTGTTTTTCGGGATTTGCTTGGTCTTTTATTTTGGTGTTTAAACTTTTGTAAAATAATTATTGGCGATTTATTTGATTTGTAACAAGCAATGGATTGATAAATTATATCGGATTTTCAAGCAAACACAAGAGAAACCAGTTGAGTGTTCCTTGTTCCAATCCTTTCAACATATTTGTTATATGAAATTTACTTCATTTTTTATTGTCTTAAGTAATGTAGTTGAATGGAAAATAATCAATAACATGAAATTTATAATAATTCTATATAAAGTAGACTTTTGGAATTTGCTGGAGGAATTTATTCAAGGTAACACCCGTTACCTAATCATCATTGGCATATAACAAGAAAATAAGTTTATAACTTTTTATTCCGTTTCTTAATGTATTTACACATCCTCCATTAAGTAACCCATGCTTTAGCCTCCACTTTAACCTTAAGATGAAAAGAATTTTTTTTGACTTATATCGAATATAAGACGGATCTTTTTCACTGACTGTATACATGAAATTCAGTTTATTTTTTATTTATGACTAGCAAACCTGGGATCACGTGATCTTGGATTCTGAGATAATTTTCTCACAACCCGCGAGCGCAATTGTGAGACCTGGGACGTCCGGCATAGATAAAAATGAAAATGTTTAGCATCCTAATACTAAAATATCCGTACCTAACATTCACAACCTTATTTGTATTTCTGTGTCTTATGGTCTCGGAGGAGAGGGGTACAGAAAATGATCAACTTTTCTTTTTTATAGATAGATTCATTTGTGAAAATGAGACCTTCTAAGTTTACTACAATATGCTACATTTCTTTCTTTGATAAATTTGAGCTTCAAATCAAATCAATTTTTTGACAGTAAGTTTTGATGTAGGCAATTCAATTTATTCTGATTGGATTGAATAATGTATGTCATGTATACCAGCACTGAATTTCATAATGAAAAATAATTTATGTAAATTTTTCCAGTTATTGTGACTGCAGTCATTTCCGTGACTGCTTTTAGATTACTTTTCATCTGCTAGATCAACTTCCTTTTCCTAAAATACTTCGCTATGAAATGAAGTTACACTTTTCTAAAAATTAAGTTCAAATAATCAAAAAAAAATAGTAGGCAATGAAAGTTCATCACCTCATAAAATAATGGAAAATGTGAATAAATTTTATTTGTGAAAAGACAATCATGATAATTGGTAAAATTAGAAGGAAATTCGTTGTTTTCCAAACAAACAATTCGGAAACACAGAAAACACAGTTTTTATTTTATTTTTTTAAAGAAAATTACACATTTAGATGGTTCTCTTTCTCCGAATTGTGGAAAACGAACAGATGATGCCATAAAGCAGTTCATCACTCAGAACCTATGTTTGAAATGAGGGGCATTCTCCAATTTCTAGTTATTTCAACTCCTCCTCCGCAGAGACGCACACTCGAACAGAAACTAATCTTGGCTATAACAATTAAATCCACTACAGAAGGAAAAGCTTACTATTACGACTCTAATTACTATAGAAGCTGGAGATTCAATTCCGGTCGAAGCCACACCTTTCCACTGTCTGTTTAAAAATTAGAAAGAAAAAACAGTTTTCATGAATAGGATATTAATTAAGTAGTTCTGAATCGTATTGCTGGAAAAGAACGAATATTTGTCTAAATTTCACATGATTCGGCGTTAAGAACTACAAAATTTAAGAGCTACAATGGTAGGGAAACCTCTATGGAAGGAAATGAATTCCAGGAAAAACTCTTATAGGTTGAAACTACTGAAGAGGTTTGTGAGAAAATCTCTAGAGCGGACGTTGCTTATCCGGTATTGGAATACAGCATCAAAAAAAAAAAATTTGGAAGGACATACCTGTGAATGAACCGAATAAAGACAGAAGACAGGAATTGTATTGAAACAATGAAAAGAATGCACTTCGAGCAATTCACTGGCGTCTAATGATATACTACTATTGAATTTTTGATACGTGTTAAGTAAAGTAGTTCTAATGAAAGAAAAGATATTGATCATGATTTATAATAAAGGTCATATTAACCAAAGAAAGGAATTCATGCAAAAGAATGAATAATTTTAAGGAGCTCAGCAATCACATATACTATGACAAAATATTGGTTAAAATGCAATTTAGCCATTCTAAAGGGAAACTAGCCAAACTTTTATAAAAAGATTGAACTTAAAAAAGTGGAATGACTAAGACAATAGACTGGCGTCCACAGTCAACACGCGATACGTTCTGGTCGCGATACGTTCTGGTCGCTTTTGTACTGGGACAGGATAATCAGACGAAAAACCAGTTATAAGACTCACGAAACATGCAAAGATGTTGATAAGAAAGAAGTTCCTTTTTTTCTTATTTTAATGTCCTAAGAGAAGTATAATTTAATTTTCATAACCAACGCAGAAGGGGAATCTGATTTTATAACTTCTTTTGAAAGATGAATTACAAGATATTTTGGCGAAGCAATTAAAACACAAAACCATAAACATTATTCATGACTTTCCATTTTATGTTTGATGCTTACAACAACAATGTAGCTTTGTAATGACTAATTGATCAAAAATAACTACAACTTGGTACAATGTGGCTTTTATTACCATGAAAGCCATAAAATGTCAGTTTGCACTCCTCCGCCATTTTTCAACATGGTTCAAAAGTTAGAAAATCGTACGTAAAAAGTGAAAAAAAAAAAAAAAAATTAAAACGGCTTCGTAATTTACGACATCGTAAATTTTCCGACGTTGACTCAAGTCAAAGTAACGGGCAGTGTGGTGTCATCAAAGAGAGGTTCTAAAGGTTCTTTCTTTTCTGAGTCGAAAAACCCTTGCCAAGGAGAGGAGCAAGAGAATCTTTTGAAGTGCCCGATAATATTCCATTTAAGAGTACGGTTTTCTTAATAGCGGTTACGCCGTTATAAATCACTGATAGCGTTCTGAATTTCTAGCGGCTTCTCCGTGAAGTTGTCGTTAATGAGAGCGTAAGAGAAACGGAGCTTGAATACAGCTTAATTTAAGGAATCTTTTCCGTGTCATTCGATGTGAAAAACTGGAAATTTCTCATTGTTCCCTGCTCGGGTTTCATGTGTGGTAAGACTGTAATAAAAGGCTGCTCATGAATACTGCCCTTGAATGTAGAATGAACCCTTGCGATGATGTGGATGAGGAAGATGCCAGCAACGGAAGAACGACACTGAAATAAAGAACGTATTCTTTCTTTCTATCCTTCTCCTCCTCTCGTTTTTTCCTCCTTTATTTCGTTCTCTCGTCATCCACTTCATTCTCTGCCGTTCTGCCTACGTTGCACACTCACGATGTGCCGGAAGTTCCCGATTCGGCTGGACTAACCTCTCGGCAAC
This sequence comes from Thereuonema tuberculata, assembly GCA_023159025.1. NCBI lineage: Eukaryota > Metazoa > Arthropoda > Chilopoda > Scutigeromorpha > Scutigeridae > Thereuonema > Thereuonema tuberculata. The sequence goes on along the minus strand of JAFIDM010005346.1, from coordinate 30,998,585 downwards.
AGTAACAATGAAACGGCCGCCATTAATGGTGCTCTCTGTGAGCTCTCGCTGCAGGGGAAAGGCAAGCAATCATTTCTGCCTGCATGAAGCTTCGCTCCAACACTGATCACGTGAGCTTCGCGCCACCATATAAACATAGTTATGGTTTTGTGGCTGGGGATAAAGATTGGTTATTTATATTTTTATAACTTTGTAAGCCTGTTGGTGGGAATATGGTTTATTATGTGCTTTTATACAGATCCCAAAATATCTAGATACGAGCGTGGGGGAAATATTGATTCAAACTTGCGAAAATATTTTTAGTAAAAAGTTCCAACAACATTTTAAGAGTTTAATAGAAACAGCAATGTAGTAAATTTACTTTACTTCATTCATATTTATTACAACCTTTAGTGAAAAACAACAATATGAAGTGAAGTTTTTATAAATTGAAGAATTAAAAAAGAAATGTATGAGTGATAGATAAGAAATTATTGAAGTTTGTTTCTGTTACTTCTAATGAGAAAATTTGCATATTTGGAGAAAAGTTACTTAATATTCAATAATTAATCAATTAAAATAGCATGTCCATTAGTCATCCACTGATAATAAAACATGACAGGACCAGTAATGTTAATTTTTAATACACCATTCTATAAAATCGTTCCTGCAGTTTCCATTTGGTAAAATGAGATTTGAATTGTAGGGTACTGTACAATTCAAATGTAAACAAATTAATGAATGAATTTCAAAGATTCATTAGAAGCAGCCACACCAATCTTTGGTGTCCAACTTCCCTTTATAATTAATAATGCAGGAACAATGAATGGTTAGAGATAGCATAACTGATTGGATTTTGTACGGTAATTTATATAATTAAATATGATTAATGTGACAGATTCAGAGATAGAATTGCAGTTAGATTAATCCAATTGCTTTTGTTCAGCAGTGCGCATATCGTGAATAATATGATAAAAATATACATTTTCACCTTTATTATTATTGTTACTTTATTTAGTTTCCAGATTAAAAAGTTAATTTAATCTTAAAATAAAATTGAATTAATAAAGACAGAATTAGTATAATGATATTAGCCCGGATTTCTGTCAGAATGCGTCGAAAGCAAGTTACGTTGTTTTAAATAAATAATTTATATATTTTGAAACTTGTTAGATGAGTAACGATCCGAGTAGTAACAGATTTTAATGTTAATATAAGATCACTAAAGGGGACTGTTACACATTTTTTATTGATATTTGACGCACATTCAAAAAGCAAGGCAAAAAATGCATAGTAAAAAGTATATTTTGGGCATATTCTTGGAGGTGATCAACTCTTTTTTTATCAGTATACCTTAAGCTTAGAGGTTTCCATTGCAGAAAGTATGTATGAGATTTTTTGAAAGTGTCATCGCTTATTCTAATATATAATGTTTGAATTTTGTTTCTTATGGTGATGAACTCCCAGTGTTCTCTATTCCTCCAGCAAAACAATTCAGGACCAAATGCATTTCCTTCACAGATGTAGGGTTGTAGCAATTTATTTTCCGACAAGTCATTATACAGGAAAGTAAAAGTGATCCATTTTGATAAAAAAAAATTATGGAAAAATAGATCATATTTTGGTTAAAAGAAATTTTTTTTTTTCATTCATTCATTTTATTTCCGTTACATTTTATCATAGTCCTGTTAGGAAGCATTTGTAGAGCTTCCTATCAACAGGTGCTACCGTTGAGTACATTCATATTGATATATTTGAGTTATTAGTTACATATGCATTTTTTAGAAAAGTAAAGAGACTAAAATTGCCGATTATACAGTATATTAATTCATAACTTAGGATTAATTTTTTTTTTTTTTTGAATAAAGGAAGTTGACATAAACAGTTAACTAAGTATACAAGGTTGTTAAATTTTTGGAAGTTATACATTAATAAAAATCTATGATTAATGTTTAAATTCATAGAAAGTATAGTATTTCCAATTTATAATTTGAGAAACTTAGTCTTTACTCTCTTATTTTTGAAGGACGTCACATTAGAAAAGAAAAATTGAATTTCTTAATTGTTAGTCACCAAATCTCCATACATTTTAAACGAATTGTTAAATTCTTGTTTGTAATTTTTGTTGTTAATGTATTAGGCAGTGCAGTAGCTAACTGAAAAAGGAAAGGTAACATCTGTTGAATATCGTTAAGAATAGACGATATTTATTAGGTTTTTAATAGCCCCAATGAAGTAGCTTGAAATTTCGAAAGTAGCATGAGAACGCTGAATAATTTAATTTCTTTCAAAGTAAAGTTAAATATGAATAATAATTAAACTTATTCATAATACTTGAACTCAAGTAGTGGCCGAAATTGTTGCAGAGCGATTTAAATTGAATAATAACAGTCATATCAGAGATTATTTCGTAAATTGATATCAAATATCTAAAAGTAAATTTATTAGTTGTTACAGCCCCAGGACTATAAATTTCAAGTAATAAATAAAGTCCTACATATTGTTTGAATGTTCTAGAAGCAGACATTAAAAGATCAGTAAAATCAAACTTACATTATTATATGAAGTGCATATCATTAATAGAAACTACGCTTCAGCACTTAAAGATATACTATTTTGTAAGGTTTTCCAGCAATAAAACTTGGTTTTTAATTGCAAAACTTTCTGTTTGCAATATGAACTCTGTTCCTCTACCAAAGTCTAGGATTTCATTTTAAGGAATAAATATGACTTTTCAACGTTTATCAAATTTTTGGTGATGTTGGATTTGGAGAAAGTTACAGTAAAGGTTTTACTATCCGCGGAATAATGAATAAGTAATCCTATTCCATTACATTCGTCATAATATGGAAATGTATCTATGAGAATGTGTGTAAGTAAAATTAAAACTTGTATAAAAAATTCAGACCTTGCAGGACTGTATTTATCATTTATATATATTTTGTTAATCCTGTAATTTATAAATACCGAAGTCAGGCAGGAGCAGTACAGAATGATTTTTATTCATCATATCTTTAAAATCCTGCTGGCATTCCAGTTCCAAAATGCAATGATACACTTTATGGGATCTATAATGTCTACAGTAATTTGAACTTATGAAAACTAACTTCAGAAGATTCAATAAGAATTATAAAGATCGTTTCACTGATAAAATGCTCTCTTAGTAGAGACACAGATGATCGAATTTCTAATGAGTATTTCATTAATTTCCTTTAAACACAAGAATGTAAATAAGTTATACTTCTTGATGGAATTAAGAATAGTAAAGTACGCTGCCCAAATAACGCCACCTTAACATTTAAATTATTGTATATCTGGAAATAAGGTGTATCGAAACACAAAAATTATGACCAAGAAAGTTTAATCTTCTGTTTGAAGCATACCATAATGAATGATAATTTTTACTGGAGAAGTATGAGAACTCAAATAAGAAAACTTTGCAAACTGGCGTTATTAGGAACACCTGTTTCAATTAACGCCACCTACTTTCTAGTAACTTAACTTATTGAAAATTAAGAATTATTCCATCATTGTAAACATTGTTTGTACAAAATTACAGGAAAAAATCAACTAAATTTGACTTTCTGTAAAAAAATAATAAAAAATCACTTGAAATTAACAGAGTCTTTCTAATCTGTAGCTAAACCAAAAGAGGAAATGTAAAAATTAATTTGAATATCCCCTCCTTTTAAATGAAATGAGACAATAAGACAAAATACCACAAAAAACAATATTTTTCAGTTAACTCAAAAAGCTTTAGAGAAGTAAGCTTACAAAAAATAAAAAGTTTATTAGTGGCGTTAAAGTGGCGTTAAAGCGCTACTGAGAACATGGATCACATGATACACTTGTTTGTCTACAATTTCCGAATTTTAAAAATAACTTTATCTTATCTACATAGAAGAATCTTCAAGAATCAAGAAAATATATAGTTTTATATAGTTAATCTTTGCTGAACATTAAAAAAATCTATATGTTATCTTACCTTGATATAGTAGCAGCTTTTCAGAACCAGTCCTCGACACGAAATAGCCGAAATGTAATTTCACTCGAAAATGTTGGCGGTCTGCTAATAACTCACTTCAATACTAGATGGCATGTCAATGCAAACTACTTTATTGCAGTACCGCAATTCTCTAATGTTTATGAAGAATTAGATAGGTGGCGTTAAAGGTATACATGACGATATATGGCTCAGGTAGCTTATAATAAAAATAAGATGTACTTTACATTAACTTATCTTAGAATACTGCTCGATTCGCCAGAACTACCATTTTTTTCCAATCAACTGCTTCTCTTTAAATTAATGAATGAATTATTCAACATAGATTAATGGCATCACACGAAAGGAAATAACAGAAACATAATTCTCTACTTCGTATTTACATTAACTCTTTGACTAGATTGATGACGAAGTTATCTAATAGTATGACACCGAACCCAAAAAGCAACGATAAATGAGATATTCAAATATATTAGTTTTGCTTGAAGTCTACAAAATTTTTTGATTAATTTGTAAAGTACGGGATTCTACTCAAATCCGTTTCTTGTACTAATTATTTTTATTGTGTTGATAGCATATGTTGATAGTAAGTTAATCTCATTAAACAAATTTTTAAGTTATAAATAATATCAATAACAAAACTAATATCAAGAATGACGATGGAAAAGCACATTCATTCTTTACATTAAAGGACTTAATAACCCACATGGTGTAACGATCACAGTTGGAAATAAAGGATATTTTATATATAAATCATGATAGAATGTGTTGAATTAGACCATTTAAAAGAAAATAGTTTATAGAGCACTTAGAAAACTCTTATATCTATTTCTGGTAAACTGAAATCACAAGAGAGGTCAAACCATTTTTTTTTTCCTGAAGAAGAAAAAAACATAGCAAAATCCCTGCGTGGGTTCATGAAGGCTAGCTGTCAGTAAATAGACGTGACCTGTTTTTGAGAGGCCTTGGGTTAATCGTCAGCCATGAGAGACGAGGTGAAGTATCTGAGATCAAACGAAGATCTTCCAATCTCGCTACCTGGCTTACAGAAAGAGGTCAAACAAAGGAAACATGTTAGGTTTTTCTCTCTTCGATTGTTGTTTTATCACTTGAAGTATTTTTAGCACAACGGAGAAGGTGATATTTTTTTTTAATTTAAAATTGTAGAACATATTGAATTTTAATATGAAACTACAATGAAGCCGCTTCTACTTTAATTCTACTAACCTATCATTGTACAGCTAAAGAAGCAGCACGTGCTTCAAACAGTGCTGCTGTTTTGCTTTTTTTAGTTAGGAATTTCAGAGATTCTGTTTAAGATCTAATTAACGGTAGTGTTGAGCAACGAAGAAGAAACATCGAACTTCGAAAACGATTCTGTATTTAAACGTTAGTTCAAAATTGATATATAGTCTAGGCTTTTATAATAATTTGAGGGCTCAATATGCCTTAAGGCATTGTTTCATGTAGTTTTCTTTGCGGATTTTATCAAAATAATTCAACAAACAGTAATTTCAATGAACTTAAGAAATTTAATCTTTCAGTAGTTGAATATTATTTACTTCAAGTAAACTAAGAATTTGTGAATTTCGAAGGTATCTAAAGGAACAAAGATTCGTGTAATCTTTATATCCTACATAAACCGTTTTATCGAAAGTTTTCAAAACTTATTTTAAGCCTAAATAGAAATAGTTTATGTTGTTATTTCAAATGGCATTTGTAATCGCAAAAGTATAACGAAGCACATTCACTCATAAATTAATGGCAAGTTTAACCAAATTGTTAAAAGTTATTGCCTTAATTAAGTAAGTCAAATTGAAACCGATTTTAATGTAAACCCATCGTAAGAGCTTAAAGTCAAGCACGATTTGGTACTGAAATATTTAGAAATTTTTAATACTTATGGCTTTGAGAATTTAATTGATACTGCAACTAGAGAAGTACAGACAATAAAATCTTATACTTCAACATGCTTAGATCACTGTTTTATTAATTTAAAAAATAAAGATACTAAAAGTAATATTATACAAACAGAAATATCAGATCATTATATAATAATGTTAGAAATATTTAATCAAAAATTAAGTAAAAGTAATCAAAATCTTAAAAAATTCAGAAGACACAATAATATAATAAATGAGGAATTATTTATTGAAAAATCAGAAAACTTACTTAATAATATTAGAAATAAGCAAATAATTGACCCAAATAAAATAATAAATAAATTTGTAAAAATTATAAATAAATCTAAAAAACAAATAAGCAATAAAGAAAAATATAGAGAAAACCATGAATATCATTATCAAACTAAAAATAATAAAAAACAAAATTATAAACATGAATGGATAACAGATGAAATATATAGTCATATTAAGGAAAAAGATAAGTTATATAAAAAACATAAAAACAATAAAACAAATAAAGAATATAGAGAAATTTATAGAAAAAAGAGTAATTGGTTAAAAAACCTAATACAAAAAACAAAGCAAAGATTCTATCAAAATAAATTTCTAAACACTTACAATAATAATAAAAAGACTTGGAATATAATAAATAATATTATAAAAAATAATGAACATAAAACTATTGATAAAAACAAAATTTGTAAATTAATAGAAAAATATAATTATAAGCAAACTGATGAATTATTTGGTAAAACATTTAGTAAAGTTGTTAGTACATGTAATTGTAACACTAGAAGTAATAATACGGATATTGAAACTTCAATAAATTCAATAGTGTTTAATATACCTAGTATTGAAAATATAATAAATATAATTACATTAATGAAAAATAAAAATACTGTTGGTATTGATAATATTGCTGTAAAAGATATAAAAAAGTATATGGATATATTTGCAGCAATATTGCATGAACTTATAAAAGCCATGTTTGAATATGGAACTTACCCAAGTATTTGGAAAACTGCGAAAATAACTCCAGTATATAAAAAAGGAAAAATTGATGATATAAAAAATTATAGGCCAATTTCTGTTCTTTCCAATATGTCAAAAATTATAGAAACATGCTTAACTAATTCAATATATAACTTTCTGTATAAATATAAATTACTAAAAAAAGAACAATTTGCATATCAAAAAAATTTAAGTACTGATAAACTCTTTCAAGATTTCCAAAAAATCATAAATTGTGCATTAAATAACGGTTATTATATATATATTATTTTTATAGATTTTGAGAAAGCATTTGATAGTATTAATCATAAGATATTGATAGAAAAATTATTTCATATTGGAATAAGAGGCAATATGATAGAAATATTAAAAAACTATTTAAAAAATAGAAAAATAAGAATTAATTTAAATTCAAAATTAGGTAAAACATATAAATTAAAAACAGGAATTCCTCAAGGTTCAAACTTAGGACCACTTTTATTTATTTTATACTTAAATACATTATATAGTACAATATCAACATCAAAAATTTTTGCTTATGCTGATGACATCATATTGATAAATATAAATGAAAATTATGAAACTGCAGAATACAATATACAAAAAGACTTTAATAAACTAATTATTTGGACACATAATAATAAAATGAAAATAAATAGTGAAAAAACAAAACTAATGATATTGAAAACAAAAAATAAATTTTTACATACAAATCCAGTAATAAAATATCATGATTATAATTGTTTATTCGATGATGACATAAACTTCCAAAGTTGTAATTGTAAAAATATTGAAATTATTAAAACAATTAGATATCTAGGTTTATATATTAATGATCAATTCTCTTGGAAAACACATTATTTATATATATTAAATAAACTTAATTCATTAATATATATGTTTCAACATATAAAGGGTATCTTTTCTATAAGATACAAGATGTTAATATATAAATCATTTATAGATTCATTAATAAATTATGGATTATGTTGTTGGGTACATTTAGGTAATACAGACACTAATAACATAAATAGAATATTAAATAAAATAATGAATTACATAATACAAGATTATTGTATATTAACAAAGAATGAAAAAATACAGATAAGAATAAAATATAAAATTTTAATGCCAAAAGAAAAAATATTATATTCTTTAATAATAAATAACTTTTATAAAATTAGAAATCAAATTAGAAATTATAACTTAGAAAATATTACTAGAAATACATTAATAAAGATTTTATATTATGAAAATCCTAAGAACAACTTTGGATTAAGAAATAAAAATAGAATTCTATTAAAGATTTTTATGCAAATTACAAATGAATTAAAACAAAATAAATTTAATAAAATAAGTATATTAAAAAGGCAAATACTGAAAAAAATAATATTTGGCGAAATTATCTGGAATATTTAGGTATTTTTGATTACATATACTATATTTATATTTTGTGTGTTTTTGGTCTTGTGTATTGATATTTTGTTTATATATTTTTTAGTTGAATAATTTTGGCATGAGAGATTGTTATTTAAAGTTTTATTTTCACAATTAGATTTAGAAATTTTTAATGTTATACAGTATAAGCATTATGTTATATAGTAATGTTATACAGTATAAACATTGAAAGAAAGAAATTGTAATTAGAATAATAAGTAAAAAATAATTTGGGAACCTTAAATTTGATTGTAATGAATGATATTTATAATAATTTTCTTTTTGTATTTGATTTTCTTTTTATATTTCTGTGATATATTGATTTTTATATAATTATATAATTGAATCTAATTTAAATATAATTCGTATAATTGCGTAATTATATAATTTTTATATGATTTTATATGATTAATACTTTTTAAATTACAAATATAAATTATTTATACTTTCAGCACCTGCATCACAGGATTTCATTTTGAAAACCTAGCAGGACTGTAATTTTAAATTTAGAAATAAATAAATAAAAAAATTTAGAAATAAAATAAAAAAAAAAAAGTGTTCAATAGCTTAGGATTATGGGATTTCGCTGAATGATCATTGATCTACTTAAGAAATAGCTGAAATTTAAATTTGGAGGATATTAAAACATCTTAATCTTGAACCTTATTAATATAATATTGAAGGTTGTTGTGTGGAACACAGAACCAGGAAATTAAGTTTCTTTTTTATTTGGAACCAAACGATTCCCAAATACGGAGTTGATATGTAATCGATGGAAAACACTCGGGGTTTTTTTTGTTTTGTTTTTTGCACTTTTTAAGAAAATTCGAGAAGTGTAAAATTTCCCTCGAGAAAATTTAACTAAAATTCGAGATGTAGTTGGAACTTTCGCGGGCGGCGGATGCACATTTTCAAAGCATGAACTTGTGGCGACTTTAGGAAAACCCACATGGCGACAAATTCGTAAGAGCCTTACAGGATTTTTCGTTTGAAAATAAAACAGGGGAAAAAAATCAAATATTTTCTTTTTAATTAACAGTAGGTTAGGTAAAGTAAGATATCATCCTTTTCAGGATGTTTCGTTTGGAAATATGAAAGAAAAAAACCTATTTTTCGTTTCGGAATGGCCCTCAATTTTTCAACTTCTTAGCAATCTTTAAAATAGTCCAAACATAATCATTTTCTTATTTTTATAGGGGTGGTTCAGCAAAAGAATGCCAACTAAATTTCTAATTTTCTTGAAAATAACAAAATAAAATCACAGTTTTCTATCGATTACATATCTAATGAATGTATTAACGTGCAATAAATATGAAGCGACCGTTTGTACAAATACATTACAAATAGATTTCAAAGAAAATAAAAATAAAACAAGTTACAACTTTCGAAAACCAGAATCATGTTTGATTTTTATTTTCTCTTAAATCTGTTTCTAATGTTTTTTTGCAAACTGTCGCTTCATATTGATTACATATCTACTTCGTATTTACGAATCGTTTGTTCCAAATAACATAAAAAAAATCGTCTTAATTTCGCTGGTTCTCTGTCCTACACAATTATCAAATTGAAAACTGAACTTCTAAACATTTTTATCTAAATAGTTTTAAAAGCTCTGATTTATTCCGTTTTAAAAACTTAAAAAGCTGTTTATTTAATTTGTATTCATCCTCTTTAAGAGTTAGTTGGCGAATTTTTATTTGTTTGTAATTAGAAAAGATATCATTTTCATTTAATATCCCCATCTTTCAAAATAACCCTCATAAATTAACCACTGACGTACTATTAAGAAAATAGTTATATAATGACGGGTTAGAAAAAAATGCTTACTTTCATCAACTTGAATTAATGCAAGGAATTTTATTATATGAAGTCGGTAAAAATAGCATTATAATTGCATCATATAACATTAGCTGCAGAATAGAATAAAATAAATTTCATAGATTTTATCCTTTACAAAACACTTCTAAACCTTGCTATTTAGTATTTAAATAATGTCGAAGATGCTAAAATTATTGGCAAATTTAAAAAAAGTTAGGTTAGTGTACTTTCCAGTGTAAAACAAAAAATCTAATAAAAAATCTAAAAGTTCATCTCAAAACTTGATTTAGTCTTTACATATTAAAAGTAACTGACACTTTCTTTAGATTTCCATAATTGAGTCAGTATTGAATTAATGTCAGTTGTTCCTTTAGTTTTAATAAAAATCTGTCATATCAATTTGCATCCACATTCATTTCTTCAGTCTCTCGCGAATGAAAGAACATGGGATAGTGCTAATAAGGGCGTTACCTTATTGCTGAAATATAAAAATTAACAGATTTAATAATTTACTTTGTCAAAATTTCCAAAGAAAACGAAATCTTTCAAGGAAGTTTCTTTCGTTATGAAATTGGCTTATCTTCGCTACATATTGATTTCCATTTTAATTTTTAAGCTAGGTGTAATTTTCCAATTTGCCGAAATTCAGAAAGACATTAACCCAGGAAGAGCTGTGAAATCAATAACTTTAATATGGAGTTATGTTTTGATAAGAAAAATATCATATCTCAAGCGAATGTTGCCGAGGTAATTGGGGATAAAGTTTCCACTGTATTGACTGAAATCTGATGGGTGACTAAAATTTATGTAGGACGAAACATGGAATCACTCCCTGATCCTCTTAGGAGAGTTAAAGGTTTCCTTGGCACCTATCCAGATGTAAACTCGTCCATCACTTTTAAATAATGTACAGTGGGCTTCATCTGACCAAACCACATGTCGCTACTTAGGTTAGGCCAAATTTTGTGCAAATTACAGTTACGAATACCAACAAGCGCAGTTCCGAAGTTAGGACCTGGCTGTTTTCCATGAATATCTATAGAAATTGAATTATTAGAAGTAGAACTACTTTTTATATTTTTAGCAATCCTAACAAATCGGTTTTATTAAAGTTTGCACCACGTGACCTATAATTATATGATAAATTGGCGAAAAGCCAACTGAGCGTTGCAAAGAAGTGGTAAATCTGGTTCGTTGATTAAGTCCATGCCAACTTTAAAGTAATTTAATCCAAATAACTTCTGCTTAAGTAATGTATATTTATTAAGGCGAATTAAAACTACATAAATTCCTGAATCCGGAAGCAATTCATTCTAACGAAGAGTTTATGAAAGTAAAAAGTATATCTGTCATTAGATTGATGGAAGTGATTTTTCCCAATTTACATAAGCCCTCTCACATTTTAAAATATAAGATCCTATGTTATGATCCCCTCTGGGTCTTGCGTTAATAAAATGCTATTGGTTTTGTCAGGTGAAAAATTTCATTTGCCCTCATCTTTCCAAGATTGCTTCGATATGTAAAACTGATTAAATAAAAGCTCAAATCGAATTTAAAAGATAAATCCTTGAGATGGCCTAGAATTTTTTCGTGGTTATTTAATGCTTTAAATATATTAGTAGATTCATAATATTTCATATGAGAGATTGTTCCTCTTTCAGTAATTCCATTCATACCTAAATATGTTGCGAAGGTACAAATGATATAATAATAAAATTCAAGGAACTTAAAATAATTGTATTTCTTGAATTGAATTTTGATTGATTCATTCTTTAGCCGTCGCTTATCTACAGGCTGGAGGGGCACACCATTAAAATTCTAATCAGAAATTTATAGCTAATTGTTCTTCCAGCAAACAGGTTTCAAAATTCACCTGTTCACCTGTGATAATAGATACCTGGTATGTTATTCAGCTGTTTACGATGAGCGAGCATCGGCCTGGCTCCATGACTACGGCACATTAGCAAATGAGAACTAGTAAATTCGAACTCATTGCATTTAGTTATTGAATCTCCTGGCTGCCGATATCATGTTCCACATCAAGATCAAGATATAATCCTTGTAACTGGATAGATATAAGAAAAAGTAAATCTTCAGGTCAAGGATTGTGTGACATCTCTAAATAACGGAGTTAATAGAAAATAAAATGTTGTTTCTTAGAGTAAGTGAAAACATGGCTATGCAATACAACTGTTTCTTGTTCTTTTGTTCTACTTCAAATCGGCGTCTTTCACTTAAATTTATATTTCTTCATCGTGCTTAACTTTATTAATTGATTTCTTTATTTTTTCAATTTAAGTAGATATAAAGCTTTAAAATGGATCTTGTTTTTGATCTTTCTATAAAGCTGTCTTCAGGTTATTAATGAGTGATATACCTTCGGAAAGGAGCATTTTGGTCTTTACCGAATTCCTAAGTCAAACTAATATTTACCAGAAGCGGCATCAATTGAGAGTTGTCAAACATAAGACTTTGTGTGCTTTCTTAGCTGTTTCTTCTGTGCACCATCTTTTGATGTGAAATTCCTCTTTCATGAAGCATTGCAGTAATTTATTAAGTTGCTCTACAAACATAATAATGTAAATACACATGAGTATTGTATTGTAGCTAAATAATCTCAGAACAAAATTCAAAGTAGCTTCTGGAATAGAAAGGAATGACATGATACTCGATTTAGCTCGACTTACTGATACTCGACTGAATGCAAATGACTTGATACTCGACTTAGTGATAGTTAAGAAAGTTTCTGTTTCTTAAAATACCCATTAGAAAGGTTCGAATAAAGTTTACATTCCAAATGCTATCTTGTAGAATTGTTGAAACCTCTCAGCACCTGTTCAGAAATAATGAAATTCCCTTTGAATTCAAAACAACACTAAAATTGCATGAATAGAACAAAATAAATAAATTAGGATAAAGATTCTGAAATTACAACCTCTTATATTATTCTCTGAGTTCTGTTTCGTTATCTTTTGGGAACTAGATTAAGGAACATTTTTTTTTCTGCTTTAGAGATTAGGGTTTTCGCAAAAATAGAGAAATTATCGCAAGCATAGTGAATTTATGTATTTAATTGTCGTATCTTTAATTATTCTTCAATTGTAAAATACAATAGCATCATACAAAAAGGCTGTACGATGTAAAGATAATTCCGTAAACCCATGAATATAGGTATGAAATTAAAATATAATCAAACAGCAGCAAATAGAACCAATAACATCTCATCAACTGCTGAATGTACTGTCCAAATGAGCAGTAAGGGGCAGTTTCATGTGCACAAATTGAAACATTAAAAAAGAAATATTGAGTTTGCTCAGTTTTTCGTTCACGGCTTGAGCTAAGGTCAGCGGGAATCTGTGACTGCTGTTTCGTCTTTTATTATGGCTCATTAGCTAGGTTTATCTATATTCAAGGTCAACTCGGATGCGTAACAGAAATTGGGATTGAGAGAACAGCGTTACCCAAACAAACAACAAAATGAAAAATCACTGTAACCTGTATTAAAACCTTTCTGCACTTTAAACTCCCTGACATTAGAACCACATGGTTCCATGTCTTATTTTTCTTCTTTTTTAAATGCCTTTTATGCTCAGCATTAGCAAAGGTTTTGATACTGTACTAGTTATGGATTTTCTTATTGTCATTTTTTTTTTTTAATGGGTCCCACTCCTGAGAGCTCGGAAGTTCTCATTAGCCTTTTTACGTCTTTGAGTTGACATCCAATATGGTTACATCTGACTGATGAGTTCTACTAAGAATGTCACAGCAGTCACAGATTTCCGTTCACGATAGCTCAAGGTGTGAATGGAAAATTGTGCAGCCTAAGTATTTCTATTTTCATGTAATGGGGATTAGCCAATTCTCAGCGATCTACAGGATTTTTATGGTATCAGTTAATTTGTTATATCATCTCCGAATTAAAATAGTGGGACATCGATAACAATATTTTAACAAAAATATCCAAACACCAGTGTTTTTAATAGATAAACGAAAAAACATTTATCTCTTAATAACTTAATGTAACACGTGATTTTCTTCAAGAGAATATAGATATGACTTCATTGCTCATAAATACCTGTTACATAAATATTTCAGCTTATTTATTTATTAACATATTTTTCATTCATTCGAGAAATTAAATTATTTTCAAAACAGCATTTAAAACTGACATAATAAAAGTTTAGAACGGGCGTGAGAATTAATATGGATTAATCACTCCAGGTATCTCAATGACATCTTTTCTTAAAACCTAAACTGTTTGTGAATGAAACCAAAAAGATGTGATGTTGTTTATTACGGTAATTTTTCTTATAGTATATTACTGTATTACTCTAAAAATCACATATTAATATTTTTAAGTATCAATTTTACTTATTAATTGATTTGCTTTATTCAAATTTTAAAAATCTACTGTCATAAGAGCTGCCAGACATGATTAAGTTTTACAATGATTTCCTTACATTGGGTTGGCCAAAAATTTCGTTCTTTTTTTTTATGTCTGTTGGTTCTAGTAGCGGTTAGGTGTCATTCGACATTTTGCTAGAATGTATTATGACAGCTGTCAGATCAGTGTGCACTTAAAAAAAATTATCAAAATTGGTGAATTTTGTGTCACCAATTTAGTATTGAAGAAGAAAGAAAATAAGCACGCAAGACCGCATGTTTATTTGATGATCAGGCAAAAACTGTTACAGCTTGGCTGGGAAGTTCTGATTCATCCTCTGTATTCATCAAACATTGCATCTTCGGATTTCAATTTATTTCGGTCTTTACAAAATTCCCTTAATGGACAAAATTCAATTCCCTGGAAGACATCAAAGGCACCTGGAACATTTTTTTGCTCAAAAAGATAAATTATTTTGGGAAGATGGAATTATGAAGTTGCCTGAATTTAGCAGAATGGAACAAACCGCTGAATAGGTTTTTACTAAAATTGTTGGTGAAAATGAAAAATGTGTGTTTTATTTTTACTTAAAATCCTAACGAACTTTTTGGGCCACAGGTTTTGGGCTACAGCCCAATATATCGAAGTTTTTTGGTGGTGATAACTGTAGATCAACTTGTTCACTTAATTATTTAGAAATTCAAGATTTGGATTTAATTCAAGATCAAGATTCATTTGCTGTCTGTCTCAGTCGAGAAGTCATAAGAAATTTCATCCAATAAAAGTTCGTCTTTGGTAATTCACAAATCTGTAAATGTAAAAAGGAATTCTTGGCGACAAAGAATTTTCATTTCCTTTTGAAGGTTCATCAAGAATTTGAACTGTATTTGGTATAAATTGGCTCAATCTTTCATAAAGATCGAAATGTTTATCGAAACGCTGATTCAAAAAGCAGATAAGCGATGAATTCAAATACTCCTTCAAATCAATTTGGCAATAAATTAACCAATTAGGGCTTAATTGAGCTTTTCAATTGAAATTCACTGGAACATGTGAAAATTGTTCTGCAAGCGCTTGAATTAATGAAATATTCTTTAAAATCCAACTTTTGGCAATTTAGCACAGTTATAAAACAAACTCGGCCTCATTAATTGGAATATGGTTAATTGGATCGTAAAATTGTATGTTGCAAGCCTATTCATCTTATGTTCCGAGTATTTCAGCTATTAAATATTGATTGCCCCGTTGTTTGTTAAGTTTCTAAGTCCATTTAATCGTCAAATGAAGCGGCCTAATTTGTGGAAATTTTCAGAAATTCTTTTGAAACATAAGTATATAAAATTACTAATTGCTTGAAATATTTGAACAGAACGATGGGATAGTTACTAAGTGATTATAATATTTCGATGATTAATGATTAAAAAAGTGTTCTATATTTATTTAAAAAAGTAAATTATTTCCTACACTAAAATATCGGATATAACTATATATTCTGTCTTCCAATAATTCTGTAAAGCCCAAACATTTTTGATTAAATTCTAAACGATCTCATCGAGTTTTATATAAAAAATAAATCCTGCTTTGTAGGCATAAAAATCTTTTAGAGGAGCTTGATATATAAAACCCCAGTAAAATAGGAAAGTTGAGACTGGAAACTAATCTGATGTTCTACCATATTTACTCCCGAAAGAACCTGGTTCTAATTTTTTTGCTTGTTGGATCCTATAGCCATTACCGATAAGAAATAGAGATATTTGATGAAAAAAAAAAATCAGTCGAGCTCCGCTTGAACTGTACACTGCCCCTCCAAGCCGCAGATCAAAGTCACTTGAACTACAATCTCAGCAAATTATAAACCTATATTTACGTGGATATCTACATACAATACAAAACGAACTTTTAAAAAATTCCTGTGATATCGAGACATCGTAACGCAGTTTTCGCAAAACTATCTCACAACCTATCTCACCTATCAAACCTAACAAAGGGGAAATATTTCTCCAAATACATGAAAAAAAGATAATATCAATATAATTTTTAAACTTTGTAAATGCTGTAAGAAAAATGGCGAAATTCCGAATTGCTTGCCAGAACATCCAAAAGTAGCAAACGATTTTAATAAAGTATATGTATCTATAAATTGTTGAGCTCATTTTGACTGACTCTTGCAAAATTATCTCACATTATTTTGATGAGCTTTGATCACATTATTTTGTAACTACTTCACAGAACATGTTGAACAATATCTGTTCATAATATCTGTCAAAGCTTTAAGATACTTAAGCTCACTAAGAACACAAGTTGTGAATGTTTAAGAAACACAAGCTGATGAGCTAAACCTTCTTACAGTGAGTATATTCTAGTTAGACATCGTAATAGATGAGTAAAAATAGAAAGCTGTAAATTTTTGTTATAAATTAGATTGTCCGCATGTTTTATCACGATATAAGAGATACGATTCTGTGAATTTTATAATGGTTACGAATATTAATATTCCAATTTTTAATTTCTCATCTAATAGGTTGTGCAAGTTTTCTATTGAAATAATCAAAGAGTGTGGTGAACTTTCCAATTAAATTACATTAAAAAGATAACAAGTGAGTCATTCGAAAAGAGTTTTGATGCAAAGTCATAGAAAGAGATGATGGATACTAAATACTTTGTGGGTCCGGTATAGCCCAGGAGTTTAGCTGGGTCTATGGACTGTAGAAGTTGGGATCAATTCCCACCGGTGGTTTTTTCCTCAGTTGTTATTCCTGAAAACTGATATTAGGATTCATACACCCGCAAACAAATGTGTATCCGGTTTCTAACTCGAGAGTTTAAAACAGGCGAACATCGGAACCATCATCTGACTTCAACAACTTCCACTGACCGACGATCGCTTGGAGCTTAAGGGTCTTTTTACACGACGCGACAATGGTAGCGCGATCAGCAAATTTTGGTCGCAACGAAAATCGCGTCTCGGGCGAAAGGCTCCATTGAAATCTATGGAACGACGGTGGTTGCGTGTCCTATCGCGACCAGAATTCTGGCCGCGCGGCCAGAAGCGACCAAGCGGCCACGTGTGAAAGGCTCCACTGAAATCGATAGAAAGGCCTGGCCGCGCTGCCATGGTCGCTTCGTGTGGTAAAACCCTAAACCTCTATCACGGGTCTCCATGTCCCGAATACCTTTGCCTTTTCTTTACTTTAATTACGTACTATAAATTAATTTTTTTTTATTAATTCTAACTACTAATTGCTGCTGAAATTAATAATCATTCATAAGTAATAAACATTATTAATCTGATAAAATGAGTAATATGAAACTCCTTCCTCCATTCCAAGAAATATTCCGTTGCAATTAGATTTCCTGTTTTGATTTCTGCGAAATTGTGGAGCTCAGTTATGTTGAGGCATCAAATGTCTTTGCTTTCAAAGACTTACACAGATTGTTCTGATGGGCTTCCACTAGAACAACATCCCTCATCTCAAGCTGTCACAAAGACATTTTCCTTTTTGCAATTCCATCCGAATTCAAGCGAAATGGAGATAAATTGTTTTCCATGACATATTTAAAAACATGATATAAAATAATTAATACAATTGTTTACTAACTAATATATAAGAAAATAATATTCTGAATTAAAACCCTTGTAATTAATTTTCATTGTTTTCCTCTCTTTAGTTCCTTTACTATAATAAATAAGGAACAATAAAAAAAAAATCTTAATATATTTAGTAGGTATTCATGCTCGATCTGTGTCGGAGTATAGAAAAATACTACGAAAAATATTACGAATGACTTCGAGAAATTCTAGATAGTGATTAAAATAATTAAAAATTAAAGTACAGTAATACCAAAGATATGGGCCCGGTAGTCGAATGGTTTAGGGCACTTGGCTGCGGGTTGGAGGTAGCGGGTTCGATTCCCAGCCTCGGCGGAGGGCGGGAATTTTTCCACGCTCCTTTCTCTTCCAAATGGGTCTTAGGGTCTACCCAGCCCTCTGTAGAATGGGTACCGGGTTTCTTTCCCGGGAGTTAAAAGGCGGGAGGGCGTCAGGGTTATCTCCTGGCCTCAACTTCATCCCGTTAGGTCACGAAAAGATGGAGCCTAACCTCAAGCTGCCCCAAGGGTCTGTAAAGACCTGTTAGTGGGATACTTTAACTTTTAATACCAAAGATATTAAAAAGGGTGTTGAATGAAACTGATCAGTTTTCAGTATATAATTTGCAAACATTATGAGGAATCAAATTTCTAGGAAATTTATCAGTAAAAGCAAAATATTGAAAGGTAAACCTCACAATAAGAGCTTATTAAAAAGCTGATAGATAGAAGCATAATTAAAGCAAAGAGATTTCTTCTATAATATTTCCTGAATATATATAAAATAGATATTCAGTCGACACTATATCTCCAAGAAATATCTTCTTTAATATAATATGTCTTTTCATTTTACAATGTCTTCTTCAGGACAGGAAAATCGTTTCCTTTTCCTCATTTAAAATTCGTTAATAATCTGTACAATAAACATTCAATTTAGCATTTAAATTTTTAAAAGTAAGCGAGCATTTCAGTGAAATATATATAAAAAAGAAAAAGGTTGAATTATTATTTTTAATTATTACTAAAGATTTATTTGTTAGTAAAGATTTGTCGTATTGATGAGTTGTTATATATTACTATTGGTCTCACTATTAGTAGCATTATACTAAAAGGTTAACTGTTAATAAAATTATATTAATAGATTGTTGTATACTGTTAGTAACATTATATTATATTGCTATATTGTTAGTAAGGTGTTAAATTTAAAATTCACTGTATAGATTATTAACGAATTCTAGAGAGGAAGAGGAAAAGATTTCCTGTCCTCGCTTAGCCTGAAGAAGTTTATTGTAAAAAGAAATGAAATATTGCATTAAAGAAGGCATTTATTGGAGATATAGCGTCGACTGAATGTGTATTTTTCATAAATCTTTCTCATTAGAACAATCATTAATCCGAGAAGGAAAGAGAAATTGCAGAACTTTATTCCGAAGTTAAGTAGCCATCAACTGTACCACCAATTTCCACGTTACAAAATTTAAAAAAATCGGTTAAAATTAAAAAATTCTGTTTTCTGAAATTCGGTTGAGATACGAGCTATTGCATGACCGATTTTGCTTCATCCTGGAAAACAAATGTGTGTCAAGTTAAAAAAGTATCTTTTTTGATTTATTTATAAAAGTTCGTTATTAATGAGCCAGAGCGGAAGAATTACCCATGACCAAATACATTTGTTCCTAAGCTTTTCTTAATATCATCGATAAGGATTCGCTGAATATGTATCAACGGCTTGAAGACGAAAGAACAATTGCTTTGAAACCCAATTGCTTATCTTAATTGGAATTTTCACAATGTTTTTAGCATTGCTGAATATTGTATGACACTCTTATCTTAATTTTCGGTCACCATTTTCTGGAGAGACTCCTCCCTGATGCTTTTCATTCAAAAATTAAGTGTTGGCCGTGCAAATGTTGGCCCGTATCGGAGCCCCTAGAGACCCAGCAATGATGGCTCCATTCTCCATTAATTTCTCGTTATCGGAACCCTTGTATATTTACTCCCCGGTGACTTATACTGAAGGTGGATCCGAACGGATACTCTCGACGGAGAAAGCAACCGGTCATAAATTCATTCACGAGCTTCCTGCATCGGAGACACCGGTCACTTGGGCGGGGGCGGATCGGGATGAGTTTGCTGGTGCTCTCGTCCGTGAAATATTTAAGAGTTACGTTTTAAGGGAGCTATTTAAGAGGGATGTTACGTTGAGGATTTAGGGAAATAATGCGACCAAATTATTAGAGTGGATCTCGCCGTTGATATTTATAAAGGAAATATTTGATCTTCAGTTTTCGAGCCTCGTAACACGTTCTCAAGAATTCCAACAAGTCATTAAAAAAAATAGAAACCAAATAAGTTGATGAAGAAACCGGAAGGCATAAAGGAACCTAAAGTAATTGTAGCTCAAACATTGGCGACAAAATTTTCCCTTTTTTAATCAATTTGCACAGCACGTTAAATGCTTTATTTAGCTTCATTATCTTTTTTGAACCATTAGTTCTTGTATTTTTACTGACTTTTTGCTACTAGTTGTAGGAAAAGGCTCTTTTGTTTGCATTAAACAACATAACATTTATTTTGTTGCCTTTTTTGTTTTCGGGGGTCACTGCCAGGTGTGGCTGTGACCTTCATATGATTATTTTGCCTTTCTGATTCTTTTATCAGGGAGGCGGGATTGGGCTGATGAGTCCATAGCAGGATGAAACAGCTGTTCCCAACTCCTCCTTATAATTGAAACAGAAAGGCAATTTTAATTTATTCATGTGCTGATTTAGTTCTTGTTTCCCCTTTTTTAATCAATTTGCACTGCACGTTAAATGCTTTATTTAATCATTAGTGATTCTTGCAAAAAATGATTCTAGTCTTTTGAACATTTTTTTTTTTCATGTCCTCTTTACTTTCCTAAATAATTAATTTAACTATAAATAGCAGTATATTCTTCATTGAATTTCAACACAACACCATTTGTAAGGAACAGGATGTTCAGGCGGCTGTGATGAACAGTGATATTAGACATTGAATTAATTTGTCGGGTAATTAAGTTTGAAGTCTTTCTATTGAACGAACTCAGAATCTAACACCACCATATATTATTGAATCATCTATAACATTTCAAAATCGCTACTAAGTCATCCAACGTTTTAATTCAGTTGTTCACATAAGAATTTCAATATGCAAATTTCAATATTAAATAAAGTAATACAGTAAATATTTATTTATGATTAAAGATATATCGAGGGCTCTATAACATAAGGGCCTAAGTGACAAAATCTCCATTCCGAGTTATTAAGGTTATGTTAGGAAAAATTGATGTATATGCTAATTACATAATGGAAAAGCGATTTCCGCTGAAAAAAAATTGATTGAAAGTTTCGCCACCACTCGAAAATATGGCGCTGTAAACATAGTCTGAAACGTAACACTACAATAGTAAGACTGTTATTGAAAGACAGTTACAGAACGTGTTCAATTCGTGCTCCAGCTAACTCGATTACATGCTAGATGAGAAATGCGGTGTGATCACTTATCGCATGAAGCATTTCTGTTGGAATGATACAAAAATGCTCCTGTGCTTGCCTTCAGATCAGGCAGAGACCGTACTCCTTCCTGATAAACTTTGTCTGTCACATATCCCCGAAGCCAGAAATCACAGGAATTCAAGTCCGAAGATCGTGGAGGCCACGCATCTGGAAAAGATCTGGATATTATGCGATCATTGCTGAAGGTGGCACGAAGTAATTCCTTCACTGGTTGATCAATATGCGGTGTTGCTCGATTTTGCCTGAAGACAGTGGTCTCGAAACAACCTCTTTCTTGCAAGGCATCACGTTGTATTCCTCATTCAGCATGTAATCCTCTCAGCGGGAGCACAAATTGAACACGTTCTATAACTGTCTTTGAATAATATTCTTATTACTCTATTTTCAGATATTTCAGATTTTTATAATAATATTTTCATATTATTACTCTATTTGCATTTCAGCACCATATTTTCGTCTAGTGGCGAAACTTTGAACTATTTTTTTTCCATCGGAAATCACTTTCCCATGGTCTAGTTAACATAAACACCAATATTCCTTGAGATACGTTGAATAGAACCCGCTCCAGACAGCTAAGAGTAGGGTCACTTTAATTATAACCAACCTATATATTGTTAATAAATCAGGAGAGAAAGAAAAGTCACAATTAAGAATTAAGATGTGAAATCCTCACGATTCTTCCTTTTACAGAAATAAACCTAATCTATTGAAGTAAGCATGAAATTTCTCCTCCCACACGTCACTTATGCTCATTACTAACACTCCTTCGATGTTATATTAACAAATGATTTCACATTACATTTCTGATGTATTCACAAGTTAAGCCCAGACAAATATTCTAAATAGTTATGATGCAGCACATAGAATAGTATTCCTTTCTATAAAGTTTGTAACTGATTTCAGTATTGAATTGTTACTTAATTGTTAATAGAAAATGTTAAATTATAAAAAGCTGCTGTATGACAAGTTTGACATATTTGCATAATATGATAATCTTACTTCCTCATGTTAATATTTTAATTTCACTTCCGTTGTGAACGAGTGGTTATTTTCTATCTGATGTTGCGTTACATTAAATAATTCTGTAATTATATTTACGTAATTATATTGATATTTATCATTTTATTAGAATAATATATATATTATAATATGTGTTTAAATCGACTCTGTATAATATTATTAATGATTAGGTTAATGCATAATTATTATAATTGCAAAAATTTACGTTATAAATTTCCGTCCTTAAATATTGTGTGCAAATATGTCAGTGATATGTTATTAATATAATTATATTAATTTTGGTTACTATATAATCATTATGGAATATCATGTGAATGATATTGTATATTAGAAGTTCGTTGTAAGTAGATTTAATTTTTATAGTTAGATGAGTTAATGTTAAAAACTTGAAATCCAAAAATTCTTAAATAACAATGTGATGTCACAGCAGCATAGGTTAACAATAGAGGCATGAGATGCACGTCAGCAATAATGATCTTGTTGGAGATTTAATTGATCTTCTAGAATTGAAAAGAAGAGGAAATATTACGAACTTGTAATGCAACGTGTGAATGTTACAGATGGAAGCATATGACAAGTCAGGGAGTTGTTACTTTTGCATGGGAAATTCTCGTCATGGGAAATATTGGTGAATGAGCATATCAACGATGAAATTCCATTAAGTGAATTATTACAAATTTTCTGAACTGTTATGAAAGTTGCTGCGACACGGAACGTTGAGAAGATAAGTTGATTTACATAGTGATATAAATACTGTAGTTATGGATATCATAACTTAAATAATAATTATTCGAACTGACATATAAAATAAAGAAGTTATATATATAATAAAACATAATTTAGCATTCAGTCATTTAGAGAATTCAAAGATACCAAGAACTATTCTGCCATGTTAAGATATATCTTCACTTAAAATATTTTCACATATTAATGCTAAAAATAATTTTTCAAAATAAATTGGCATACATAGTAATTTTGTTGTAAAACATTATTAAACAGAAATTTAAATTTATATTAATTAAATTACTTATCATTTTAATTAGCATTTATCATCTTTTTTATAATTCTTTTTTAATCTCTAATTTCCCATGTTCATAATACAATTTACTTAATGAACTCTGTACATCGAAAGTTCTTCTAAAGTCGCTATTTCTCTCAATCGAGTGCCTTCGAGAAAGATCTCTTGTATTTCAGTGAACAGACGAGAAGTAATTAGCCAAATATATTCGTAAATCTAAGATGACACAGGAATCTGTCTTGCGTACGAGCTCGAGGTTGACAGAGGAAATCTGGGGTCCTAAGTGCTAGAAATTAGACGGTACTTGCCAATTTGTGATATGTTAGAAGAGGGGAGTGTTTCGGCGAAAGGACCGAGGTAGTAAGGTTCCAGACGACTCCGAGATTAAATCTGTCACTTATTGTCGTTCTGTTTGAAGATTAGAGTTATCTGTTAAAGGTCGGTGCTCTTATCGAGATTAAACCTGTCAGTTAACGTCCGGCAGTCTCGAAATTCTGCTCGTTTCTGGAGAGCGTCAGGAATTTCACGAGTTCGGGAATGTAGCATTCCAGCATTGGAGCCTTGGCACCTTACAAGACCTTCCCTTCTCTGTACGGAGCCAAGGAGAAAAAAAAATACAGTGCAGCGGATAGAGAGGATTCCTTAATAAGGAGATCAGTATCTGGCTCTATTATTTCTGCCCTTTGGGCTCTTCGCCGTAACTTTTCCGTTGAGTTCGACAAAACTATGTGGTAAATGTTGCAACGCATGAATGCTGATTGCTCCATTGCTATTAGGCAATTGTTCGTTTAATTAAATGCTTCCTGTTCTCAGAAAAGGGTGATTTATGCTCTGCAATCCGTTGAACGTAAATTAAATTCATTTCGGCTGATTCATTGTTTGCATAGACAGAATACCATCTCCATTTTAATATAGCACAATGTTTTTTTAAATGCAAATTAAAATCATTGCACGTGATTTTAACCTAAACATTTCGATTAATTAGATAACTGAACTGCAAATATCCACATAACTATGTTTACAACACTTTTCATGCCTGATTTTTAATTTAAGCTTTTCTACTAGTGATAGCTAACAATATCCTTTCATGGAATACCTACTGTATTTACCATGTTTTGAATATTTCAAAAACTTGGTTTTTCCTATTCATTTCTAAATTTAGATCCTCATTACTTCTGTTAATTTCCAATAAGTTTTCTAATCACTTAATTTAATTTGATTATTTTAAAATTATTTGGAATTCTTTTCTAAAGTAACAACTTTTCTTAATGCCATTTTTGTTTTGTTTTTTGGGCGTTGGGCAATACTTGATTGTTCGTGCTTCATCTCACAGCGGTAAAATTTTATTTATTACGTTTCATATGACTTATCTGAACACCGTGTCAATTGAACAATGTCATTGATGACAGTAATCAAAGCTAATCTCTTCAGATAATAATCTTGGATTCCCTATAGTCTGGCATCATTGGAAAGGTACTAAAAAGGAACAGAAGAAATTTTCATTAACAGAAATTACTCATTGTATCCGCCATATTATAAGAATACTGGACCTTCTCGAAGATCCACTGCGAGGCTTATCTGCTATTGATACTGTTACCCTAAACATTGCAACAAATCTGCTAACAAAACTCCTGTTACGGTTTAAGAGGTCTGAAATCTTTCAACTAAACTTAGTGGAGATATCAGTTTAAGAGCTGGAAAAGCTCTATCTTTTGAACAGAATTTCCTACAGCCGTTCTTTCTTCCTGAGAGACATTACGTCCTTCCGAAATAGAAAATTATGTGTTATTTCAACTTTGTCAGACATATGGGATAATCTACAGATTACTATAATATAGGATTCTAGATTTATTAAATTCAGGAATAAGTGAGTAATAAATAAAATTAATGACATTCTTTGCAAATGCTTCCTCGGGCTACATTTTGAAAAATTTAAAATCAAAGTATTAGATTTATTCTTTGTTAAAAAGATTTTAAAATTTTCAAAATGTAACCTGGAGACAGGAAAAGGTTACCCTGCGTAATATCTTTGGTACAAATATAAAGTTTTTAGTAGCAATAAACAAGAAATGTAGGTTGCTCCTTAGGTTCTTCCATTTTATTTGTATACTCCTCAAATATATCAACAAGTTCTTTCCCAAACGAGTAATATGCCTTAACATTGATTCGAATCCTATAGCTGGCATGGATATTTCACTTTTCATCTGCTGTGGTCGTTTCTTTCCAAAAGTATAATGTAGAATATACTGATGGTCCACTGTGACTGAGTATTTATTTGTTAAATGACTGATTAATGCCGCCACTTATGAAGGCATACGAGTACAATTTTTATACGAGTATTTAATGGAGCTAGTGTTTGTCAATTTATCTTTAGCTATCAGTCGGTTTCTATTTTTATGTAAGCCAATTTCGAAATAATCTTATGTATATCCTTTAGCCTTTATTTTCTTGATTGCTGTGCGACTTGCTGTAACATTAACAGCGAGGAAAAACCAGATGTGTACAGCGTAACATCATTATTAGTAAATAAATGCTCACAAAATTCAGTCATACGAATAAAAAACAAACAAACAGATAGCTTTCTAAGTATGTTAGATATCCAAGATGTCACACGTAATCAGTTCCAGCACTTATCTATCTTAGTAGCTTTAATATCAGCTGAATCACGATAAATCTCCATTAGGTAATTTCAGGTAACCGTGCCACGAAACACACCGAAGGAGAATTAAAACAAATCAATGGAGATAAATATCGAAAGAATCCAGATTGTTCACTGCCGATTGAGGAGATCAGAGATACGTCATCATTCGTAAAATATTCTTAAAATTATTTATAAATAAGCTTAGCGGATTTCAAGAAATCAACAATACATGCTTCTCAAACAGTTACTGAAGTCTTATGAGCGACCTCCTGTTGAAGCAGACTGTTCTCTTAATGGATCTATCAAGCAGTAATATACATCAGGAAGTGCTCAGCTTTTCATTCGATTTGAATCTACAGAATGTGCTTCTGTCCTTATTAAAGATATATTGTCCCAACTCACCAAGCCGTTGTAAAAAGTATTATGAAAGTATTACTTAAAGTAGATCATTACGTTAATAGTATCATAAAAATAGGCGACGAACGATGATGTTTTGTGAAACAGAAATTACTTTAGAGTGATTTTAGACTGACGTATTTAATTCAACTGTTGTGTCTCTTGTATTTCCAGGCTTACTTCAATACATCTTAGTAGATTTACGCTATTAGTAAAATGAGAATTCTGTAATTTATGTCTAGAATTCTTATTTAAAGAGAAAGAGAAAAATATATTTTAAGCTGTTTGGTTGGATTAGCCGAGGGAAGAGGATTCTGTTTGTTGTAAATTCCGGAAATTTCAAAACCATTTCAAGAACATGCTTCAAAATATTTCTTAAAACTTTTTTAGTCTTTATTATATCGTAAGTATATATTTGATTTATATCAGATTTAGCTTTTGATTTAGAAAGCTTCTCCCTTAAAAGCAATAATAAAAGACTGTTTCTTTTTTAAGTCTTTAGAAACTTTTCCTTTCAATTAAATAGAATTGAATCATTAATAGCATAAAGCAAGGAAGAGGTTGAATACATGAAAAAGATGTAGATGAAGATGGCTATTCACTAAGCCGTTAACGAATGGATGTAACGAAGTAAATACTTTAGCTCTATACAAATGTGCTCTTGTACTTTGTAAAGGATTCTTACTTGGGAATTCAGGACAAATACAAGCGAATTTAATGTCTTCATCAATTTGTAATGAGCCTAGGTTTCGAACAAGTTGAAAACCTGAAACGTTGTCCGAATAAGAACGAAAACAAAATCATTTTCAAAAAGTTAACTGTATGAAAGCAAAAAAACAAACATAAGACGTTGCAGGAAAGACTTCATAAATTTTCAAAAAAATATAAAAGAGTGCATTTAATATTTAAAAAATCATGTTTCAATTTTACAGCTTGTATTCTAAAAACAATAAAAAAGAAAGAAAAAATTTCAATGTTTAAATCAAAGCTTTATATAAGGAAAGTCTGTTTTATTATAACATGTCCAATAATACAGAATTACACAGTAACTAAGAAATTAAGGTTTAATTCATTTTAAAAATTGAAAAAATCTGTAGAAACTCACTTATATTTCATATTATTTCAAGTTGAAATATATAAATGAAATTAGTGAAATATTTATTCTGTGAAATAATAGTCATTGTTGAATAATGAAAGCCAAGAAACAAAAAAATATAAAATACAGTCGGACCTCTATTTAACGAAGTCGCTAAATCCCGAAGAAAAGTTCGTTATATGGAAAATTCGTTAAATAGAGATTCACCTTTTAATATTACTTTAAACTACATAAAACTTTTTAAAAAGTGTTTTCGCTCATAGTACGCCTCGCATCTTTGCAATGCACCAATAACCCCTTCAGTATTTTCTTCAAATTATAATCCGCGTCGGATTGTTTCAAATGATTTTAGCATTTCATCACACGAAGGTTTTTTGATTTCTGCATCATGATCTTTTCCATTTTCATCATCTTCATCTTCCTCGTAATTCATAGCTGTATTTTTTTTATTTTTCACACTGTTCAAAAGTTATCCTATTCAGTTAGTGTTTCCGAGGTCTCAACTTCAAAAATCAAGTGAAAGATAATCATCAATCAGTACATCATCGTTAATTTCTTCTTTTTCCCTCAGCTGTATCCACATTTCTTTCATTTCCTCTAAGGGAATATTAATAATAAAAACATTTCACGGAGGGAAAAAAAATAGATACCACGAAAAAGTTCGTTAAATAGAAAATGCAACTCGCTATTTGGAGGTTATTTTACGAAGAAATAGCAAAATGTTCTTGGTTCCAAAGAAAAGTTCGCAAAATAGAGAAATTCGAAAAATAGAGGTTCGTTAAATAGAGGTCCGACTGTATAAACATTTTCTGTAAATTGTAATTGAAATTTATAAGCTACTGATTGATCTTGTTGGTTAAAGATCCTAATATGTATGTAGTTTTGTATTTTCTCACAACTTTAAATTTTACAGACATATGAATTTTTATTACTAAAGTATTAGTTATTACTGCAATTGGACATCTGTTTTACTCTGAAAAAGAACTTATCAACTAGCTATAATCGAAATCCAAGCTATCTGTTAATTGTAAAGCCATTTTAGATTAGGATTTCTATTAGTGCTTTTATAATATTTCTGTTTACATTTCCTGTTTGATTTGAATTTCTTCGTTATTTTGAATTTTTTTTCAGTTTATAGAATACTAAGCATTGCAAATATTGCTTAATCAGTTATTTGAGGTTTTACAGTTTGACTCGAATTACTTATTTATTAAAAATAATATGGTATTATAAAAAATAGTTAAAAATTTTGTTATTTTATAGATGTTGATTGTGCATCTAACTCAAAATCTAAAGAATGTCTTCAGGTTTCCGATCGAAGAGTAAGGCTTGTTGAATTCTTTAAAAGTCAATAGTGTAAAGACATAATTCAGAGCAGTAACTAATCTTATCAGAGTTTCAATCACTGTTGAAAAGCCTTATAATTCTTCGGAAACTACTATTAAACTTTACGCTTTCCCCAAACTCATTTACAATTGTGGAAATGTTGTAAATTATGTGTCATTACAGCCTCAAACTTTGAAAATCAGTTCAATTATGAAAGATATATTCCATAAAGTAAATTTATTATTCTCCAATGTGTCACAAATAAAGATGAATCTTTGTTCTCTCTTATCTTTCATCATGTTCTCATTCCAAATCATAAAACTCCTCTAAATGTCCTTTCACCATATCAGTAAAAAACTTACTTAGTCTTAGAAGCATATCATACTCAATTAAACCAAAGATTTGTTAGTAGATTATGTTTTTATGTTGCAAAAACTATAGTCTGCATAAAACCAGACAGCAATTCATCAACATAATTTATTATTGAAGAAAAACGTGACCATTTTATCCTCTAAATACCATTTCCATTATTAATGTTGCTATTTAGATTTTGAAAATTTAGGTAATTTTCCTAAAACGTTTACTGTGTTAGTTTTCCAGCTTTTTATAAGCTATATTAAAAAAATGCAAAATTAGTGTTATTTATTCCGCGCTGAAATCATAGTCTATTTGCTCTGCTGCATTCACTTAACATAGCATTTTGTTGGAAGCTTTTTTTAAAACTTAATATTGTTATGGAGTCAGTAGCGTGAACCTATAAAGCAACTTATCAGTAATGTAACAACAATTATGTTAAAGATAAAGTCTATGATAATGATTATTCCATTACACTTATTTTTAATCGTTGCTATTAATTTTTCTGCAGGTGTTTTATGTATAGTTACACATGACTGGAATTAGTTCCCTTACATCATTTATGAATTTTTTATTGTATACAGGATATTTCATTATTTATAAGACTTTTATAGTAAAAATATTGCAGTTTTTACCAGGCCATAGTTATAACAAATTATTTAGGACTAGTTTTAGGATAACATCTATCTATATCTACCTAATATTTATGCATTATATTTATATTGTAATATTATGGAATATATATTTATTACAAATATTAATGAAAATTATACAATACCATGTTATCATGACCTTAATAACATTGATATTCATTTTACACTTAGGTTCTAAATAAATTCTCTTTGGGGATTTTCTTTCCATTGATTTATGTGCTTCAACAAGCTTCCTTTTGTGCACTTATTCAATCTTTCATAACCTTGTTCTTAGTTCAGAATTTTTAAGTTGCAGAAGGAAGTTTAAATAAGTAAATGTTTTATAATATTTAAAGGTGGTGCATAAATCTTCTGATTCTGATAGTTTACATTTTAAGAAAAATCTTAAGATGTAAAGTATCAGAAATCAGGTAAAAGATTTATGTCCATATTATATGACCGATATACAAATTGTAAAATGAAATAATAGCTTATACATTATATTTACGAAACTTAACGTAATAATATAAGACAAGTGAAATGCATGTTATGAATTCAAAAATTTAATAAAAGTTTTATGAAGGAAACATTCTGTGATAAAATCAACTATCTGAATCATCTAAATGTGAATTTCATTTATATTCAAGAGATAAAATATAAATAGACTATAAAAATCACAGAGCAAAGATAGACAGCTAAACAAAAAAAAAGCTGATGTGAGCATAAAAACAGATGGAAACTCCATATTGACGAGTGCATATTATTGAAGGGAAGGTGATTTAAAGCGCTTTATGTTAGAAAACTTGTGTCATCTGCACACTTCCATCTAGAAATTGTCAAAATGTATGACGTAGATGTTGAGCTGCGATATAGAGCGCCATTATGGTAGAGACAGTTTGGAAGTGGCCGGAAAGAATTTCTGCTGACATGAATCATTATTTATCAATATTTATTGCCTTTTGCGTCGACGTCTTCAGGAAGAATGGATCAAAAGTGGCAGAAATGCCTCAAGAAGTACTGTCATGTACTGTCATGAATGTTGGCAAGTGTCGCTAAATCTTCATTACAACCAATGATTTGAAATAGTTAACGTAATAACTCTTCCAATGCAAAAAGAAAAGAAGAATAAAACATAAAAGAAGAATCAAAGAGAAAAAAAAATAATTAAAAGAAAAATATACAAAGATATTTCTTTTTCGATTTACGTGTTTTGTTTTTTGCTTGTTTGTTTTTTGAACTGTCGAAAGCCGCCCTCCAATCGGAGACCCACCCCTTACTAGAAAATAGATACGGGGGTGGTTTCCCGTTGCCTTCCCCAGGAAGCCATTATAGTCAGGCTTCAGATCCGAAGAAGACACTGACAAACACGGGAATGAAAATTGAAACAATTGAGCCATGACCGAGATTCGAATATGTTCTGCCTCGTAAGATGCCGCTAACTTGAGCATGAGACCACGCCGGAACGGCCATTATTTACGTTTTTAATAAAAATAACAAAACTATCAACAATACTACAATCTTACAGTAAATTTTACGGAAAATCTTATAGATTAGAACACAAATTTAAAAGAGATGTTTTGCACTAGTTCATATTCGCTATCTAACGTTACATTTGGTCAGATTCCTACATGATATAACAAAAATGTTAAGAATTCTTTGGTTAGTGACCTTAGAGAAGACGATTTGATGAAACAAAAGATATTTTGATATTCCAATGGTCTTTTTATACTATGTAAGTCTGTAATTTTTTATACAGGGCAGGTTCTAGGCTTAGACACAAGAGGCACAGGCCTAGGGTGCAATGGCTGTGAGGAGCCAACGTCGTAAAAAAAGTAATAGTATGTTATTATATTCAAATATAACATATCCCTTTTGAAAAATTCATAAAACTTAACAATTTAAAATTAAAAAAAATTTATCTAATAATACTATCTAATAATACTAATCTAATTATCTAATAATACTAGCCTAGGTGTGGTACATATCCTTAAGCCGCTCCTGATTTTATATCTATGGATTTTCTAAATTTTTCTTTATTATTTTGATATAATATGGGCCAGAAAGAAGCAAGGTCCTTCGGAATTGACTTTGAAACTTTATATTAAGTTGTTATCCTTATATTATTTCTCAAAGGTGTTTTTGTGTCGGTACGCCATATCTACCTTAATATTTCATCAAAATAAATGATTGGGACATCATTTTGAAGATTAAGTTCACTGCTCAAAAATAAACAAAATTATAATGACGAAAAATAAACAAATTGTTGAAAATTGATGTATTCGTTAAAAAAAACTATTTTAAACACCTTTTTATAAAATGGAGAAGGTGCCACCTATTGACAATGTGTTTAACTAACATGTGCGACAGCTATGGAGTTGTTTATTATTTCTCAATGGTGGTTTTTTTGTTGCGAATTATTCGCACGGGTCAACTAGTAATTAATTACTGTTAAGCTGTCAAACTGTTAATCCCTTTACTTAAAAAGAAAATAACGGGGAAATCTTTTGTTATTCTTTGTGGTCTTACATATGGCTTTATTCTTATTTATTTATGGAAAAAATATTGTAACGGTTTTAGAAATCACATTCAAAAGACTAAATCATTTAAATCATATCTTCCACGTATTTGTAGATATTAAACCTCTTCAGTCTGCCTATTCTGACTAGTCTAAGTACTGCCTTTAAGTTCATAGTTGTAAGAATTGCAGAATGAAATTGAATAAATTTTTAAAATATTCTTCTCTTTCTTTCCCATTTTAGATGCAGCTCCGCTACTCCAAGATTCATTTCCCGGCCAGGTGCTTGATCCTGGTAAGCCGGCTTTTCTAAGGTGCGTTATCTCCGGAAATCCACCTCCGCAGGTCACGTGGACTCTAGATGGATTACCTCTCGCCAAAAGCGACAATCTGTTCGTTGTGGATTACGTCAATATTCACGGTGACGTCATTAGCCATGTGAACATCAGCCGATTGCGGACAGAAGACGGCGGAGAATATAAGTGTGTCGGAAAGAATAAAGTGGGCAAAGCGGAACATTGGGCACGAATTAACGTTACAGGTAATAGAAATGTAGCGTTATTTCCCGCTTTAAAAAGACAGAAAGAAAACAGTGAATGTTACCACTTACAGTTATAAAAGATTTCTTCACATGTTGCCATTCTATGATTGCGTCTCTTTATGAATTACTTAACTTGTTTTTATAAAAATTGAATAACACTAAGCATTGTGTAGATGGGATAACTACTTTAAAATTATCTATCTTAATTTTTGTATGACAATGTAGTTTCATGATTTCATGGGGAAAATTGGTGCAACAAATGATACTGAAAGTTAATTGAAATGAATTAGATTTACTTAATTGGAATGTATTGATAAAATTTTCAACGAAGAAATTCTAAGAAAGAAATTCAAGAATATACTTTTAGCTTGTCTTGCTCTTAATTTTGCTTTAAACAATTAAAGGCTGGTATTATTATTTTATTTGAATGAAGTTTACTTCAATAATTCGGAATTATTAAAAAAAATGAGAAAGTTCTACTTTGCCAGCCGGTCCTCCTTGCATTGAATTCTGATGTTAGATTAGCAAGCATGAACAGAACACAAGTTTGAGATTCTCGTGGATGAGTCTTATTGTACTGTTTACTCACGAGAGCAGAGTTTACTCTTAATTATTTATATAGTAAGATTGCACGCAATTAATTCAGTTGGAAAATGAAAATGGATATTGTGTCTCTGAAAAAACATTTCCTTTGAGGCAGAAGTTCTGGAAATTGCTTCCTTGCTTTCGGATTAAATTGTTGTAGCCAGTTCGGAGTTAGTTTGATTAGAAAATTTCGCTTATTTGCCTAAGGAAAGAGAAAGTTCATTTTCTCTGTTTTAATATCTTGACTATATTCAATGACATCGAAAATTCCCGGTTTTAATGTTTAGAAGATGGAATCTTAGTTAGAAATGAAGTAAATTTGATGCAATTAAGTGCAAATCTTCACAAAAATATGAAGCAGTAATAAAATAACACATATTTAATGCCTTCTTTTTAGTGATATTTCTATTATGTTTAATCTTCGATTTTTTTTCTTTTATTTTGCGAAACATTTAATTTTCAAAGCAAACATTTACTGTTACTGAGGAAGGGTCGAGGGCTTTTAACAGTTATCTTGATTATTCTGAAGAATGAAGGAAAATAAAAAAAAACAAACAAAAGAACAGCACATGAATAAATAAATTGCCTTTCTGAATCAATTGTCGGAAGGAATTGGGAACGGCCGTTTCGTCCTTCTATGGACTCATCAGCCCAATCCGCATTCCCCGATAAAAAAACTCAGAAAGGCAAAAGCTTATCTGAAGGCCACCGTCGTACCTAGCAGTGGCCCCCGAAAGCAAAAGAAGCAAGAAAATAAATTGTTATATTATTTTACACAACCAAAAAGCCTTAGCCTATAACTAATAGGCGCAAAGAATTTTATTAAACGAACTAAAGATTCAAAAAAGGTGAATTAACCTAAATAATTTTGTTTTGCTTTTTCATTGATATAGTCACAGCACGTAAAAAAATTTTTATTAATGAAGGAAAATTCCAGTTA
Organism: Thereuonema tuberculata; assembly: GCA_023159025.1. Taxonomy (NCBI): domain Eukaryota; kingdom Metazoa; phylum Arthropoda; class Chilopoda; order Scutigeromorpha; family Scutigeridae; genus Thereuonema; species Thereuonema tuberculata. The sequence continues at coordinate 30,963,861 of JAFIDM010005346.1, read as the reverse complement.
AAATTCTTATTATTTTTGTTATGTTCTATCATTTCAAATAAAGTCTCAAATAGTTTCACATGTGCTTTTTTAACGTTAAATAAAATAAACTGCTGATACACAATACATCTAAAAAATACATACTAAAAACCGGGAACATGTTTTCTAACCCCTACGCAGGATTTGTCTTAAAGAAGCCTGTCTTAAAGAACGAAAAGCACAAAATAGATAGGATTTAAGGAATGACGTCAGTTTTGTTGAACGAGCATCTGTTGATAATAAAGAATTTAATACGTCCGAAATACACATGAATTATTTAGAAATTTCTTTTACGAACACTTATTTTTTTAATATAATTGACATAATTTTCATTATTTAAATAACTAAATTTTTAAATTAAATATTTAGTTAAATAAATGTGATGTTGCTACTGTGGAGTTTCTGCTTATAATTTTGAATAAACAAAAAACAAATACATAAAATAAGTCATTGAATCGTATTATATAAAATTGTTACACCCATATAATCACAAACTCCCCAATAGCAACATCACATGCTATTTAGATAATGGAAATCATGTCAATTATATTAAAAAAAAAACCATTGGGAAAAAAATTCTAAATAATTCTTGTTTTTTTTTTCGGACGTATTGAATTTTCTTTATCATCAATAGATGCTGGTTCAACAAAACTGACGTCATTACTTAGATTCTATATATTTTGTGCTTTTCGTTCTTCAAGACAGGCTTCTTTAAGACAAATCCTATGTAGGGATTAGAAAATATGTTCCCGTTTTTCAGTATGTATTTTTTAGATGTATTGTGTGTCAGCAATTTATCTTATTTATTTTTAAAATAAAGAAAATGAATTAAAATTCAAACTGGAAATGATTAATAAAACCGAAGCGTTCCCAGCAATGAGACGCCACATTCTTTCCATCGTTGAGGTTTCAAGGAAGGAAGATTACTTCTAACAGGTGATTGTTAAAAAGTGTGAAATAATTAATCAAGTGTAGGTATTTTGATTCATTTTTTAAATAATTTCATGCTGTTACCTTACATCAATTTACCCTAATTTTTAGTAAGTTTCTTCTTAATTTTATAGTTACCTTACAGTTATTAAACATTTTTTTATTTATTTCTTTATTTATATCTTGATCTTTTAAGAATAAAATCTTCTTTGACTGATTTATAATACATTTTTTAATTCCACAATTTATCTAACTAATGCATTTTTATATTCTAGGTCCACCATATATCCGACCGATGCCTAACGTGTCTGTTGTTGCCGGAAGTACAGCAGTGCTTTTATGTCGAGTATCCGGTTATCCTATTGAAATCGTCTACTGGGAAAGAGGTTGGTAAGGAATACATTTCTGACGGGATAAAGATGTTTATTTCTGAAATATTTCCTGATGATGAGCGTGGTACTCGTGATAGGATTTTAACTTTAAAAGTATGGAAATAAACACAATACCTGTGTACAAGAGAACTAGAAAATTGGATTGAGTAACTGTTTTAGTTTGATTTGAAACAACTGGACTTGGAACATATTGGTTTGAAGCTCAGATATCAAATAAATTTTCATGGTTTTATTTACTATTTTAACGTAACTTGTTCTCTCTAATGTAAAGAGAATGTTGACGTAGATATTGGTTCAAATGTTTATTTAGTGTAATTCACGTAGTTTCTTTTTCATTGTTTGAAATATTCATTTACTGAATATGTTAGACTTGACATTATATGTTCTCTTGTTATCGGTCGGATGGATTTTTATATTTTTCCCAAAAGTTATCAAATGACATCCAAGTTTTAAAAATATCAGCACAAATACAAATCGGGCATTTATCTGTGCCACTAGAGACTGGAAATTGCAAAGATTGCATTAGAAATTATTTACTCAAATTATAAGTGTTTTTGTCAATGATTAATTGCACTCAATTAGATTCAAGAAGACTTTTTAATATTTATTTCTCATTGAAATTGCCAATCATCTTTACACATATCTTTTTAACTAAATGCTATTTCATTGTTAAAAATCGAAGGTTATATATTTTTTGGACTGAAACTCACCTCCATGAATCATTATAAAGATAAATATATCTCACTTCCTACTAATACTTATGTTTATTTCGCCATTGGATTAGCTATAGCTTTAACTTGTTTAACAATTAGAAAATAATTTAGAATTCTTGCTTATGTGTTAATTCAGTGGATTTCTAGATAATAAATTGTATTTATGATATTTATATCAATACGTATAAACGCCAGGGAAATTAATTTTCCAATAATACTTCCATGTTAATTATTTCTAATAATACTATTTCTAAAAATAATATTTTTTTAACACCCGAAAAAGAAACATCTAATATTTCGAAATCGAATCCAAATAACGAAACATAATATTTCAAAATAACATTCATTTAATGTCGTCTTAATTTAATTCCAAAAACACTTAAAATATATTAATTTCCACAGCAACATTTAAAATTTATATCTACAGCGAATTCATAAAATGAACTGAAACGAAGATAATTAAAACATTTGTACAATAGATTATGGCTTGAGATAAAAGTGGAATAGCACTTCTTTTGTTTGTTTAAATGTAAGTAATTTTTTTTTCGTTATCTTAACCTGTATTATTGCTACTGTTTATGGATCTTCAATTTTAATGAACTGTATAAAATTCCCACAAGCCATTACATTTATTCCTCGACCCCTCTTTAATGTCGTTTGTGTACACATTAAAGTAAGTCATAATTGTGGCCATTATGCCGTTTCTTTTCTTGTCTAATCTTGATGACCAACATAGCAAAAGAAAAAAAAAAGTGCTTTTACCCACAAAATTAGTTTTGTTCTTTTATAAATTTTCTAGACTCATTAGAGAAACTCATTCTAATTTCTGTCTTTTGTTCTTTTGTCTGTGCTTTTAATAGGTGGCACTGTTTTACCCATTAATCATCGTCAGAAAGTGTATCCAAACGGTACCTTGGCAATTCATAATGTAGAAAGGGCGGCAGATGCTGGACCTTATATTTGTGTTGCTCAGAGTGCTACAGGAGAGACAGCAAGAAGAACTGTTCAGTTAGCAGTTATGAGTAAGTACCATACTTTTATAAATATTAAACTTTTCATTAATGAAAAAAAATCATTTCAGATTTCAGCTAGAAAAACTTGTAATATTTTAGACCGTCATTTTTTTAAGGTATTATAAAAACTAATAATAAAGAAAAAATATTTTTTATTAGTACCAACAATTTCTAAGTCTGTGTTATGGACTAGATAGTTATTTAAAGACATTAAGTTAAATATTATTTACCTTAGTAGGTAAATTTAAAATATTACTTCTTTTATTATTAAGAATGCAAAATGTTTGAACACAAATGGCTTAATTAACGAACTTTTCGAATCCTTTATCCTGTTGTCTAGTTGCGCAATTATCTATGTAATTACATGTTATTATGGGCTATTTAATTAAGCTTGACGTTTATGTAAAGAGCCTGAAACTTAAAAGACATCAAACATGTTAATGCCTTTTGAAATTCAATCTAAAAAGCATTATTCTACTCCCAAAAAATTAAGCAAGGATTTTTTTTAGTTCCTATTTAATCGTAAAAATTAATAATAAAAATAATTGTTATTTGAGAGAAATAATTGACATATTATGAGTAAATACAAAAAAGTATATTTCTTTCTTTCTAATTGAGTCAGATTATTAATTTTGCTAATATTATTATTGAAAAGAAAATTTACTTTTTAACAGCATAATGTTAAAAAGAAAAGAAAAAGTTGAAGAAAAACAGAGAAAAATAGTAGAAGGGGGCATAGAAGAAGAAAGAGGATATTGTCTTTCACAGGCATTGAATTTTCTAATTCTGATGCACATTAGAAATGAATTATTGAGATCTAAGTTGTTGGTGGATTTTTCTTCTCATTTTCCATTTACTAATACAGTACAATATAATACAAATATAGTATTCCAGATATCAATTAAGTCAAGTCACTTTAAGTTCTATGAAGTTTTATGATTCACGCTTCATTGAAAAGACTGTGTATTTATAAGAATGAAGGCAATGAACCTAATTAAAATTGACAACAAGCTAGATTGTTATTTTGGTATCTAAGCCTGTAATAAAGTTCCAGTTACTATCTTTAAATTTGTTAGTTTTTGTTAAATTTAAAGTCTATAGAAAAATGAATTTTTTTTACTCGTTGTTCTTAAAAATTGCCGTTAGAATACAGTTATAAATCTCAACAGCAGTATCATATTTTTTTGTAATTCACCTTATTACAAACATTGCGAAAGAATTCAATGGTAATTTTGTGAATTCTCTTAGAACTGTAGAATGTTAACGTTTTTTGGAATGTCAGAAAAGAGGGAAATTAAACTGAAATGCTAAATCCCTTATAAACGTAAATTTGCCGTCACATTTCTAATTATCACTACTACTTAAACATTTTTAAGAACTCAGGGTTACATACAATCTGTCTTCACATTTATAAATATATATAATATTCTAAGTAATATTCTAACTAAGAACATTATTTTCCAAGCAACAAATCTCTAAAAATTACAGAATGCATTCACATAATAAACTCAAATAAAATTTAGTAATTAACTTAATAATCACAGGAAAATGAAAATACGACATAAAAGAAGCATAAAATGAAATTATGAAAAGTTAATCTTTTTTTCTGTTTTTTTTTACCCTATTTCAATAATTTCGAATGGATATACATTGAGATATCATAAAAAAAAATTACACTGCAATTTCAAGAAGTAAAATGAGAATAACATAAAAAAAATTCTTCATTCTCAAAAACAGTTGACTAGCACTTCAATATAATTTGATTTTAGAAACATGCCTACATAGACAATCTTTGTAGTGGCCAAATGTTGTTGCATTGAAAATTAATCAAAGGGAATTTTGAAGGAAAAGAAATACTTATATAAACATGAAATTAGTTTAACTATGTATTGTTTTTTTTTTTTTGGTTGCTGGAGAAAAAGGATAAATGCATTAAAAAACTGGATTTCACTGAATATTATAATAATTCTTCATAACCACATGTTATCCTTTAAAACTCTTTTTAATCGTAATATTTCGCTTCGTCGGACGTTAGGTATAAGTTTCAAAAACACATTTACTAAGATACAGAATTCATAACAATGATAGAATTTACAATGGTATAGTATTTGCAAAAAACAAGGGTAATACATCAATAATGCTACATTATATTCAAAATACAATATAATGGGAACATAACATTCTTGCTTAAAGAACAAAGGAAAGGTAGTACATCATTATTATGACTTCAAGAATAATTTTGATAAAAACAAAGGGAAGGTAAAAACATTATTACTTCGATACAATTTTAAAACCGATAATATTTTAGAGGAATTTGTCAATATTTTTAATACTTTTTTTGAATTTGTGCAAGGTGCAACTGTTAACTTTGAGAAATTTGTACGACACCAACCACAATTTCATGTACAACATGGGGGTTATATATAAATTAAAATGTAGGGATTGTGGTTCTGTGTACTTTGGAAGTACGGGCCGCACTCTAAAAGAAAGAGTACGAAAACACGTACAGGCCTTTACTAACAAGAACGAAGGAATATCAGACTGGGGAGACCACTGCCTGCAAACAAAACACAACCCCGATCCCATAGTCAACATTTTACTCAAAATTGATGAAGAAAAAGATAGATTTAGGATTGAATCCTGTATTATCAACACTTTCCCATGTATAAATAAAGATAAATTTCTCAAAGTTAACAGTTGCACCTTGCACAAATTCAAAAAAAGTATTAAAAATATTGATAAATTCCTCTTAAATATTATCGGTTTTAAAATTGTATCGAAGTAATAATGTTTTTACCTTCCCTTTGTTTTTATCAAAATTATTCTTGAAGTCATAATAATGATGTACTACCTTTCCTTTGTTCTTTAAGCAAGAATGTTATGTTCCCGTTATATTGTATTTTGAATATAATGTAGCATTATTGATGTATTACCCTTGTTTTTTACAAATACTATACCATTGTAAATTCTATCATTGTTATGAATTCTGTATCTTAGGGAATGAGTTTTTGAAACTTATATCTAACGTCCGACGAAGCAATCTTGATAAAAGATTGCGAAATATCACGATTAAAAAGAGTTTTAAAGGATAACATGTGGTTATGAAGATAAATGCATTAGTTTTGAAGCATCTAATCCCTCCTGAGAACATTAGAAACATTTCAGGATGAAATTCAATTTAACTGATCCTGCAAATAAAGCAACATGGAAAAATACTATCTTAAATGTTTGAAGGATGACGTATGTTTAGAAAGCATTTAAGGGTCATCTCTGATTCATGCTTTTAAAAGTTATCTTGCAATTTAAAAGGGTGATATGATCCTTCAATTATTTTTGAAAATTTATTTGCTTTTTATAGATTTTTATTTACATTTAAAAGCATGACAATGTAAAATTTGGAATTTATTTAAACATCAGGATATAATTTTGAAAGTTTTAACTTGAAATTTCAACGGAATTATCAAAATGGTTGCAGAACAGCTATTTCCAGATTATTGGAACTAAGTATTAAGATACGATGAATTCAGCTAGAATTTATCGTATCTTAATTTCATTTAGATTCCAACAGTTCTATACTAAATAATCTGGGCAGTTTTTGTTATTGTTTTTTTGGTAAACAACTTCGCTATATTCTTACCTTGCTTTAATACATATTTTTCTTGTATCATTTCTCTTATTCAAAAGCGAAAAAACAAAATGTAAGTTACAAATCATTTTATTTTACTTTATTTATGCAGTTCTTTCTGAAGCTTTCGTTTCAGTTCAAGATTTATTTACCCAAAATAGATTAAATCTGATAAAAAATAATATTGTTCATCCCAAAAAAGTAAGTTTATGTTGTAACTTCATTTTCCCCATCACTATTTTATCCGAACTAAATTAAATCCTTTATCAAGTAATCCTAATAAAACTTTAATACATAAAACGGAAGGTAGCAGTCGGGAATCATTTTAGTTTCTGCAACAAAATAGATGAAGCTTTTCAGAAAGCTGAAGACCCCCTGCCACTGTTTAACGGAAGCAAAAATGATTTAATTTTCTTATTTTAATTAAAACTGCTGTCAGTAGCTGTGTGAAATGTGTATTTATTGCATATCATAATTAAAACTACAAACAGCAAAACTAATTTATTTCAATAGTTTCAGTTCTCAGATCATTTTTCATATGGTATTTGGTTTAACTATACAATGGTTTATAAAGTACAAAAAGTCTGTTTGAAAAATAAATAGATTACTTTAGCATAATATGTTGTGCTTTTCCGACTTACAGATACCTCCGAGTTAGTTCGTGTTTTTAACTTGAAAACCATAAACAGTTTTTTTTATCAATCAACAAATTCTTAGTTTAAGTTTTCGTTGGATAGAAAACTTTAGGATTGTAGAATAAAGCATAGAAAAGAAATAGGAAAACGACAAATGAAATTGATAAGATATTGATGCATAGAACATTGAACTTCATAGGATAATAGGGTTAATAAAAACTATTTAAGATAAGATAAACATCTTTCATAGCAACTTTTGCTACATTTTCATGTGAAATAGAACTTAATATATGAAAACAATATATCAACGTACTATATCAAATTTCAAAAATAATAAACAATTCTTAAACAACATATAAAACTGTAAACTGAATGTTAACAAAAAGCTTTAATGCACTTAAATTAAAAGATAGCTAATTTAATAGGTTTAATAAGCATACAGAAAACCGATAAACACATCATTTCACAACATAATGAAAAATTTAATAATTAAATCGGTAACAACAGGAATTTCAAATTTTCGGTTCAATAATTTGATGGAAAATTGTTTAATGTAAAAAGCCTCTTTTACTTTAATTTTTGATATCTACTATCAATATCTAAAATTTTGATGTTATCCCGATTGATATGATTTGGCAATTTGCTGAAATGTTCAGTAATAGCCGATTTAAAATTTGTGGTACTATGGCTAGAATATATACTTTTTCTTTTTATCAGATATTCATTCAGCTGATGATTATTCTATATCCTCCCCCCACACACACACACACATATCTATCTGATTATTGATCTGTAAATATGGATTCCAATGTACTTCCATTTCTTCATGAAATAACTTCATTTTTCTGGAGGTGAGTGAATCTACTTTTTTGCAACAGTGACAATTTTGTTGTAATTCGAAGATGCCAATACGGTGTTTACGGGATTTTCTCGAAATTTTCTCAATTTTTGATATATGGACGTCTCTCTCATTCTTTCTATCCTATTCCCATTTTAGTTTTTAGAATAAGTGAATACTATGCCTAATGACAACATTCATTGCAAGGTAGAAGTTTTTGTTACATATTTCATATGAAATTAATTTGGTCAATCAGATGGGTGAATACAAATTACCAGGATATTAACATATTATCAGGATAACTGCAAATAATAATTAGAATTACGATATAGGCAATAATACATTACTTATGTAATATTGGACTGTGCTGATATTTCTATAGTTTCATGAATTTTATTAAGCAATGCTCATTTCCAATCTGCAATTTCAGTTGAAGTGTAATAAACTATGTGAAATTCCATTGAATTTCAAATAACTGTTGAAATCTTAACGAATTCCAATTAAACAACTGAATTATATATTGATATTGTAGTATGTTATTCTGTAATCAAAAGAGTATGAAATGATATGTAAAAAAAAAAAAAAAAAAAAAAAAAAAAAAAAATTTTTTTCCCTTTCATTTTATTTGAAATATCTTTAAATCATCACAAATCAATTCCACTTTCTTATTTTTTATTCAAGTTAGGCAAAATCTTTCAAAATGCTATTAAATCTATTTGATAAAGAGAAAAATATTAATGTATTATTCATAAGACGCCAAATCGCGAGCTAAATGAAATATTTCACCGTGATAGATATCGGCTTTTCCAAGATAAACGAACAGTATGAAAAAGGATTGATCATTCAATGGAAATAATCCGTTCAGTCAATCATATTACGGACAAAGTGACGGAAACGAATGAAAAATCTACCCACAACGGGAAGAAATCTTTTCCGATACCTAACAAGCAAATTGCATTTGAATGCATTCTCTGTTCTTAAGATATTCTCCAAAATCGCTACGGATATTGACTTTCTCAAAACTATGAAAAAAGATTTAAAATTCGCAGCTTTAATAAAAATTTCGGATATAATATTAGACTATCGATTTGTAGTGGGTAAACTACTTCTCCAGTCTCAAGATTTCTGGAGTGGTTTCTTAAATCTTTATTTATATTTTTTTCTTACTGTGTTTAAAGAAAACTAACATATTCATGAATAATTTAAAGTGAACTACGTAAAATAATATTAAAACTAATAAATTGAATATTACTAATCAACGAAGGAATGAAAATTGAAATTCGTAAATGATCTTCAAAATATTTAGATTACATAATAATTGTAATGCCTACAAGATACGGTGTGTAAAGATTTGAAAAATTTCGTTACATTTGTAGTCTGTTGTTATCCAGAGCTTAATAATTATCTCTTCAAATGAGAAGATGATAGATTCCATTGGACATGTAGTTGTAATGGTTTGGTGTGAGGTCCGGTGAATTCGGAGGCCAGTTGATCTCATTCATTTGATATTATTAATTTTCTGTATAACATTTATTGCTTAAGGTGATGTTTTTTGAAAGAACTTGCTCCACCAAACTACAGGAAAAATATCAAAAATAAAAAACAGTACAGTTTACAATGAAGTTGCGATTGGAAACTATTTCAATAAAATTTAAAAGGAGAATAATGATATCTAAATAGTTCGAAAGATAGCTATAAAGGTCGTTAAGAATTTTACAAAAAAAATTGTTACCTAAAGTTATTGAGCCTCGAGGATTTCGTAGTTTTAAAGTTCAGAAACTATTACCAAAACTTTTTAATAGGAACTTTACCTTGTTTTCCGACATCTCTGTTATTATATTCTATCTTTATTCTCAATATCCTAGAGAAAATAAATAAAAAAATAAAATATTTAAGTTATTTGTCATCAAATAATACCACTTTAACAAAAAATCAGATTTGTTTTCCAATTGTCTGGTTCTTATGGGATATTTTGATTCGTAATCAGTAATCATGTTCATTATTGAATTTGATAACCAATAGTCGTTTAATAGAGAGATTATTAAAATTGAATCTTGGATTTAGAAATAGATATTAAAGATTTGATGATAAATTTACGCAATTTGTGTAAAATAGAATATATACATAGTTTTACAGTGGTATATTTTATAATTTTTTTGGAAAAAATTACATTAGGAATTATATTGATGTTTTTTTTTTTCGTTTATTCATATGAAATTTTGGGTAGTTATAAAATCTGTAATTTACTTTTTAGGTTAGTTTTGCAAAATTCATTACAAACTCATTACAATTTAATCAGAAAAATTTTAATGAGATTGTTTCAACATTAGAGTTTTTTTTTGTAAAGAAAAATTGGGATTTTTTTTTGAGGAGTGGGAATGTTTCATAGTTCATAATTAGCTCTATTTTCTGTAAAATACAAAAAAAACAACATAAAACGTAGTGTTTAATATAAAATACTTTCATTTAATTATTTTTCTTTAATTTTCTGGCTTTCATTAGTAAAACGAATAGAAGTTGTAAATAACATCAACTTTAATGACATAAATATTTTTATTTAAAATTTAAATTAAATGAGAATGCTGACCTAGTTACAAAAAGGTCAAAGGTCAATAAGCGAAATTCCTAAAGCCTATCTGTATGCATATATCTATTTTTGGTATTTGAGAAATGTATGATCTTCAGATTTTTATGTTTCTTCATTTAAGTCGAAGTATAATATAAAGATACACCCAAAAATGTATTATAAGCGTATGTTAATATAAAAAAGGAAGAAAAAAATTACAGTACTTAATTAAATTTAACTGATCAAAATGTATATAAATACTCTATTTCTTTATTTTATTTATCAACTTTTTACTTTATTTCCTAATTAAATTTCTTTTCTTTGCTCTTACTTCCTGGCTTAAATTATTAAAACGATTAAAAACTGCAATTAACATCATCTTTAACTAGAAACTTTAAAGGGATATTATTTACAACTTTTAATGGTTTTACTAAAGTAAGATAGAAAATTAAAGAAAAGTAATAAAAAGAAAGTATATTAAAGTTAGGTAAATAAAACAAATTTAGGAAAAGAAGAAAAAAATAAGATGAAAGAGAAAAAGAAATAGATACTGTATTAAAGCAACAAATTCGTACCTAGAACCTCAAGCATAAGAGTCCGCGTACTTTTCCATCGCGCAATCACTGACAACTGAATGTCAGATTTTTAACAATTAGCCAAATAGCAGAAAGCTAATGACAACAGTGTCAAAAGTCTCAATATGGGGAGAGTTGGCTTCGGAACATGTAGCCCTTATATTTGAAATACTTCATGTATAATTTCATCTTCAGTAAATTCACTAATATACAGGCTGTGACCTCGCATCTCACAAAAGGCAATAAATTCCGTAATATACAGGGTATGACCTCTCCTTGACTATAAAACCTTCGTCTTACCATTGATGTTTATGAATTATATTGAATTAAAATTAAAATGAAATGTAAAGTTATAAATTGCATAATTATTAATATGCAGTACCTTTAACAAGATCTCCATATGTTTAATATAACATATTTTTTTCCAGGAAGGTTAATTGGGTTTACAAGTATTTTGTGTTTTTCCATGAATATGATGGAGGATAGATCTTGGTAATAACGCGCTTTAATTCGTAACTATGGACTTCAGATATTTTTTAATGGCTAAAAGAAGCTTTGAGTGGTTTCAGTTATGACGGTTTTATGGTTCTAGTGTGGGATAGAAAAAGATGCTATAGAATTTCCTGAATATATTTACAGGAAGAGAGAGATTTATAAGGGGAAATGTTGAAGCTCGAAATGGCAACTACCGCAAACCTTGTAATCTCGAAGGTCAAATGGACCAGGAAGCCGTGAAGCAATAAACAGTGCTATGGCAAAACCCTGGTAACATCCAAATACTGCTTCCTACGACAAATTTCGTCACCTAACTTGTTTTGTGTCCGGCCATCCAGGAAAGTAGTTTTTGATGAACATTTATTACAATTTTTTTCCAATCTTACCGAAATCCTGCAAGGAAATACGATTTAGAGAGCTTTTAGAATTGAAATTTTCTTTCCGAAATTTTTTAAATATCATATCGAACTTAGAAATAATAATTTTGCAGTTATCAAAAAAGTAGAAATTCAGCAATTTCAACAGCCGATGAAAACATTTTCAATTTTGTTTTCTTAGATTAATTTGTCTTTTAATATTTTTTACGGAATTTTTTTAATATTTTTTATCATAATTCAAAGGAATTTCAATTTAATCACACTTTATTTTTTTTTTTTACTCAAAATCAATTTAAAAAAGTCTCTATTTTAATAATGTAATAAAATACTATGTTTTCTTCAATTTTTTTATAGTGAATAGTAACATCACTTTCAGTTAATCTTCAAATTTTTAATCGTTTACTTATCATATTTTAAGTTTAAATTTGATATGGGGACAGGAAATCACGTTTATTGACTTATCTGTTGATTTTATAATTCAGTGAAATAATCCAATCGTTGTAGACTATAATTTTTGATATATAACCAATGATGGTCTTAGTGATTAATAACAAGCCAAGTTCCTAGTCTCCTGGTTTAATACCTGCCAGGAATGGAAATGGTAAATTAAAAAAGGTTATTAGGTATATTTATTAATTTCTTGAAGAAGAAATTAAAAAAAAATCTTAAAGGTCCTAACTCAAGCAATTAAGGCGACTGCAAACCTTTTATTTCTTTTATATATTTATTTTACCAGTGCTCCTTAAAGTCTAAAAATTTAAATATGAACTTGTGAAGCAAGTTACATTTTTTTGTTTTTTATTTTTAAAATATTCTGTAATTAATTAAATGAAAATTCAGAAACAGTCACGTTTTGGGAGGTTTTCGAGGTATTATTAAGTACTTTCAGCATAAAAAAACTTGACGAAAACCTGTATTAAAAAAAAATTGTAAAATAATGACTTGTATTTAAAATATTTATTATAAGTGCAATAGTTACTGGGTTTTTTTTAAATAAAAATTGTTTTTTTATAAATTGTTTCAGTTGAAATTATTTTTTTTTTACCTACTATCAAACAATCATAATAAAAAACGTTTTCATTAAAGGCTTTCTAAATATCAAAATTCATTTTATGCTGTTCGTTTCCAAAACTAAATTTGTTTTGAAGCATTTTTTAGAGAAATAGAATTAACAATTTTTGAATTATAATTTAACTAATTGCAGAATATTTTGAAAATGAAAAACATGAAAAACATAAATCCCACTTGCTTCACAAGTTCATTTTTAAATTTTCAGAATTTTAGGTGCATTGGTAAAAGAAATATAGAAATAAAATATATAAAAGGTTTGTAGGCACCTGAACTGATTGAGTCTGGTCTTAATGTATCAAAAGTGGCTACTAAGTATTAGAAAATTTCTTTTCTTTTTTTGTAGTAAAAAGAAAACAAGGTTTAAAATTATCTTAAAACGAAAAAATATTTCCATTTCCGCCTTCAAGAACATTATCCTATGATTTACTAATTAAATTTATGGACATATTAAAACATTATTTATGAATAAGAGAAAAAAGTTTAAATTTTTAATAATATCTCTTTTCTTTTATTTTTAAATAAATATACTTTGAATATTCTGATGTAGGTATCTGCCCTTCGTCTATGAGTTACTATCTTTCTTTTGCATGAATGTTTCAGTTAGATCTTACGCCAAAAATCTTAAGCACCACTAGAATATGAAATTCACTAAGGTTTGTGTTTAACCTGAAACAGTAAACAGACCTTCGCCATTTGGTTAATGAATGTCTGCTGATTCACTTGTTGAAATCGTCCAACCTTAATGTATTATTTCAAGTTCGCCAAATAATATTGCCAAGAAACGTGACATTTATTCACTTCAAGTGACAGCACCCATTAAGTCAGCGCAGGTAGCAGATGTCTTCTTACTGTAAAATTTATCAAGGCAGCAAGGAAATGCTAAAGCATTCGGAGGGTCAAGAATCGGCAGATTTTCTCTTTTGTATACAAATTCTCTTCAGGAAGTTATTCTTGCCTTTTCTACGGCTTTCTTCTATCAAAGAAGGAATTCTTTATGTACAACGACGGAGTGTTTTCAATGCCTCCAAGAATAATGCTTGCAAATATCGATATTGCACATAAATAAATTATGCCCATAAATCACTTCCCGAATAAGTAGCGAAAACAACGGGCTCTTTAGATCTTGAAAAGAATCCGTTTTCTTCTTTCATATAAGGAAGTTTAAAAGCCAGAATTTCTGAAGACAAATCTCTTGTTAGGCAACGTTAATATTTCAGGCTTCTTTTTAAGAAATGGTTAATTTTTATCTTTTAAATTTGAAAAAAAAAACCGAAAGGAAAACTATATGTTGCGTAACTATACGGAACAAGATATATATTTTTAAATAAATATTAACTTTGTTTGATAATCTCTTCCCACCGGCGAAATATTTTGAAATTTACACTGAAATTCTTCTTGAATACACCAAAGCATTCAAACAGATTATCATCTTCAGCAATAAGTGCGTTGAGAGATCAGTAAACTCGAAAGCGTAATTAGGGTATTATATTAAGTTAATACTTTCTACAGTTATTACTATAACAACATAACCTAAGAGGTTTTAATTATGATGAAATTAGGTTTTTTAAATGAGTTCCTTTCATTCCATGACAATGACCCCAACACCTTGATTTTTTAAAATTTACTAAGAAACTTGCATTTTTTTTTTACACTTTAGAACTTAAAAATGTTATTTTTTTATTACAGTATTTATTATAATTATTACAACGAATTGCAGTTATGTTTCACAAAACTAATTACAAAATACATTATTGTGTAGTATTTTTTCTTTTTCTTTAAAATAATTTGGACTACACAGTAAGATATATATTAGAAAGTTATATATACATATGTATGTATAAAAAGTATATGTATAATTTGTAACGTTAATGATATTCAGTATTTCATTTTTTTTTCAGTATTTTTTACCTTTTTATTGTTTCTCAGAGATTTTCAATTAAGTTTGAATGATGTAGAAACGTTCTGGTCTAGTACATTGTATTCGCATCAAAATTTATCTTTTTTTAAAGGAAAGGGATGTTTGGAAAGTCGAATTTTCGATACTTTCCAATTCGATTCTAAAGCGCCAACCGTGTTTGTCGTTTTCTAGTAATCATTTTATTCAAGACCAGTAGCGGATCTATATAGAAAGATCTGCCGTAGAACTTGCAAGGAACATTGGCAGAGAGGATTAGATTTTCGTTTTATTCCTGAAAATTGCTACTTACCGAAATCCAATTTAATCTTAATATCCGAAAAAGATTTTGCTCAGAAGAAGAAATAAATTAGAGGTGTAAGTAAAAAGGTATTTCCCCCTCTTCCCCAATTTCCTTTCACATTTCAATTTCACCGTCTCTGGGCTACTTATTATGTTCAGCGTTAAGGCGAAAGTGATTTGATTTCTGTAAATTGATTTTTCCATCCAATCTCACTTTATGGTTATCTTAGAAATTTCGACAGCAAGTTGGTGGCAACTAGGGACAATGCTGCTGCTTGTTGGAGTACAACAAAGCATGAAATGAAATGGCAAAATGAAAGCTTATCAAAAAAGCTTTTCTTGTAGAAGCAACTGGAGAATAAGCACCTCCCGTTGATAAGTAAATTAATGCAAACAGAATGATTTCTTCACTTTCTAAGACTGCTAGTTTACATTTTTATTTTTATTTTATATTTTATGACAATGCAAAATGCACACAGCTGACGCTGTCAGAATGCACAAATAAAAATAGCAAGAAGCCGGGCTTTGAGTTGACACCCACACTGTTAAAATCACTTTCGAAAATACGCATAATAAATATAATTCACAATGTTAAAATTTAGTTATTTAAAAGTGACTAATACTACGAAGTTGTACGATTGTCAGAAATTACAAATTTTTGTTTCGGTTCCTGAACTAATGGCGCTTTTGTTACGGCCTTAGTTTCCAAGTTTTTAAAAATAGAGCATTCTTAAAAAATTCACAGTTTTGAGTGTTGAAAATATGATTGCGCACTGTTGTAATATATGCACATTTCTACGTGGGCACACAAAATTTTATATTTCTAGGTACTGTAGATTTTGAACAAAACGTTTCACAAAATGTGATCTCGTTGGGAATGGAGAAACTCACTTCGCTCGTCTGTATTAAAAGTTTTCTGAATGATACAAATCATCGCGTAAATTCAGTACAGCCGAATTATTTAGTACACGAGTCTATTTAAAACAAAAGGATTTTAATTGTTAAGCTTATAATGTATATTTAATGCGATAAAGGTCATCTAGCTCCTATTTAACAAAACTTTCTTTTTCCTTTTCTAGAACTTTTGAATTTTGGGAATGTTTTTAAGACTCAAATTCTTATCCACATCATGTAAATCCAAAAGAAATTAAAGATGTTTGTATTTCAGTTTTTGAACTTTCGACTGTAATTTCTCTCAAAATTTTTCTTAATGATCTTAATTTTTCAATAATGCTGGATATCCGGTTATCTCATTGATCAGCGGTAAGAATCAAATGTTAAAATCAAAAACAAGGCATAAAATTAGTTTCAAAGTATTTACGAAACCACTGCGACCCGTTCATTTTCTACAAATAACGATTAAAACAAAATATAAAATGCTAAATGTAAAATTAAGAATAAATTAAAATAATATATAAATAATAATTAAGAAAAAAATAGAAGAATAAACAAATGAAAATAAGATAAAAATAAAAAAAAAATGTCCTTTACTAGGATTTGAACCTGGGTTATTGCAACCACAGCTCAATGCACTAATAACTGTAAGATCACGCCTATAACATGAGTTGAATAAAATCACTCAGAATGCCTGTAAGTTGCGTTGAGATTAATTATTCTTAAATATTATCGCGAGACAGAAGCAGGAAATGACCGTAGATCGAAACTCGTATTTTGGCCACTTTTATAAGTCATAAGCATTCTAAAATACTCATGTCTTTCCGATTTATAATTTGGGCTGTAGAGGTGATGATGGATGGACGGACACAACGACATTAAGAGCTTCCTTCTTTTATACTTTACGGGGTCGGGGGTCGTTAAAAACTTAATTGATTTTTTTTTGCATTATCACACATCAGAGATAGAAATTCCTTAATTTCATTTACTTTAACATTTTTACAGGTTTTGCAGTTTTTCAAGTCGACATATAAATGTTTTGCTAATAATCAAATTGAGAAAATATTTAGTCTCTTTAATTATAGTCGAGTCTGCAATATGGTAAAAACAATAGCTGTTTGAATTGTGAAACCCTACTGACTTTATATTTTTATGGTGAACACCCACCGATCTAATTAAAATAAAAGTGCTGTATTTCTAGAAAGTTTCCAGAATTTTGTAATGCGTGGCATTTTTATAAATTTTTTGGGTATATTTCTATAAATTATGCTTTATAGAAATGAGTTTTTGTTTTGATGAGAAACACTTAAAATTTTTTAAATACTTTTTTAAATACTTATTTTATGACTTTTCTCTGCTGCTTGGATCATATAATCAAAATTATTTATGCCTAGAAATTTTTTATTCAGAAATATGAATTTAGAAAAATATATCATAACAACTAACTTTAACCGTAATCACATTTCTGCAATAAGGGACAGTTCAAGTATTACGTAACCACATGTGTAGTAATTTTAGATTTCTTGTAAGCAAAAAGAATCAGATACCCAAACGCCCCTCCGCCCCCCTTGTGCTTACGTAAGATTTGCCAAATCATTAACAGAAAATACCTCTGAATAATAAATTAAAACAGTCAAAATTACGTGATATTCTGAATTAAAATGTAACAAATTAAATATAAAAGTACACATGAACCTACTAAGGAAAAAGACTTATCTTGCGCAGCATACTCGCTGGCGTGCATGTTTGTCTGTCTTACGTAAGAATGGCTCTGTTTCCGCCCTCTCCCTTGTCAGCAAAAATAAGCACAACTTGAACTCCATCCCCCCTCCCCCCTTAATGCTTTCGTAATACTTGAACGGCCCCAAAAAGAAATTTTAAGTTTGTTACAGTAGCTGTTTTTGTAACTATGCCAATTAAGCAAACTTATAAGTTTCTCAATTTGATTTGATATCGACTTTAACAAATTGTCAATAATGCATTGAATAAATTATAATTTCTAAGAATTAAATTTTTTCATGAATAGTATACAGTCTTTGGCATGTTAGGAATGGGTATAAAGAAACTGTAAATTATGCTATCATGTTACTGGCTGCCAAAAGGAAAAAAAGCTTACATGAGAGAACACTAATAATAGCAAATGAAAGGTCATATTAAAATTAATTAAAGAATAATAACATTTCTTAAGTTAAATTAAACCAATAATTCTTGAAGTTCGATGCATTGTTAAGAAGGGCTCAGAGGCATTATTTATTTTTATGTCCACTGAATCTTATTGATAATTTCGGTGCTACAATAACATAAACTTCGATTTCCTCAGATAGTACTCTAGATCTAGATAACATCTAGATAATACAGTATTAGATTTGTTTGGATTTTCGTCTGAGAATTACGTAAAACGAAAAAGAATTGCATAAGCTACCAGAAGAATCGAGGCGCATCCGATGTACGTCAAAAAACTTAGTTTTGCTGTTGTCGAGAAAATTGAATTTGCTCTTCAAATTAATTTAGTGCAATGAAGAATCCATAGAAAATGTCATCTTTGATCAAAAATACATTTAAAATTATTCGCTCTTGCGATTGACGATAATGAGAATATTTAATAAGATTCTTAATTGTTCGTCTTTGTTCTTCGACATTGGGCTTGGAACGATGTTGCAAAGCTGTCATCGAGAACAAAGCGAAAAGAAACATAGGCGTCAAGAGTCACGTCTCCAATTCTCTTTGCTATACATACGTACAGAAGCTCACCACCACCAACTTTCCCATTAGGAATTGCAGACAGCTTTTCTTGTCTTTCGCCTTGAGGCCATTACGACTGCTAGGCTGCCAAACTGTCTTTGAAAAGTCTGCTGACACCCTCGTACCTTTGCTTCAAGATTTATGATGAATACTGCCTGGCAGTTTCTTTTAATGATCATCTCTTTTTTTTCTGGTCGCTGCTGCTTTTTTTTAATTATGCATCAGAGCCCTCGGAACGCCTTGCGGGGGACGTGATTAAACTTGCTAAATCATACTTACTTCCATTTGCGACTTTAAATGGTGGCATATCGTCTCTTGGTAGATGCAAGGAAAAAAGAATTAAAACTTTATCTGCCCATGTCACATTTACATCTACTGATGGTAACAATTACAAACTAAACTTTATTTAATAATAAAATTGGATCGAAATTTAAGTACTAATTAGTTGTCTTTTCTAAGAATTTTGTAAAATGTGGCATTTTATAAAAGTTGTTTAGTGATTCTTTCATTTAGGTTTATTTCTAAAAACTATGACCATTTCACACGAGTTTTGGTTTTTGACAAAAATAAAACATTTAAAATTTATAATTGAAATACTTATTTTATTACTTTTCTGTGCTACCTGGATCAACGAATTAAAAAAAAGTTATTTTTATTCCGAAATATGAATTTCAAAAAAAATACGTAATTACAACTAAATTTGTACCTTTTGTTTTTATCTGTAAGCACATTTCTATAATAAAAGAAATCAAGTTATTTGAGCGCTTTGGAAATAATAAATAAAGAAAAAAAATGAACCATTCTCATTTTCAATGATCTTTTGAAGAATATTACACAGCAAATATTATTTACATAAAATAGTTTTATTAATAATTACCTTAAATCTTAGATAGTGAAAATTACTATATAAGTTCGCAATGTAGCCGAAAAATTTTGCAAAAATGAAGTTTTCGTCTCCGTGGGTTGACTAGCATGTAAATCATGTAAAAATTCAGTGTATGAATTTTGCATGTTAATTTTATTTCCTGAATTTTCAGATTTCAGGAACTTCGACGCCTTCGCGAACAGGAAGTCACAAGAATTGTCTAAGGGAAGTATGGAATTACCGTAATTCTAAGTTTATAGTTAACTTATTTATGACATTGCATTTGCAAAGCTGAAAAAAAAATACATCAGTTCTTCTTATTATTTTCATGAATTTATTCGACGACATATTGTCTGACAACATTTAAATCCATACGATGACAAATAACATGACACAAGTCAATTAATTTTATAAAAATCAACTGTTTGACAGTCACAGAAAGTTTACACTGTAGGAAAGTGTAGGTTGCAATCCATGATCCTTCTAAGATGAGAAGCCCACAGAAAATTGCAAATTTAGTCTAATGTTACCGATAAAAGCATTCAATAGAGTTGTTGAAGAACAAATTTACTTAGGAAAAAAAGCAAAATAGAATTCAAAAAATTGCAAAATGATGTATTTTGTTAAGAAAAGGAATATCTCAAGATTATCTTATACTTGGTATCTTTCTCAATATCTCTTTACATGTTTTGGCATAAAACTTTATATCTTCTGTCAGGATAATCAGTTTTCTGTAGATAGTTCTTTTAATGGATATGGTGGACTTAAACTACACAAACTGAAACATGAAAAAAATAAATAAAGTCCTAATAAAGATGAATCCCATTGACGATAGCAGTCAATGAATGATACGTGTAGTCATTTCATGTTTCAATTTCTGCATGTGTAATTCCCCTTACACATGGGTCTTTGGCATATTTTGTACCTTTAGCTGGCCGAGGTTTTGATACAGTACTAGTCACAGTAATTTTCTTATTGTGTTTTTGCTTATGTCGAGTGCTCTTCAGGGGAGCTGTAACTATACCAATAGCCATTCACGGCTTCTAGTTGATCCTCAACATAGATATAACTGGCTGATGAATCCTAATTAGAACGAATAGTTCCGTTGTCCCACTTTCCGTTCACCTTAGTCGAGACGTGAAATAACATGTGCGATCTCTTTATTTGTTTTTTCAAGACTGAATGAACTTTCATTGTGATTAAGTGAATTGTAACAAATTGTAACTATTCACGACTGAAAGGGCTATCTGTAATCACTGGTCTCTTTGCATTAAATCGCGGATCATTCAGATTAAATAACGATGGTTTAGGTTCGTCTTTTAATTTAGATGTCTTGAAGTCCTTAAAGATAGTATTAAATACTTCAACATTATTCTGAAGCTTCCTCAAATACCCAATCCGAAATCTAGTGATCGGAACTTCAATGGAATTATTTGCTCTGGAAATAGAAATGTCTTCCACACTTCTCCGTAATGAGTTTTTAGAGTAATCATTTTTTCAGTTTTCTTATCGCCAACATCTTATCTAAAATTGCATCGAGTTGAAGATCTACTAATATCCCAAAAGTCTTTGTAGACATTCAAGCATTTTTAACATTACCAATGCTGACTTTTGTAATACCTTGTGATTGATTTGATGAAAGATATAATCCTTAGCATATGGATGCCTTTTTTTTATTTGAGGGAGGGATTTAAATTAAAATGTTTTCTAGCATGTGAAAGTTTATTTACTCGTTTTCCGTATCATCAAAACCACTTTATTAGCATTGTAAAGAAGGTTTGATTGTCGTTAGATTAAGAATAATAAACGAACAGAAAATCCAGTTGATTTGGTAAAAGTATAGAAGATTGAGTTAAAACATTCATTTTGTGATTATTCATCAATGATATTTTCTAAAACTTTCTCAAAACATTGCATTACCGTGGGCTTGTTTGTTTTTTATTGCTCTGAAGTATGATTTAGTGAAAACAGTTATTTCGTGATGACAACCGATAATTATTATGATAATTTGAATGATTTCAAAGTGAACTGATGCAACTATCTAGTTATCATGAGTTGGTTAAAGAAATCACTGAGAAAACTACGGGTTCATAACAGATTGCTTCTGTACATATCTTTTAATAGTATTTAATTCAGAAATGAAACTAAAAATACAGTAAAACCCCGTTATTACGTTCGTCAAGGGACCATGACCTACAAGCGTAATAAGTGGGATAGCTCTAAAGACGGGAAATGATTTATAAGATGGGGAAAGATCTGGACACCATTTTACAGGAAACATACATGATTCTGTAATAGATTTACTGGAAATATGAGCTTATTTCCCATTAAAAATCACGATCTTTGATTATGGTTTGCCGGGTGTGTGTGCTACTGTTAAGAATTATGACATTTTCAATGCGGTTCAGGTAACTATTAGCCTCAATTGATACACCCCTAGGAGCAATACTAATATATTTTAATAATATATATTTTCTGATTTAGTGCACACTTTACTTTTTTACGTTTGCAACAACCCTTCGCTGCATCGGTAATTGCATCCCTGTTTTTCATTATTGTTCGTTGACTGGACGAGGGAATTCGTAGAGATTCTGCGAAATCCTTCTGACTTCTGTAGAATTCTCGTCGTACTTATGGAGAATTTGCAATTTTTCACTTATAGAAAGGGATTTCCGCTTCGACATTTTGCACAACTGTATCACAGACCCGCATTTCACTGAGTTCAAAGATTCCCTCCTACCAGGGAAAAAAAAAAGAATCTTTACAGTGTTACATTTCTTTTCGATACAAAATTTCCGATATAGAAAAGCGCTACAACCGGGATTTGAAGCGTTATAAGAGGGTAAAAGTATAAAGAGATATATAGAAAATTCCAGGGACCGTATAAAAGGAGCGTAAAGAACGGGATAGTGTTATAAGCGGGAGCATTATATCGAGGTTTTACTGTATAACAAAATGATGCAATTCATACAAATTACTAGAAATGCACATTTTAAATAAATATAATTACTTTCAAGATTTAACTATTCTCGTAATTCTTAATTTGAAATATTATTAAAATTAAATGAGTTGCTGAAACTGTTATTTACGATCGTACAGTATGCTTAAAATATTCTTTTAATAAGAAATCAACATATAGGGATGGTAAAAAATTAGACTTATTTTATTTAACTTTAAAGGGGAAAAAAAAGCTTTCTTCTAGATTTGGTTTCTAAGCTTTGCGTAGCTGAGAATTAAGTAATTAAAAACGCCTGTCATAATTTTTTAAATTTGGGTTTGTTTACTACTGTTTTTTTATATATCGTTGAGTAGAGATGGTAGAAGTTCGCCAACAACAAAATGACATTTCTCCAACGAAGATCTCGTCGCAATGCTGGTCACCAAGAACAGGCTTTAACTATAGGGTGCGCTGTTCTGCAACTGTTAATTACCCTAACTCATTAAAAGTTTAATGACTACTAGCTTTGAAATGTACAACAGAACAACAAAATAGATAAACGTTATGGGTGCCTGGCAAAATGGATAAAACATAAAACATTGAGAAAAAGCTAAAAGAACATAAAAGAAAACAGACTTCCACCAATTATTTCAAATACTTACCTCTGTTACACTGTCTGTGGGTTTCGTATGAATTTTTTACCATATCCTCGGAATGTATCTTCAAGGTATGCTATTCAAAAAATCGTGACTTACATTAAACCAGGAGTTGTTCACCAGATTAAGAAATTATCTCCTTTACTTGGGAACTCATGCAAAGCATGTTAGATTTATTAACATGCACTTATTAATTAAAGGACTTAATGTAACCTAATCACGAATTCTCACCAGGGACAATGTGAAAGGTGGTTCGTCGATATTGATCTTATCAGTCAGATTTACTCAGGTTATACCATGGTCAAGAGGGTGCGAAGGCTATGAATCCCTCCATCAGAGGTATCAAACAGACTTTTTTATGATCTGTAAATAGTTTGTATCGAAAAGGCCAATTTTGAAATAACCAATTCCTGTGGTCTTTCTGCTCGGAAAGCATTGAAAATATTATTTAAGCAGCATCAAACGTTACACAGAATAATAGATTACTTAATACTTATAAAAGTAATAATATTTTAGAATATCCAATGTTCTGAGACTTCTATTATGCACTTCCTATGCGAATTCAATTTAGTGAAGAAAACAAACAAATCCATTTCTCGTGAACTTTTCTAATCCTTTAAGTCTAAACTGATATAGCTGCAGTGTATCGAAGCAACACCTTCGGATACTCTGCAAATAACTTAATTCCTGTTGCTCTGTTTGAAGTCAATATCAGATTCGATGAACAAACCACAACGTTAGGCTCAAATATCAGAAATATCCGAGGTCGATATTTGTGGTGAATGGATTACAAGCAGCCTACAGCTCCTTTACTGGTTGGAACATGTATGTGTTGGAAAATAAATATTTTTCCCAAAACGACCAGATTGTCTACGCTATAATGCTGTCAATGAATTCAGGAACAGAACATGAACAACTTTAAACTTACTTTGAAAATTAAAACAGTATATCATTGCGAAATTGTTAATTAAAAATGTAATCATTGTGGTGTCGATGATAACTGTACACAATTAATTTACCAAATAATAAACAATGAAATTTCAGAGTTAAAGAATTACATACTAACTAGAGTTTCAATATATATATATATATATATATATTTACAATGATTTATGAGATATAAACTTTAAATCTGATAATCTCATTGAAATAACCTTACTTTTTTTCTTTTTTAAAAAAGCAGAACTTTAATATTAGCTTTAATAATGTATGTCTTAAGGTCTTATAGCATTAAGTTACTTAAATCCTCTTTCACAACTATTGATTTTATTTAAAACTTTAATTTTAGATAATTCAGCACAGTAATTTAACAAAAGTAAAACTTAGGAAGCTAAAATATCCAACACTGTTAAAGGGATGGTGAGCCGTCACAAGCGTTCCCGAAGCCAGGATTGATGCCAAAAAGGTGATACTCTGTGTGTGTTGGGATTGGAAGGGATTCGTTCACCATGAGCTACTTCTAGTTGGTTTGACGATTGATTTTCAACTCCACTGTGCACAACTAGAGAGAGATTAGGCCAGGCAATTGCAAGAAAACGGCCCGAATTGAATAAGAGGAAAGGTATTGTCTTCCATCATGACAACGCCCGACCACACACTTCTTTGATGACCCGTCAAAAATTGCAAGAGCTTGGTTGGGAATTTTTGATGCATCCACCGTATAGTCCAGACATAGTACCCTCTGACTATCACTTGTTCCGATCTCTGTAGAACTCTCTCAATGGAAAAAAATACTTTCAAAAGAAACCTGTGAAAAGAACTTGATTCAGTTTTTCAATCAGAAACCATAGAAGTTCTTCACCGATGGCATCATACCATCTACCCGAAAAATGGCGAAACATTGTCGATAATAATGGAGCATATTTCGTTTAAATAAATTCATTTTCATACTATAAGAAAACTAGTTGAATTTTACTGAAAAAACGCCACGAAATTTTTCCCTGACCCCAATATGTATATAAGTTTCATCTTTAGTCATTTCACAGTAGTCTCGAGATCTTCTGTAGATATCTTAGCCAACAACGCATATTATATGAAAACTACTGAATTGTCCAATATTTGAAGATAATATGATATCTTCAACTGTCCAATATTTGCTAGATATAATTTCAAGGTTCATGTCCCATTTTGTTTTTCTTCCGAAAATCACATCTTATTATCTCAGCAAAAAAAACTTTCGATTTTAGAAAAATGAATGACTATTGTTCCGTGTAATAATAACTGCTTTTCCTTTCGAATTAAATGAAAAAAAAAATGTTTTGGATTCCGTTCCGGCTCAGCCTTGTGGTCAATCTGGGTTCGAATCCTGGCGTGGGGCTTTCCTCTTCAGTATTTGTTTCTCTTCATTAAAGATGTAAATGCGCCATTTTGATGCAGCAAGGCATCCCTATAAACCATGAGTGTTACAGTTTCACTGTCGAACACATGCAGATGGATACGCGATCCTGACCTGACTCCACCTTAACAAGGACTCCACAACCTCCACAACGATCTCTTTCGATGATGTGGCAGAGTTATACGGTGTCTCCAGACGAACAGGCGTCGAGAATCAGGCTGAAAGTTGACTCGTCGGTAAACATTGTCACCATTGTTTTGTGGTCCAAGCAAGATGTTCAGTAGTTCATAAATATGGCACAGAGAAGTCATATCGATGACATTATATGACTTTAGGCGGCACTGCATGTGAAATACAGTTAAGGGAATGCAAACAACGGGTCGTCTTCCATACAAGGTACTCTCGTGTAGCCGATGATAAACCGTTTGTCTGGACACTGTGATCCTGAGGCTGTTGTGAAGGTTCTAATCAGTGCATTTGCTGTGTCAGGCATTTATGGCCATTTACAGGTCCGGTCGTGCAGTTGTGACACATGAGTGACCTTGTCCATACTGCCCTCGAATATCCTAGTCAGTCTGCAACATTCTCAAAACCTAGAAATGACGCTCAGTGGAATATTGAAATCCTGGGAAACCTGACTGAATGTGGCCGGCCTCTTATTCTTTCGATGATCGTAACATCGTATAATGTCATTGTTATGACTTCTCTGTGCCACATTTATTGGCTGCAGATCGTCTTTTGGGATAAAAAAAGGCAATCACAATGCTTTCAGATGCACAGCACTAATGCGTTCTTCACAACACGAACTATCCAAACTGACTGAAACCGGAGCTACAAGTTTACATAAATCTTCCCCGGTACCAAATAGCTATTTTCAGTGCCACAGTGTCATAATTATATGCGTACTACCGATTCGTTTAACTTATCGACAAGATGGTATGTCAATAACTATTTCCGTCGTCATTGAGCCAACACAGAAAGAAAGTTTTACCTATAAACAAGGCTTATGTAAAGGAAAAAAAGGTGGAAACTTGTGACTTTTCTTACTGACATATTTTAATAAAGCATGTATATTATATATTCCTTAATAACTTTCATATTGTGTATATGATAAGATCATATCGTTATTTCGTTCCATTATATGATGGCAGAACTGTCGAAAACTTCATAGAGCTATTATGTTTTGCTAAAAAAAATATGCTTAGTGAAGTGTAATATTACAAGAGAAACGTGAATATCTTCTAAACTTCATTTTTTTTAACCTTACAGAATTATTTATTTAAAATCAATGTAGTAAGTAATCCAGATATGGACTATTTTTTGTTATTATTTTTGGAAATAATACGTGGGCCGTTATGGAAAGTCATGGCAACCATTTTCTACCTGCTAAACATACGGTACCACTGCATTTCCAGAATATACGTATGAAAGTTTGTTGGATGTTCTTCTGATTGGAACCACGAACGTGGTCTGGGTCATGAAGGAACGTCATAGGAGCAAGTGGAAAATACATATTTGGAGATCATCGTTTAATAAGGCAAAGTAGTGTAGCCAACGAAGAGAAAGGAATACATCCAACAAAAGCATTTCCAACAAGCTTTCAAACGTGATTCTGGAATTGCGGTGGTGCCGCATGCTATAGTTGCCATAACTTTCATAACGGCTCAAATATCACTTTTGAGCCGTCATTTTTTTTTCGAATATCTTTAAATAGATCATGCTTGGAAAAGCAAGAACTTTTTCTGATAAAATTTTCAATATAAATCAATTTGTTTTGAATTGAATTAGTGGTTGCGAATAATCAAAAATCCTTTTTATTTTGATTATAATAATGACAAGAAACTATTTTCTGTAAATTATGTTCGGCTTTCAATCTTCCATTTTTTTCTATTTAAGTTATTTTTGGTTGTACTGGAAGCATGTCTTCTGAAACTGACGGAATATGATATAAATATCATAGATATCTTGTTCTTCTTGCAGAACGTAAATATTTGAAGTGAAATGTATTCAGTCGTAAAAACTATTCAATAGTAATAGTATAAATATGTATTCAACATGAAACAACTTCTATAATATAGTATGTATTGAAGTAAATTTTTAAAAAGTGATTTCAGGATATCATTACCCTTAAATCCTTTCTATGGTCTTCAATTTTTTTTTAGTTTTGTTTCATATGCTTAAATGATCAGAAACATGAAACTACACGAAACGAAATAAATTGAAGTACAAAAAAATGTAGATATTACACTATTTGCATTTAGATAGATATTGAAATCGGAATAATGGGTGAATTTGAAACCATATATGATTTGGAATAAAACGACTTCACTAGAATATAAATTGAAGCAAAATAGGCCTTTTTTTTACTAAAAAATGTTCACGTTGTCAAAATCTCTCCTTGGAATATTTTCTCTGCCTATATAAAATAAAATGTCTGTGTAAAATCGACTTTTTAGGGTAAATTTATTGAAGTAAATTTTAATGCCACTAAAAATAAAAAAGTATTCAAAAATTCATTGATACCTCCTCATTGAATTCTTTTGTTTCACTAGTATCACATTTTCTATAATTTCAATTAATATTTCATCGTTTGTATGTTGATTCATTATTTTTGAACAAATCTGATATCTTAGGGCTTTATTTTATTTAAGAATGATTCTGGATTAGAAAACTTTATTAAATAATGTGATTTTGTTAGTGATTTCACAACTTAAAATTTACTATTATGTAATTTGTTAAGTTTGTAATTGTCTTTAATGATTGAAATACACATCTTGAAACCCAAAGAATGTGCACTGAGGACTCATTAAGTTACTTAGATTAATTCTTACGTGTCTACACAAGCTGATTCAGGTGATTCAGGAGAAGCCACTTACGGAGCTCATCTACAACGATATTTTGAGCAAAAAATGTCATATAAGCCCAGGTCCTATTCTCAATATTTAGAGAGTTACAATAATGGGAAGTTTATTTATAAAAGACCTCTTTCGTTAGTTGGAGGAGTAAAAACAAATGAGAAACAAAACATGCACTTTTCAGAACTAATGTTTTCTTCTATTGGCTAGTATGTTGAACCTGAAAATGTGCTATGAATTGCTTAATTGTTTCGTACAGAAAGTTGCGTCAAGTTTTAACTACAGCATTACATCATTCTGACGCACTTAACGGAACAATTGTTAGATATCCCACCAATTCGATCGACTCTTACATTGTTATCGAGTTGTTCATAGTAATGCGTTTTCAATAAAAGAAAACATTACTTCTGAAAAGTTCATTCTTTACTTCTCGTTTATTTTTACTTCTCCAACTAACGAAAGAGGTCTTTTACGAATAAACTTCACGTTATTGTAACTCCATTAATAAAATAAGGACCAGGGTTTATATGACATTTTTTGCTCAAAATGTCGTCATAACTGAGCTCCATAAGTGGCGGTAATTCCTCCTGAATCACCCTGTAGAACTCTGCTGAACTATTATTATATTTTTGATTTGAAAAATAGAAAATAAAGAATGATGAATATATTTTTGATATTATTTACAACAATATAATATTTATAATATTTACAACAACAATAATTTAATTATATTCCACTACTTCCACTGATACAATCATTACATTAGTACTCCTTGTTTTATGTAAATCGTAAATTGTCCATATAAATACGGTATATGGATAATGTGGAAAATAACAGTAAATGTAGTGTTTTCCGAATTTTATTTCGTTGTTGAGAGACTTGATGTAAATAGTCTCATCTCAATATTACAACTATTAACAGAGAGATTTTCTGAAGAACAAGAGGTTCTCACCACAAATAGCTACTGAAAAGCTTGTCAACTTCTTTTTCAGTGGTATTTCGGCTTCACTTTGATTTTACTGCATTTGTACTGTGTTAAGGAGAGACATCGCAGTGAAGGCCACTTCCTCTTCACTGTGACGTTAGTCCATTTCTCCAAACGAAACGCGGTTTCTGACTTCGATTAGAGGATCGTCAGCTGCTAACAAGACGTGAGGCAGCGTTGCCTCTTAAAGAGAAGAGATAACATATCGAGATTAAGGTTGCAAAGTTGTCCGTTCCTGCTGAGGCTCTTACCGTAAAGATCGCACTTTCCATATGTCAGGATCCGCTTTATCCCTAATGCGAGACAAATAGAGACATCTTGGTAGATGCATTTTCTTTGTATCCGATTGTGTGCCGACCCGGTTCACCACCTGAGCACCAAAAGCGTTGTCTTTCTTTTCTTTTTCCTTTTCTCTTCTTTTTCTTTCTCCCCTTCGCACGAGTGCTCGAGACGATTGGAATTGATGCCACCCAGTTTCTCTTCCCCACGAGCATCAGAGTAAAGCTGGAGAGATGGAGAAAGCGAGGAAAAAAAAGAACCCAAACGAGAGAAAAAAAAAGGGTATGGAAATTCTCATACGGTTTGTGGAGGCGAATGGCGTGAAGAGATGGTAGAGAAAGAAAGTCCGCGGAAGGATTGAGAAAGAGGAACGTGTGACGTACGATTCTCGTATTCATTAAAAGCGAAAGAGAAGATAAAAAAAGAGGTGGGGGAAACAAAGAATAAAAGAAGCGTCGTTTACCCGATTTTTCAGCGTCGTCTGAAGTTTCGCACCATAGCTAGACACAACCTAGTGGCGAAATTGTTTCCATGATATTCGGTTCTTCCAGTTGCACTCATTATCTCTTGGCGACTGGGCAACAGAGACATAAAGAGCATAAATATTTAAATGGATTTTTTTTCCATTCGGATATCTTGAGAGAAGAGACACAAGCAGAACAATATAGTTGAACCCAATCGGTTGAACGTAAAGGGAAACGTCAGAAGTAATAAAAAAATGAGGTCTAGAACAAAAAAGGTCCATTTACATTCATAATCGCCTATATTTTGTAGACTTATTGGTTCTCCTCACTTTTATATTCGTATTGATGTTATCTTGAATGTTGTAAATATAGACCAAGCATATTTTTAAAGTAAAGCAAATTTTTCTTGTTGTCTAATACACAGAGACTGTAACTAAATGAGATGCAATTGATGAACATTAAATATGAATACAAATAACATTAATACTTCAAAATCAAGAAACATTAGAAAACTGTAAATTTCTATTATTACTTTGAAAAATGTTAAGCAGAAAATCAGATTTTTGTTTTCTAAATTTATATCCCTTCTTTCATTTTGACTTGATCGTTTGGTTGAATTTTTTTTGGGATGATAATGAATCACAAAGTCAGTCAACTGTCAATAAAGCTATTTTGCATATAAGAAAGTATTAACTTGTTCTCGAAGAACTATATCTTCTAATTTTACCTACTGCTACTACAGTCTTAATATTTAAGTCTAGAATTTACAAAGTTTACTAAATTACAACGATACATACATACTTTATTTTTGTGAACCTTATCACATCTCTAATCCTCCCCTATTTCCTGATTCTGTGTTTTCCGATAAAAATACTTAATTTGTAGACTGTTTGAAATCAGGTCAGGCAGGTATTACAATGAGGCAAGGCCTGTGTATTAGTATAAGTTAGTGGTTCCCAACCTGGGGTAAGCGGAAGGCCATTCGGGGGTAAGCAAAAAAATTAATAATAGTGGAGAAAGCACATAGTCAACAGTGTAAGTCAAGAGAAAAGGCAAAAATTGTCAAGGCCTAAATCAACGCTAAGGAGAGATGCGGTGCGGGTTTTTTCCCCTCTAACCAGTGTTTGGTGGCGCTGTAAATATATACAGTATGTTTATTGTTTATTTACCTTATTATTAAATTGTTTTCAAAATGAGTCCCATAACTGACTCATTTATTTCCAAATGAGTCTTTTATTTATAAGACAAAACAGCAGCAAGAATAGTAATTACAAATATCTTTCTAAAATTTCGAGTACAATTTATGAAATTAAGATATCCAGAAATATGCAAGTGAAGAAAAGTTAGGACCTCTGGTGTAAATTATGAACAGGAACACATACATCTTAAATACTCATTATTTGGAAAATTACATTTCATTGCGAATAATATTAATAAGAAATTTATAGTTTACGAATTATATACTGTATACTGAAAATTTGCTAAAACTACAATAAATTTGAAAATAATTGTAATTAACTTGAAAAGAATGAGGAATAATGCTGTGAAGAAAATGATAAGTAAAGGCTCAATATAATTGAATTCAACAGTGATCATTTAATTTAAGATAAAACATTTTTAAATCATGTAAGAAAGATTGATAACTACGGAAGATTTGGTATACCTAGGTCAGGATTAGTAGGGTTTGTAACCCCCTCACCCCCAATTTCAACCCTCCGATCATTGCATCCGGAAGACATCAAGCATTTTGAATCTGATTTGTTTGGTGTTTTTTTGATTTTTGTTTTTTTTTGGATATTCAGCATTTTATTTTCAAGTCCACTTTCGATAGGAAGACACATTTTTTTTTTTTGGTTGAACAGCAAGAACATCCTAACCCCCTCCCCCATTCCAAAATCGTAGGCACGCGCTCGTGCACACAAGTTCTAGTAATTATGTAATTAATAAATATTGTAATTTGCAAATTCTCTATTACAGTACTAGTATTTATTGTGCAAGGTAAATCATCTTGAAACAAAATTAATAAGATATACGCTTAGGCTACATGATTAATAAGTATCACTTTTCTGAATTTTGTTTTGTGTTTCTTTTTAAGAATGTTTTATTGTTGTTTATAGAAGCAATATTTTCTGAAAGTATGATAAAGTTATTTCCGGTATTTCTGTTTAGCTTGTCGCAAAATTTTAATTTTTATTATTAAGTCACCTTAATTAAAATTCCTACGAGAAATGGTTAAAAGAATTCATCAAACCTACTTCAATCTACTTAATATACTACTCAAAATCCTCGGTATCTAAAGACGTTCACCTGATCTCTTTTTTCTATTCGGAACTGAAGTCAGCTAATTGGTGCTTGACATGAAGGAGTAGCTTGGATATCTTAGTTCATTAAAACTTACTGATTTACCTTGAACCCTGTCTGCATGAAAAGGCTTCGCCGAGGGAGCCATTTTAAAAGATCTCATTAATTTTACTTTCGAAGTGATTGATGAAATAATATGGACAGGCAAAACAAAAAAATAAATTTGAATTTCTTTAAATATTAGTTGACCTACACAAAATACAAGCAGAGATGTTTTTTCTGTATTTCTCTAGATTCACTAGGCGGATGCCTAATAAAAGGATGAACTTGGACTGAAAGCCCAGAGTTCTTTGCACTTTGTCTTCTTCCCTTCAGTATTCACTTTTTTTACGGGTTTCTTGTAAATTGACCTCCTTAAGTGTACCACGTACAACAATACATTGGGCGAAATAGTCTACAGCTTCCTTCGTGTGAGAATACGATTGGCGCGAAGCCAATACGGCTGTCCATGGGAACTAATCAACCAGTAGCGTATCAGCATGTTTAGAAAAGAAACTATTTACCAGTATCAGTATCAAAAATTTTAACGAAGGTATACCTTAAGCTTACAAAAGTTAGCTTTATTAAGAAAAAAAAAGTAAACCTGTAAAATTACGAACCTTTACCTTTCAGAATTTAAGTTCAATTTCGAAAAAATGTAAAATATTGAACTTTTATTTTTGACTGTTTTTAAGAAAACTATAAACTTAACTTTTTTTTTGTCTATTTTATTTTTCTGTTGTGAGGAAGTTACTCTATAAAAAGAGAATTGATCTAAGGTCGTCATTTCACAAACCCTGGCAAAATCTTTGACCTTAAATATTTACGATGCCTAAAAGCTGAATGCGAAGCTTTCCTTTCAAATATTTTATGGATTGATTGATTTGGGTCCACCTTCCGAAATTTTTCATTTCGATTGAAATAGTAAATATTGTTCACTGGCTTTAAAGGTCTCATTCAATTCTAGAAATTGATCTTTTCCCCGAGGCATGTAGCAGCCTTCCAAATTAATAAATTACATAAGTTAAAAAATTTAACCTTGAAAGAAATAATACCTCTATTCACTCTTCCTGAACTTAGGTTCCACAGATTATTTTAACTCTTTTGTGTTTGTTTTTTGTGTTTTATATACACATACTCGAACATGCAACATACAACAGAGAGTAAAAAGGAAAGGACGAGATATATTGTAGATTATTTGAGCTCGAAATAACCTCTCTGCGGATTTACCGAGAAGTTAAAAAAAATTACGATAAATTTCAATGAAATTTCAATGAAATTTCAAAATATATTAAATAATAAATTTTCAATTATAGTCCCACTCTTCACTCTGTGATATAACTGTCCGGCGAAATATATAGATCAGTAAAACTGAATGTGTGGATAATTTTTTTTTTAGCGGAGATTGCATGGTTGTTTGTTTGTTTTGTCTTTTTTTTAATCCTGATAAATCTTTACTACCACCCAAGATAAGCAAGAATGAATTGTAGTTGCAAGTCGAGAGAAATTTGATCATATCAGTCCTTATTCAAGATAACTATTTGTTATATATAGTAAAAGTTAATTGGTGAATTTAAGTAATTAGAACTAAGCCCCAAGTCATTTTGATGCAAAAATAGTAAGATTCCATCGTTCAAACCGACAACATACTATATATACATATATATATATATACTGTATATCGTCAGAGACAGTAGGTTCTAGTAGTATGATTGAAGTGCAACTTTGTTCCTTTTAAATTGTTAAATTTTGATAGCAAGTTCAGTTGCCTATTTTTGAATGAAATTTTGGAAACTAGTTCAAAGCATCACAATCTTGATGTGTGTCGAAAATAATTAAAAATCCGACAAGCAAAAACGAAAATCTGGATTTTGCAAATTTTGCTTGTATCATATCTTTTGTTGTTGTCACCCTTTATAGTCGACCGGACCTAGAGCCAAAACTGTAGCACCAAGGATTAAGGTTGATAAGTCATTAGATTCGTCTCGTTCTCGCAGAGTGCCATCGTCATATGCATTGTTTTTGATATGTCAAATTGTTTCCTAAAATTCCCAAAAATGTTAAATTGTAAAATTTTGGCAGCTGATACCTTGAGCCCTGTTGCTTATTTTTGAGTGAAATTTTGCGAATTAGTTTAAAACATCATAATTTACAACTGTATCAAAAATATTTAAATCCGACTAGCCAAAATGAAAATCTTGACTTCGGAAATTATGTCGCTGTTCCTGTTCTTCTTGCTACCCTTAATCGGCCGGATCTAGAGCCTAAACTATAGCATCTACAATTTTGGTTGATTCATGATTAGATTTGTCTCTTGTCCCAGAGGGTTCTCGTCAGCTGCGTTTTTGATATCTATACTGGTTTCCGAGACATTCCCAAAACGTGGTACCAGGACTTGCTGCAAGTTTAAATATAGGATAAAAAAAATGCTGACTTTTAGTTTTTATTTCTAAAAATAATTGTGGTTAAAACACATCAGAAAGAAAATTTCCTAATATTAGCTAAAAATGATTTGGATAGTAATTTCATTAAAAATAATTATATGGGATTTGAACCAGGTATATTTCAGCAGCAGTCGGCGAATTTACCACTAACCCACGGGCCTTCCATAAATAATCGGTTTACAAAGTTATATATACTTTAGATCAGTTAAAAAATGAAAAAATATCGTATCATATAATCGAATGTGTTATATAAATTAATATTTGCATGTGTATACTCTAGAATGGCTACTGCTTTATCCTGATATATCTTTATATCAGTATGTATATATTGTATATTGTATACTGTATAATAAAGTGAAAATTTTTTTGTATGTTTGTATGCTCTCTATACAATTTTACACCCTTTGACTGATCTGAACCGAATTCTGCAATAGTTACTCTTTACTATCATGCAGAAAATATAGGCTACCTTGGAACCTAGACATCCCCTCATCTTTAAAATGGGTGAAATCTCTGATATAGTGCCCTATATGTACCTGGTGGCGACAATGGGAATTACAAAAATATTTTTGTGCTACAGTTGGAACGAAAATATTGTTGTGCATAACAACACCACATAATAATCTGGTGGCATTAAAACTAAAATATTTTTTGCATAAATCTCTTCCACATCCTCTCCTTAGTGAACACGAAATTTGACATGAGTGTTCTCTGTCAAAATCGAAACGATACGTATTAGAGGAATTTCGATATTTGATCCTAATTTAGGATTTGAAATTGTGAAAAATACACCTTTAGACAATGATCCACCATTTCAAATGAGTACTATTATTTTGTTGAGAACGATTTCAATAAATCGATTTCAGATTTAAAAAATTAAAAAACAAAATTTCAACTTGAATTTGATATGAACAAAAACAAACAGGCTATTTATTTTGCTTTCTATTCGCAATAGTTGGTTAGCATTAATGTTTTGCCAGTGTTCTTAGCATTTGCAGGCAAGTGACATTCATGTATTTGACCTCCAACATTCATTAGACTCGCCCTTTAACCCATCCAAAGATTCTCGTTACTAACTGAACTGCAGTGACCGTTATTATCTTGCCTTATGACGTGTTGTATGGCTTGGATTTCCTTTTTAGCTTAAAAGATAAACACAATAAACAATCCACAAACAGGCAAAAGTAAGGCTCTTACTTGATTCGTCCTAAATACCAAAAGATAAAAGCTTACCAATAAAAATTATTAATTGAATGAAATGTTTTCTTTTTTTGGAAGACTCTGTAAAGTTTGTAATTGCATTAAATTAATGTAGATCAATGGGATTAGTATGCTAAATAGCAAAGTAATGAAAAAAAATTTTTGTGATAATTTTAACCTTTCCAATACCAGCAAAAAAAAATATCTTGTATAAATCATAGATTTTGGCTAACGAACAAAATGAATCTCCGAGAAACTGCATTTTCTATCAATAACAAAAAAAATGTGAAAGGAAAAAATAGAGGCATTCTGAAACTCATTAACCGAAGGAAAAGCAAAGAAAAAATAGAGTCTGCATCAGTAGTGGCTTAAGGATCTCATTATGGAAAAGTTGTTCTTTGATAGTGAAAAATAGAAAATGCAGACAGGAAAAATGGGCTGGACAAAAATTGCACTTAAGTTGTTATTAGGAAGAGATTGGAAAAATAATGCTTATCCCTTTTTCCTCACTGCTTTCAAAAATAAATTGAAAGTCACAGGTCATCGGTAACCTCTTTTCTTTCTTTATTATGCTATTATTCTAAGTTTTTGTCTTTGAAATATGGTTAACTGATCTTTTATTTAAATTCCCAGCTTAGAGGAATTAGTACACTTTAATAGCCAGCAGCATTCTATGCAAGATACAACTTTCTTTTCGGTTTTATTAACTTTGTAATAAAAAGTTAAGGCTGCTGGCAGTAGAATATGAACTGCCCTTGTTAACATAATAATTCTTCTCCAAAAGTAACATTAAACGAAAGTAAGATGTTAAGCTTAAATCCTAAATAAATAAAACACTTTATTTTAATTACTCTCTCAAATTACTTAAAGAAAAAAAAAAGATAAAGTTCAAATGTATAAAGTTGATTGAAGTCTTGTAATCAATTTAACGAATCAATTATCGATCACCCAATCTGAGGATGAAAAACTTAAGATACCATGAACTAATTAAAATGAAACTATGAAAGGAAACCTCTATGTTCCAAATAACTTTCATTATTTCTGGCATGAATTCTAAGTTCCTAAAATAAAGAACTGAAGTTAATTTCGAGGGATTCGATTTTCAGAATTCTGGTAGCTTACTGAAATGTCTCTTTTTTGAAATCTCAATAACATAATTAATGTTTAGAAGAAGATAACCTTCAATTTCTAATTACCTTTTACAGGAATCCCTTCAGGAAACCTCTATTTAAAAATCTATTCATCGGCTTTATACTCCAGCTTGTTTAAGAATCTTTTTGAAATACATCTAATTAGGAACGCATTATTAGAGATTATTTTTGCTTCAAAGAACATGAAATTCCTTTGAAAGCAAATTTTACAGAAAAGTTTTAGCAGCTGCCTCGTCAGATATTTTAGCATCTGATTTCGTCTTTGCTCAACTGGTACTATTATAAAAGCTGTGATAGTTATTACGAAAGAAGAAATTAGTACAATATTTGAAAATGATACTATTTTTTGGTAACATGCAATTGCTCTGTGGATGCAGAGAATTTATGGTTTACGTCGTTTCTGCTATAAAATACAGTAGTTGGTAACTTGAAGATAAACATTGAAATTTTCGAAAACTTGTTTCTTTGACAACTAAGTTAAATCCTTGTTATTCTAAAGGATTTAGTTTCTTGAGATCCTTGGATCCTACAAGAAAAAGAATTTTAGGTTCCTGAGAGATCCTATTCACCATACACGTTTTGTACTGATCACTATTGATTCATCATTGCCTATCATCATCATCATCATCAGTGTTCTGTCGTAGACAGGTCCAACGGCAAGCAGCAAATAAGGTCAGCAATGTCTCTTCCTCCAAGTTGTTCTATCTTTTGCCTCCTCCTTCAGGTCTTGATATCCACTTGTAATCAATAGGTCATCCAGGATCATTTTTCTCTTTCTTCCTCTTGGTCTCTTTCCCTCAATCTTCCCCTCCAATACTTCCTTCATGAGATTTTCACCTCTCAGCACATGACCAATCCAGTTCTTTTTTCTTCTACTAATATTCTTCAATAAACTTCTCCCTTCTCCTATTTTTTCGAGAACTTTGTCATTAGTCACCTTGTCTGTCCATTTAATTTTCTCCATCCTCCTCCATAGCCACATTTCAAATGCTTCCAGCATCTCAGCATCTCTCTTTCTCAGAGTCCAAGTTTCTGAACCATACAAGGATATACTCCAAATGTAACATTTTATAAGTCTTTTTCTTAAATCAATATCCAAATGATTTGTGAACAAGTTTTTTCTGTTTTAAAATGCAAATTTACCCTTACGAATTCGATCTCTAATATCAATGTTACATCTACCGTCATCCTGAATTATATTTCCCAGATATTTGTATTGCTTAACCTGTTCCACTTTTTCTCCATTTAATTTAATACATACATTTTCAGCATTTCTGGCAACTCGCAGCACTTTTGTTTTCTTGGCGTTCATTGCCTATATCGTTCCTGTAAAAACTGCTTATTTATTAAAATGTGCATTTTATAAATGTTTTCTTTGGAATATTTTAATATGTATAATCGTGTGTTGTACCAATATTTCACTGATTCACTTTTTAACTTCCCCTATTACAATTCATTCAAACATTAAAATTTTTTAGAAAATTTTCGGAAAGCCAATACTGAACTCATTTCTACATATGATTTAAAAATGAAGATTTAAAAAAATCGTTAATATTGGAAACACCTATACATTTACCTTATATTTTGATGCAATTATTAATTTCAAAAAAATAATCAATCAGGCCAAACCGCAAATATATGGATCAAAGATATTAGACAATGTCAAACAAAACGAAAGCCGTGAGAACAAGGAGCAGCCTCTCTTGCTGGACACCATCGGCGACGCTGCGAGAAGGGCGTCTCGAAATTTTTTGCCTGCTTTACAGGATCGCGAATACCCGCGAAGTGACAAAAAATAGCAAAAAAAAAGATTACACTTAATCTTGCTCGAAAAAGCGGAACGGCGATCATGGACAATTACAATAGTGAAAATTGACGAGCTAAAAAGAATCAAATTCTGATACCACAAAGGTATCCTACTTCTCAGAGATCAGATAATCCACATTGTATGTAAGTGTGCATGTATGCAGTGAAGGTGGTTGGCAGAAGCCAAGCACTGTGACCAGAGATCTATTGTACTATCCCACGGAAATGTGGACAGATGGAGAGAAAGACTGAGAAAGTATGGTGGGAGAAGTGCAGGGGAAACGGGAGAACCCCGAGAAAACGTGCCCAGCGCGGATCGTCCACCATCACGAAACCCACATGAGAACCGAACTCGGGACTCAGAGGTGAGAGGCCGATGTCTTAGCAACAACGCCAACCGCTCTACTTCAAGATAAATACTCAAATGTTTGCTAAACTTGTAACACTATTAAGGACTGGCACAGAAAGTTCGGACATGCAGATGTTTTTCAGTGAAATGTGTATGCGATTTCAAAGCAGCGTCATCATTGGGTAAATAGAGGTTCAAATGAGATGTCGAGCCGAAAGGCTGTTTCTTGTGTCTCACAATGCCTCATCATTACATAGTCCTGACTGGCTTTGAGAAAGATTGTTAGGATGAGAAAAACTGAATTTCTCTATTGGACAATTGCCACTCATATTTTAAAACGCTAGGACAGTGATGCGAAAGTGGTATCAATTGCTGAGACTCGGGTGCTCACAATCTCGAATTGAACCACAAAATCCCACGATAGCAAGGGATGACATACACTTCTATCGCATGGCAGCGATCGACCGCTTATCAAAATTTAGCACTGGAGTGGAGCACTAACAAAGATTAGGCTTTGCGTCCAACACACCTCGACGTAGTTACCTTAACAAAGCACTGATTGCCAAAAGCCCATTTCTGCGAATTCCTTTGACTCTCAGCCACAGACGCCTATGAAAACTACGAGTCGGAAATCACGTTATCGTTATTGAAAAGTCAGAATGAGAAACTGACAGACTCACCATAAAAAATGGAAAACATAAACTTCACTGATGTGAAATAACGAATTGATAGGTAATGTATAGATTGGGTATCGAAATAAAGCATGCTAACAGCGAATTGTTATCGAGTGTTTATTGCAAATTACTGTAATCTCATTAAAAACTAGTAAACTCGCTAAATTAATGTATGAATTTCCAGATTTTCAACT
This sequence comes from Thereuonema tuberculata, assembly GCA_023159025.1. NCBI lineage: Eukaryota > Metazoa > Arthropoda > Chilopoda > Scutigeromorpha > Scutigeridae > Thereuonema > Thereuonema tuberculata. The sequence goes on along the minus strand of JAFIDM010005346.1, from coordinate 30,923,245 downwards.
ATTTTTTTTTTAACTTACAGAAAATTTGGAGATCGGTTACATTTATAAAATAGATATCTTAAGATTAACAGCAATGATTATCTGTCTTTAAATCTTTTACCAACTAACTGAAAAACTGAAGCAAATTCAGAAGTTATTAAATTTCATAATCTAAGTAATTAAGAGATTATAAGAACGGAGTTTCTTTATTTGTTTTTTGCAATCATAAATTTAGGGAGTGGACACTGTTCTAGTTAGTATTGATAAAGTAGTCCTTTAAATTTCAATCGGGAAATTAGCAATTTTCAAGAAAAAAAGCTTTAAAATTATTTTTTCCATCTGGGCTGTCATTGAAGAAGCTGAATAGATTTAGATTAAATTCATTTCGAAATCATTAATATCTTATATTCTGTCGTCGCGATAGTTTTGTAGCTTATCACAAATGTGATATGAGGATTATAGATTATGCGAAGCTCAGTCATCAACAATACGATGCCTTAAATGATGCACATCCAGTTGGTGGGAGTGCTCCACTCTTCCGTGGGTAGAGAGAGAAAAGATGGTGTGGACGAACAGACTGTCGCACTGCCCTCGTATTATGTGTCGCCGACAAAGTTCTTTGCTCCGTTCGATAAGCTGTGAAAGACGTAAAAGCACACAGTCCTTTTAAGGCAGCTCCAACCCTTTTTGAAGCACTGATCCCCCCCTCGCGAGTTGGATCCTCCAAATTGGACAACCGCAAGATGCCTGGGGACTTGGTAGAACTTCTGGCTGACGCACGTCCAATCCCCGCAAGAGCCGGGTCTTCACAAAGAGAAGGTGATTAGCGAATTGAAGAGGAAACAGTTTCAGAAAAGAAGGAAGCAGAAGAAAGAAAAAAAAAGACCAAATCCTGATCCTTATTATTGTTATTGGTTTATGAAGCACTAAAACATAAATTGGTTATAATTGTTTTTCCTTTCCTTCAAAATTTCGTCTCATATGTTTTTACCTCCTTAACCAAGAAAAAAAGTAAAGAAAGTTAATATCTTGATTTAATTTCTCATCAAAAAAGAAAATTAAGAGAAAAGCCCATTATCTTAAGACGTCTCAAATCTTAATCAATTGTCTTGAATTAAATTTATATTCTAAGATATTATTTCTTGAAATTTTTGAAAAGACATGTTTTGTGTATTAAATAAGCATATACATTTTAAATTCATTAAAATTTACATACGGATTTTAAATTTGTTTTAGCGGCTTATAAAAAGTTGATTTACAGAGATTCAGTTAAAATATTTCATTTAAAATTTCAATAGTTGTTTATGTATAATCTTAAGCCATTATGTATTAATTGTGATTCCATTTGATTTACAGCAAACAAACACAGTAATTAATAAGTTTTGGGTGTAAATAAATTTTGAAGTATTAAATATGAAATGCGTAAATAAATCATATAGGCTACAGGAAATATGTTTAAATTGAGATCGCATAATTCATTATCGTTCATTAACAAAGTTTTCAGATTATCACAAGTGCAATATTCTCAGTATAGTCATTACATTAGGTAATCATTGTAACTGTTGTTAGAGTTGCAAATCGTCACAGATTTGATTTAACCATTACTGGGTAGATAATAAACCAGCAATGCGCTTGACTACTGCGAGGTTCAATCCACGGCGTAAGTCGGGGAAATGTGCCTCAGAGTTCTCCTCTAGATCGGTCTTAGGGTCCATCCAATCCACGATGGGTATCGGATTTGTTTACTAGGGTTTGTTTGCTAAAACGGGCGTACATCGACCTGATCAACTGACCCTCAACTGAATCCTTGATGGACGTGATACGTCTGGAGCCTTACCTCCCGCGTCTCCAAGAGTCACATAGACCTTTAGTAGGGGTACTTTAACTTTTTGTTGTTACATTTCCTGCATATTAAATACTACAAAAAAAGAAGGAAATAAAAAAAAAAATATGTAGTGGTTTGCTTTTCCGCCTTGAGTTATGATCGACTGGATCTGGGACATTTGCTTTGTTCTTGTCAGGACTTTTCAGCCAGATCTACTCTCAATGATAAGATCATATACCGAGAAATGCTATGTCTCCTTCTTCCTCTTCCAGAAAGCAAACAAATGTGCATTCTTTTATTTTCCCCTTTTTCATGTTACATTTCCAGTACATTAAACTTTTTAACTTAAGCCCTTGTGTTGTTTTGATCTCGTATTTAAATATGCCATTTTTTTGCATAGCAGTTAGAAGGCTAAAGTTTTCATTCTGTATTGTTTATAATAATTTTCTTACTGTTGTTTGCTTTATACGGCCCTACTTCCGGGAGCGGGAGAAGCATTCGTTGTCTTTCGCCTTTTCACTTTTTCATGTTACTTACTTTTACTATTTCGTTAAGAATGATCTGAATTATGCCTTTTTTGAATATATCGCCGCAACAATGAATAATGCATGCAGAATAAAATCCATCGTTACTGTAGTTTAAGAGAAAGAAAGTTTGCATCGGTATAATGATAATCGAACAGTGATTCTGGAAATAGAATACATCTAAAGCAAGATTTTTATAAACTAGTAGCTATATAATTTTATTTTGATGAATTTTACACTTCTAATGTAAATTCTTCTGCCCATTTTTGTGTTTCAGAAGTGTTTTGAAAAAGAGGATAATCATTTGAAATTGGACGTGTTTTGGATTGTAAGACAGTAAAATTTAACTTAAAAGTACTATTGCAGTTATAATCAAAGTCAATTCCATTTTTGTAGTGAGTACAAAACCAAGAGATCCTGTACAATTTGCAATCTACGAAACGTTTCCATTGTTAAAAGTGACACTATAACGAGTTGTTGATTCGCGTGCAAAACTCATGTATTTAATCCGTTGTAATTCTAGAGTCAAGTACAATTCTTATCGTGGCCTCCTCGTTACAACAATGCATACAGTCGACTGCTATTAGAAGATTTGTTTACGTTCAAGCATTCCCTGTTGAAGTAGTTCAGTTCATTTATTACATCTCAACTCCCATTTTACATTCTGAGTAAGTGGCGAGTACATGTCTTGAACTGGAAGTAGCGACATTGGTTCGAGAGTATCGTATTGGTTTTCAGCATAGGTAGAGCCAAAGCTTGTAGTATTTAGTATTTTCTAGTACTAGTATTTTCCTGATGCGATCATTGACCACCTAAAACCGAAAGTGAGCGAAGCAGGAAATCTGATTTTTCCTTAAACCTCAAGGGAACCAACAAAGGATTAATTAGGCTCCGGTTTGGAAGTCTAGGGTGTTACACTCGCACAATCAATACACATATTTGAATGCATATTTATACACAGACAAAAACGAGATCCAAACAGTTCTTCACTACTGTTACCACAGTTCTTCACTACGGGATGGCTAAAAAAAATACTACAGCAAGGCTAAATTTCTATTATTCTCTTTTATATACAATAGAACTGTAGAATAGTATACACTAATGTCCTGTCTCGTCCATTAAAGTATTTTTCAAAATCAATGGAATATTGAGAGTTATCTTCAAAATTACAGTGTAATGCTTTCAAGATTAGTAGCTTGAAATTTAATATTTTAATTTACAAAATAATTCTTGGTTTGTTTTCCTTTTATACTTTTTTGTTTCCTACGTTTGATTCATTAGTTTTATTTTCTTTGTTTATTCGTTAGTTCTATTATAAAGTTTTTAAGAGAAATTTTATAAAAAAAGAAATATTTAATAATAATTTACTATCAAAGCATTTTCGAAATGGAGAGAAATAAGTATCGCAAGTTTTCCAATTAAAGCTAAGACCAAAGCACATACTGCAATACTGTGTAAATTCGAGTACACTGTGAACATAATAGAAGAATGTATAGTGAAGATACTAGAATATGTTATGTGCTGAAAATAAGCGTAAATACACAGAAAGGATATCATTTACTGCAGTATCCTTTCTATTAAAATTAGATTGCACACAAATAGGATAAATTAATTGGATGTTTTTTTTTTCTAAATCAGGGATAGAGTTTCGGCTTTTAATAGACTCGAGATTAAATATCGGAAGCCTTTGTGGCTTTTCATCGATTTTACACCCTATTGATTTACTTCTAATAGCAATCTCGATTCTCTTAATGTCACTATTGATGGTATTCAGAGTTCAAAGCAGATCATACAAATACATCAAAGTTATATAAGAGAATCTATTATACATTTGAAAACACTTCCTGTCTTTTTAGTTTGCTTTGTCAAGCAGAATAACTGTTTTAGTTAAATTCAAACTTAAATATGATATCATTTAAAACGTTTTCAGTAACTTTAATATCCCGAAAGAAATAATAAATTGCAAAGTATGAAATTTATATCTATTTCATATTTGAAAAATAACACAAAGTACAATAGGATGTAACAGTATCGTCTCAACTATACAAGAAGTACTATATGAAAAGATATTTCGCATTTCACACATTTTCTCATTTCTGTGAATTCAATATTTACTTTAAGATATTGCATTTCCAGAACATTTCTTTCTTTTTGAATAGGTAAATTTTTAAGGGATTTCTGTCTAATGCATTTCAAAAATAACGAAAATGCCTTTATATATGAAATCTTTGCAATTTAGCACATCTTAATAGTGTATATATATTTAAGAAAAATCTTAGATTAATTTCAAATGAATTATAAAATAAAGATAACATTGTGAGATTTTTGTAAATGTTTCTTTTATAAAGAACATTTTTTGCCACTAGGGTATTAAAGGGTTTTTTTTTCCTAAGAGCCCTGACAATAAAATTGTTATTCTGGAAGTGAAGTCTTAAATATTTAAAGGTGTGCAAACAGCGTCTATCATGTGTGAAACCTAAGAAACTTTGGTGCTTTGTGGCAATTCTCAAGTAATTTCCCTAATGTTCTGTCGACATCTGAAATTTCTCTTTTCTTTCCTATTGCAGCCATTTATCTGAATCCATCATAGTAAAGGCGCTTTTAAAAGTTGATTTTAAGCACGAGAGGAAAAAAAAGGAGGAGAAAAAAAGAAGAAAAGAGGACAAGGAAAAAAAAAACCAAGTTAATGACATGTTTCCTCGGATTCCAGTCGCCGTTTTCTTAAGAACTGCATGTTTCATCCTTATGACGATAGGGGCTTAGGAAATCGTATACTTCCGAGGCGTAGAATTTCATTTCGATTTCTTTTGTTCTTAAAGGGTCGGGAAAAAAAAGAATTCCTTTCTTCGTTCTTATTCCTCTATTTCCTATTCGTGTACCACATTGGTCGCCCACTTTCCAATTGTAACTCCACTATCTGGCGCTGGTAATTGCTAAATGGAAGTTGCGCCAATTGGTGTGGGAGACAACTAAAGGCATCCAACCGTTTCTGCAATACACGTGTAGCATTTCTTGTCTGCTTTTTCTTTTAGCCTTCTCTGTCTCTCTTTTACTTTTTGGGAGCTGCTTATTCGAATGTGGGAGGAAATTGATGGCAGCGCTCCCAATACCCTTCTCTGTTAATGACTGCTTGTCTCCCATCTCGACGCATTAGTCGACAAAAGAAGAGAATGTCTCTAACCCTGGCATCAAAAGAAAAAAAAGGCAAACATTGAAATGTGAGCAACGAACACGTTTTTCTTTATTGCGATTATGGCATCAATGACTTATTGTTCTCTACTGTTTGCTTCTCTTTCCTTTTTTGTTTGTTGATGTTCTTCGTAACTGAAGTGGTTCTTCCTTTTCTTTGTTTTTTTCTTTTTATAAAATACTACCATTTTTACATTTCGCTTATCTTTTTCATTTCGATTTCCATTTGAACTAGAATTCGGCATTTCTTAGATGCACTTTGTCCGTTTATAATCTATAATTATTTCTTTAATTATATTAAATAAGCAAGCTGCCTTTATTGTAAAGAGGTATGCGTTACCTGAGATTATTTCAGCTGGTGGCTGACGACTTAACTGAATTACTTTCATAAAAGCTTGATACCCTACTCTGGTTTTCTGTTTGTGTCATTTCTATGGATACCATGTAACTAATTTACGTCCCTGACCAAATAGGTTGCGACTCCCTACAGTCAAATGGTAGGACGCCTGTGTCCTGGAGGAACAGGAATCAGTCCCCGGTAAAGGATTTAGTGAAATGAGGCCTAGGGTCCACCCATCCTACTGAAGAAAGGGAACTGGATTTCGTCTCGGGAATTAAAGACTGGCGGACGTCGGGGATGGCACCTGACCTCAAGTTTCTCTCGACACGAAAAAAATCTAATTTAAGCCCCTCCCTTTTTTTGCGAAAACCAAAAAATATCTATTTTAACAAGTAATACTTATAAATACAAGAACAATTATTTAAATGATAAGATATACCAGTGAAAGATATACCAGTTTTAATTTTGAATACTAAAATTACTTCCCAAACTCCAAGTAGTTTCCATCGAGAAGCTTATTTTTTTTCTTTTTGAGTCTTATTGAGAAATATTTTCCATCTATTTATTAGGGATGTATTTTCAAGTATTTATTACGGATTCCAGAAATTTCTGTCATTTAAAAGTTTCATACCATGCAAACTATTTAACGACGTTGATTCGATGGAATGCATAAAAAATATTTAGATTTGAAAATAATCAGCATCTTTACAGCATAAAGTTTCCAATTGATGTCTTTTCTCTCTAAATACTATAATTTTTCTACACATGATATTTTCGACTTTTTAAAAGTGCACACTATTACTTTTTTGTAAGTTCCATAAATTACATGACAACTCACTGTACTTGAAATGAAGTAAATTTAAATTATTATTAAAGGTTTTTTTTCTGATTTAAATTATTTATTATTATCCTTAAAAAGGTAAATATAAATAGTTTTTTTCGGATTAGTATTCTAATGCGAAATAATGATTAAGAAAGACTAATCCGGAAACTTTAAAAATTCTTGAACCATTTAAAAAAATTTTATTTAAAAATAGTAATGCTGAATAATTTAGAATACTACAGGATATTATATTGCCAAATTGTTTAAGAAGTTGTAAGTTTCAAATCCTGAAAAATAAAAATCCAGCATTCAACTTTTTTGCCTGAAAGTTTGAGTTTGGTGACTTCTCACCAATCCGCTAGACCTATGTGGATTGCCTGAATAAGAGGCTGGATGCTTGTCCAGTTATCATTAGGAAATACGTGACTTCGGCTTAGGATACTTCCATTGACAATCTACAAAAGTCAAGAGCATGGTTGGTCTATGTTAAGTGTTCGTTGAAATCGAACTCTACAAGTGAAGGCTCTGATGGAGTTGAAGTGGATTTAATATGGCTGTTCACTAGATAACGTCGGTGTTTGTGAGAATAATTCGAACTCAAATTAATGCTGAAATCCATAGAAAACATTAGTTTTACTGAACAAAATAACTGAAATTATAGCCTATTACTAATTGGAAGAACGAAATTTCTCCCCCGTCTTATTTATTAATGAAATGAAGGAAGAAATATCTCTACACCAGTAGATATTAATGTGGATAAAAGAATGTGAAACTTTTCGATTATGATATGTTAGATCTTAACTAACAAAAGTAGACATTAGACTCATCTAGAAATTACAGAAGCGTTGTTTACGGAACAGCTGTACAAAGACTTAAAACAATATGTATCAATCTGTTCTTAACTTTGGGAGATTGTTTTAAGATGTTATTATTACTAGGTAACATTAATTCAGTTTTGAATCCATTGTGTAGAAATTAAATATTGAGGGGTTTCTCTTAATAATCCTTTCAAGATATTATTCGATGTTTTGAAGACGAATTATGTGCGTTCTTTTGTTTTATACTCGAACTAGCAAAAATACCCGTGCTTCGCGCGGGCTACAAAAAGATGTTGTCCTGAAGTGGATGACGAAGAAATTGTAATCGTGTGATCACTTGGAAACTTTTCCAGTTGGTAGAACATAGGCACTTTATGGATACAAATTATGCTATAAACCTGCTACCGTCGCTTCGCTCCGGAAGCCTTGCATACGTAACGTAAAAGAAAGAAATCGCTGTATTTCTTCAAAAAAAGGAAATTACATCAAGAAAACTGAAAAACTAAAACTTAGAATTAAGAACACTTATGTCAAATCTCTTGTTTGCAACTGAAGCGGTTTCAAAGATATTCATACCCTACAGGAAAGACGATCTGGCCCTCCCTCCTACCCCCCCACCCCCGGTTTACACCCTTTAGGTTCCCAATATCGGAAATTCGTCCAATACATATACTTTTTTTTTTATTTATTTTATTGACAAGCTTTTAACACACGTTAAAATTGATTTATTTATACATATATTTTAGATTATGATAAAGAACATTAATATGAAATTTCGTGTTTCCAACTCGTGAAATTTCGAGTATGCGTAAGGGTTTCGGTGATACCCATACCCACAATGAATGTTTGCTGTGCCATTTACACTCATTTGGATCCCCATCTCGAAAATCAACGAAAACTTATTGTGAAGTTCATGTTTCCCACTCAAGCGGTTATGAAGATATGTAAACCTTTGAAGCAAGTTTGCTCCCCCCCCCCCCCCACTCCTTTACACTCCTTAGGATCCGAATATCGAAAATTCGTCGAACAAATATATTTTATTGATAGAAAGAACATTCATATTAAATTTCGTGTTTCCAACTAGAGTTTTCAGAGATATGCGTACCCTTCAATAATGTTTACCCTCCCCCACTTTAAAAACCCCTTAGTCTGGATTCAGGTTTCGTTGTTCATGCATTATTTGGGGATTCATGTGAACCTCGATGCTAAATTTGGTAAAGATGCGTTGAGAAATAGCAACGTTGTTTCAAGACTAACAAACAAACTAACAAACACTCGCGCTTATTATGTAGATAATACCTTATGAATTAGCATTTTATATTAGAAATATGTATTGGATTAAAATAAAAGCATTGCCAATAACAATGATTTTATGAGTAACTGTTTTTCGTAATGTGTAAAGCTGGGCGAACACGTAGCAACATGCGACAATATTGCTGGACAATATTGCTGGACAATATTGCTCATGTTTATTGCTGACAACCGTTATCACGCGCGAACACACAGTTGTTGCTACGTGTTCGCCCAGCAAAATGGGCAATATTGGGCAATATTATTCATTTTTATTGCTGGAAACGGTTGTCAGCAATAAAAATGAGCAATATTGTCCAGTAATATTGCCGCTTGTTGCTACGTGTTCGCCCAGCATTAGTTTCATTTTCTTAATATTTGGCTTTTTATTAGTTATGTAATTTATAGCAAACTGTTCTATTTTTAAACTAGCCGGGTACCGTCGCTTCGCTCTAGAACCTTGCATACAAAGCAAAAAAAAAAAAAAAAATGATTTATTTAGCAAATTAATAGCGAGATCGGAAATATGAGTTCCCAGCCCGTTGTGGACTTCTCCAGATAAATTAGGTTGTATTGCGGGTTGGCGCCACACACCTATATATTGATAAGGCAACTTTAAAGCGAAAATATAAATCCTCTTTATTCCCTATCCCCTGGGAATTTTGAAAAATCCGGCCTTATTCCTTGTCTACAGCATAAAGGGAACCTCTGTGCAATATTTCTGCTTTCTAAGTCCAAGGATTGGGCGTTGATGACTCAGTCAGTGAGTGAGTCAGGACTTTTCTTTTAATAAAGGTAGATTGGGCTTAAAAGCCCAGAGGAGCATTTAGAATATCATATTTCAAAATGTTATTTATTTCTGCTACTATTACTTATATCGAGTTTTCTTTGATTTAAGATTCGAAAGCAAGACAGTGCAATTAATATGATTAACTTAAAATACTACTTTTCATAAACTTGCTAGACATTCAAATAATTTTGTTCAGCCGTTTTAAGTGCTACGCATAAAAATAGACGAATTTACACAATGATAATGTTCAAGTGGAGTAATGATTCTTTTATGCTTCTAGTGCTTTGTCAATAATTGTAAACTGTAAATTTATTTAAAGCAATTGGCTTCATATTATTTTTATGTTTTGAAAGTCACATATTTGAAAGCAAATAAACTGTAAACAGCTGCTTAATTAAGAGAAGTCGACTTAAATAATTTTTACAATATAAATCCCATTTTATATTTCTCATTTGTTGCGAGTATATAGATTTCAAATCATATGATGACCTTTGTCAATGAAAATTATTGTATGTAATTATCTGTTTCTTTTCAGTTTTTTACTCCTTCGCAAATGTTCAAATGGTTTTCAACAATATCAGAATATTCTATATTCCTTCAGCAAACTCTTCCTTTTCATTTCTAGAGCAATATATTTACAAATACTCCACGTACCTCATTTTAATATTTAAAATAGATACATTAAAAATACTGCAAATTACAATGTTATAAAGTAGTGTTATAAAAAACACTAAAGAGAACAGGTTCAACAGATACGAAGGAGTTCATGTTAACCCTTCAACTGTCTTGTTAATGAGAGACTTAATCAAAGAAATAGTACAAAAACGGCAACAATTGACGTTTTTAATTATTGAAAAAATTTCTATTTATTGATTGTAATAATTAAATGATTCCATATTGATGTATTTTTATAACAACAACGAAAATACTTGATTCACGAGTTTTTAGAATTTGTTTAAACTTCCAACCATTTTTGCTTTTGTTGTATTATTCCTTTTATTTTATTCTGCTTGAAAAAGAAAAGACGAATTTAAAACTTCTCGAAAATACTTCTTCGCAGTATTTTTAATATATCTATTTTAAATAATAAAATGATGTAGGTGAAGCATTTGAAAAAAATGTGAATAGCTGACGTAATCTAGCAAACCTAACTGATAATACTACAGAATAACAATTTTTCAAATGTTTGTCGTAAATTTCTGCTACCCCTGTGATGTCGTTATGAGTTGAAATCAAAAATTCTACATAATAAGCAAAGAAGATTTTATACTGTTTCTTACATAGGGTACACGATTGGCCAGCAAATTAATAGCATAAATTAAATAAAAATACAAATTTTCTTAACAGTTTGAGATGTAAAACGTATAAAAAAGCTTTCGTGATTTCTTGGTTAGTTCACTGATGCAAAGGGGAATTCAGGTCATTAATTTCTATTAGAACCTAATTCTAACTGACAGAATTATAACCAGTCAGAAATGAAGTATTTGGTTGGGAGTAGAGAAAGAACATCTTTTCTTTTTAAACTTCTTTTTAAATCTAAGAGTTCTTGTGTAATTTGCTAAAAATATTCTTAACATTTCTTTGGAATAATAGTAATTCATACTGATGATATATTTTTATTTGAAACAGTAATGTGTCAGTAAACGAAGACATAGACTCAGAGAATTTCCATATGAAAAATTAATTATTTTTCATTTTTGTTGACATTCTATTTCTACATCTAATTTATTTATCTAATGTAATTCAGCTTGAGTATAAAATATCGTTTTTCATTCCATTTTTTTTAACATATCATCCAGAACAAATCAAGATTCAAAAACAGATTTCGAAAATTCCATGGAATATTTCATCAACTTGAATTAAAAATCTCGGCTTCTATTGCGTTTTTTTTTTTCTTTTTCTTTTTGCTTCTAGCGACAGAGAGATATATAGAGAGAGAGGTGGAGGCTTCTTTTTTCAGTTGTTTTTCTTTGCTCTTAGAGCTATGTGTACTTTAGTTTTAATAACTGGTCTCCCTCACTCGAGACAAGAGTGCGAAACTGAGGCGCACTAATGTGTAAACGGGCAAGGTCAAGAAAAGATAAGAAAGAAAATCCCTTCCCTTTTTTTAAAACCATCCTCTCTACCCCTCCTTTTCATTTTCTTCGACGACTTCTTTTATGCAAGCTTCGGGGAAAAGTATACCTACTTCAACTGAAGAAGCTTGACGTTTAATTTTGGTCCCAAGGGGCAGAAACACTCTTTTTCTTCTTTTTTTTCTGGCGTTTTCCGTTCCTTCCTTTTGTTGTGTCTCCCACTTCACCACAGTAAATCAATCAGGCCATGCCCATCCTTCGAGTCCTTCAGGGTTGGAAATGATGAAGTTTTGCCGAAGCATAAAAGTGAGGAAAGTGGGGTACCTTTCTCAGCAAAATGTCTCCCTTGCTTATGTATACGGATGGATGAGCGGTTCTGCCTTGACACTTCATTACCCTAATACACCATTGGAAGGTAGAGCAGATGGGCCTCTCTTTGGAAATTTCCTCGGTGCAATGGGTCCAAAAGAAGTATCAAGGTAACTCAAGGTCTTTATTTACGACACAGGCGTAAACACAAGCATAGGCTTCTTGTATAAATAAAGCTTATTCATATTAACTAATTAAAGATATAAAGAAAGACACGACACCGAAACAAACACAATTCCACAGTCTCTTTGATGGAATTGTTTACCGAGCGTCACTTTAACATTCTAGGCGGAAAAAAAAAAGAAGACGAAACTCGGTAATGAGATTTAAACAACTCTTTGTTTGGGAGTATTTATGTTCTAGAGGTAATTCGATTCACATATTTGGAAGAAAACAACTTAAAGCAGAGTGCGCCATTGGAATACAACACTTCTCGTTAATAAAGCCTCGGGCTGCACCAGAAGAGTTCAATGTCTTGAGAAACCTTTCAAGGAATTTTAAGACAAACGTTCCATCCTTAGGGTAAATTTTATTTACAACGATGAAACTTAATAGTTTGTAAAGTAAGAACTAATCAATAAAGCACTTAAAAACGGCATTTACTGTAATATGATACTTTATGAAAATAAAAGCATTCTTTGATCATCGTTCTTTAGAATTATTCATTTCGTAGAGAACATTGTTTATATATCTTACTTGTCTATATACAGCAGTTAATTAACTGGTCCAGGAGACTAAAATTAATTGATCGATGAAAATATTAAGTGCTGAAAAGATCCCAATATCAACTCACAGAGGAAATGTCTTACAAAATGTATTATGTAATACAATACAAAACATAAATTTGCGATATTCCCAAAAACTGGACAATACAAATTTGCAATTATTCCTGAATGTTCGTTTGTCATCTAATTAGGAAGCAGTCTAATGTTTAGGCAGCAAAACTTAACATTAAATAGAATTAAGAAATAAAGGTGAAACATCAAATATGAGACAGTTCCCGTGAACATTTATGAATATCAGATGCCAACATCTTGCATATTTTGTTTAGGTCTAGTAAAGGTGTAAGCTTGTCTTCCCTGCAATTCAAAAAATATACATTTGATGCCAATAGCTTAAGTAATGTAGACACTTATCTAAAGCTTGAGATAATGCATTCCATATCCAACCAAAAAAATAGGATTTTTATTTGGTAATTGCTGCCAAGATAGATTCCAAAATTGTCAGAAGTTTGTCCAATGGGTAAATCGTTCATAGATGGTTGACACCATGTCATTGATATCACAGTATTTTCAAGACAGAATAATATTGTCCAACTATGTTAGACAGATATACCTTATATTAAAACCCTAATGTTACTGTTTTTAGCTCAGCAATAATCAAAACGTACTTTTACGTTTTGATTATGAATATCTATTTTTTTTATATCGTCCTCATGAATTTAAATAAGATATGGATCATACGGACTGGCTAAAAATGGTGTATCAAAACATTCTGTACAAATTTTAATGAGAAATAGGAAGCACAAAAACAAACTTTTTCATCTATGAATTTATGTCCGCTGACGACAACCTTCGGTGCTAGAGGGCGCTATTTAGCGGCGCTACAATCGGGTAGAGAGAAAATATCGAACACCAATACAAACCTAAATGAATAGCAAATGTGAACAAATTGATGAACAATAATTGTTTGTATTTTTTATATAAATGGAAATCTCATTTGACAAACTAAAAGTTAACGAGCTACAGCGCGGTTATCACTAATGAGCAAATCTCACTATCTTAGTTCTCGTTTTGGTTTGGACATTGACACAATCATTTTTCTTCAGCATGTGATGAAACCTCTATTATAAGTTTCATCATCCGAATCACCATTTAGAAGACTTGAGAGCTTTTTCTAAAGGCCTTTTTAATGATAAAACTGATGATGAGAATAATCATATATGATGAGAAAGCACAACACACGCTTCAATGATTCTGCCAGTGATTAAACAACGACCAAAAAACTATGATCGTCTGATTTGGACAGAATTACCTGGAAGTTTACTTCAAAGTTTAGATTATCTTTCTTATTTCACAATTACTTTTGGATGTTACTTTTGAATACAGCAAAGCTCAAACATGACTAGATTTACTCTCTTAAGATATTTACAAACCTTTTATCTTCACTTACCTCAATCTATTTAAATCGCTTTCTTAAAAGCATTGTATTTCATAACAGCCGGAAGAGATAAAGGAAAATGCAATTTCATAAGGAAAGCACTGCTAATGGAGAAGGTCACTGAATTTAATGCATCTCCAATTTTTATGCTTCTACATTCTGACTGACGAAGAATAGTGCAGCTAAAAGTATATTCATCTTAGTAGTGGACCTAATTTATCTATATAAGCTTAAATAAAAAGTGTTGTTTGAATCATAACACACTTCTATTAATATAAACCAGCAGTTAATGTTTTATTTGAATTGTCTTTGAGATTTTACTATTAAATCACAGAAGTGTATCTGTGATAAAATTCATTTTCCGTATAAATTTTACAAAAAGCTTTGTTAGATTGTTAAATAATATCCATATATTTAAGTCAGTCATGTTAGTTTTCTTTCGAACACACACAAAAGTACCATCTATCTACGCGTAGTTAGTTGAAGATTATCTGAATTTAATATTTAGTTTGCTAGGCTCGATTTGTTGGTGAAATGATTTCAGACGAGTTTCTCTTCCACCAAAAGCTATAATAGTTTACTTTTGCTCTATGAAACTACATTGGAACTTATATTTATTACGCGAAAAAGCAAATATTATATTACTGCAGTTCTATGTAGTCTATTTGGTAACGGTAATGAAGTTGGTGCAAATTTAATAGTTTTGCTTATTATTCTAAGGAAATGCGAATTATTAAATTACTTTCCCGCTATCTAATCTCCTTTGTACCGGAAGTGAGATAGAATGTTCCAAATTTAATAGCAAATGTCCCTGCTGGACGCAATCCTTCTGTCAGCTGTTTAGATATGATTGAATACGTTATCACAGGGAATTCCGATGTGCTTTGAAGTCACAATCTGATTACTTGCAAGACAACAATTGCTGCTTCGTGCCGCCGTTTTCCATATGGACTTCAATATGATGCTGAATTCGAAAGCCCTATTCGATCAAAAAGAAGAGAACAGAATAAAGTATAGGATTTAATCGAATTAAATATGAATTCCCAACTTTTGTTATTTATTCGGACATATGTAAGTTTTCATGTGGTTATTTGTAAGTAACAATCTTACAATAATCACGTGTGGAACGAAATTCCTATCTTGTAATTCTTCATCAATTAACTTTACAAATAATAATAAACATCTGTAAATAAAATACTTTAAGTGATTTTTAGCGGCCCCTACGTTACAGCTTTCCTGTAAAAACATAGGGCTCCACTCTTGCTTTCATGCTTGCTGGATGTCACACTCTGTAGTGGCCAAACAGAGATATTAGAATGAAACCATCACCATTGTGTTCAGCATCAAAAAGTTAGTAATCACGTCCAAAAAAGTCAGACCTCTAGGATCACTCCCTGACCGGAATTTGGGGGGTAAAAAGTGGTCGCTTCCGATAAAGAGGAAAACGGCGATAGACGTCCCCCAATATCGACCCTTCTGAACACATTTTGTTTATAAAATTTAGCATATTAAGGGACCGCTTTGCTTTTGACACTGTCTAAAAGCATTAATTTATCTTGTTTAGAAACGGCTACATTTGATCTAGATTAATATTAAAAAAATCTTATATAAATACAGTATTAGAACAGTTAATACTATTAATATCAATAGATTAGAGGGAATAAAAAGAAAGTATCCACCCTCTCTTTAGTGAACATTTCTAGTTATTAAATTCAGCAGTGATTTGTATTTCACATTTTCTGAAGAAGTTATTATTTCAAAGTTTTACTGATATTAAATATGTAAATGGTGTTTATCAAAAATAAAATATCTTGTTAAATTTATAGCTTTTGGAAAATATTTGCTTTTGGAAAATATAGTAAATTCTTGTCTATCTGTGTCATTAGAGAATTATCTTAATAGGGTTATTTATTCTTCTCTGTTAGTAATATTGTCAATATTTATATTCTTACTGGCCAGTTCCATTTCTTTCAAATCTATCGATCACATCTACCTAATACCGGAATATTCCATCTTTTCTATACAATAGGCTCTCTGCTAAGCTCATATGATAGGTCCAAATAATCAAGTGCGTATAAGTTTTAAATAAAGTTAGAAAGCAAGCAAATAAAATAATAAATAAAATTATCCTAATGATTTTTGTATCACAATCCTTAAAAAACTCCAAACAAAGATAGCCCCTTCTAATTGAGCTCTGGTTTTTGATTGGCCCATCTTCACTTAAGGTCACCGGACAACTTCTTCAGTCGGTTTTATTGATTTAAATGCGTATTTTTGTTGCTGCTTCACTAAAGTATAATGTTATCAAAAGGTTTGACAAAAGTTTGAAAAAAAATCGATTCTTTCGTCAAAAAGATGCAACTATAGTAGGTTTTTTTTTAAAAAAAAAGGGGTTTGCGATATATGGTCATTACGTAGCGATCGATTTTATCTGGAACAAAGTCACCAGTCATGACATTATCAACTTGAACTCCGAGCAATCAGTCCAAGATGGCGTCGTTTTGTGATCGCATAAGCATGACCAAGAAAAGACAAACTTTGCATAGCCAAGCAAGAGGAATGTGGAACGTTTGTACTTATTTACATTTTAATTATTATTATGTATTCGTAACTTTAGAAATTACAAAAACCAGAATGTTTACGTAATGTAAGATTCAGTTACGAATTTTAGCAATAGATGGCGCTGTTCGTGTCCTGCAAACATCAATCTATAAGGAAATTACGTCATCAAAAGGTCTTCTTTCATGAACTGATCTGTAAGAAGTTTCAGAAAAGCAAAGGCATTCAGTGCTAATTTTCAAAATATATAATTTCTTTTTATTTACGATACAGGAATTTGGATGAAAAACTGCGGCGGAAGACGTAATGAGTCCTGCACTATGCATCGCCATACCGGTCGTACACCTTACATTATGGTATAGGATGCCATTGGATTCCAGTCCCGCTCGCGCTTAGTACGCATTCCCGATACATTGAATAGCCACCGTTGCATCTCTGAGGTTTTGGAGCCTGCGGTTGTCTATTACCTTAAGGGCCTGACTAGGGCCACTTATCAGCAGCACAATCCGGGACCGCAAGTGGCACGCAACTTCCAGCAATTCCTGGATGGCCACCATGTTCAACTTTTTCCGTGGCCCGCGCGTTCACCGGTTCTTTTGCCAATTGAACACGTCTGGTCCATGATCTCACATCACAGATCACCCGTGGTTAGTGCAGATGAACTTTGGCACCCTGTCGAAACTGCATGAACTGACATACCCCAAAAGCACATCCAACGTCTCTTCCTCTCGATGGAAGATAGTGTAGCAGAAGTTATTGGTGGCTATACGAGATACTGATTTCCACAAGTCGCACCGAACTGTTATTGTAATCATTTCTCCTATGAACCATAATTTATCTGTTAATTAATTTGGTTTGATAGCTATTGTCTTTCGTAGTGTTGCAATTTCAATGGCCGGCAATGGGTGTAGCTACCTGATTTTTTTAATTTATTATTGGTTTTTAATTTAGCAATAAATATTACCGTAAAAATGTTTAATTCAAAGCTTAATAGAACGACATGTGTTTATGTTCAATTAAGAATGCTTTTTAATATCACAACATTTGATACATGCAATAGAAATAAAGCATTTGCTTGCCTATTGTAAATGAATCCATTTGCAATAGAAGACCATTTGCAATAGAAGACTTATTTCACAAAATTATTTATTGCTTTCTAGACATCGAAAGAAGAAAAGAAAACAGGAAAACTTCCATTAAAAGAATAATTTTAAATTATCATTACACAAAATGATACACTCAATAATTTTTTTGTTAATATATTCTTTGAAATTTAATATGTATTTTTTTTTGTGTATTACAATCTTAATTCTACAGAAATAAGCTGTTACATAAACTCATTGGATTTCCAGTTAAGGTGTCACTTTCTTCATCTTTCAAAAGCAATTGTTAATTGGGAAATAATATGATTCATAATTTTCAATTTATTGAAGTCAATATAGCTCCCTCCTTTTATTTTAATAGGCTGTTCAAGGAAAATTGTTTGCATAACATATTTTTTCTGGCTCGCAGAATCCGATTCTGTTTGTAATGTAAATATTAGCATTGACGTCATATTCGAAGATAGCGGTCAAAATGGCTGCCGCTAAACCCTTGTCAATATAAAGTCGACTTCAAAATATGAAAATTTCAAACCAGTTTCAAGTATGTAGATTACGAACTGATTATCTTGAATATAATGATGCATTGCTATAAAAAATTAACTCCGTTAAATTAAGTTGTCAGGAATGTAATAATTAGTAAAAACTAGTAATTAAGGAAGTTTTTATATATATATATATATAGTCGAAACTAGTCCCCACTCGATGCAGAATAAAAAATACTAATTCGTTATTTTATTAGTTAGTCTTATAAAATCCCTATTAAAAAGAGTGGGGCGTTTCAAATTCTGAATTTAAGTATTGAAATTTATTTTAATAGTAAGTTATACTTCTATTGTTTATTTCGTATTGAACAGCATATTTCTTTTTTTTTCTAAGCATGGATAAGAATAATTATTTTCAGTATTTATTCCTAATAAATATCATAAATCAGTTTTTGAGATAAGATAGTATTTAGCATCTCGAACTACTATCGTTGCATTCCAGTTCACCTTCTGTTTAATGTTAAAATATAATTTTGGTAAAATAATAAAGTGATAAGTAACATTCATAAGTAACAACAAATCCAATGACTTTCCATTTTTACTATGTCATTCTTCTTTAAAATTTCCAAATTTTACAATATAACAAAGATTAAATTTGTAGAAGATGGAATAAAAATTTTTGAAATATTAGTTATTAAAAATTTTTAATTTTAAATAAACTACTATTTCATTAATAAATTTGTAAAAAAAAAAGAGAAAAAAAAAACAACACTCGAAGGCTAATTTAAAAATTCTTTCTATAAATTCTTTCCGTAAATGCAATTGTTATTTATTTGGTAAGGTGTTAACAATAAGCGTACATACGAAATCATATATTCGCACGGTATATCTTTGCTGTATGTAACTTAATTCTTGAAAAACGAAGCTAGAATGAATACTTTTTTCAAAGTTCTCTAAGATGCTACTAATTTGATAGCAGAAATTGATCACAGAAATTAGAGTACTGGTATTTCAGAAGGATATTTATGTCGTTGGTGCTCCTGTGAGACCAATATTCTGGTTGAACAAACTAATAAAATCTTTATTAATGGGTGTTTAATCTTGTTTCTCTCGTTTCTCTACTTTTTTATGGACCTTCTGGTTTTCTTCGGCATTCAGGCGAACAACAGTGTGATCAGTACAGTAAACTCCCGATTATCCGCGGAATTGGGTGGCGCGGCAAACGCGGATAATCCGAAATAAAACAAAAATCAACTCAAAAATGCTTTTAACATGTTTTATTTACATTAAAATGGCAATACATACAGTTACAGTGCATGCATTATAAGCAATTATTTTATTTTAACTTATTTATTTTTAAATTTTATTATTGCGGGAAGGCTCTCCCGTGATTTAGTGTCACCTTACGGCCTAAGCTTCGCCCACAAGGTCGTTCTTTAAATTGTTTGTCTATAATTGTCGTCACTTACTTTGTTAGCCTCTTTTCTTGTTTACCTTATTCTAGATTTAATTTTTTTTCGTAATAATTCCGATATAATTCCGTAATTTATTGTATTGTAAAAAAATGGAAACAGGACAGGTTCGCGGATAATCGGGAGTTTACTGTATTATAGAACAGATGTTACTCTCGAAACTATATTATTTATTGTAATATTATAATAAACATTGGAAATACTACTGTTTTCCATAATGCTTCCTTGTTTTTTATATCTAAATCGTACCTTTCAAATATTGAAAATAACAAGTTAAAATGTCTTTGGAATGTATATAAAACACAACAAAAGTCGCATGCAGATATCTATGTATCATTAAATATCTATGTATTATTAAATTTCAAAACAAACACAGAAGCCTGAGAAGTCCAAAAAATCTCTGGACGAAATGAAGTTAAGAATTAAAAGATGAGATAGAAATAAATGCAGATAGCTTGGAATGATGACTGAAGATATTGAAAATAACAATTTACTCGATTTTTTTGGCACTCTATCAAACAATGCTTCAAGTTACTAATTATAAAATGGAAATGGGGATTTTTTTTTTAATATCTTAGAAATTTAATTGTAGTATTAAGCTACATTAACCATAACCACGGAATATACTATTTATTTCATTCTGTCAACAATTTTCGAATTAAGGTTCAGCAATTTTTGAATGAAGATTCTCCATTGCAGAATGAAAGGTTTCTCGAATTTTTTCCGATTCATTGAAAAAGTTGTTCTTTTTCCAGTCCAATCAGCCAGGCTTTTAATTTCCTCCATCATTCGTATGTTTTCTTGTCATTTTTTTTCTTTCCGACTAATCCGTTTTAAGAACTTGTTTTCCATCAATAATAGATTTCTTTTCATCCTATTTTTTATTCTATTCTTTCAAGAAGGAAATTCTGATAGGACAATCGAAAAATAACATTGTAAAGTAGATTAATATACACTTGGAAATTTGTTCATACTGTAAAAATGTGTTAATATAAAGAAGCAAACTTCGTAAATTTCTAAATAAATTACAGATAATAAGTCAAAATTCTAATATTTTAGGAACACTTTTCATACAATACCTTTAATGATATTTGATTCTTATAAACATACATAAACATTATTAAACATTAACAGTATTAAACATTATTATTGCGTTTAATCGTAATTAAAAAATGTACAGCAGCAGTATTCAAATACTCACTTTGGCGATGGTACTTGATTTTTTTTTACTATCCATCAGTTAATTCATGCCAACTCCTGCGGTCAGTTTGATATAAATCTTGCTAATTTTTTTTTTGCTTCAAAACTTTTCAATGACTACAATTGCTAATATTATAGCATAGTCAATTTCTGATTTGGTCACATATTAAAAATTAGTTACTAAATCTTTCAGTTACTCTTTTAGATGATTGATAAATTTTCTTTCTTATATTTTCAGATGCGCCAATGATCAGCCCTTTCAATTTTCCCTCAAATCTCCGAGAGGGCATGAGAGCCGGTGTCACGTGCCTTATCACAGAAGGAGATCAACCAATCACCATAAAATGGCTCAAAGATGGAAAACCTATCCCAGCCCAGCTTGATATTAACACGCGAAATATGGATGAATACACTAGTACAATGGTTATAGCAAGCATTTCACCAAGACACAACGGTAATTACACTTGTGTTGCAGAGAACGAAGCTGCTTCAGTTCAGTATACAGCCAGATTATTAGTCAATGGTAAGTAGAATATTTTCCTGTCTTTTCTAAAGATTCCATTTTAAGGAAAATGGATTTCTCTATGAATCCAATTTTCCATTTATTTTATTGTTGTTGGGAACAGATGGTTAGGAAAGGGTTTTTGAGTTACTTATCTATCCACAACTTATGTTTCTTAATAGCTCGATAGTTCAAAAATTTATATGATACAAAAATAAGAAAGAAGATGATTTCGCAGATAAGACTTACAGAAAAATCATCTTATGTAGAAAAAAAAATAGAAAAATATATGCTACATTGATTTCACCACCAGTTCTGCTTAAAGTATACTGGGTCATTTTACTCTTTATCTGTAACATTTAATTAGGGTAAGGTTAGAACACATGTAAATAGTATTTTTAGTTTTAGCTTTAAAGTATTTGTAACGTCTGTTTCCAATAAATGTTATGTATGCATAGATTATTAAGTAAATAATAGAGATTTTCAAAGATACTATATTTATTGGTCTGTATAAAAAAGAGAAATATAGGATACATATTTATATATCCACAAACACTCAGTCCTTCCTCAGCAGAAGTCCTAACAAAGATATTGTTGGTACTGATATTTCTTGGATGTCCCTTCAATACCGTCTGACAATGGATTCTCTTTTATAGTCGCATTAGAAAGATTAAATTTTCTTATATCCTCGGAACGACAAATAATAAAATAGTGTAACTGCACCATCTCTTTGTGATATTTCTTTCAGAAATAACCATTATTGCGGTAAATTGGAATGCAATAAAAACTGAGTCTGGTCTCAAGAAAGCATTATTTCTTGGGATTTTCCTAGATTTTATACAGCATATGATGACCAGAAAATGTTGGTAACAAAACGATTCACATATTAGTGTCTTGTGGAAAGTAAATTGATTTTTTTCTTTCAGAATTGGACGAAAGAGCTTCAAGATTATTTATAACTGTTTAGTTTAGTTTCTTCCGACAAAAGTTGTTGTATAATAGAATTCCAGGAAACGTCTGAATGTGCTACTTTAATAAAAGTGATTAATGAAGATTACTCTGCTGCAATAAAATAGTATCCAACTGTTTCTGAGCAATTCAATTTCATTGATTTTTGTTTTAATTTATGAAGTGTTTTTATCCCTACTGTGTAATAATTAATGCGTCCCATTCCATGAGTTATCTTTTTGTGACAGTAGTCTGTTCTTAAATTATAGTAATTTTATATTTCCCTACTCATGTGTGATTTTAAAAGATCACGTTAAGTTGTAACATCCTAATGTGTAATGTCCTAACGATTAAAAAAATCGATGATTTAATAATTCAAAGAAAAAGAAACGTGAAAAATATAAAGAGAAAAACTTTTTACTAAACAGAACCAAAATACAGTTAAAAAAAAAATTCAGTTTGTGCTGATAGCAAGTAAGATATATCGATAACAGTACTACTTTAATCAAGAAATAATTATTATTTATTATAACATTTATTAAAATTATATTAAGAGTAGAAAATTTATTGTTGTTACAACATGATTGAATTTCTATGGAAATTTCCATCTGCAACTAAAAAAGATAAATATCAAGTAGAGCAACTGAAAAATAGAAATTTCAGTTTCAGTGTTGTTTAGGAAATAAATACTGTGGAAACTCGATTAACCCTCACTCGAGTAACCGTCACTCTCTGTTATCCGTCATCGATCGCAAAACCTACTTCTCCGTAAAATACGGGACATTGCCGCAAAAAAAAGCTCGAGCCTCGAAGAAATAGAAGAAGATGACTGATTACAGCTTTAACATATAAGCCTTATTATCTAGTAGGCCTACTGTTTTATGTTTCTATTATTATTATTATTTGTTTGGTGTTTGACAATATCTATTTCTTACCGACAGATTTTTCTTTGTATTAATTTATTGTTTGCCTTTCGTCCCAAACCAGCATTGAAATTTCGTTACTGTACATGTTTATTGCGAAATTTCTGTTATCCGTCTATTCTATTAACCGTCACAGTCCCGGTCCCGAAGGTGACGGTTAATCGAGTTTTCACTGTAACAAAATGAAGCCAATTAACTTCGTATTATACTTTGTGTTGAAAATAGTATTAGGAATAATATCAGTCATCCATTTATTTATACTAAAAATTATTAGATCAATATATATTCACAATTTGTTCCCAGCTTGTTTATGTCTCAAGAGTTTTTCGAACTTAAATTCCTTTTTCTTTGTAACAGGATATTTCAGTTTGTTTTCAGATGTTTCAAGAATTTATAAATAGAATAGATACTGCTACTATTTATTAATAATGCTATATTATAGCATTATTAGTTTATTGACTTCTTAAATTCTCAACAAAAGTAATCATTAATATTCCAAATACTGTTTTTTTTCTTTCGGAAAAATATCTAAAAGTATGAAAAAAAAGTTAAAAACCTAAATTAAGGAGCTTTTTTTAACGACTTTTCTGCATACTTAAATATTTTGACTTCTCTGATACACGGAATATTAAATTCCATCAAAATGAATCCATTTTTCATTTTATTGTATTGGAAAATTCGGGAAAAAAATCAGCATTTTAGTATAAGACGACGCAGGAGTCAACAACAGAATATAACCTTTTATATAATTTTTTTCTCAAGTATCTCCAGTCGTTTCTAGGAAATCCCCAGGTAACACCTCACAGATAAATAACCGTAATGAAAATCATTTAGGTAATTCTCCATCGATCAATGAGAACGCGATTACACCAACGTAGGTAGGAAGGTATTTCCCCATAAGAGCTTCCATTGGTTCGTGGGGTGGAGAAGATTTTCTTCATGCTTCTGAAGAGATGCTTCACTGACCATCGAAACCAGTTGAGATTGGTTAGTCAACCTAATACTTTTCCACTGGGAAAGAAAACCAGTTCTCATTTCATAGAGGCCTGGATGAACTTTAGTGCCCGTCTGGAGAAGAAATAACCTAGAAAAAAATCCCAAAACTCCGCCGAGATTTGAAACGGGCTACTCCAACCTAAGTCCACCATCTTAACCACTGGACATCCAGACCCATGCACTTAATTACAAATTATTTAAAAATCCCTTTTGAAATTCGATAGAAGAGCACTTAAACTTTTAATTTTTCGGTGTTTTATCGAATTTTCCCATTCCAAGTTTCATGAAAATTGATCTTGTGGAAGTCGCGTTTACACAATAACTGAAGATGTAGTGGTAGCTATAATTAAAAGATGATAGCGAAAATAGTGAAATCGATGATTTCCCGTGACCGACAAACATTTCGATCGCTGAGAAACATTGGGCTAGAAGCTCTAATCCCAGCAAAATATTTCAAGTCGGATAAATTTCCATTCGGCTAAAAGTTTAAAGAACTATCGATTGAACGGCAAATTTTACGAATTATGTTTGACTTTGCAGTAATTCAGTTAGGTTACAATTTATTTAACGTGTCTAGTTCAATAAATTACTGACTTTATAATTCCCATTATTTCGACTTTGCTCCCTTATCATATGATAGCTCATTAATAACAGATGAATTTATTTTAAATATTATTATTTACGTCTAATGTTGATTCACAATCAATCGAGTTTATTGATATTTAATCTAGTTTGGATCAAGTGGATGGTCCTCTATCGTGTATTGGAAATTGGGCTGAATTGAAAATAATAAATGATTTTTATTACTGTCATATATTAGATTCATGATCGTTTGTCAATTTGCAGTTAGACATAAATAGACCAAATCAAATTTTATACCTTGTATCCCATAAAGAATAAACATATGGAATTAATATATAAATATGATTTTGTGAAATGACCTAACTAATTGTGACATTAATTAATTTAGTTATGGTTTCTTTGAATTATGATTAAATGTTTCCAAATATCACATAGCCTCTATATATATATATATATATATATATATATATATATAGACAATTTGACAGAACTACATAATATCGGCTAAATATATTAAATATACGATATTTGTGAAAAGACTGTGATAGCACTCTTAAAACATGTTTTTAAATTTATTAAGCCAAAAATATTTAGTAATATAATGAAATGGAATCAAAACTTTGATCTTAATTTTTATTTATAATTAACTTTACATCGTACCTTCATTTTTTTCCCAAGTATGTTTATTAAGTAAAAAACGGATGCGGAATTCCAGACAAACAATAGACAAACAACAGAAGTAGGGCTTATCGAACATTATATCTACTGTTGAAGAACTCTTTATGTAATTTAAAGTAGCTATAATTACCATTAAAAGTTCAATATTCGGATATAAGTTGCATATAATAAGAGCCTGTAAAGGTAAGTAAAAAGTTAAAGTAATTACGCAATACCCAAATACACTGACCAAGAAAAATCGCAAGCTTGATATATCGAATTCACGCCCACGTTTTGATATCTCAAAACACAGATAGAAAGAACGCCTAAGCTAAAAACAGGCAAAATAAAGATAAAACAAATCAAAACAAGGTAAATACACTTAGGAGATAAGATGGTGCACTGAACAAACTCTATTATCAGCTACAGTTCAAATCTTAAAAATACACTCGTTGACACAAAAAAAAATATCAGTGTACCAACAAGAAATTATCCAATTGAGATAAAATTTGGTATGGTTAAAGTACATGTACCGAAAAAGAAAAGATTAGAATTTCATAACAATTGAAAGATTTATTTTTTAGAAAGAGCTACATAACGTGAGCAGGTCAGTACAGCGTAGGTCCACATCTGACCTGGATACAATCTGTAACCCCACACGGCATTGATTGATACAGTTGGCGGATGGTGGTCTGCAGGATTTCTTGCCCAAACGGCCTCCAATTGGTTGGCTAATTCGTCGACATTCTAGTTTGTTCGGAGGTAACACTCCATCACATCCGAAATGTGCTCAATAGGAGAGAGATCTGACGATCTAGCTGGCCAAGGAAGTGTGTCGCAATCACGAAGACAATCAATGGAGAGGTGTGCTGTGTGTGGGCGGGCGTTATCTTGCTGAAAAGCAATCCCGGGATGTCGCGAAAGGAACTGCAACACAGCAGTTGATAGGATTTCTCCCGCAGTCTTCTACTACTGGTTCAGGAGGTCAACTCAGTATTGGTCACATGTTGTATGGTTGATAGCGACGATCTGGTGCGGTAACAGCTGCTCTAATAATCGCTCTATCTCCCGTTCTGTCTTCGCCCTCGGCCGTCCGTTGCCCTCTTGTCGGTGAAATCTGCCTTTCAGTACCCACACCCGCCAGCATCGTCTAATTGCCAAAACTCTTCGACCCAATGCCGAATGATTCATCGGTTTGTCAATACAACCTCATGTAGTCCGAAATCACTTCTTCTTTCAAACTCCGTCATAAACTCATAGTGGCCGCGAATTCGCCGGCGAGGCATTGTTACAAAATAGAAAAACGCAATCCCAATCCACTGGAAGTTTTGTTCCTGAAAGTGAGATTCGCTCTTTATATACATCAAACACGATGCTCAGTTCTAATGCGCTGTAGCTCCAGCTATTCATTCATTGGGTGCGAATTTTTGATCATTTGCATATTCGACCGAAAGATTTCTGCATATGAAGTTTCATTACTATCGGATTATTTTTTCGGGGTGTGTCGATTCTTTGTAAAATTGTACTACAAACATTTACAATAATGAATAATTAAGAACAGTAATTTGGGATGAACCAAAGTTAAACTCTATACTATATAACCACTCATCTTTTCAAATAACGATACTGAAACTGATTATAGCAGTTTCACTTGCTCTCATACATTCTTTTGGGAAAAAGAAGGGATATTTTCTGATCAGTGCAATGAGAAATAAAGGAGAATAGTTTAGCAGAATCGTAAGGATAAGAAATAATTCTTCCTGTAATAGATTCAAGAATTAAATTTCATAGTCGTTTCAACATTACATTCTAATAAAAAAGCATTTAAGGACTTCAAACTCTACTTATACAGCAATTGGGAATTAATGATTAATAAAGCGCTTTAATTCCTGATTAAAAGGAATTTGATTTCGAGTTAAAATTTTTGCATAAAATTTGTCACTGAAGGATTTGTAAAGTACATAAAACTCCAGTTCTACGAATTGGTTATGGTAATGTCTGTTAGAAATACAAAAATGGCAACATAAAATGATAACTTATGTCTGTTGTTTCTGTGAAGCTAATTACTATTTCTTTATAGATAGTAGAACTTACAGATAGTCATAGATATATTTTCTATATTGTAAATAACCGGATAAAAGAAATATGTATCAATTATAATAAAGATAGAATTACAGTTAGTCACCGGCATTGCACTAAGTTCTCTTTACCTGATATCAATTTAGTTATGACATTTCAGAAGTGTATCAGTTTCTTAGATATCCTATTCGACAGATAATTACTTCCTTTTGTTGCAGTTCAAAATTCACGATAGACATTATGATGAATTTAATTTGGAAACCTTTGCAATCCTTGGAAAAAAAATATCTGTGATCTCATTTGAAAATATTTTTATTATATTGAAATGTTTTTACAAAAATTTGATAGAATAAATGAATTGAAATTGATTATAATTATAGAGTAAAAAAGAATGCCATATTTTGAAACTCTACCGTTCTTCGACGGACGATTGTCATTACTGAATTCTTTTCATATTGTTATCTATTCTTTCATGTATCAGTTTGTAATAGGTCATGTCTAATTTATTAATGTGGAGGATCTTGATTTAGTTTATTTATCTAAACTTCTCTTTCTGTACTGTACGTTATTCTTACCATCTCTTTAAGATGTTGAAAAGACATGAAAACAAATATTATTTTAACTGCTGTCATTTGAAATCTATATTGACATTTGTAATATGAACCAGACTGCGACTGGCAGTAATTGCAAAACACTCCTTAATTGAAATGCAACTTTTTTTTTTTTTTAACATCTGGGATATTTTAGCTGCAATGAATTTTTGAAGTAAATCAATATTTGAGTAAGTAATTGCTAAAAGCAAATGGAAGGTTTATTTTCTCTACATTGTAAGTAGTAATATAAATTGCTGTTTAGAAGAGAAAGCTTTTTACGTGTGCTGCACATAATCTAATAAGTAAAAACGAAGCCGGCACACCTGCTTAAAAATTATTTAAAATTTACTACATATATTTGAAATACAATCCAGGTTTCGGTTTAAAATCCAAACCATTTTCAAGTAAAGAGACACAAAAGAATTACAGCTATTTATATAAATCCAATATGATTTTAAAAAATTAAAGAAATTCTGATGTTATGGAAGTTTTAATTTTATTTTATTTGTTTTATTTTTATTTTATTTTATTTTTACTTCTTATTGTTTATATTTTTTATATTTTTTAATTTTTATTTTTTATTTGTTATTTTTATTTTATTTTTATTTTTAATTTAATTTAATTTAATTTAAATTTATCTTATTTTCATTTTTACTTTTATTTATTTTGTTATTTAACTTTTGTTTTATTTAATTTTAAATTTTAAATTTTATTTCATGTTATTTAATTTTAATTTTAATCTTATTTTATTTAACATTTATTATTTAGTTTAATCAATTTCAAGTTCGATTGTTAAGAATGTATTTTATTTTGTATTTTTAATTAATTAATCTTAAGTCATGTGGCAAATAGAGAATTCTTCGTTTCAAGGGCATGATTGTTTATATATGCCCAACATGTGTGTTTGTTGTTGATCCATGTTTTCTCCACTCACCTCCAGAAAGTGCAGCATGGCTCTTGACGTCGATGTATGCAGATTTGTCTTTTGGAAAAATCCATGACATCATAATTTCTTTAATTTTTAAATTAAATTTAAATAAAAATGCTTTGGATTTTAAACCGAAACCAGGGTTATATTTTAAATATATGTAGGAAAATTTTATATAATTTTTAAGCAGGTGTGCCGGCTTCGTTTTTGCTTTAATAAATTGCTGTTTCTTTTACATTTAGGGAGACAGACTTGCCAATATAGAGGAGCGGTAATTTCCTGGCGAGCTCTTATCTTAATGAGGTCTTTATCATTTGTCCTGTTTTCAAGGAAATGTATTTTTTTATTAACTAGATTTCAAACTGATAAAAATTAAAGCGATCCATTAAAATATACCAAGGATATCTAAAGACTATTGAGCTATTTTCTGTTCTGATTCCGCTAAAAGCTAATAAAGAAAACTTAACTTTTTAATTTGGTACATATTTTTTTTTCCTAGAGGTTCTTTGGAAGTTGCTTTGGAATTTCTTTCTTTAAATGTCTAACTAGTAATGTATAATTAAAACACTGTATTTGAAAAGAAAATACCTTTTTTCCATTAATAATTTAATCTCAGCTTTTACGTATTTTGACAATGCAAAGCTGCTTTAACAATTAAAGCAATCATCCTAAAGCGGTTTCACATTTAAAGCCAAAACATTTCTTACAACGTTTGAAGGTAGTGTCTTTAAAAACAGTGACGACATTGAAGAATAAATATCTTGAAAAAATCTTATTTCATGATGCTTCAGTACGAGTTTCTTGGAATACGCTCAATAGGAAATTTGAACTACAGTTAATTTTTAATTCTTTATTAGTGTTTAATGAGAGACTTTGATAGATTTTAGTGATCGTAATTGGGTTTTGAAAGATTCAGGGAGATCCAGTGCGCACGCGTCATAACAACTTTCACGATCGCACATTCAACGGAAAAAATTTATCGGTTTAAGGACTGACATAAAGCTTCGCAGTTAAATCCTCTCGCCTAAGGCTTGGCAACCCGGCTTTTTCACCACACACGGCAACAGTTCTGTAAATCCAATTAGACAAAGCCGTTACGGGTCTGCATCAGACATTGTTTTTGTAAATCTCGTTTCGTTTGGGGTTTATTGGGAAATTTATACTGCTATTTTGTTTTGTACATGCACCAAACGTGAGAAAAGTTTTCTAGTGAGGCTCCATTTCACCAAAATAAAATAAATATTAAAAACAGACTTGATTTTATAAATGTCAACAAGTTACCTTCATTGATCTCGAAAATGCATATGTCAAATTAAATAGTGATTTAAAGTTGCTTTTACATAACAGCTGATCTACCTATTTAATTAGTTATCAGTCAGGTGGTTGATAATTTATCAACTTGATATTATTACAATCAAATCCTGGTAACATATAACATATAAAAAGTTAACTTTACAAAAATCCTAGATTAATGAAAGATTAGGAGAAATACAGAAAATCATATATTTTGATGAGAGTTTCATAGTCCGATTGAACTTTGTTCAGTATTTCAGCTCGCATCTTGAGGTTTCGAATCAGATGCATAACAATTACATCATTTTTTTGTAATGTAAATCTCAAACTTTTTCTGATTAAGGCTCTTGGTACTGACCCGAAATATTGAACGAATTTTCACTCTGTATAGGAAATACTGTAATTCAAGTTTATATTACTGGTATATTTAATTACAAATCTCTCTATTACGATTTGTTTTAGATTTTTGGACGCATGTTATTTGTTCGACTACGCAAAATAATACACTTGATCCTAGAGCAGTCAGTGTTGTGATGCTATCTACGTCACAGTGGATTAAACAAAAGAAGTAAATGGGGGTTTTAGAGATAGAGATGGATTGACTATTTTCAGTGCTGAACAAACTGTTTTGAAATCTTTTTCTGAAAGTAGAGAAGAGACCAAAACATTTCAGTCCTTCAGTATAGCCTAAATTAATTATGTTTTTATTCACAAAATATTACATTATTTTTAAATTGGAAATAATATAGTGAGGTTTGTATTAACGGCCAATTGAGACTGAATACGGAACAAGTTCACCTGCTAGTTTTGAGTTTTCTCAACAACAACGCTACAGTAGAACAGTATAAATATTCTGTATTCTGGGCTTCAAAAAATGAATTCATGTTCCTACAAATTTGGATGGTTAAGAGCGTATTGTGGAAGGGTCTCAGCAAGGATAAGTTATTATAAAATTGTTGATGTGTAAGATGTGACTGAAGGATACATTATGTTTATAATCATAGTTAAAGGAGAAGATTTCTTACTCCCGATAGCTTCAATATGAATATTTTTTGGATATTTCATTTTCTTGTTATTTTGAATATTTCGCACTAAACCTCAATTCTTTTTCAACGATATTTCTATTATCTATATTAATTGTAGATGACTTGTGGTAGCCATTCCAATGTAGCATTTCTAAGCAAATAGTTAAGTTGCCTACCAAATATAAATTATTTATAAGTAATTACCTACTGCACATTTATACTATGGTCAGTAGGTAATTAATTCCAATCTTTCTTTGGTTTTGGTTTAGTGTCGTTTATTTATTGCTATGTTGAGGATTCAAGTTCTTTCTGTAGTTCATTTTACCAACGTATAAGAAGAATGTTGTGCAGTGTTAATGTGAAAACGTAAATGTGACAAAGTTCCTCTTGCCACAAATATGGACATTTAATGAAAAGAGTAGTATTGTTTTTATAAAGTGTTCTTTCAAATTGGCAGTAATTACTAATATAAAACAATTCACTGTGTTTGTGGGTGACAAAAACAATAGATTCAGAAAAAAAGCGACTCTATTTTTGTTCTTAATTATTTTTAGAATTGTTTTACCGATACGTAAATAAAAGTGAATTCAATTTCTCGAGAAAGCATAATTTTCTTATTTGATAAGTTTGAGTTAAAAATAATCTGTGAAATATAAGTAGGGTGTTTTTTTGCTTTATGAACTTCTTATTCTATGTAAAATTACTATATGAAAATTTTAACTAACTAAATTACTGCAATTTTAATCAATATCAAGTGAAAGTTAGGGAGAAGGTGGTAATATGGAACAGGGTTGTAATATGAAACAGCAATGTTTGTGCAAGTAGCTGCTGCTATCATCCGGAAACCGCTCTAATTTCTATCGCTGGTTTTCCTTTTAGCCACCTAGAGGTAGGTAACTTCAATATTTCGTTGTGTATGGTTACGAGAAGAAGTAGTGTGTTTTCGTAAGCCTGAAAGCTTTTACAGGGTAAGATTCAATAAAATTTCTGGTACTGTTATTAATACGAATGAAGTTTTGCTTATATTGTATATCATTACTAATTAAATGAACTACAAAATAATGTATTCAGTACTTAAGAATTAATATTTTATTACTGAGAATGGATCAGTCAATTTCCAAATGGCGACTGGTGATAATATGAAACAGGTGTTCCATAATACAACCTCACGATGCCAAGAAGCAAATTAGGACCTGAAAAGAAGGGACTAAGGCAGAAATGGCGTCAAGATATGGTAAATGCAAGAAAACATCAAATCAGCAGATTTTTGCTCATGAAAGACTTGCAATTTTTAATTGAGCGTTTTCTTTCAATTATAAAGTGTTCAGCATTAATTTTCACTTTTTCTCTGTAGTTTCTATATTTTCTATTGATGTGAAGCAAAACAATGCATCAAAGTATCAACAATAAATGATTTTTTTACTATAATAGCAATAATAAAGAAGTATTGTTGTATTTTAACATCTGTTTCATATTACAACCCCAGTTCAACAATTCATTTTTTTGTAGAATGTTAGAAATAATTGTACCTATTCGAGAGTTTTAAATATTTATTTAAAAATGTGTGATATTTATCTCACACGATATTTATACTAATGCTACTGACGATTTTCATACATTAGAGCCACTTGAAATTCAAAATTTTGTCAAAAATAAAAAAGTGGTCCATATTACCATCACCTCCCCTACTAGTGAACTCATAAGAAACTGTTTTCATTCGAGCTGTTTACGTAAATTGGAAGTTGTTTTTGTGAAATTTCCAATGTGATTTTCCTAGAAGGATCATGTTGTTCCGTAATGTACCTTTACAATGTTTGCGATACCTACAACAATCGTATAACTTTTCTGCATCAGTAACAGCTAAGTCACTTCGAACTGGATTTTCATTTCATTGAAAGCTCAGTCTACTGTGCACTCGTCTTTATTCAGGGGCGGCAGTCGGCGCTTATAGCCTTTGCCGAGAATTACATTCGCTGCAAAGTCCTGGCTGAGGGCGACATATAGGAGGTGGAGGCCGAAGAGGCATTTTTACCATGCAGACTCATTACTCACTGCTGCGGAGGCAAGGAAACACGATCCCTGACTCGGCTCCTTCTCCCGAAGGCACATTGTGTGTTGAAAAGTATTTCCCGTTTTCCTCTCTTCTCTCTGTTCGCTTCATTCATCAAAAGCATTGCTTCGTGCTTTGTTGCTGTTGTCTACTTGGCAATAAAAGGAAGAACGGACGGGTAGCCGTTGATTCCAGAGGTTTTCGGCAGGGAATCGATGTCTGTGTTCCGCTGATGTTCGAAGAATGCATTGCCCCGGGTTATACATTACCGAACTGAGACTTCAGATAATTGAACCTTTGGAAGTTGCTCTTAGTCAATCACATCAATTTACAATGCCAAATTGTGGGCTTCTTTCTAGAAATTCAATTTCTTCCTTGTCTTCTCTTTAATAGGTGTGGAATGGAATTTGCAAATGCTTTGTAAAATAATACTTTTTCCCATTGTGTACATTTGCTCATAATCAGATCTAAGAAACTCATTAACAACGGAAACAAGAATTTATTTGGATGAATGAAACAATATAATGATTTCTTCAGAACAAAACGCCATTAGGAAAATTCATTAGGTTCTCTGTTTGTTTAAGTTGGATTTTGTTGACTTTTTATAAAACGTAAATTAATGATTGTATTTGCTTAAATTTCTTAGAAACATTAGAAAATGAAAGATAACATGTTTTGAGAGAAACTACAGTGGAACCTCGCTATTCGTACACAATCCGCTCCAAGAGGCTTTTCGAATAGCGATTTGTACGAATGGCGAATCATTTTTTCACTTAAGATATAATGTAAATTGGATTAATCCGTTCCAGACCTACAGATGATTGCTTATATAAACCTTTGTAATAATATGTTAAGCCTAAAATACATAAAAACTATGAAGACAATAAATATATAGGCCTCTATTATTATTTCTTTCTTTTTCAGTATAGACGATATGGTTAATTTCGCCATGCCATACTGAGTTGCCAGGTCAGAGACCCGAGTTCCACTTTCAAACTTCTCAACGATTTCTTTTTTTCAATTAAATTGTCGTTCTCACTAGTTTCCTTTTAGACTTAGTTGAATCAGTAATCTTTTTTAGACCCATGGCTGCACTATTTTTAATAAAAAGAACAAAAAATAACAATAAAATATCACAAAGTTTCACGAAACTTGCGTGGATGATGCGTAGCGTGCGGAAGCACGATACTGCACTGAAGCGACCGCGTGGGGCGGTCAGTACCGAGGTCACGCTGTCCGAATCGCGAGCAAGCGTACGAATGGCGAGTTCAATTTTACTTGAAAAAGTTGGACGAATAACGAGTTGTACGAATAGCGAGGCAGACGAATGGCGGGGTTCCACTGTATTTGCACGAGAGCCTTATGTTTTAATGCTGCACATATCCTTCACGAAAGCTGAATTTCACTTGAGTAGCTATTGGCATGGTGCGACTGTAATGTGTATTACTCTATCTTTATTATTTATTGATTTTTCTGAGAGGCTTCAGCAGTTAATATGATAAAAAATCTCTTTTCTTGTAGTTTCGCAGTTAGGTGTGTGATGCTGGTGGACAATCTTGTTATTAAATAGTCGAACGAAAATGTGAAGGCATTGTTAGCTTTACATTCCTTATGAAGACTAATGAAATTTAGAAATTCTTTTAGAGTAGCCAGTAAAATCATGATTCTTTCTTTGTTGAAGAAATGAAAACTGCTCACACAATATCCCAAACAGAAAAATGTTTTAAAGAAGTAATACACGAATGAAGCCTACACACAAGAATAAAATTAGAAATTAAATATTTAAAAAGAAATGATACGACCTTTTTTTGATCTTACAGAGAACCTTTCTCAAGCAATATTAAAATAAAATAAAAAATATAATAAAACTCAACAGTCTTTTTGAAAAATTACAATTCATTTTTCATTGAATTTTAATATTGCTTTAGAAAGGTCTTATGTAAGATCGATACCGGGCGCATTTTTTCTTTTTAAATATCTAATTTCTAATTTTATTCTTCTGTATAGGTTCCATTCTCTTATTACTTCAGCAATGAAAATGGCACCCATTAAATACTGTTTACTAGGAAAAGGATTTGTTGGATTTATTTATCGGTACAGCATCACGATGAACGGTTCAAGGACAGAAGTGTACTACATGCAGTGATCCATTCCTCCAGAGAAAGCAGATAATAAAATTAACATTCATATCCTGTAAAAAATGCATAATACAAAAATGAACGGCTAGAATAACTGCTCTAAATTATATATTTATCCGATACTATCCATTTAAAAGATATATTATCTAAGTTCTTCAAACATATGATTAATTACTGTTTTTATAAAACAGTTTATCTTAATATTCAATTTGATCACTTTATTACCCAAACTTCGTAATCGTGGATGAAAGTCATTTAGGAAATTATCATTTCTAAAACATTTTTCGATGTTCTCATGTTTAAATCGTGCGATTATTCAGGCTCTGTTTCTTATTGATTAACCTATAAAAATGTGTTGACTACTGTTAAGTAACAATTAAATTTGGATTTACCTGAACTTAAAAAGTTTAATTATTCTTATGGATAATGTCAATAAAAAATGCATTTAGGTTAAATTTTTATTTTAAAGTCCTTACTCGAAATTTATATTTCAAGAAAAAAAATACGATATGAATTGTTAGAACTGCTTTTTGAAATAAATGGAAAAGCAGAGCAATTCTGATGAACGGTTATATTAGTGCTTTACTATTTGAATGTGAACTGTTGAGATACAGCATTTAGAAAGGATTAGCATTTTAACAGTGGTAGTTTGTAATTATTTTTTGAATATGATAAATACAAAATGACAATACGGAAGTCCTATATTGCTATTAATGTCTGCTACCATATACCTGAAAAAACAAGAAGCTAATTCTATTCATCCTGTCGTTGATATTTTGTGTAACATTAATATCTACAAAGAACCAACAACAAATTTAAGCATTCTATCAGAGATATTGAAATGTGATACAATTCGTATCTTTTGAAAGTGATAAAGTTACTATAATATTATAGACTTTAGTTGGGTATACTCATTATTACCTTATTATTTTTTACATCACCTTAAAATATTTTTCTAAATTTCCTTGACACTAATGTTAAGATTGAAGCTTGATTAAAAACATAATCATAAAATATTTCTTCAAGATACTGTGGTAATCAATTTCAGTCTTGCAATCAGTTTCTTTTCAGAAATCTATCATTTGTATTAAAATATTATGGAATAGAATTATCTGTCTAATTCTCTGCATAAGCAGTCAAAACTTAAGACTGATAGAGAAAGGAAGTAAGCAGAACCTCAAAGAACTTTAGATATGGCAGTAGAAAGAAAAAAAAAATCAATTCTCCATGTGCAAACGTAAGTTTTCAGATAAGCACTCTTCAATGAGAAACGTGCAAAGAATTCTGATAAGAATATTCACTTTGTATTTAGAAAGAAATGTGAAAAAACTATGTTGGTGGAGGGAAAAGTGAAGAAAAAAGTATTTTACAATAAATCAAGTGTAAATTGAGGAAAAAAGTACATTAGCGATTCAAGCCAGACCTTCCAAAAAATTGCTTTCCATCCGAAAATAATGGAATGGTGGATGACATGTGTGCTTCTCCAATATTAAAATGTTTTCATATTTATCTTCGCTGGCGAAGTTTTATTCACGCCCTGTGATTTGTTAGGAAGCAATGGTCATTTAGAAAAGTTCTTGAATAAACATTCTTGAAATATAAAATTAGATGAAAAGCAGTATGTCCTTAATGTTTGCATAATTTGGCATTCTTCTTTTCCATTCCATACGAAATAAATTGTAAACAGATAAAAATCGGTTTTTTTTTTTAACTTTTTTAACAATCAGAACTGTCATTAGAAATATTTTTTCTCAAATGAAGGCTTGTAAGAGTTATGGAACAAAATGTAAAAGGAATTTTTATAGATTTCGGAACTATAATTCCCACTTTTCTAGCTGGCAATTATGTAAAATAACTATCAGATCTTGGATAGCTGTTCTGAATAAATAAACTTGATCTGCTCTGTTAGACAATGATGTATTTTCTAATTAATTCGCTCAATCTTCCGCAAGTATTAGATGCTATGAACTTCTTTACTTACAAAAGTAAAATATCTAATTACCTTTCGATATAAACTAGGTGATTTAATTTTGATCAGTTTGTTCAATTCCTTCGTACATATACAAAGCACAAAAAATGCTTAATTCCAAGCAATATTTTTATTGGTTGACGTCACAAAGTAAGTTCTGTAAGGAGTTTCTATCAATGGTTTGTTTCTCCTCTACTTTTAAAGTGTAATCAATAGCTATAATAGTATTAACGTAGAAAGTTACATAAAAGTTAAACATTATTTTCATGGATGCCTCAGAAACTGAAATATAAAAATGCTTAAATTAAACATTCTTCACATCAGCATTGCTAATTTTAACCAAAGTAATTTTATATTTTTTTTTGGTTATTTCTGTTAAATTCTTTGTGAATGAAAAACATTGCTTGTCTTTATATAAGGATATTTATAAAATAAAGTGTAATTATAATAATTTTCTTTTCCGCATAAGATAGCCTTAATGTGATGAAATTTATTAATTAACTTTAAATATATGACCACTATGAAGCCGATTACGGTCACTTACCTTGAATATAATATTGAATAGAATAATTATTTAAAAAGCATAAATTATTTAACAAATTTGAGCTTTCATTGGTGAGAATTTGGGACGGCAGTTTCGTATTTTTTATGAGTACTCGTTAACCAGACTCACTCACTACATGAAGTGCTCAGATAGTGCAAATGATTATAAGGAAAACCAGTCGCGCTCCAGGTTGTTGTCCAAAAGACAAGTTAAGATATGAAAGTTCCGATAGTTTTTATTTCTGTTTCATTCCTTTAAGTTTTGTGATACTTTGTGGCACTTTAATCTTTTCTTTAGAATAGTTATTCCTTGATAAACAACATTATTTACAAATTATGATTTCATTAAAATTCGATTAATTAATTTACAAGAAAAAGCTGATATTATTATAAGGATCTAAAATATACATTGAAATCATAATATAGCCTCACAGATTAAAGATACATGAAATATAGTAAAAAGCCTACTACTTTAACATGAAAGTGTATGTCTTGAAAATAGCTATTGAACTTTGAACTTTGAATTAAAGGTCAATTATTGAACGATTATTTTTCCTAAGGCACTTCAGTTAATAATTCAGAACATTAAACGCCATAATTTAAAATAATAATGAGCAATTAGTTATGAGTTTATAACTAATTCATATCAAAGTAGGGAATTTAACAGATATTCCAAATACGATTCATCAAAAATTAAATTGGGTTCAGCTGCAAGCAAAAGTTGGTAACTTACTTGCAGTTAAAGAATTTTAAGCTTTCTTTGAGAATAAATTATTTGAAAGGTTCCATGTAATGACAAAAGCTGCTCAACTAGAAATGTTTTAAGAGTACCAAACTATTATTATAAAATGTTAGTCTGTTTATTTGTTTTTTTGTAGATTTTTCGACTATTTCCTTAATAATTCTTTTATTGAAACTGAACCGACTTTTATATATATATAAAATAGATGTATAAATAATTAGACTTTACATCTCTTTGCTATTTTTATTGATTTTAAAACTTTCAAGAATTACTGACTAGTGTATAAAACAAGTTTTTAAAATATTAAACAGGTTAAACGAGTAAATTCTAACTTTTAATGTTTCATAACATCAAATTTATAACAGGATTAGGCAAAAGTGGCTTAACACCCTCTATAAAATAGAAAGGGCTTATTCTGGATAACATTGTTCATGACAGAAACATTTTAGGCCTAGGGGAACCATATTTGGTGTTGAACCGGACGGGTGTTATCTTGGATTAATTTTGAAAATTTGAAGTGGGAATGGGGTTCTGCGATACATCAAACTATGCTAGAATTTCACGAGAAATGTAGTGATAAAATGTTTTCAACGTGTCTTTAACCGTTAAAAGTTATGCAGGGATGAATCAAATCAAATTCTTGTCTTCCAGATGTGAGAAAACAACATTCGATAACCTCTTGACACGTGAGGAGCGAGTCCAGATAATCTTGATGTCTTGGGAGAGACGTTCACGTGATATTTACAAATGATTTTAATCAACGACATCCTGATAGAGAGACTATGTCACTTGTGGCAGTTGCACAATTGCTGCAAAAGTTCCGAGAGACAGGATTAGCCAACGATAATCCACGATATGGACGCCCCAGAACTGCCACCGAATAAGAAACAGCTACAGGGGTACTTGCTTCATTTGTAAAGTTCCGAAACCGTAGCACCCGCCGATTATCCAAAGAATGTGATTGTAGTTCATTCAGATCTTGCATAATTAGAAGTGGTACCTCTATAAACTTCATATTCAACAGTATCTTTATGAGGTTTGATCCGGATCGTCCAGTTAATTTATTTGAATGTTGTGTTGGCCAATTACAGCATATTCCTTCCTTTGCAAGAAAAATCTTTACAGTGAAGAGATTAATTATTATGTTAGTGGTGTAGTTAACAAGCAGAACATTCTGCCACTGAGAACTCATATTAGACGTTCCGCACGCGTTAGATATATTCCGACGTTGTTTTCTCACACCTGGAAGAGGAGAAATTGATGAGATTCATCCTTTTAACTTTTTAATAGTTGAAGATATATTGAAAAAATTTCATCATTAAATTTTTCGTGAATTCTAGACTAATTTGGTAAATCGCCATACCCATTTAATGCTTTTGAGTTGACTGCAAGATGGCGGTCGACCTGTTCTCACACACCAATATGGTTCCCCCTAGGCCTAACATGTTTCTAGCAAGAACAATTTACCCAGAACAACTTTTCATTTTATAGGGGGTGTTAAGCGACCTTCGCCTCACCTTTTTGTTTATATCAAACTAATAAAACTTATTAAATTTTACTAAAATAAAGACGTTACAGATATTACCATTATAATACATTGTCCTCTACAGAATCTAACGATTGTTGTACACTTGCCATAAAGGCCTCTCTAAAACTTGTGCAAATGAGACTTTCTTCTCGGATCAGCCCTTGGCAGTTTAGTTATATATGTAAAATTACATAAAATAACGAACATTAATCATTCAGTCAACATGAATGTAATCTTTATTAAGAATCACAGATATTATGAGTGCGGAAAGGAAAGTACATGCCTCACAAATGTGTTTTACTCGGGCATAGCAATGCAAATTGTGATCTGGCTTGCCATTGAACTTTATGTAATATCCACAATGTTGACTAGAATGACTAGAAAATTGGCTGTCTTGGTTATAAAATAAGAACAGTGTATTCAAGGCAGTCTTTATACTATCGCTTTTATTCGGCAGTAGAAACCAAAGAATGACGCAGCCATTCATGTTGGTTTTTTATTTAAGTGATCGATCTTAAAAATAGATATTCACAGAGGTTATCTTTTTAAAATGATTCAATCTGATGCTTGCTTCAAAGCTTAACCAAAATCTTAAAAAACAAAAAAACAAAATAACAACAACATTATGTTGCACTTTCGACTACAGTTTTCTTCAGCAAAGATTGTCAAAGCAGCATTAAGTAAGTAGCGATCCGAATTCTTATTCGGCAAATCTCAGTAATAATTTTTGATAATAATGAATTCGCTATGGAAAGTTGTAAGATTGAGTACTGAAGCTTTC
Source organism: Thereuonema tuberculata (assembly GCA_023159025.1). Taxonomy (NCBI): domain Eukaryota; kingdom Metazoa; phylum Arthropoda; class Chilopoda; order Scutigeromorpha; family Scutigeridae; genus Thereuonema; species Thereuonema tuberculata. The sequence goes on along the minus strand of JAFIDM010005346.1, from coordinate 30,881,970 downwards.
TATTATTTTTTACCTTGATATTGCCTTGTTTAATGGGAAATGTAAAGCATTTTAGGGACTGCATTGGCACCGAAAACTATTTGGTGTAAATAAAACTGCAATGGTCAGTTCCCAGAGTTAGAAATGGTCGCTTTCATCTGATCTTTGAAGATAATCTAGAAGCTAATTTTATGATCAATGTTAATAGAAACGCAATGGCTTCATTCTTACATATGTTTAAATCAATTAATAGATAAAGATCACATAATGGCACCTAACCGTTCTGCTTTCTTTAAAGATTTATTTATAAATATTTTAAATCTATATCTAACAATCTACTGTAAATTTGGAAGCTATTAAATTTTTAATGAATAATATACTTATAGATCCAAACTAACTTTTTTCTTAATATTTCAAAAACACTATTTCGCTGTTCTGTGTTGTTTATTTTGAGTTTTTATTTTAGTTTTAAATGTTAACTTAGTTAATATTTAAAATAAATAAATCCATTATCTTTAATTGTTACACTAGCAACCCTGGGAAAGTGAATTCTCCCAATGCGCGACCTTTTTCTCACAACCACCAGGTAAAAGTGGATTATCACAATCCACGACTGCTTTCAGAACCAGCGATCGCGTCTGTGACACGGTTGCGAGGGGACCCGGAGTTTTTCGGGTAGTTTTGGTATATCCGATTGACCCACGTCGAAAAAAATGAAAATATTAATATCCTTAATATTATACCTAACATTTTATACCTTATTTGTATTTGTGTGTATTACGGTTCCGGAGGAGATTTTTAAACCCTTTTAACTCTTTTAACCTTCCCACCCATTTGGGAATGGGTGATTTAAGACTTGTTTAACGTCACATAGAAAAAGCTTAAAACGTAATAACACCAAATAACCTGTCCTAAGTAATTGCTATTCTCATTTTATTTGAAAAAATGTAGGTAAACTTCGAATAAAATATAAATAAACATTATATGATTCTATAAAATTAAAGTTCTTCTTAGAGATTCACATCACAAATGTTAAATTTTTTTTTAATCGCAAATAACATGTCATTTTATTGATATTTACCGAGATTTGAAGCACAAGAAGAAAAAGCAAATAAAACATACGTAGCCAGGGATCCTGTTGCTTTATGGGGGAATTTATGTGCATTTTAACAGTCGACGTAGTCCTAACATTAAAACAGCTGATTTTCTTTTTCTCGCTTTTATTCTCTTCTTCTTTCGTTTTCATTTGTTTTCCGCTCTTCCCTTGACCTCTTGCTGTCGACGAACCGCCATTTTCTAGTAATCCTTCGTCTTCGAACACAAAGATTAACAGTAATGATATGAACAGAAGGGATTGTTCCCACAGTTTCAATTTCCGCTGCTCTCGAAAATACTCTTCCTTCTATTTCCGGTTTATGACTTGCTTGATACTGATTGGAACTTTTCCATTTTCTAAGTTGAGGTAAGGAGAAGCTCTATGAATTGCTGTTCTTCTTTTTTCGATTCTTTCTTTCACAAACCCTATTCTTCATTTTCCCATTCCTTAGAATCGACAGAACTTCTGAAAACTTTTAATGTTCTTCTTTGTGAATGGTGAAGTCATATCTTTGATGTAATAAAGACTTTACTGTTACCGACATCTTGTTTGAAAGAAATATTAACATTTATCTCTTTAATTAAATTGAAGTTATGTGAGTTTCTATAATCAGTAATAGAAAAGAATTATTTTCTACAACTAGATCTTAGATAAAATATTTTTTCTATTTGAAGGACACCAAATTAAAAGAGTGTATTAGGTAGGTCTGCATGAAACATAAGATTGTGTGTTATGTGGAAAAAAAAAACCCTGGACCGTTAGTCCTGTAGTCTAGGCTATGGCTACGGACTGGAGGAGCTGGGTTCAAATCCTTGCGAAGGTTAGAAATTTCTGCTCCTGACGAACCCTACAGTTGTCCCAGCCCTTTGTAAAATGGAAACCTGATTTCTTCCGATGATAAAGGCCGGCGACCATCGATCTAACCACTGAATTTCAACTACACCATTGTCATTGAAACAAGACTTAGGCTTCGGAGCCTAAACCTAACGCGCCCTTAAGCCATGAATGCTTTCAGAATAAACTTCTACGAGTATTGAATGGTAGATTTATTTTTTTCTATCTTCCATACTTAAGATGATATTACCATTCTGAATTTTTCCCGAATTGAGATTCCTTGAAAATCGAACTTGTTTCATTTCATTTGATTTTAATTCCTTTTTTTATATACTATCTGTCTATAAATAATCTACCATGTTGAGATTTGTTTTTAAATTGAGAGATTATCGCATATTTCCGTTGCAAACAATATTTTAAATTTAGGGAAAATTTTTATAAATAACAAGGTCAGATTGGGAACCAATTAACAATATATATTGAAACTGCCAGGATTTACCATACTCTAACAATAGTAGCGTAGTATGGCTTGGACTAACATATATTCACAAAAACACATACCAATCAGTAATGAATATAGTATTATTTACAAGCAGCAATGAATATTATCATCGAATATTCCTTATTCTCGAAATAGTAAATTAAAAATATTATTCCTTATGAATTTCTATATTAAAAGTTATATTAAATACGTTATATTTTAATCAGTAATGTTTTGATTTTTAAACAGCACCAATTACTCGTTGAAGCAATAATCTCTTTATTACATTAAAATATTTTAAAATTCATATAACTTAGAATATCAACAAAAGTAGTTCTAAAAAATTAATGAAGAATTTCTATTTCAGCAATTAATTTAAAAACCAACTCAGATGTTTACGTCCATTTTACATGGTATTGATAAGAATTAAGTTCGTTTGTTAATGGATAAAGGCGTATATTTTTTATTAATACTTACTATTATTCTGAAGAAGAGGAAAAGACGATAAGTTTTTCTTGCAGCAGCATTCTTTGAAACGTAGATCAATATTTATTCCGATCAATACCAGCGAAAAAAGAAGAGAAGGAGAGAGGGAGAGACCTTTCTTCAATTTTTATCTTTTTTCTTGGTTCAACGGTATTATTGACATTATTAATTGCAGAGGTGGAGACTTAAAGTTGAAGTGTTTGTTGCTATGGTCGTAATTAGGCTGTATAAGACGTCTCTTCAACACCATCTCTTGAGACTGTCGTAAGGCCAAACCATTAGGCCATACCATGACGGACCCCGTGATCCCTGGTCCTCTAATCTAATGGGGACATCACCTCCTTACCCGTAACGGCAGACCTACGAACTTCCGTATCATAATTCACACTGGCATTTCCCATAAAACGGCTTTCTTCTAAGTTTTTAATAGAAAGATCAAAGTTCTACCATGTTGTAGTTCCTAAAGCATTGCTGATGTGGTGTTATGTTATAAATAATGAGAAGAAATACAAATGGGTTTCATCCGGAGCGGTATTACTATGAAGATTACACTTTGCTAAAAGCCGCTTAAAGTCATACTTTGATTTGCATGAATATCGATTTTATGTACGAAGTGTAAGAGCGAGGAAATATTACAGCGAAGATAATGCTGGACGAACGCAAACTTTTAATAAGCTATTCCTTGCTGAGTAGGAAATATCCATCTTTCTTAAAATCATAATGATATTTTGAAGATAAATGAAGATATTAAATTTAGATATTAAAGTTCACATAAAGATATAAAGATATATAGAGACATATACAAATTCTTCTGAACTTTTTTTTTTAAATTGGGAAAGCTTTTAAATTGTGATTCCACAGACAATCTTTTACAAAGAGACAACGACAGTGGGAAAAATCTAAGAAAGATCTAAGAATATGGTATTTTTATATATTTGAAGAATAAGTTCTTTTCTAAAGAATAAGCTATGTTATTCTAAAAACTACATGCAGAATTTAAAAAGCTGCTACAAAATTGTTTGTAGGGTTTAACCATTATGGACTTTATTACTTACGGTCTCAGTCGTATCTTGTATTGCTAAATTTGTGATGAATAAATACGTGACGTTTTTAAATAACCGATTAGAAATAATGTAAAACAACTCACGTTGGCCCTAACAGGCTTAATATCCATCATTTCTTTGATATGAATAGTTACTCTTGTAGATTAGATGAATGGCTGGCGAAGAAGGAAGCACAGCTTGGGTAATATACAAAAAAGAACGGATGAAGGGAATGATGGAAAAAGATGATGGTCGAAGTAGAGCAGGAGAAATGGGAGAGCCGCAGGAAACCCTCTTCATGTTGCGAATCTTGCACCGCCAAGAAACCCCTTAATCGGAGGTTATATCACTTCTTAGAAGCAACGGGCCCACTTCAAAAAATTTTATTTAATATAATTTTAATAAGCATGCTTGTTTTTCTGAAAGTTCTAATTTATTAGGAAACAATATTTGATGAACGCATTTAAAGTAATATAAATTCTATGCAGACTATGTACCCACAAGAAAGATTGCAGCGAACCATTTTTAAGATAAAATTTCAAATGTTTAATTATAAATATAGTATAAATTCTTAAATAATGGTTTTCAGAAAATTTCCATATTGATTATTGAATCACCTCTTGTCTAATCCTGCATTGAATCATCTATTGACGAATACAACATTATCTACATTACAGAATTTTATACAAAACATTATAAATTTGTAAAGGTTCTATAATTCTTAAATCGGTAAAATTCAGTTGCTTCACTTATTGCTTTGCTGTTAAGAAACCTGTAAATAACTTCTTTAAGCTACTGTTTTTCTTTTCTTTATATCTTTTATGTTACCTAAGCTTTTCAGAAAAAATACTAAATGCTTATTTCTTTCTCAAGTTCTTAAGCATTTCTAATTTTAAATATGGGATGTTGCGAAGATCACACCTTTCGAAATAGCTCTGCTTGCATGATTAGTTATTCTGTACAGAATATTCTTTGGATATGATCCTACTTTACATAAGCATAAAAAAAAATTGTGGTACTTCTCACCTATATTTTGAGGACTGTGCACCCACTTTGCAATATTTATTTCGATATCATTCTATAGTTATAGTTCAACGTTCTGTAAAGAGAAGTACTTCGTTATCACAGCGCATTATAGAATGCCGTTCTATTAAAATACAAAGAAAAGTGATCTTAAAACAGTTATACTTCGGAAATAAGTAACTTATTTCAAGTAGTACTATACTATAAACCATGCACCGAAACAATCGAATCAAATAATACGGTAACTCCAAAGATTATTTCTAGTTTTTGTTTGCTCTGAAAAAAAAAACACAACAAGGAACACATACACATAGTTTAGTTCTTTTTCCTTTCGATAATGATATCACTTTTGCTGTTTTGATTCACTTGAATATGATAACTTATAAGTCGTTTGTTGATCTGGTTCACCTTCACTTACTGTACTTTGAAGTTCGTAGGCTTCAAAATTACTTAGAAATTTGTTGAAATTTCTGTAATTAATACATAGCAGAACTAATTAACTATTAATAAGTAGTGGTTGGTTAATGAATTTAAATTTAATTAGTATAAAGTACAAGCTTCGAAACAAAATGCACAGACAATTAGATCAATAATAATGAGTTAATTAAAACAAAATACAGATGACAACATGTATTCCAAGGTTTCGTTAATTAGCCGAGAGAATATTGAAATTAAATTAAAGATACTACGAAATTATGATACAGCGATTTTAATCGGTAATTTTTTCTTCTAATTTCTTTATCTCTGAAGACTGTCTTCAGATGATTTAAATCTGTTTCTCTTTAAGGAATTATTAGAATCGCTTTCTGGGCAATAAAATGATTGGAATATACCACTTACTATATGTATTAGATAATATATTCAGATAAAGTTCTTAAATCTCTTTGCCTCAATCCTTTTAAGCTAACTTCGATTGCTTGTTACTGGCTTTCTAGATTTGACTACTTTGTTGGGTAGTCAGTACTATGTTTTCCTACAAATTCATAAAGAGAAAAACCAGAAATGTCTATGGCATAAATATTGACTGAACATGAATAAAATTATTAAGGTACCGGCAAAACAACATCATAAATTAATGTCTATATAGAGATCATCGCATTACAGCACAGTCTTATGCCAGTATTATCATCATCCAATCAATCTATAAAATCATTGCTACTGATTACAAATTGTATTGTTGACAGAAACCTTTTATTTTTTATTGTTGAAGAGTTTGAGTCTGAGCAAATGAAGTGTATGATAATAATTGCTTGGGAGAAAGTTATAGGGAAACGTTTAGATATATTTCACATCAATATGGCACAGAATGGCACTTTCTTAATTTATCTAAGCTTCTATAGAAGAAAATAGTAATTAATTCGTTATCTATTTTTTTTTATCTTATTTGAAGGTCCTTACATTCAAATATTTTATAAAATAAAAATTAGATTTAAAGCTTCGTTTTTCAATCATAGAAGATAATTATTTATTGCTCAAATTCAGGTGGGTAACAACTATTTTCAAGAATGCTGTTTATCGTGAACTACTTTTATAGTAGCTTCCAGTAGGTAATTTTAAGAATCCTAATTTTTTTAATCTCGTCGGAATTTTTTTTATTTAAAAGGAATCACAAAATCTGTTTTGCAAGGATTCTTTGCTAAACATTCACTATTAAAAAATAATGAAATGAAAAAAACCGAACTCATTAGAGAATTCTTTTTAAGAGAATATGATGATAATTTGAAGGCAACGACGAAATACTACATAAACAGACCCGTAAACAACCACTTAAGATTTTCTGGAAGAATTCCAGGTCATCATATATATTAGATTCGTTTATCTATTCAGTTGTTATGTTTAATGTTATTATTATAGTGTTATTAATATTCAATAATACATCAGTTTAAGTTCTTCAAAATCTAAACATAAAATATTCAGAATTTTTTAGAATGTCAATAACATGAAGCTGTCAGCCTTAAACAATCACTGTTCTTTCTGTATGAACGAGTAATATTTGAAGAAATGGGTACTACCACTTCTGTTCTTTTTCTCCGGTTATTCTATTACGAGTATAAATGATAGATTAGGGACGGTATAATTCTAAGAACTTTCGTCTAAGAGGAAGTTATTATCTCTGGTAAAGATAATGATTGTGGTAACTATGTTGTGGTCAGAGGTTGTGAGGCCAAGGCAATCTCCAATCTTCCCTTGAGGACGATTGCGTCTGCTTTCTCTGTGATTGAGTGCCAGATCTTTGAGTTTCCTTAATTGCTTCTTCTCATCAGAGAGCCAGAAAAGAGGAAGGCTGAGAAAGAGACTGTAAAACAAAAAAAAGAACGAAAAAGAAAAGAAAAAATAAAAAGAATCAAGTAGGGAATTCGACGGAACGTTGTAAAAGTTCTTAATTCATTGTAGTGAATGCTGTCTTCAAATGTGTGAAATACGAAAAGTGGCGCTATTCATCAGAAAGAGGAATCTTGTCTGCTATTGATGGTTAGACGTAGTTCCGAACGAAGTCAAAAAGGTGATATCAGCTGAAATAAAAACTGGATTGTCTATAGAATACTTACACAATGAACAAAAACGTAGTATAGTGTAAAGAGTAACGTCGGTAAAACGATGGCATTTTAAGAAACAATTTTTAAATAACTGCCGAGAATTCTAAATTAAAATTTTCTAGCTATAAATAAAATCTTTTATCCAATTTATCTGGAAAAAATTAATCACAGTAGAAATTTTCTTATGATTTCTTTGCGATCCCTTTGTGCTATTTGTATATAGCAGGTTTATTTATTTTCTTTTAAGAGCATCATACTTAAACAAGGCCACGCTACATAAGACTTACGGTCTTTTTCCCCTTTCTTTAATGTTTGTCATTTAAAATCAATATTGTCTTATCAGATAATTTGCTGGTCCAATCTTTAGAACATTTAATGAATTATCTGCTTTTATTCTTTTGAAACTAAAACTGCTCTTTCAAAGGCAGAAACTTCTTGGAATATTATATTTGTATATTAATATTTTGCTTTTAGAAAAAACATTTTTCCAGTCATACAAATTCCAAGAAATTTATGATTTCTGTTAAATAACATTTACCTTGAATATTTTACAGTTTACTTCCAAAAATTCAGAATTTGATTTTTCGAAAGTGAGAAATAGTTCTTAGACGCGTCGCTGGACTTCCACTGGTATTCCTTATGAATAACGTTTTTTTATCGAGTTGCTTCACAGAACACAAGTAGTTTCACAGAACTTTCTGATAATTAAGTACTATTGACAAGTCAGGTCTACACCTCTTGGTAGGAAAGTGGCAAACAAGATTGAAAGCGGATTTTCATGTTTTCAGACGTGACTGCTGCTTTTCTTTTACAGTAAGAGGTAGTGGGAAATATGAATTGAAGATTCTAGATCACTCGAGTGTTAACAGAAACATGAAAATATCGGGAAAATCAACTTCGTATCGATTCAGTTACCAGAAATCCCGCATCACGATGAAAGTGACAACAATCCCTGGATAACCAATGGGAGACCAGCAAAAATGTCTAAAAAATGAAAATACATTGCGTTCCTAGGATTTAAATAAATAGGACTTTATAAATTCCAATTGTTCAGTGTAGATAATTAGGTCATTACTTCCCATTTTTGAAAAAAGATCTGAAAAATATAATTTAACATTAAATAAAAATAGAACCAATTATTAAATAAACGTATTCTTATAAGCCAGGGGTCTCCAAACCTTTGGGCCCAAGGGCCGCATTAACTATCAAACAGCAGTTCGGGGGCCGACTACACACTCGAGGTCCAAATAAAAAAGAATCAAAACATGGATGTTGTTTTTAAATATTTATTTAATATTATTTTATTCAGTTATTATTTAATAACACATTGATATCCTACACATGAACACCTGTATTAGTGGGAATCACTAAGATTTGCAGGATACACGTATATCTCCGTAATTTTTTCCGTAGACAAAAAAGTCTCCAAGGGCCGGATGAGAGGGCCTCGCGGGCCGCATCCGGCCCGCAGGCCATAGTTTGGAGACCCCTGTTATAAGCAAATAGTAATGATAGAAAATTAAACGCACTATCAATTCTACGTTAGTTTCACTTCATTTCATAATAAACCATAAGGGAAGTCCTGTATTTACAAATTTTATTTTTCGATAATTGATTAAATATATTGATTGAATTTATTGATTACAATGCTACCTAATCATACAGCGAAACATAATATCTAAACAGAAATGACAGGTGGGAAAAATCAAATTAAAATATCAAGTTGGGCAAATGATTTAATGAAGAAATTGATTGGAAAATTGGGATTTATAATAAATGGAAGGATTATATATAATAATGTAGTTATGTATTTATTTTGTAATTTAGCATTGGATTTCCCTGTTATTAAAATTTAGAAACGTGGTATTTAAATTTAAAATTAAAGAAATACCTAATTTTCAGGAATTACGTTATGTCGAAATTAACATATATAATAATGGCTGTTAGAAAATATTTGTAAAGAAAATGTTACAAAAAAAGAATTTTTAATTGCATAACAACTATTTTAAGGCTGTACTTAGCATAAAAGAATGGTATTAGTTTAAATTACAATAATGGCAAAGAGCACCAAAGACTAGCAGATGATGACTGAAATTAGGTGTCATACTCAAACAAAGGAGTATTACAGATAGAATTCAAGTTCCAATTATGAAAAAAAAATTAGACAATGTAATGAAGATAAAAATATTTTTCATTATAATTTTATTAGGCACAATCATCTAGCCTATATTACTAAACAATGATAGTTATTTATTGAAAAGTCAAGTTAATATAAAAACTTTTAACTTCAATTAATTATTTAATTTTATCAATTATAACATAATTTTTCGGATTAGAAGCTTTTTTTGAAATAAGTTTTATTCTAAATGGATTGAAACTTTAACATTGTAAACAAACAGAGCGGAAAAAATATACATAAATACAGAGCGTCGTACTTATTGATAAAAGCCTTTGCCTTGTTAGAAGCAGCAGGAAATGATGAAGACATTCTCTATCTTTTGCGATACTTTTATATTTTTGTAGCTCATTTTATTATATTTACACCTTTCACCATTCACCACAGGAATATTCATATTTATAAAGAAGTTTCGGTCTTATTAAAGACTTGCCGATTATTGTCGGTTCGCTCCGTAAGCCTTGGTTGTACGGAGAAAAAAAAAACCGCTTTATTTATTTAGGAAATTAATATCGAGATCGAAGAATATATGACTTCCCAGTGCATTACGGCCTTTACAGCACCCCTATCACTAGAAAACTTCCGCAGTTGGTAAAAAAAAACCACGTGGACCAATGAACTTACCCACATGCTAAATTTCAAGTTTGTAGCATGTTGGGAAGTATGCTAAACATTTCGAAAAGAGACACATATCCACAAATTTCCCTTTTATATTAATGATAAAGCTTTACTTAAATAAAAATGAAATGAAAATTTCACGTATTTTAGCTTTTTTCGGGAATTCTTATCTTCATTTCTCCCTCTGTTACTTACTGCATGATAACGACTACCCATGTCCGAAATTGTCAGCTCAGTTATTTTCTAGCTTGTAAGTAAGATGTACAAATTTTATTTTCACTTAATCATTTCTCACAAAGCTTCATAACGATGTGATTTTACTTTTTCTTTATAATGTATTCAGTAAGTGTTTACTGAAATTTGTAATATTGTACAGCTTACAACAAAATAAAACTTTAGATCATCATATTCATGGATCTTTTTCTCTTTGCTAGAATAAAGCTTTCGCTTGTATTAATGTCACATGTGGCTGCAATTAAGACTACAGTCAATACATTAAAGCTTAATTTTCAAGCAAATTATTGAATAATTTTACTGCCCATGAATCATGATGCTAGGAACTCGATTGAAGTCAACAGACAACTTATTTTTTTCCTAAACTATAGCTGAATTACTACGAATTTTCTACAAAATTCTTCAGGTTTGATATAATTTATGATGGGTATTTACAATTCAATGTGTTCCGTTCGAATTAGTCTAAATGTAGCATTTAGGTACCATCATTATAGATATCTGTAAATCATTAATATAAAAGTGCAATCAATCAATGAAACTTTCTGAAAATTACTTGTTAATCGATTTGTCATTACTCATTATAGCTTTCCATGCAAGCTCTTTTAGTTCGATTAATTGAAGTCTAATTATGGTAAATGTATAAAAAATGTCAGCAGTCATTAAAACCTAATTATTTACGACCAACTTCGTCATTATTACATCCAAAATATCTATTTCAGATTTGGGACAACATTTATGTTCTTTTTTTCCCTCATATTTCATTTTTGTCCTTGTAATGTTAACGTTTCTGAAAATCACATCGAAGTTATTGACCATTTAACCAACAGGCTATCTGAAAAATATTTTTTGAGCTTTATGGTAATTGTAATAAATTGCTTGAAGGTTGTTATAAAGAATATAATGAGTTTTTACTCATTACGTAAAAAATATCAAAATAGTTTTTGAAGTAACTTCTGAAATATTGATTGTAAGTTTAGCTGACGATAAGAATTGAAGTTGTTTGTACTATACTATATTCATTTTACTATGTTATCTTGTATTATTGTACGTCACTATGGTATACATTATGCTGTGTATACTGTATGTATAAATACTGACTGAAATATTACAAACCTTTATTAATACTGTTTGGGAAGTATACCTTTTCCGGCCATATATCTGCTTTATGGATTTTGAAGATCCACTTTCCATCTAGACTCTAAAAACCTTTGAGATGCTTGCTTTTGAGAATCCATTTATTTATTTTGTTTAGTTACTTGTGGCTGCTGCTAGACTAGTACCGGCAAATGTTTATTCCGAATTCTGATATCCTGCGTATTTCCCATGTTTACATAAATGACTGAGATCGAATAGGTGTTGTGCTGTTTGTTTGTTGCGCTCATGGTGTGGATATCCAAATGTGAATATTCGTCAGAAAGGTCTGGATGATTTAAAACACACTTCGAGTTTTGCTTCAAACGTGGTCAAACGTTGAAAATGCGAAGAAAATGACTGTTGTATTATTGCATTTATGAAGTGTGCTGACTGTGAAAAGTGTTTCTGACTTGCCATTATTTGATTGTACAGTTCCACACTTTCTGTAACTAATTTGCAGTTTGCTCACACTTTTTTCACCATATTAAATACAATTTATTATTACATCACTAAAACTTTTGTGTTGGAAGATTTCTGCATTGATGTTTTTTTTTTTACCCATTCCCTGATGGCACCTGCAGTTTTATTTGTAAACATTAATTTATTGCTTTTCTCGGATAGACTAGGTTTGGTTTCGCCACCGTTGTCCTTAATAGTGCCCTTTCCTTGTCAATATTCTAAAATAAGATAGAATCTGTATTTTATATGGTTGTTTAAAGGTTAATTGAAATTCTAAAATTTAATTTATACTCTCTAGTAATCTCTTGGTTTTTTTTATGGTATGGTTGTTTACCATAAAAAAACCAAGAGATTACTAGAGAGTATAAATTAAATTTTAGAATTTCAATTAACCTTTTCTGTTCGAGAAATATAGGATTAGAACTTCCTAATTGCGATAGTATGGAAGAGATAAATTCATTTCTCCAATAACGGAATTATTCTGAACTTTAACATTTATATATTATAATTTCCGTTAGCTTTCTGTTTTATATGAAAATCAGTTCTCCGTGTCGTATTTTTATGAATACCTCGAGAGATTTCAATTGTATTCGCTGCCACGGCGTCTCGGACTTTCCCAGACAGACGGGGCGAACTTGGTGTAATTAAATTTCTTAGATGAGCACTTTTCCTTATTCGCATATTGAATTTAGACTTCTTGGAATTCGATTCCCCTTATGAGGTTTTAGCCAACTAAATAATAAATATTGAAAATGAATCAAAAGCTTTCTTTTCAAAAATATCTTCCATGAAGATATATTATTGCAAAATACAGGAACTGTTTTTGTTATTATCCCATGTACTTTATTCGACCATGTACCCAGTTCGCTTGTTCATAAAACATAACAGAAACAAAGATTTCGCCAGCTTTAGAAAACAGTGCTTTTTTGTTTATTATTGTTTTGTGTTAAATTTTTATGCAGCCTTGTAAACATAATTATCACTGCGTACTATAGATATAATATAGAATTCGCAGCACTTCTTAAACATAATAGTAAAATTAAAGAATGAAATATGTTAAGCTTACAACTTCAAAATAACTTAAAAATAATTATATTGTAAGAATCGGAAACTTTATTAATGTGTTTTGGTTATTAAATTGTCATGATGAAAAGAAAGATCCTATCACTTACGACATAAATCGAAGTTATAAATAGGTAAAGGCCAAAGATACCAAAATAGGTGCCATTAAACAGCAATATTACAACCTGAGTCTTAGTAAATGTTGTTAAATGCGATAGATCCTTTTTGAAAGTCTAGTGATGGAAATTGAACATTAGCAGAACATCCAGGGCTTGTAACCATTTCTTCATTTATTTCTTATGGTATCTTTATTACGATTTGTAAGTATTAATTACCTAAAAAAATGAACGTTTTGTTGGAGGGATAACCCTCTCTTTTGATCACTTGTTTTTTAGTTCTTACCATGCAAAAATTGGAACGCCAACTATTTGCTTTATTACAAAAAACACAGGCTTCGACATATTAATATTCATTTCTCTATAATGAATTGAATTTGTTTGTTTAAGAGAAAACTTTGAAAACAGCTCCCTCGAGTAACCCAATCTTCGAATAACAATGCCCGGGACAAATCAAGATATGCGATTGTTCTTTTCAGCATTCGACGTGGAAATTCATGCGGCATTTTGGAAGTCGGTGCCAGCTCTTTCTATTCAATGGTCCGCTCGCATATTGATTGTATAATACGATCTTTAGTGCTATCATCTGTGCTTTGTTGGCTCTGGCGATAGTGAAACATGCGTGCGATTGGGTCACAATAGCGTGCGGGCCCGGCACACATCCATCCCCCGCTTGGATACACAGAGTTTCAGCTCAGCATCGATTTTTCGGCTACCCGAAAAGTGAACCACCGTAAGGATAGAGAATCTTCGAACGAGGGCAAGGGCATCCACATTATGCATCCTATAACGGCTCAGAATATATTCGACGTCCGCGTCTCCGAAGACTAGCATAAACTATATTGATACTCCTGAAAGGGATTGCTCTGATTTTCATTAAACTTAATTATAGCTTCTGGCACTATTGTTCAGGATATCGATTCACCTTTTTGGACGGAAATAATATGCATGAAACCGCAGTATTTCACCTTTCTTGAGTAATAATGGAAATAATTGGGTATAATTTTTGCATTAATGAATGCTTGCTCTAGTATTAATACGTTGCTCAAATATTCCACCACTGTAATTTATAGTCACGTCGCAACTACAACTTTCAATAAAAAATAAGCGTACCTAAAATGCGATTTTCGCGTCATGCAAGAATAACACTCAATTTTCGATGTAAAAAGTAAAAAAAAAATCATCTTTACTTATCACAATAAATAGCTTCTGTTTATTGAACACGAAGGAAAGATTACTCAGTAGTAAAACTTATTATATACGAAAAAAAACCAGTAAATAAACCTACATTTAACGTCTTCTTCTATTAGATATAATTCATATTGTTTTAACCAAAATGCACAGAATTTCACTCAAAATAATATTGATTTAAGCTAGCTGTCCTATTTCCATAAAGAAAATTCTATCAAAAATGGAATCATTACGTGAATTTAAATTCATAATTCCTTTTGTACGATATTAAATTCTTCAGTTTTAATGTTTGCAATTATAAAATGTTTGATTTTGTCCATAAGTATTAAGTCCATAATAAATTGTTTCATTGGAAAACATATATTATCATTACTTTAATAAAAAAAAAATTAAATTTGGAAAATGTACATCATCAGTAACGAAATATATCAAATATTTAAATAATAAATGTATGATATGTTTGTGTATTAAATTAAAATTTTTTAGTTCCATGTGTTCCAAGAACACAAAAATAAAAATTGCAATAAAAAGATACAGGAAAGCCCTGTGAGTCATGTCGAGACTCTTCTACAGCTGTTTCGATATATTAGGTTCTCATCAGCTAGGGCTACTCAGAAAGCCCAAACTTTGAATGCATACGAGGGAACAGTAATATATTATTAGTAAACAACGTGACCCCACAGAAATTATTTCTTTTTTCTTTAATTTCTGAGAGGTAACTTGGGTTTAATAATATATTACTTTTTCCCTGTACGCCTTTTGTGCTTGCTAGATAGCCCTTGCTGAAGGGAGTGTAATAAGTTCGAAACAGCCGCCCCAGGGTCTCAGTTTGACTCAGAAGATTTCCTTGTATCATTTTATTATGAATTGATTTCTTTTCCTTTACCCATCACATGGTTGTTTTCTTTTATTGTTTTTTATTATTATTTTGCTTTTTGTGGTCAAATGACATTTCTGGTAAGCATTTAGCAGCCCAAGAATTTGAATACACATTTCATTGTCGCTTTTATTTTATTTTCTTTAATTTCTGAGGGTCACTTGATTACCAACAGTATGCTACATAATGTCTAACAGATGGATGTTGACGATCCCGTATTTTCGTGATTTCACGTAATTTACGCGTGAATAGTCTCTCTCCATGTCTTCTCACAAAATATTGAAATATTTAAATGAATTATAATGCGGGGAAATGCATGAGACTTTTACTACATTTTAATATAGTTTTAATAAATTGAAAACAGTCAATATGTAGCATATTAAATTCATTATGTAGCATATTCCTAGTGACAGACATTAAAAATACTAAATTCCTTGAGACCTGCTGAAGAGGCTAATGTCGAGATCTCATGTTTTTCGTAATTCTCATGCAAACATTATCGTCAACATTCATCATTAGATAACTTACCAATGCTGTGAATGTCTTGGTTCTTAATTAATGTTTTCATTATGAACTTTGTTACTACTTAAGTGTTTTTGCTATTACAGATAATTCATGTTTTTTATGTCAATTGAAAAATAAGAAATTTTATAAATTCGGTAATAAAACTATCTGTTGTCAGCAAAGTTTCCATCCGACCGTAGTTGGACTATAGTAATTTATTCCTTTAATTTCCAGATTATCTGTTTTTAGTGATTCTTGGGAACACGGGATATTTTGGACGAGGAAATCTCACAGCTCGACAGAAATTACCTTTTTATCTGACATTTCACAATGAATTTCCATAACAGGATTTAATAATTAACGATTTCAATTAGAATATCTATTCACATTTAAAATTACCTTTATGAACCAATATATCAAAGATATAGTTTTCATACAGGGATATATTAACACATTATTGCGATCATAAACATGTCTATGAAAAGCATTTCTGACGTTATTTTCCCAAATTTAATAAACATTCACGGCGTCCGCAAATGAAATTTCGTAACTGCGATTTTAAATAAGACTGGAGAGATGTAATAATCAAATAACAGAGGCTTATTGAAAATGTACTAATAGAATTTACGGAAATTGAAAATCTTGAAAATTTCCAACATTTAAATTTCAAACTTTATAATGTAGTCAGTTTTGTCCTTTTTTATATTTTCATTTTATAGTGATGTAGTAAATCTCTCCACATTTTCTTTTGTTACTTATTTTTTAAAGTCCATTAGTTATCAAATGCTGATTGGAACTTAGTATAATTGAATTCCATGAAATTTTTGTGATACTATTTTTTAAAGTTATTTAATATTTCATCCTACGTAAAGTTTCTAGGAGTTTAACTTCAAGAAATTCAATCTTTGTTAGAAAATGAAGAAATTTCATGATTCCAGTGTAAATTTGTAAAAGTAAGCTTATTCTACAACTAATGGCTTCCGCGTTACTGTCAAAACGTAAATTTCAAGTTTTTTTTTTTAATGTTTCCAAACTAAAACAAACCAGAACGCTATTGAAATCCACAAATATCGGCTAATTCTGACTTTTGATACTTTTTACAGAAATACTGGAAGGTGATTAATAATAATTTCAAATAATGTGATCTTACTAGTATTTACATCGTTGTTCTATAGATAAAACTTACTGGATGCTAAATTTCTTGAAATACTTGTTAAATTGGTAGACCTATTAAGTCAAAAGACCTATGGAATATCATACTGTCAGTGAGTAGTTGATTAGTTTATAGTTAAAAGAAGTACTGCTTTTCAATAGAATAACTTGATTTCTGCACATGGAACTAAAATTATAAATATAACAATTAAAATTAATTAAACATAGAGATAATAATGATCTTTACACATATAATAACAATTAAAATGAAAACAAGGTGACGTTTCAAAGTTCTAGTATTCGAACTTTTTCGTCAGGCAATTAGCTTAAATTAAATAATTTAAATAATAAATATTAAAAATAAAAAAAAAAAATTCGATGTACAAAGGGTAATAAAAACGAATAAAATCAAAGGCAGCAAATAACGGTTTTAAAAAGCATTACATTATATTAAGTTGCATAATCTTAGGAATTACATATACCATTATATGTAATGGTCTCTAATTATAAAGATATACAATATTCTCTGTATTGTAAGTAATCACATTGCAGGCTACATTTTACGTACATACTATTTATCAGCTCCGTTTTAAGATGAACTGGGCAATTAAATAATAAATTATTA
Organism: Thereuonema tuberculata; assembly: GCA_023159025.1. Classification (NCBI taxonomy): domain Eukaryota; kingdom Metazoa; phylum Arthropoda; class Chilopoda; order Scutigeromorpha; family Scutigeridae; genus Thereuonema; species Thereuonema tuberculata. The sequence goes on along the minus strand of JAFIDM010005346.1, from coordinate 30,864,343 downwards.
AAAAAAAAAAAAGCTAACCCCTTCCTTGACATCGTGCTTTATGAACACTAAAGCTTAAGCTAACAAAGAAATCCTTCAGTCAAAATTAGAAGGTGAAAGTGAAAAAAAATTGACAATATTTTTATTAATGAAGAAAATCGTAAGGAAAATAAACATTGTTTAAAAAATTAGAACACGATACTAAAAAATTACATAAAGTTTATGAGATTTGTAGAAGCTATATATTTCCTAAAAACTATGCAGCTGATATATATATATATATATATATATAGCTATATAGGAAATATATATAGCTTCTACAAATACCATAAACGTTTCATAATTTTTTTTAAATTCTAATTTTTTAAACATTGTTTATTTCTTTTTGATGTTATTCGTTAATAAAAGTATTGTTAATTATTTCACTTTTACTTTCTAATTTTCAATGAAGGATTTCTTTGTCAGCTTAGGTTTAGTGTTAATAAAACACGATGTCAAGGAATGTGTTAGTGTTATTTTTTTAATAATTTATTATTTAATTGCCCAGTTCCTCCTAAAAGGGAGCTGATTACGGTAATCGATAAGGATTAGGAAAGTAAATGACAGATTCGTAATTCTATTAGAAATCAGGCAGTAGGATCATCATCCATAACATTCTAAGAGCTCTGCCTTCCTATCACTCATATTTTTTCTCTTTTTTTTATTGCTTTTCTTCGTTTTTCTTTCTGATTTGATCATGATTGTCGATAAAACTTCCCCAATTGAATCACTCTTTTATTTTTTTTCTCTTTTTTCTCTCCTTCACATTTTTGACTAATGTCTTAAATTAGACAAAGATATTAAATCAGTTTTCTCATTCACTCTGAGTATAATTAATATTGGAATCTTCCCTTTATTTTTTCGACCTTCTTATCCCCTTACCTATCTGTCCTACCTCTACCTTATTTTTTTTCCTTCATCTGAAACCATAAGATGAAGATCGTTGCGGTGACTGCAGTTTGATCAAGAAGAGGATTTTTGTGGCTGGTCCGTCATTGGAGACCCTGTATTCTGTTCCTTCATGGGTTCTTGCCTCCCTCTGAAGACCCACCTTCTGAGAGCAATCGTGTGGAAAGAGACGGTTTCAGTTCGAAGTAGCATCATTTTCGGAGTCAGGTGGAATTGGGCTGAAAATCCACCGAGATCGGATATTTCTTCCTTCGTTTTCCAGATAGATTTTGAAAAAATAGATTTTTTTTCCGTTCTTTACGAGGAATTTCGGAAAGATAAAATGCTTATTTAATATCTATCTCAACCTTTTATTGAATGGAAGACTGTAAGATGAAATAATGAAATAGTTAAAATTAATTAAAAAGATATATATATAAATAAAAATATACAGATTCTTAATTTGCTTGAAACAGATGAATGTAATTTATTATCGAACTTCAAATAGCTTCATCAGAACAGATAAAAATACTTCAATCACAAGATAGTCAAATGTTAAATAACTAAGAATAAAAGAGAAATAATATAAAATACATACAAAATAACTATTATTAATTGCAAGTAATAAAGTTGAATTTCTCTGAAAGGAGACAGGAATATTTTGACAGAAGTTCATTTAATATTATTATCTATTGTTTATTTTTCAATTTGAATAAGAGTCAATCATCGAGACATATAGGATTAAGGTAGCCATTCTGAAATAGTGGTACGGTATTGATTTGCACCTCAGAAGAAACCGAATTTCTTTCACTTTTCGAGTCAGTCTAAAGATAGAGTTTTCTGGCCGCACTTGAATTTTTGTTATTTTATGAGAATCATGAGTAATTAATTTACAGTAAAAAATTATTACTTTAAAAACATTAACTGCCATAGAAACAAGTAATCTTGCTTAGATGAATTCTAGTGATCTGTTAAACTATTCGCATTATCCTTTAGAAATAAAACAATGAAAACTTTAAAGTAAAAGCAGTAGTAGGAGATATTTTCAAAGGATTTCATAGATAAATTAGAACATTAAAATGTAGCATGTATTAATGAATCTCTTTACAAATTGCAAAACTGAATCATTAGTCTTTATTACAGAATAGCGGGAAAGAAAATGTACATAACTATTTTTTTAAACTTTATTATATATATTTCTAAACTTCTTTTTTTTAATTTCATTTTTATATATATTTCTAAACTTTTTTTTTTAAGTTTCATTTTCTTTTTCATTTTTCTGTTAGTCCACACTTTTTGATTGATTTTCGCCAATCCTCAGAAAATTTCAAATTCGTTAACTTTCGTTAAAACCATTCATAACTTCACGATATTTCAGGTTGTTATTGAGTTAGGTATGGTTTAAACATAGCATGTACATAATTAAAAATACATTTTTAAAAGTAAGCGAAATAACCTATGAGTATTTCAGCAAAATATAAATAAAAAAGAAACAGGTTTAATTAATTAGTAAAGATTTGTCATATTGATGAATTGTTAAGTATATTACTAGCAAAGAGACTCGTTGTTCGCTCAGGTTACAAAAAACAAATGTCCTAATGTCGATAATAAAGAAATTGTAATTGCGAGATCACTTCGAAACTTTCCAGGTTGGTACAAAAAGAAATAACTTACAAGGTCTGATATCATTACAAATTTATATCTATTCCGAAAACCCCGTAGAAGTATCCTTCAGCCATGTTTGCCCATCCACTTACCGCCCTCCCGTGTTCCACGTTATTTGAATTTTGCAACTCGAGATTCCTAGATATGAAATTAATATCGACATTGGAGAATATAAGACTTCCCATCTTATGATAATGAAATTGCAATGGCGATAATAAAGAAATTGTAATTGCGAGATCACTTCGAAACTTTCTCTGTTGGTACAAAAAATAACTCAAAAGTTCTGATGTCATTACAAATCTTTATACTTCTACCCTTCTCCCTCCCATTTACCCCTAGTTCCAGGTTATTCGAATTTTATAACGTCACAACCCTATCACTTCAAACCTTTCACAGTTCGTAAAAAAATCATATCATTACAAATCTATATCTATCCCGAAAACCCCGTCGCTATTATTCACAATAATATTTGTATAGTTCCCATTGTTGCACCAGTTGCATATGTAGCGCTATTATGCATTTAGCAATATTTTAGTTCCAATTGTTGCACAATTTGTCAATTCTCATTGTCACCACCAGGTGCATTTGAGAGCTATTTCATGGATTTCCCCCCTTTTCATTCCCTGGGGGTGGTATGTCCAGGTTCTATGAGTGATTTGAGAACAAAAAAAAACCTGCAAACCTCCTCCTATATAGTAAACATATATACATTAGAGACTATATGTTTGACTGTTAGTAAGGTTTTATTATATTGATATATTGTTAGTAAGAGATGTTATATGGATAGATGGTTATATACTGTTAAATTTAAAGTTGAATGGATAGATTATTAACGAATTCTAGAGAGGAAGCGGAAAAGAGTTTCCTATCCTCATTTAACATGAAGACGTTCCTTATATAAAAAAATGAAATATTGTATTAAATAAGATATTTATTGCAGAAATAGTATCGACTAAATGTCTCTCTCTCTCTCCCCTATATATATTCCAGAAATATTATAGGAATTACGAAATAACAGGTAGTATTTGAGAAAAGTTTCTTTCACGCTCCTTTCACCTCCAAAACTGGTCCTAGGGTCTACCTAGCCCTCTGTGGAACGGGTACTGGGTTTCTTTCCCGAGAGTTAAAGGCGGGCGTCGGGCTCACCATCCGACCTTAACTTCGTCCCGTTGGTCACGAAACGCTGGGAGCCTGACCTCCCGCGCCCTAAAGGCCTGTCCAGGCCTATAGAGGGACACTTTAACTTTTATTTGAGGAAAGTTCAAATAGTTAATAGAAAAAGAAACAAAGTACGCAATTATTATTGCTAAAATTATTTAAAAAAAATATTCCGCAATTTACACATGAACACTGATCGTTAGTAATAACGGAAAACGGCCTATTATCTCTACAGCTAAATTATTGTGCTTGGACCAATCCTGCCATTCTTTCTATATTCAGTTATTCATTAGTAATAATGACTAACTTGAAAAAAATTATGTATAAATTGTTTTTAAATCATACATTCTTTATTTCATAAGGAAATACTGATTATTTTTTCTGTTAGTAAATACAGTCGGACCTCTATTTAATGAAGTCGCTAAATCCCGAAAAACAGTTCGTTATATAGAAAATTCGTTAAATAGAGATTCACCTTTTAAAATTACTGTAAACTATATAAAACAGATTTAAAATACATAAACAATAGATATTACTAAAAAAAGTAATAAGTTTATTATCCGTGCGCTCAAAGATGAATCTCCCAGAATACAACGCAGCTTATAGATTGACCTTTCCTGGCTTTTCGTTAATATTCAAATGGCAGAGAAAATGGCGGTCGCGGGTTCACAGTCAACATTTCGACGAAGAAGAGTTATCAACAGTCAAGCTAAGGAAATTATTCTTAACGTTGCTCGTCAATTTCTAGATGTATCGCCCAACAACGATTTGAAAAGTAAAAAGAATGCGTTGAAGGTCACTGCACAATATACTGGAGTGAGTTTGGCAACGGTGAAGAGAATTTAAAGTCGCCATTGCTACGAAGGCCAGGGAGAAAAAGGCCTCCTTTGGCTCCAAAGAGTTCGCCTGACGATTTTGATTGTTACGTCATTCGCAATATTAACATTCTAATTTTAGTAGTATATTCTGCAGTGACCTGAATTCAACGCATCCTTTTTACTTTTCACATCGTTGTTGGGCGACCGCCATTTTCTCTTCCATTTGAATGTTAACTAAAAGCCAGGAAAGGTCATCTATAATCTGCGTTGCATTCTGGGAGGTCCTTCTTTGAGCGTGCGGACTTTAATGACATAAAGCATTCATTATCACATGCGTACTTAAATTTTACTAATAAAGTCTGTTAATTTTATCTTGAGTTTTTTATTTTTTTCGAAAAAGTGTTTTCGCTCATAGTATGTCTCGCATCTTTGCAAAGCACCAAGAGCCCCTTCAGGCTATTTTCTTCAAATCCACATCTTCATAGACACACGTTTTTAAACGCTTTGAACAAGAATTCAATGAATCAAAAGTTTGTACTACCTTATCACGATTTTTTATTATGGTTGATAAGCTGTTTGGAGGAATACCAAGTTTTAAAGCAATATCCTTTTTCTTCACGCCTTTATCCACCTCATCAAGAATTAATTTTTTTTTTTACTTTGATGTTCAAGCACTTTTTCGCTTTGACATTTTCGAGCTACAAGAACCGACATTACCAGCACGACTGATCACGTTCAACAATCTACAAAACGCGAGACTCTACTTCAAGGACACGGGACAGCTCCATTGAGGAGCTCCATTGAGGGTGAAAGGGGGTTAAGGGGTGGACTGGGATTGCACTTCCTGATTGAAATGTAAAGAATGACAGCAATTGGCGCCTTATAAAAACATTTCAAAGAGAAAAAAAAAATAGGTACCACGAAAAAGTTCGTTAAATAGAAAACGCACTTCGCTATTTGGAGGTTATTTTACGAAGAAATTAGCAAAATGTTCTTGGTTCCAAAGAAAAGTTCGCAAAATAGAGAAATTCGCAAAATAGAGGTTCGTTAAATAGAGGTCCGACTGTACTTGAATCTTTATAAACTGCAGCAGAAATTGCATTTATTTCCTCCAAATTGCAATTTTGTATTAAAATAAAGCGGGGGGAGTGTACACACTGAAATAATATTGATGGAATGTCTTTCATTTAGAACATATCCTGGGTATCTCACTGTTCAATGTATTTTTCGGAGTGCTTGATTTTGACACATCGCTTTTGCTTACTTTGTAGGAATCGCTTCCTGATATCATCTTTGTTCTCTTTTTTTCACTATTTTCTGTTTGTAACCGTTAATGTTGATTGTGGTATAATTCCGTGACATGATGTTTTTCTGTCTCAATTTCCAAATGTTGTAGGTGTTTCTGTGTTACTTGTATCTCGTTGCTATTTTTAAGACACTTAAAAATCTATACCGATAACATTTCGAATTTACATTACACCATTTAAAGTAATATAGTATCTCTCTGCGATGGAATCATTCTGACATTCTAGTAAATGCAATAACACTAATATTCTACCTATCGAATTATAAGAAGCTGAAGATAACAGTTATCTCCTTCCAGATTGATTGATATCCAAAATCCTAAGTAAATACCATGTTTTCATGTTATTATAGATACTCCACATTACAATGCTGCTTTTGACGCCATTTTTCCTGGATAGCCATGTGCTGCTAATAATTGTTCTACCTATTAAAACAACATAGATTTTGCACCTTCTATTCTGTTACAGTTCATTTTCTTAATTTGAATATTTTTAATATATTTTGAGTGCTGGAAACTATGGATAATATATTATAAAGTATTACATTTCTATTTGCTGTTAATCTATAATTAATCTTAAATATCAAATATTCTTTCCAGAAATTAACGATGGTAAGAAAAAAAAATCAGAATGTCAAACTGTAAAATATTAACTTAAAAATTCAATTCGATTAATAGAATGCGACAACTCATTTCAAATATATGATACTGAAAGGTAAAGTTGGTGACAGATATTTACTTTAGCTGTATAGAGGCAGGCGAGATCGATGGGTTAAAAAACAGGGAAGAGAGGATGGATGGTGATGTAAAGGTCAGTGATCTCACGAGTGTGCTTGAAGTGTTTTACGCTTAGCTTGCTGCCTCTTAGAATTTAGTATAAAAAAATACGGAGGAATGTAGAAAATGAGTAACAGGCAAACAATTTCACAGTGTAATAAACTTGATGAGAATAGCATGAAGTTGAAAACTTAAAAATAAAAAATAATGAAAAATGCTTGAAGTCTAAAGAGCAAGCTTTAAATTTAACATGAAAACCTACAGGAAGCGAAATAAACATAATATAAATCGCACAATGAGGAGACAAAGAAATATTAAATCTGGAAAAAGAAAAAAAGAGTTTAAAATAGCAATGAGTAATAAATACAAGTTGCACATTATAATATAAATATTCATACTGTAAAGAAAGGAAAGTGAAAACTAGAAATTGTAAGTAAACGAAATCTCCAATTCAAACTCATTTTTTTAGTTTCTGCTCTTACAATATCAGAAGAAAAATTTCCGGAAGAATCTTCTATTCTTCTGCTGCATCAAATTGTTGTTCGCTTATCAATTGAGGAAGCACGATTTTCATAATAGAATTTGGACAAACTAAAACTCTACACCTTTTATAGCTTTTTTTAAAAAAAAAAAAAAAAAAAAAAAAACGATTCTTACAAAAATCCCTATTTTTAAAGATCTAATTCGGATATCTATTTATGTATTATTTGATTTGTGGTTGTCACTATTTGTAATTTTGTTGTTGTGATTAGCAGTTGTATTTTCATTTGGACTTTAAAAATTGTCCTTTATCAATTTCTAATTTAAGTCCAAAATTATTTGGTTTTATCTTACGGACAGATTTCATTATTTTACAATGGTTTTGATTTATATTGAGTTCTCTTTATTTCTGTTAGCTATAATTCCCTGTTCCTTAATTTGCTTTTGCACAAATCTGCATTCAAAGTAATAAGAAAAAATGAATCCACAAAAATTCTCCATTGAAACAAATTTTTATAATTGAATGATATTTATTTACCTCTTATTCAAGGAGAAAATAAAATGGTATTTATAAGGAAACAAAATTAAGCAATTGTTACAGAAATCTTAAACACAGATGAATCACTAAAGCTTATTAGCCCAAGATAGGAAGCTATTACGCGGCTAATACTTGTAATTCCGGACAGCACCGCATCAAGGGTGATGCGAATGGTACCTCTGTATTAGCCGCCTTATCAATAGAAGCACTGTCGAGACCTCAAGGCGGATTTTTTTTTTTTAATTTGACTTTCGGGTGAGCACTTTTGTCTCTAACATCAATAAAAAGAAAAAGAAAAGCAATCAAAACCTACTTCACATCCATTGTATCAATAGTTGGTGCGGCGGTGAACCTGGATTTGAATAATGAAGGGAAAAATGGATGTTTGCTTTCTTGGTTCTGCATTTTTTCCATCAATTAATATAACGTGGAATGCTTCCTATTGTATTTCCTGGGCAGGATTTATTTAGCAAAGAATCTTCTGAAGACCAATGATGTAAGGCCTGTAGGCCTGGACGATGAAACCAAATCAAAACACTAAAACTTATTTATTTACTGTATTATTATACAGGATGATTCAAAATTTCCTGTACAAATTTTAAAGGTAGTTAAGGAATACAAAAACAAACCGGATTCATAGTTGAACGTATGTCCGCAAACACCACCCTAATGTGCTAGAGGGTACTGTTTGGCAGCAGCTTAGCTGGGCAGTGCGAGCCATTTGAGACGTTGACTTTGTACAAGTGGGATGTGTCCTTCACTAATGCTGAGATGGTAGATATGCACATAGCCTATGGGGCAGAACTGGAAAGGACGATCCGCTGAATGATTGTACCGTGAACGGTTCCCCAACATGTGTTCTAATCATACGTTTGCGCGTTTGCACCAGAGTTTGTGTGAAACTGGATCGTTTACGAGACCCCCCCTCTGCCTCTGATGCAGACCTCGTCCCAAGAGTCGCTAAGGTATCTGGATGTGTACGGCAGTCTGTTCATCGATGTTGTGAGGCGTGTATTACTGTTG
>JAFIDM010005346.1:30832371-30855665 GCA_023159025.1 Thereuonema tuberculata | reverse complement strand
AACTTCAGCCAAGTTAGAAAAAGTTTCCAAGATACGATATTACTTCTAAAAACTACAATACAATGTTTTGACAGCTGTTGAAAAGTTTGGTCATTTCTCATCACGGATAGTGTAGGTGTATGGGTAGCAGCGGGTTTCTCCACATTAGACGCAGTCGCGCCCTGTCACTGGGTTCCCCGTCTCACACGACTTGATTTATACGTGGTCAGTTCGAGACCTCTTTGCGTCCGGATTTTGATGAATGGCTCTTCTGACAAATCGCCTTCCTCCACCCTCCCCTGCCAAAACCTGACCGCCGACGCGAACTCGGACTGACGGAAATAATAAAAACTTCGGTTAGAGGCTAGTATACCCACAACACATTCATTCACTCAGCCAGCGTGTTAAATTTAGGCTCCTGAAGAAGATGAACACGAAAAATAAATAACCAACCGAGACCTTCAACCTTCTATCCGGAAAAAAAAAGACGGAATGCCAAGACGGAAAAGCGGAGATGGAGCTGCATGTATAAACAAACCCGAGCCACAATCGCCACACAACAATGGATGAAACGATGGATTTATGAAGACAGTGAAGAATATCTGGAAATTTAAAATGTTTTCCGTCTTGTACTGTCGTTATCATGTAGGAAATTTTTCATATTTTCTATTAACTTCCAGCCGACAAGAAGAAATGGAATCTTTTATCGTTATAGTCTCGATCCAGAAATTGTTTGCAGAAGAAACTTTAGGCTTAGGAAGCGTACAGATAAGTATAGCCCAATATTTTTCAGTAACGATTTAACAGCCTTCGAAAAGATAAAATGGAAAATTGTATTCTGTTAAAAGAAAATATAAATAGCACTTCGAAAGCATAGCTTCCCAAGATATTAAAGTTATCCATCATTGAATAAAGTTTTTCTGTTATTCTGTCTTTAACACCAAACATAAAAACACTTCTTTTAAATGGGCACGATACGAAAATTAAATAGAACTTATAAAATCATCATTAAGAAAACATTAAAAAATAATAAAAATCAGAGGAATAGTTTTAGGAATAGTTGCAGCTTTCAGAAATAAACTTTGATATTAATACTTAAGATTGTTAAATAGAGAGTTTTAATTCTCGAATATGCTTAATTTAATGCTTTTAAGCCAGGATTCGTTTGCGTATTAATGAAAGCTTGTAGAAGATAAGAGATTAAAATATTTTTTTTTAAACTCTTGCTTTCCAAAAGTAATCCTTAAGTTGGTCATATTTTTCAATTGCTGAATGTTAAGCTGGAAAAGTTAAAACCGTATTAGTGTACTTTACAATGTACGCTTTGAGCACACAAATTTTCATAATTCTGAATTTAATATAACGTTTGGGTTTTTTCTTTTTCTTTTTGGATATACTGTAAATATAATTGCATATTTGAACAATGGTAATCATTCTTTGGCAATTCGCGCAAAATTTTTGTCAATTTTAAGATATAGAGACATACTATAAGTAACCTTATAAAATCACAACTTTAAAATACAGCCGTTCATGTTGCGATTTTCAGGTTACTTATGATACGATTATGTATCTTAAAATTGACAGTGAAGTTTGCACGAATGCATTTCACTGTTTCCCTATTTTTCGAAAAACAAAAATGAAAAATATAGTTGTTGGATTTTAGTTTGTTCCAAAAAATCGCGGGACACTCATACGCTGGGAATAGAATGTGATATATTCGACATTGTTATCCTGGAATCTTGTGAATGGCAAATGGCTTATGTGTCTTTGGAGGAGACTTAGTTCTAAAGAAAATTGCAAAAAATCCAATTGGTGAAGTGGTTGAAATCCTTTCCAATTCAGCTCGCCTTCATTTGATACAGAAATCGTCATCGTCCGAGCGATGGCTCTCTGCTGTTCTGTGACGTAAAAAGATGCGCTATCTGGCGGCCAATAAAGTTTGCGGATAGAATTGCTCCAGTTCTCGGCCGTTTTTATTACTAGTGTTGCAAAATCCACATCGACTCGAGGCTGGAATTCCAACAGCATGTCTTCACGCTGTGGAGCATCTGCAAATGGGATGAAAGAGTGATTTACTTAAATCTAAGTAAATAAAAGCGTATTCAAAAGAAGAGCAAGCGAGTTGCACTTGATGCGTCTCCAAAGAGTTTGAGCAATACAAAATAAAGAGTGCTCTGCAACCATTGACTCTCAGTGCTCGTTTCCGGCCATGTTGCATTTTGTTTTGTCATTTCTCCGTCACTCATCATGGGACTTATTTGTCGTTCACGATATCAAAACTGGGTTTTTCTTCGATCTTCTTGATTTCCCCAATCTCTCTTTCTGATATTGTCTGGTTTCAAGGTAAACATTCCTGACTCGGTTCCGATTTCAACATTGAATTTTTTTTCTTTCTCCCGCACTTTCGTTGGGTTTGACTTCGCTGGCTTTCATATAATACACTCACAACCTAAAACGAATGAAATTTTTATTCATTTAACAGCCGGCACGAAAAATGAAAAACAGTAGAACAAATAAGTTTCATTAAAAAGAAATCTAATTAATTAAAACTGTGAAAAACTAACATTAATCTTTAATTCGATTTAGTTTAGCTGAAATTAATTACAGATAAATATTTAATAATCTTACCTTTTTGAATTTTACGAAATTTCTCAATAAAATTCATAACTTCATTTGATTCAATCTTGTTTAGAAGCTTTCATTTTTCTGATTTTTTTTTTCATAATTAACAATAATCACTAATTGATAACATGAATATGGTAACATTTTTCCTATGGCTTCTGTACTTGCAAGAATTTCATTGATTATACTACTTCCCATTGTAAGTCATTCCAATTTTTTTTGAATTTATAACTTCTGGATTGTATGTCTCCGTAAATAGATAATATTGTTAAATTAAAATTTATTCGATGTTTATTGGATGTTTCTCTTCATTGGCTTCCTCCCCAGAAATTATTTCGCTATTTCAACTGATCTTTTGGGACTAGACTATTTGTTTAATTACTTGATTACTTGATGGAACTGTGAATGTCATCCTGGGTTTTCCCCTAAGTTTCCACCACTTCGAGTCGTGGGCTTTCCTTCATCATTGTTTTCCAGCTATTTTAATGATAGGGTCGACCCATCTAAGTGGTGGTCTTCCTCGTTTCCTTTTTCTATTTCTAGGGTACCAATCAGTAACCCTAGCAGTCCATGTGTTACCTTTAAACCTAGCGATATGCCCTACACATTTTATTTTTATTATCATAAATTGTTTCTTGCACATCTCTTATTTGGCAAATTTTTCTCATTTCTGTGCATCTTATTTGTTCTATCTTATGTCTTCAGATTCCTTAATGTTACAAATTCGATGTTCAATTGCTCTTTGAAAAGTCCTAAAAGATTCTTCCTCTTTAAGTGTATTATTCCAAAGTCTCAGACTCATATGTTAATTAATGATGGTAGGACATAGCTATTAAAAAAAATGAGAACGTATCTTTGTCTAATTCTGGATTAATAATTGTATCCTTAATACGAAAAAGGTACCCATGCGGTTTTTTTTCTTCTGTTAATTTCATGTGTTAAATCATTGTCCATTTAAATGGCTTCCCCCAAATATGTGTAGTTATCCACTTTTTCAATGATGTTGTTGTTTATTTTTAATTTGTGATTACTACAGTGAAAATTTTTGATCCATTTTGTTTTATCCGGATGTACTGTTAGGCCTATCCTATGACAGCTTTGATTTAATCTAATTAAAAGAGATTTCCAAATCTTGGGAGGAGTGTGCTACAAGGACAATATCATCTGCAAAGGCTAATAATTTTAGTTTTTCTTCGTCTATATTTACACCACCTTTTAATTTTGTTCTTCGTAAAATTTTCTCAAGGATACTTCTAAGTAGGTAGGGGGATATCGCATCTTCTTGTCGGACTTCTCTTTGGAGATCTATCGTTATGGATTTATTGAACAGGGTAATTTGGGTTGTTCCATTTTTATAAATATTTTTGATAAACTTGATATAAGCGTGGACAATCCCTTATTATGCTAGTGCTTGGAGTATTGTATTATATTCAAATGCTTTTTTTAAAGTCAATGAAGAGAAAATCTAGAGGAAGGCGAAATTCTAGAGGCGAAAATCTAGAGGAAGTGAGTTGAGTTATAACTTGTCTGTGGTCTATTGTTGAAAAACTTCTAAATCCGGCCTGTCCTGTTCTGTTATTCTTTATTTAATAAAGAATAATAATTAAATTTAATAATTATTAATTAGATTTATAATTTAATAAAGGATTAGAATCTCATCTCTAGTCTTCATTCTTTCAAGATTCCTGCTACCATCAACTCCAGCAAATGAGCTAATTCCTCTATTGCATTCTGTGCTTCAACGTATCTCAAGACATTTTACTTTATTATATTCGTAACAGATGAAAATCTTACCAGTTAAAATCACTTTAAATATGATAGATATTGGTTGTTAAGCTGTATAAAATGTATACACTGAAGCACTTCGAAACCTTACTTATTTTTACGAGATTCTAAATCAGTTGAGAATACGAATCTTGAACATATAATCAGCCATAGAAATTTGAAAAATATACTTAACGTTATGTCGTTTTCTAATATTTGCATTTGCACTTTTCATATTATCTATATCTATTTCAACAGAGCTTTTATTATTGGTAGAACGAAGAATAGATGTACTGTAGTACATAGATAAAAATACTCAGTATCATGAGAGTCGAATTTGCTGGACGTAACATTTTCTTTTGAGGAACACCATTCATTGTAGATATAGATAAGCTTATAGAGAAGCTTGTTACACATTTCTTTCATTAGCACAATCTTCTAGAATAAGTTTTAAAATTACTGTGGATTGTGGGCAGTATTTTTGGCATCTTATGTCTGTATTTTCATCTTATATATATTTTCGAAACTTATATGGCTGTTTATAACTTTTATATTAACAAATTAGTGGCATTTCCGAAAATTGACTAAAATACATCGATTCTTCGTTCAACCATTAACATATCATTTATCGAAATAGATCTGTTTCGATCTACAATAATATGGAAAGTGCAGATACTAGAAAACAACAATTCAAGCAAATTTCCTTTGTACAGAAGTTAACAGTGTAGATAAATTAAAGTAAGAAGTTAACGAGTAAATTACTTTATAAACCGCTAGTGAAATAATTTACAAATTATACTGCTCTTATAGAATTCACTTCAGACAATTCTTGGCTTGTACTTGGAACGTCTATAAATTGAGTTGTTGTTTCTCGATAATGGTTGGGAAATCAGCTGCCTTTTTTCCACGAAACTTTTATTTCACTCAATGATTTATTTCTTTGATTCTCTTTGAGAATTTGACGATAAAATATATTGTAGATTTGAATCTATGGAAACCGGAAATACAGTTAATTCTTCTTTGCAATTCACTGCTTCTTGATTCTGTTTGTTGAAGAACAATGTCCTGATTTTGTTGTATTCACATATCGTATGTTTCATTTATAGGTGAAATTCACTTATACATATTTTATTTACTGTTACATCACGTTTCAATTGCTTATTCATTATTTTGCGATATTGTAGATGACGCATATCACAAAAAAAAAATTCATATTATTCAAATTTCTATGACAGATTATACGTTCAGGTATTCTGAAGGATAGAGAAACGTAAGTGCTTCAGTGCGTTGTATTTGAATTAATAAATTTTCACCCTGATGTAAAATGTAAGGAAGCTTCATGCTTAAACGTTTGAAATTACAATGTCGTTTCATTAATCTTCTGAAGTAATTATGATATTTTTGTAGTCCTTTTAACTCTTTGTTGGCTACTTAATATCAGAAAAGTCATGCTAAAACATTAATAGAAATTATTATATTGAATTTTTAACAAAAAATTATCCATTCTTTAGCCTAAAAAGGCACACAATATCATATAAATTATCGAAACATATTTTATTGAACTTTTCTTCGAACTTATGAATTTGTCTTTAAAGTTACGTTATGAATATCAAAAAACTTTTACTAAATAATACAATGTTATTAAGATTTTTAAACCTATAAAACTTTTATAAAAGTAAATACAATCAGAAAGTTGTAAAATTAAGATTTGAAAATAGCAAAACCTTAACAACTGTTTCATTGTATGTTTGTTATTTTCATTAAATTTGGATTTTTTTTTTAAGTAAACTTATATATAATCCCATTTTGTTTTGACTTTAGCTGAAGTTATTTAAGATCTCACTTGCTAAACAATCTTAAAAGGGAATACAATCCAAGTCACCGAGGACTGTTTACAGCAATTATTTCTAAGAATTCTCGTGCCTGTCTGCGGTCTTCTCATATTTCGCAGACACGTATTCAGATGCAGTAAGATTCTAGTGTTTCTGAGACTTGTTCTACATGTGGTTACCTGCAATTATGTTTTGATTATGATACTGTTTACTAAACTAAGTTTTAATTAATATCCCACAATTAGATATTTGAGAAAAAAAATACCATTCTAAGAAATATATAAATAATTCATAAAATAAATTAAACCATCAACAACAGTAGTATGTCTCATTAGCAATGCAAATTAAAAGAAAAGAGAGTACTGCTGTTGCTACTTTTCTAACATGAAGATAAAGTTTAAATTGTGGGAATTGTTGGTAAAAGTATTTTCGAATACAATATAAAGTACTTAATATTATTCTGTATGTATATTCGCAACTTCTGATAAACGATTATTATCTCTTACCTTATGACAAGCAATTATATATTACAAAAATTAAGAATATGTATTTTATATGTTATTATTATAGCTAAAATTATAATTAAATTATTGTAAAGGTTAATGTGAAAGTTAGAGAAAACCTCTTAAGGTGTTCTTAAAGATTTTTTTTTGAGGCATTGGAAGTGTAGGCTCCCAATGAAAGACCACTAGGATTAAGATAGTTCAGGTGATAAGTTCTGACAGCCTCCGGTTTTATCGGCTTCGATGTTGCATAGGATTAGCAATCCATTTGGTTGATGAAAAAAAAATCCACGATCTCGGTTGGAAATTGAGACCAGGTTCTTAAAATCCACAGACCGGAGCCAATACCAATAGACCAACAGACTTATTATTTAAAAATAAATGATCATATTTTCTTTGGTTTTATTTATTTCTCTTTTATTGGTGTTCATACTATCTCGAAACTATGTTCAATTTTCAAAAAAAATTCTGGATCTGAAAATTTTACTATAAAGTGTTAGTGTTTATTTAAATGTTAGGGTTTATTTAAACAGCATGGTGAATCACAATAAGAAGCTTCCTAAATTACAGATACTAAATCTTATTAATTTCAGGAATACTTCTTTCTTTTAGTTTTAATACTAGCAAGACTTTTAAATCATCTGTTTTTGTAATTTTAATATTGTTTAATATTTCTAAATCAAAATTCTTTAAAATTTAAAAACTGCTTTTTTCTTAAAATTGAAGATATTGCAATTTAAAATGTAAGGTTTTAACTGAGATTAAAATAATAGCGTTTTATTTTGAATGTAAATTTGGTCTATTAAGTTCAGACAGTAATATGTTCTTTGCATGCAATTTCAGATGCAACTTTGTGGTTTAAGGTCTGTTGGCTACACAAGTTACTTATTTCATGAAAACAATTTCCTGAAAACATACAGATAGAAAAACAGAGCTTCGTCCCTACTCATAAATGTAACAATATGACGCAATGAAGGCGTCACGCACCATTGAGCCTCAACCTAGTTTTGGCGTATGGGGAATAGTATTTTGGCGATTTGGTACCACCCGCCCTCTCGTCAGAAGTGTGATTTACGGTAACGTATACGCATGCCCGTTTCCCGAGAGCGTAAGTTTCACAGTTAGATTGGAGTTTCGTTATCCAGGATTCTTCCTCTCTCCCTCCTACACGCTTGTTTTCGTTGCAGACCACTCGTCAAGTCGATTGCAAAACCACCCATGCAGCTAAATGCCGACAGAATCGTGCTCGTCGAATTCCCACGAGGTTTCTCGTCTGCTAATGAGCATCAGTGTAGTAAGATATAACAATTGGAAAGTTGGTCTTCCATATGAATGATATTTTTTGTAGACGAGAAGAGGAAAGGTCGGGGATAAAGCCTCGAGAAAGATGACAATAGGCTTTATTTCTTTTGTTTCTTATCGTAAATGAGGAAGCCTCCAATTAAGAAGGCCGATGATAAAGAAGAGTTGGTCTTCTTTTCTTTTTTAATCTCGACCTTCCTTTTATTTTTGCTGCCTTCAAATTCAGTTCTCTGGTGGTAGAATATCCGGTTAGCTGTTTGCTCAATGGCAACAATAGAAGAACTACAATCTAATTGAGACCATGCACTGAAAGGCAATCTGAGAATAAGTCACTTTAGGTCTGCGAATTGCCTCCAATCCAATTTGTTGCTGTTCCACGGTTTGGTCCTTAGCTAGTGATTCAGTTGGTAAAGTTCGCCCCCTTCTTACCTTCTTACTCAAGGGAGCGACAGGAACGAACGGCAAAATCCGATCTTTGCGCTGAAAATCCCTTCATCTTATATAGCATTGATGGCTTGTACTCCCCACAATTCAGCCGCATTTTCGCAGTCGACCCTTACCTTCAGGATGATGTCAATTATGCACATTAAGAGCCACTTAGCCCTCGATAGAATAATTAACTCAACTATCAATGATTCAGTAATTAGTCTTGAACTACTTGTTCGAAGGCCCTTAATCACGAATTGCGCTCTCTCCTTATTAAAGAGACATCTGCGACATGGATTCTTCTTTAGATTTTTCTGCTGAGGAAGAAAGGACACGAAAAAGACTCAAATCCTCCCACCCCTTGCTATTGTCCTCATCCTTCTTATTGAAATAATGAAGCCATATGATTTAATGATTTTTAGATTGTTCTTTCTCCTTTAAAGAGTTTCAATAAAAATGATAATACTTCTTAAATCAAACAGTACAACTTTGGTTGAGTATGAGACAATAAAAATGAAAATTATTAATGTCATTTTATATTTGAATGTGTTTTTGAAGACCAATAGTTTATTGTAATAATTGTTTCTTACAAGATTCTGTACAGACTTCGTCTCGACGTTTCTCATGCTAAATATAAAACAGAAATTGAAGTAAACATATTTAACGTTTGGTTGTAATAATAACAAGGAAGTGGACCATTACCACATTAAACATTAATAATAACAAGATAGGGATAGTGATTAGTAAACCAATCACAACCAATCAACGGCTTCTGAGTCATCTTTACTTTAGAATAGATTGCGCGGGGTGTTTGTAATCCGTTTCCGACCCGTTGCTATCTTACCCACCCCTATTTATATGGAATAATCGTTATTTTTAATTCAACCTTATTAATACACTGAATTCCTAATAATGATTAAAAAAACAACAACTTAAGTTGAGAAACTGTGAAAAGATTTTAAATTGGGAGAAAAAAATGAAGAAAAAAATGAAAAAAAAAAATGTTCATGAGGGGATCCAGCCCTTCGCATTATTAGCACAACGTTCTAACCAATTGAGCTAACAGGACACCTAAACATTCAACATTCAGGCCACCTACAACTGAGCTAACAAGCCGTTGCCAAGCATTGTGGGATGTGTGTCCACAGACAGACAAACCGGGGATATAAGGCGACTTTCAGAAGCCTAAAAACATAAAAGTTGCATGTTTCGATGAGCCCACTACCTTGTTATAAAACAGAAATTATTTGAATTGAATAATGAAGATTAAACTCAAGTTCACTTAATTATGCAGAAGGAAAATGTTTGATTTCATAGCAAGCCATCACATTTCTCTTTTTTTCATATTTAAATAATAGTACTTATAAACAACATTAAATAGTTGCTGTTTTATATTTTGTATAATTTACAACAAATTTCGAGTTTTTATAATATGATAGGTTTTATAATAAGATAAGGTTGACTTGTAAACAACATTAAATAGCTGCTTTTTTATATTTTGTATAATTTACAAAAAATTTCGAGTTTTTATAATATGATAAGGTCGACTTGGAAAGAAAGCAATTATTTATTAGTAGGAGTACATCGATTCTTGGAGTTATTATCCAAGAATCTCTCCGTGAAGGCATTAAAACCAATTTGTCGGTCGAATAAGAGGTGATCGATTCATTCGCTAAAGACCCTACCTATAAATTGTAACAGGGGATGGGAGAGGAATTCTTCCCATTCCTTTGTGGACATCCATTTTAGTTATACAATTTTCGTTTCTTCTTTTGCAGTGCCTCCTCGGTGGGTTGTGGAGCCAAAGGAGATGAGAGTAATTCAGAAGCACAACGTCAGGGTAGAATGCCAGGCAGACGGCTTTCCTCCACCCGCCGTAACCTGGAAGAAAGCGACAGGTAAATCCTTGATTAAAAAAAAAAGGGGGAAAAATTGGGGAGGAAAATCCTCTTCCAAGATGAATTGCTATCACTCGGAAAGAGATTTGTTTCATTAAGAGCTACTCAGAGTGAAGCATATAAATTGAATTCCAGAAGATTGCATAGGATAATTTCTATCTCTTTATCATCTTTTCAGATGTCAATCGCAAGTATATTGTAAAACTAATCCCTTCCTTTTTTTCCCATTGCAATTTCAGATACTTAACAAAAGAACTAGAGAAAAAAATAGTGTTTTTAAACTTTTTTAAAAAAACTGATTTTAATAAGTTTTAAATAAAAATTTAATAGAAGAACTTTAAATTATGATTTCAGAAAAACATAATTCAGAGTTTAAAGTGGTTTGAGTAACATCAACAGAAGTTTTCATTGAAGAATCGAATTTTAAAGAACTTTCCAGATTTAAAGAACTTTCAAAAAGAGGCCTTTTGATAAAAGCATTAGAGGTCCAGAACTCACAATAAGCCATATTGTTTGAATGATGATAAAGAAAATATTTAGAAACTTTTTATCTCTTACAAAAGAAAGCTTAAAAATCAGTTTTTCATCAATAAAAACCTTTTGTTTATCTTCTTTTGTCATGATTTTTTAATATTTTTTTTTTCATTTCTTTTCTTTTATTTTCTTTTATTTGCTTGGGCTTTGTTATATGCATCAGAAAAAAAGAAGAGATTAAATCAAAGAGTTGTCTAATCCAATTTTAACTTAAAATAAGATTGTTCGTATGTCTCGGAGATTAAGATTACACAAAACCGTAAGAAACTCAAATTGGAGTATCAATGGAGATAAATAATGAAAAGATTATTAATAGCTAAGAAGATAAAGTAAAAAAAAAAGAAATGAAAATACAGCCCTAAGCTTAAGATTAAGCAAAAAATCACGATTATTAAATCCCTAATATTTTAAAATACAGATAATATTTTAAACTACAGATTGTAATGTGACTTACAACGAAGTCACATTAGAGTCTTGGAGTTATATTTTGCAGATGTGTGAATAATGTTAATGAATATCAAATTTATAATACGTTACATCTATTGTTGTTATATGTCCAGCCCAGGCTTACAAGGCTGTTCTCTTTGCCTCGACTATCATCTTTGCCTCGGCAAAGATACGATATCTCCTATCAACTCGACACTGTATGTAATTTAATGTAAAATAGTGTTTATATAGTACATTACTGAACTATCATCACTATTTTTTTTTAATATAACATTTAAAAGATTTTGGACAAATACTTGATTTAGCAATGTTTTCTGTATATATATGTAATCGAACAGGCAAAACTTAAAGCAAGGCCTTTGAGTTTCGCAAAGCAAAGATTTCAATCAATCTTTTGCAATTTAAAATTTAGAACAGAATAGAATATAAGAATAAAATTCACTTATATTACTAAACATATAAAGCCGGACAGTAATACCAAAAAACAAATCACTGTTTCTATTGAGAAATCACTGAAGACGTGGAGGTAATTTGATTATATCTCCATAGAAACAGTGATTTGGTTTTCGGTATTAGCGTTGTATATATATATATATATATATATATACAGGGTGAATCAAAACTCGGCACAAATTTTAATGGGAGATTGGGAGAACCACAACAAATTCTTTTCGTCCATGAATGTACGACCGCTGATATCAACCTTCCGTGCTACAGAGAGCTATTTAGCCGCGTTAGAAGAGATATGGAACACAAAAGATACTTAAATGAATGGAAACAACTGTGAACAACATGTTTATTCAAAGAAGGTGCTCAGAGTTGCGACAGGCAACAGCGATGCATGCATTGAGTTGCCGTAGGAGTCCAGGCATTGATAGCCGTATATTTTGAAAGATTCAAGCGTCAACCGTATAATTGCGACAAGGTCTTCATGTGAGTCAATGGGAGTCTAGTACAGCAGGTTCTTCGTATGTTCTCAGATGAAAAATCAATACATATTAAATCGAGCGATCTTGGTGGCCAAGTAATAGTGCTTTGTAGCACCGAAGGCTGCCGCTAGAGGACATATATTCATAGACGAAAAAGTCTTGATGCTCCCTATATCCCATTAAATTTTGTACAGAGTGTTTTGATACACCCTGTATAAATATTCTCTGACAAACATATTAATCTAGATATGATTTTCGACTTAAGATGAAAACGACTTCCGACGTTTCACTAATTCCGTAATAAATTGATAGTCCGTTGTAAAAGAGGAATATCTGCATTTTTCTGAGATAGTTGAAATTTCATTGTTGGATAAACAATGATAAACAGTGGTAGATAAATAATTACCGAGCCTAAATATGCATTTTGAAATTCTACTCAAGAGAGAGTTCTAAACCATAAATATTTGTAGACTCTACTATCACAATAACGAAACACTGATTAAATAGAAAGTTTGAATGTGCATGTTTAAATATGTATTGAAAAGACAAATTTTGAATCTTAGCATCTGGGTATTCAAAAAGCTGATATGTTAATGTTGCCTTGTTTACTTTAACTTTTCTGTCTCTAAATGCTTATTACTTTCCTAGGAAATACAATTATATTTATTTATTTCAAAGACAAGGGGTAACAATAATTATAATAGTTGTTGAGAACATAAAATAAATTGAGCTTTTTATTTTTACAGTTTATTAACTAACAAACTGTATTATAAATAATTTAAGTTAAGGTTTCACAAACAAACGACAAAAGGCATACAAGAAAATATGCATAAGAAGCCGCCTGCAATCCAATCAGGCCTGGGGCTACAGCCCTTATGCCACTTTCTTAATCCGGTATTCTTCAAAACACGGCCGCTATTAAGTTAATTAAGGATGTTTCAGAAAAACAGTGGGAGGAAGAGATGAGACATTAACATGGAACCTGAAGGCCTCACGATACTAAGCAGATGGAGGTGGGGGGGGGGGGGGTTATTAAATTGCTTGAGTACATACTTTCAGCACGTGAGAGCAGACTCAAAGGAAGATAACTTTACAACGGTCTCAAAGGAACATAGAATAAATACGTATTACTTTTTTTAACAGTATATATTATGATTACTTTTTTTATATAAACATTCGGTTAATGTTAATAAGCTAATTGTGATGTTTTGGATCTGTAATGTCAATAATAGATGCTTTGTATTCATCAGTGTAGTATAAATAATGTGTTTGGGCATCAGTAATAAAATACAGCAATTTTGAATTGAAATGTTTAAATAATTTTAATATAATATTCAATACACTACATGTTTAAATAATTTGAAATGTTTAACTAATCTTTATATAATATTCAATATATTATACTACATTGAATTTAGAAAAAAATTAATAAAATAATATTACGAATTTTATTATAAATTTTCTATATTTATTATAAGCCCAATTACTTCTGATATTTTGGAATTTAATCTTTTGCTTAATTGCTGAGCTAAATCTATCAATTCAAATTTCCTATGAATAATTAGTTTTTATTGTTAATTGATTCTTTGAGTATTTTTTTAGCCTTAAATCAGTCAAACATTAAAAGTTTTCAACTTTAAAAGAAAGACATTCCACAAAATAAAACCTTGTGGTTTCCAATTGAATTCAAATTCTTTTTTTTTTTCAGGCAAGATATCTGGAGAATATCGGGAAATACCAATGGGAAATTCCGCTCGTTCTACAGCCAAAAACGGATCTCTAATCTTGCGTAACGTTGAGGAATCGGACGAAGGTTATTACCTATGTCAAGCAACCAATGGAATTGGAGCTGAACTAAGTAAAGTAATTTTTTTAGATGTACAAGGTAAGAAAACCTTAAGAATATTTTGTATCCTAAATATTTACAATAATGTTACTTGTGGTGAAAGACAAATAAAAACAAGAAACATTAAAACTCAAAACAAAATCAGTAATTCACAAATAGAGATCAGATATTACACTTTAACTGACAAAAAAAGAATTCCAAATCATTAAAAACCCAATATGATAAATATTGTTCTTAAACACAAATAAGGTGCATTAAAATATTGCTTAGGGCTATCCAAAAATTAATATCACTTAAAGCATGACCTTATGAAATTGTTGCCAATGCAACACAGTGAATTTATTAAAAGATTTATTAAAACCAACCAAAAATCTTGATCCCTAAAAATACTAATAATAAAAAAGACCAAATACTACTAATAAAAAAGAATGGCTTTCTTATAGTCATTAATGACTACAATTTTGTGCATTTACTTTTAATATACCTTGTTATAAATGATACTCAGTTTTTTGAAATACAGCGTAGTCAGGTTGTTTACTGCGAAATTATTAATTGGTTTTTGCTAATAATTAATTCTGTTCAGATTGTTTATTAAGAATGAGCATTCGTATGTTAAACGTATCTACTTGATATGATATAACGAAATATTTGTAGTTGTTGAAATGCAGTTGTTATTTAATAAATTTTGTAAATTATTAGAATATAAGGGAATTTATCAGTTTCAGTATTATTAGACCTATTCTTATATCATGACAAATGACTTTGGTATTAAAGTAATTTTCACGCTAACAGCTTACGTCAATTTCGAAATGAAAACAACTTCTAGGAGTTATTTATCTTTGACTTAGCTTTCCTTGTAGAAGGGGATACCACTATACACAGCGTTAGGAAGTAATATTAATTTTCCTGTTTGTACTTCAAACTTTCACTAATTACGACTTTCGGTTTAAAAGTTCACTTATTAAAAGAAAGTGTAATAGCCGTTTTTTTCCTTTGAATCTAAGTAAATACTACTTGCATAAGGAAGAGAGTGAAACATTATAATTTATTGCTATGGTAACTGACTACAATTAATCTCAATTTTGTGTTGATTTCAACGACACTCAAGTAACCAACTTTTAAGGTTGTAAGAATAAAATTTTCTGGTTTGAAAGTCTTTATTATGACTTACATCCAGAAACCCATACACTTCTCGGAGTCTTTTGTATTTTACGAGTAGCTATATAAATAAAAATTGTGAAAAATCGAAAAGTGGATTTTCACTTGATTTATAGAGACTATTTCTTTTAGTTTTCATTATTTGTTTCCATACTGCTAGATAGATACCAAAGTATTCCTTCTATTTTAACCTTCTTATAACTTAAAGTGAAGTATTATTACAAAGTTTAATATAACGATTTTAATTATTTAGAATTAGGCTAGTAGCTGTTGATTTTACTTATAATTAGTTTATTTTGTGTAGTTAATAATCCTAAATGAAATCGCCTGAGGAAATAAATAATAATTGTAAAACTGCAGTCAAGGGAAAAACGATGTAAGAGAAACGATAAATAACGGATAAGATGAGAAATGAAGTTAGTGAAATGGAACCCGCATTCCCGAAAGGAATATAGCCAAAAAGAATCTGAAAGTAAGACATTTTGTAAGAAAGCATCGATAGTGAATCCTGAGGCAATTTGTTCTGTAAAGTAGAAGTTAATATTTCCAAGATCTTTTAACATAGAAAAATCCTAATCATACAATCAATACAATTCAAATATTTATAACCTAGAAAATTATGAATTTTCTTTATGGAAACATTATTTATTGAATAATTTTAGAATATAATTGATGACAATAGCCCAGTAGATGTATAGCATGATCATTCCTTAGCTGACAAATTTCTCTTATTAAGAAGGATGTAATAATGGAATTAACCAAAAAAATACAGAAGTTCATAAACTTAAAGAAGCCTATGTTATCACATAAATTTTGGAAGATTTCAACTCCTTTGCCGGAAACGAAAGATTTCAGTTGTATTTTGTACGAACATTTTCTTGTAAGTTGAGAACAAAATGTGGGTAGTAACTTTTCACTTTGTTCAAATTTCTTGAGATATAGAAATCTAAGAATTATTAACACATGTAATGTAATATCCAGATCGTATTAGTGTCCCCTCTGATTAAAGAAGATAAACAAATAGTTTTCATTTCACATATCATTTGATGATAAAGGATTACTAGAATTTAATTGAAGCCATGGAAACGTATCTATGTTGTATCATTAGATTCTTTCGAGATATACAGTGTTGAATAACCATATAAAGAAAATTTGTTTAAGAAAACCTTAAATCGCTGTTTTGAACTTGACTAAACATTGGAGGATGAGCGAGACTTATTAGTTTCGGTCAGAAAGAAACTTTGGCAACAACCCAATTTATCTTTTAATGAAATTTATTTAGAAACATCTATAGGAAGTAAGTGGAAGAAATTTACTTCTAGTTCAGTTAATACTGAACACTACCTTTAATGGGTGGGGGTTTTCCAAACTGGTCTCTTCCCTTCAAAACTAAGTGAAGATAACTTCTGAGCCTACCTAATTCTCCCGCAGATTCTAGACACCATTCAAAATTGACATCACGCATACCAGAACAAAGAAACAGAAACGTGTGTTATCTCAAACAAAATCTCAGCCGAGAAGTTAAAATCATTGTGAAAAAAAATTAGAATAAAATGTTCCCATAAAGGTTAGAAACTATTTTGACGAGAGATTTGGATTCTTACGGCACTAAAGTTGAAGAGGGAAATATAAAACCTTTGATGTAATTGAGATGGAAATTACGTGAAGTAACGTAAATAGGAGTAATAAAAATATTTATGAAATATTAACTTCATTAGAATGAACGATATGTAGAATGATCTACCGTTTCTGCTCGGGAGTCTATATCATACAATCCAGACCTCTTACGATGGTTAGTATAGGAATGAATCTCATTAAAATTTAATAGAATTTCAAAAAACATCCTGAATAATTCTTTTTTAATTGGAGTTCCTTCCAATCTAAAAAAAGATTTTTTTTTTAATTTGAGAATAAAAGAATATTTAAACTATTAGAATTCAATGCGTGGATAAACTAATATTAATACTTTCTTAACATTATATGAGTTTTCATGAAAGCGTTTATTGTAGGCTAGAGCGAGTCCAATAACTCACTCGGAAAAGACACCAAACTTCGGACAAGAGAAGCAGGGTTATTTCTCCTCCAAACGGTACTCAAGGTTTACCAGGCCGTCTGAAGAATGGGTTCTGGGATTCTGTTCCGGGGGTTAAAGACGGAAGCACTTTAGGTTGAGAACAATTCTCAATTGGTCCTCATTAGTATTAGAAACGTCAATACTACGTCAATACCTTCTATACCATCCATCAGTCAAGAGGGAAAACATTACGCCTAAGAGTGATGAGAATGTAAGAACATATTAGAAAGACACAAGTGATATATTTCAATGATTAGAATGGAAAATATTTTAATTCCAGTTTAAAATAGAAATGTAGGAATATTATTTTAATTGCAGGACTAAATGATAACGATGAATACATAATACAAGTTCAAATTTAACAATAGATTTTATAATAATTTATTATAATAAGTGTCCGATATAATGTTTCCATTTCTGTTTAAAATAGATTGTCAGGAAAAATTGTTCCTTATAAATTAATCTTAAAAATTGAGAAATTTTCTAATAGATGTATTTTTATCATTTTCCATTGTTCTCAATTACAAACCATAGTAAGTATAGTGTAATAGATACAAAAATACTTAGATCATTTATCCCTTAAACGAAACTATAGTTCACCTAAGATTAAATTAATTGGGAATGAATTTGGTTATTTCGCGAAACCATTGATTTCCATTTCATTTTTGATGAGCGATTGGATTAATAGTGAATACATTTGACGATTTCTGATTATTCTTCTCTGTAAAGTCTGCTACTATGACTAAATAAACTTTAAGATCCGTTTTTTTTAGTCAGTAATAGTAGTAGTAGTAGATACCAAAAGAAGTTTAGATACAATATCTCATGAAACTTATAATCAATAAGTCGCTGATATTAACGTACTTGTATTATTAGTGATGTCGATGTTCTCAAACTAAAGGGTCAGTGATAAAACGTGTCCTTGAAAACAAGTCACCAAAAAAGGCAGGTACAAACTGTGAACAATCGTTGCATTTACTTTAACATTCAGCAAGAGATGGCGTTTCTAGCATGTTACATTTAAAAGCAGTATACAGAAATGTTTTTCCTTTTATGCTATTTTACTAACATGTGATTCGTTGCACAAAAAACGTTATTATTATTGAAACGTAGTTCATGCCTTTAGTTTACTTTAGTACCTGTCTATTTGAACATATTTCTTCATCAATTTCTTACAAAGAGGTGCGAACGGAGTTGTTGAGCTCGTTAAAAATACTTTAATTTCTTGAATTTATTTTTATTTAATAAGCTTGTTCAGACAGGGTTACCATTAAAAATTTTTTTGAGTCATGAATTCTAGTCGTGGGCTGACCTCCCTCTCTACTTTCGACCTTTCCAGGAGAGGTTTCTCGTGATCTTTTGAATCTCGCCCAAAAATATCGCCAATGAATTCGCGTCACGTCTTAACGATCACAGACTTTAAAGATCGATTTCTTCACTGCTCAGCGAGGCTTGGGTTTGAAGTCATTACTAATACTTTCTCTTAAAAGTCCGAAAGTTATTGATAATGGCACCAACTTGAAGTCTTTTCACAGAATTTTGAAAACTGGCTACACTTACTGGATGCACTTTCATTCCAAACATATCTTCTATGTATTGGCATTGCTGGAAACTTCATAACCTAATGGAATAGATATTTTCTTATATTTATTACTGAGCGATATCCTTTTGATTGTATTTTCTACTGCTGTATAAGTTGAATATTAGCTTTAATATCATTTATTCTAGAATTACTAATATTAATAAGATTTATACTTACACACTATATGATTCAATCATGGTTTGCTCATGTACTAGTAGTGATTATTTGCTAGCTGAATGTCAGAATTCAGTTCCCGGGTTCTTTCGCCTTGAGATGGACAATACGTCGAACTCATCCATCATTACATAGGAACGGGTTTTCTTTATTAGGGATTGAAAATGATCATGTAAGAACTGGACTTCAGACCATTAAGGCAAAAGACTTTGGAGTGTTCTGGTCCTGTGTTTTCTACTCTCTTCAGAAGATATGAAACTATTGCTTTAACGTTTTTAACATTAAAAAAACATAATCATTATTGCTTATGATGATTTCTTGAAGACGTTGTTTTTTAATATTACATGGGATCTTACTATAATACATTATCATAAGTTCTTATAGTTTACTATGGCTTATGATGGTAAGAATATGCCAACTTAACTTAATCCAAATAAATTTAGAAAAACAATTACATATTTCAACAAATTTGAAATCAAAATGGAGAAAAAGCAATTCATTCTCACAATTCTTCAATAATAAAAAATTAATGTAAAAATAAAAAAAAAAACAGAAACACAGTTATGGGATATGATTCTGTCAAATAACCCTCTTTGTAGTGTAAGCGAAGAATGTCGGTGAATCCTGATTTCTAAAAAAGCTGAGTGCATTTCTACATCACTTATCAATCACCTCACAAAGATTCGTTGTCATTTGCTAGTTTGAACTGAAAACATGCAACAGATGAGTCTATCTAGTGGATAATCTTCTAACTATTAAAATTGTTATCTTAACATTTCGCGGAAATAAACAAAAATTACCATTATACATTGAAGATTTTATTTTGCAGTGATTCTGCAATAGTAAAAAACTCTGGAATTCAAGTTCATATCTAATAAGTGCAGAAAATCCAGAACTACTAGAAGATTCGATATACATATGCTTCTCTTCCAGAAAGTTTGCCATCAAAGTATATTTCCAAATATGTTTTTTTCTTTAATTTTGGCTTCGAGGGGGTTGAATTTAAAACGAGATTCGTGTCCTGTCATCCCTACTCTACAGAATCAAAGCTAAGGAAACTTTAATAAATATTGGTGTAGAAATCCCACAGGAAATTTCTAGACTTAATTTTACCACTGTGTTTGCTGTTGCCATTGATCGTTAGGTGGAATCAAATAAAGTTATATCGATTTCAAATAAAATTATCTGGGCTTAAGTAAATAAATCGATCAACTTTTGACTGATTTTCTCTAAGCCTGAAAGTTTTTCAGTTTCTTTTTTGAAGTCAGATTTTTTTTTAAGTTATGAAAAACTTAACATCAAGGTATCATTCTGCAAATGCCGATATTCTTTATTTTGATTTTTTTTCCACTACAATACACAACTTCTTATTGATTTTTTTTTCTTTCCCAATAATTTCAATAAAGTATTCTACTGGAATAAAATGTTAGATACAAATAGACATTCTTGCCAAGAAAAAGCAATTCTCCAAAATCAGTGATGTAAATTCTATTTATATTCTTAAATAAAATATAATTCGTAAGAAGAATTGAAAACTAAATTTCAACTTAGATACTACTATAAATAAGAAAGGCAATGAAAATTTTGCTTCGATCTCCATTGGTTTAAATTTGTATTTAATATTACAATTATCGCAATATATACCATTGTATAACGGTGTTTTACTTGGCTCTTATTTTGCTATCACGCACTATATAATTTTAAAACATCCGAAAGCGAAAATCAGTTGTAACCGTTAGCCAGGTTCGAAATATGGACTATCTTCATCTGCCTATTTGAACACAGGAACATATTATTAAATCCGATAAACAATCATCAGGAAAAAATTTTAAATATGAAAAAGTTAAAATAATAAACTTTAATAATATATTTATTGGACTGGCATTTTAATGGTTTATTTGTTTATTTTTGATAATGCCTTTTAATGGCGGCATTATTATTGCTCCTTCCTTCTTCGCCCGAGAAAGGCTTTTGAAAGGTTTGGCGTAAACATGTAACGCTATTTGAAATTTAATATATCTTTATATTAATGATCATCGGAAGCGGATCTATATACGCCGCCTAATGTATGTTTATATACATATTTATTGTGTAAATATTTGTATATGTGTTTTTATTTTGACTATTTCTTAGTTAATAAATTACCCATTTTAAGCCGTTTAAAAATCAATAATTTTGATGATCTTGAACAAAATTTTACAAATGAACAAAAAAAAAAACTTGCTAAATTTTGAAAAAGATTACCTTGTCAGTAATTGTGGAAAAATGTATGTAGAATTTGAATAGGATTCGCATTGATTTATGATTTTTTTTTTGTAAGATTTTCTCCTTTTTTTTTCGGCTTCAGCTTCATCTATCCTTCTCAAGTTAGTAACGTGAAAAATAACCTCAACTGCTTTTACCACCAAATCAAACAAGATTAATGAACGGTTTGAGTGATGCCTTAGACCACAACTTAGAATGGGTAGAAGGAAAGAAAAAGAAAAGAAAAACAGAACGTTGAGATATGAAGTTTCTCTTTCTACCAGAAAAATATTTCAATCGGAATTCAACTCAGAAGGAAAGTTACAAAAAAGAAAATCATTAAAAGTGAAAGGTGGCCACAACTACAAGAAATAGGAAGAGTTGGAAATTTCGTTTCCTTTCCCATTATTGTTGTTGAGAGTCACTGCTATTGCAGTTTTCTGGATTATTAAATTCATTAGCGAGGCTGAATTCAGTTGGTGATTTAGGATTCAGGGTTTCTGTTTACACAGGATATTCGCAAACGGCAGAATCTAATCCGATAAATTTTCATCGGTTGTGGTGCAGCTAGATTTCGACTAAAGGTGCACATCTAATTTTACTTTGTAGAATTTCCAAACACCTTTTACTGACACCAGTTTTCTTTGAAAGAACAATTGTTGCAAACTTAAAATTATTAGCCAAAGAATTCAATGTGGCAAATACAAGTGATCTTTCAAAAAGACAATATTTAAAATATGAAGTTCTATTGGGAATTATAAAAGATTCCCAATAAAGGAAAAGAAGAAGACATAACAACTTACCATAATATTTTTTAATGGTTTTATTTTTTTTTTGGGGGGGGGGGTTACTAAACAACATTTTAAACTAAAGAATGTAAAATAGTTAGAGAAAAGATTAATCATTTGTATTGTTTGTAATGCTGTAAAGCAGTAAAGTAGAAAACGTAGAAATACATTTATGAAATATTTTTTCGGGGGGAATATTTTAATTGCTTCAAGTTAAAAATAAAAGAATTTTGTAAATTTATAAAATGAAAATGTCATATATATATATAGAATAGATTAAATATTGATATGTCAATGACTTTACATATTGCATAAAGTCTTAAAGAGTTCTGAAGCTTCCATATAGTGGCGTGTCGACATTATACTCAAAAGTAATTGGAATCTCTTATTGTAAGATACCAGTTCTAAGCTTCATTCACGCTGTTATTGAAATGGCTTTTTTTTTCTTGAAGCATATTAACAACATTAAAATACTTTGTTTTCCTAGTTTTGTCTCAAATAATAATAAATGCTTAATTAGTGTTATTTAATGTTCTTAGAATAGAATTGTTTGCTAGTGAATTTCAAATGGCAAGACGGTAACTTTAATCTAGGATGAATGAGAGTTAGCCTTATTCTAAGCAAAGCATCACCAAAACTATGGCATGAAATTGATTTTTTTCCTATCTTTTCCCTATGAGCTTTGTAGCGTATTGAATAGCATCCATCTTTAGGAAAGAGGAAAAGTTTAATGGAATGTGACATCTGTCCGTTCATCCCACAGCCATCACCATTTCTTTAGCCCAAACTACGGGACTGACTTAGATAAGTCATACCTTCTTGAAACCTTATGACATGTAGAGGTGAAGAAACATACGTGTTCCGGTTTGTGGTCACTTACTGAGTCACACGAAGTGGCCGAAATAAAATGTGGGCATTTTTACAGTTCAAGCATCAAGGCGGATAGGCAAGAATCGTAACTTATTGGAATCCTTAAGACTTACAGAGTTGGGAATAGTAAGGTTCAAGTCTCCGATGACTTCCTGTCCCGGTCTCGTGATAATACTTAAGAAAATGTATTCACAACACCCTATAGGCATTGTTAGTGCTTTTATTCAGCTCTTGTCTCTAGCCGTGATCATAGTGATTAGTACTTTACATTGTGGACTCAATAACCAGGTTCGACATTACAGCAATATGTGTTTTGGTATTA
>JAFIDM010005346.1:30754670-30832361 GCA_023159025.1 Thereuonema tuberculata | reverse complement strand
TTTTTTTTTAAATATTTGATGGAACCAAGAATGTCCATTGCATGTTTCAACATTACCGCATTACCGATAGATACATTTCAGATATATAAGTCTTTCCATATCTATAAAGGATAGCTTGAACGAAATAATTTTCCGAGTGAAAGTATACAAACGTGCTTCAAGTTAATTAGTTGTTTGTAAATACTAAAAAATAAAAGGATGATTTGCCCGTCAGATACTACCACAATATTCATAATGTCAACCCATAAACAAATCATGGAAACATTAAAAAACTGAAAATACTTAATTATTTAACTTAAAGTGTCTAAATTTAGTCTAAAATATGCAACAAGCATCGTAACAGATTACAGCTATTTATAGTGGAGCTTTGTCATTGTTTTCATTCTCAGATGATCGTGGGACATTAATTTGGAACATTGGATAATCTATTGTATTACTGTTTTCAGCCCATGTGATCACTTCTCTGTAAACAAAACAGCAATAAATTTCATTGTTTGAACATGGCCTTTAGTCCTAAGAATTTTAATTTGCTTTCGTTCTTATCGCCGAATGAAACAGATGAAAATGGAGATTCCATTACATGCTTTTTTTCCCTTCATCTTTAATATTAGCACTCTCTGCATTAAAACTAAGATGATCTTTACTTTATTTCCGTCGCTTTTCATCTTATTAAACACTTTTTTCTTGGAATATTAGCCATTAACTAAGACTTTAAATTTAAGATACTATTTTGTCATTAAGTTATAGTATCATAAACAATAATAATTTAAGCTTGTTTGTCCGTTTTTTTTGGTTTTAAGCTTTTTATGTTGACAACTTAAGACGCGACAGACATTTATCATTATTTAAAGCTATATGCTAATTAAATTATGTATCCAAAGCCTGGCCAAACTATTTACTCGAATTTATCAGCATGTCGTATTTTATTAAACCCATAATAACCATTTGTTTATTACACTCTTCGTCTCTCAAAACGAAAATCTAATTAGGAAAAAAAGCAGAAGTGATGTAAATAAAACCACAAGGTAAGAGGCATTAAGATTAAAAGACTTGAAAGATCCAGCAAATTCATTATTTGATTAGAATAACAGATAAGATGAAAAATAGTTTCGGAGGAATTGCTTAACATTTTGAGAAATACAAAACCTTATCTTAAAAAAAAACAATCTTTTAAATTAAACATATTACCTTAAAAAACTGACTGACTTAATACTTTGTTGGTGGAAAATAAAAAAAAAAATAAATGTTAATGAAAAGAAATAATAAAACCTAATGATCAGTATATATGCTCGATTTCTGTATAAATGAAATTGAAAAGCAAAGAATTTCTGCTTATATTACAATTCATAAAAAGAATCCGTTCTATTCAGTTATTAAAGTTATATACATATAAAGTGGCACTGTCCAGTCACTTTATTAGATACACCTACCTAGTAGCGTGTTGGGCCTCTTTTAGCCCTCAAAACAGCCTGAATTCGTCGAGGCATGGATTCCACAAGATGCTGAAAACGTTGTTGAGGTATTGTGTGCCGTGCAGCATGAGTGTGTCTCGCAGTTCCTGCAGATTTGATGGAACTGTAGGCCTGGAGCGTACAGCCCGTTCTAGCTCATCCTCTAATTTTCAATCGGGCTGAGATCCGGGGACTCAGCGGGCCACTGCAGCAAGGAAAAATCATCGTCATGTTCCTCAAACCATCCCATATTGATGCGGGCTTTGGGCACAGGCGCATTATCATGCAGGAAGTAGCCATCTAAATGAGGATAAACTGTTAACTTGTACGGTTGTACTTGGTCAGTTTAGGTACACTCTAGCATTCTGACGTGCCTCCAAGGTATCAATGGATCCAACGTGTGCCAGGAAAGCATCCCCCACACCATGACCCTGCCCCCACCGTGGCTTAAAGAGTTTGTTGTGAGACACAGCATTTGTGCGCACAGCAGGGATGTACCTAATAAAGTGGTTGGACAGTGTATATATAGTGAAAGTTTCGACATGAGCGTTTGGATATTACATTTCTTTTGTGGTTTCATTAATTTAGAAATTGGCCTTCTGAGTCCATACATATTAGAACTCTTAAACTGAAAAATATTTGTTTAAATATTCGATTGACTAAAGAACATAAAAAAATTTTGATTCTTAGATTATTTTCAATCTTGAGCTATATGTTTCACTAGATTGAATTTTCTAAAAAAAAAAGTAGGAATACAAAATTAATCTTCATAAAAAAAGCAATCAAACTCAAGAAAAAAAATATTTCTGAGAAGCCAACAAAACCAACCAAAAAATTAATTATTTTGAAAGCAGCACTGAAAATAAAAATATTTCAATGAAATGAACATTGCAAGATTCTAATGAAAACTTTTGAACATCATTTTTAATTTAATTACTTAAAGAGATTTAGATCTCTTTATATTATGTAATATGTAAGAAAAATTTTATTTTTAATTCATTAGGCACAAAAACAAAATTACATGGCATATGTTTTAATTCTAAATTTTAATTATTTTTTTTCTTAATTTTAATTATTAGTCTAACTATTGTGTCTTTTTCTTTAATTATTAATAGTATTGAATTAATATTATTTAATTCTTATTTAAAAAAATTACCATTGTACAGTTCTAATTCAGCATAATACAAGAAAAATTAAATTTACAACAATTCAAAATAGGATATTGTAGTAATGAACAAACTGCAAAGACATGCCCTGCTTAATTATCTTTTAACTGAGTTTCTTTTCAAAATGTGTTTTGCAGATGTTTCCACTTGAAGAGATTTTGAGCCATTTGGTTTCTAAACTTGCTTACATAACTAAGAGTACAATTGTAGAGTTTCCAGAAGTTTAGAGAAACAGTTGGAAAACCTCATGAATCTCTTAGGCACACATCCACTGTCGTCAGTTTTGTACTGAGCAGAGCAAATTCAACAACTTTTGTTTCGTCTTGAATGTTTGTTTGAATTTGACTTGAAAAAGAGAAATGAGGAAACAGGACAAATGTTATCTAAAACACCACAGATTCTCTGTATCCTCTGTAAACTCCTTTTCTGACTTTCTGTTGAAGGCTGACGTTTCCCTTGCTATCGTGAGGAGACGAACCCATCCAGTCGGATAACGTTCTCTGTCGTCGGTAAAGTATGGCTGTGTTTTTGCCAAGACACCGACCACTGGATTGGTCGATACTGTTACCCTTCGAATTCAAGGCAGGCACCTTTCCTGCCTCGAAGTTTTTTTTTTCCTTCTTTTTTTCGTTTCTACATCAACAAGACCAACCATTATGCTACATACAACATAAATGCTGTGCAACTCTATTGTGGAAAAAAAAAAAACTTTTTTTTTTTAACTATGCGACAAGAAAAAGAAAAATGATAGTATTTTCTGTTTTCAACGTCGACACAAAATAAGAAACCTCAAAACGGTTTGAAGAATACTAAACATTTTATGCCCTAAAGCGAAACTATTCCGGGGAAGATATTCGAACATATATTAAAGGGAAAAATTGACCGCCAGGAATTGAGATTCTATAAATAAAGATTATTTAATTGAATTTTCTTTGTAACATATCAATGAAAAGTAAAATCAAATCAGAACAGTTCAATTGCAAGCTTTCTGCAAAGGTTGTACTCTTTTTCATATATAGCGTAAATTAATAATTTCACGTGTGAAATAAATTATATCAAACTAAAAAATTCAGGACACACATAATTCATTTTTTTTTATATAAACATAAATGAAATCTGACAGGACAGTGTCGGTTCTTTGTCAATCACGTGACCATCTTTAGCTGGATGTATATAGTATGTTTGAATGTGAAGAAGAAAGTGAAGGAACTAAATCAACATTAAATAACACAATAAGATAATATTCTAATTAAACGGGTTTTTGTTTAGAACGTCTTCATTTAACAAAAATCAATAATTTCTTATTTTTCAGTTTCGAATTCATTAATCTTCCCCGCTTTGTTCGACTAAAAATCGGTGACAGCTAATGAGGATGCAATGGAGTTAAAATTGACGAAGTAAAATCAATGATATGATGAATTAAACAACAAATATGATAAAACAATTTACAGTTTGATAACAATTTATATAGTAGTTAACTGCAAATATCAATCGACACCTTTGTAATACATTTACAACGAATAATTTAATATAATGGGTAATTAATCTTTATAATACTGTTTATTAATCACGCTTTGTATTCAATTATTCTTTGCAAGTGCTAACTATTCGAAAACCAAAAAGGAGTTAACAAGGTAATTAATGCTTTTAGACAGTGTCAAAAGCAAAGCGACCCCCAAAACTGCACAACTTTAGAAACAATTTTTTTTTTTTAGAGGCTTTTCTTTACGCAAGCGTGAAGCTTGTCGCTTTGCATCAGCATCTTGTTTTATCGCACGTCGAGACATTTTTTCAATTTCAATCACAGCAATCGCAACAATTGCGTCTTTTGCATGCGCAACAATCACATTTATAATACTGGGGAAATTAAAACAATATCAATGATAGTTTCATTGTGACAAGCAAGCTGTAACAGGGGCCGCTAAAACATGCCTTGGAAGGGGTCAGGGAGTGGTCCTACAAGTCTGATTTTTTCTTACGTGGTCACCTACTTTTTGATGCTGAACACACTGGTGAAGGTTTCGTTCTAATATATCTAATCGTTTGACCACTTCAGAGTGCGACATCCGGAAAGCATGAAAACACTTTTGACCCCCACTTGGTCAAGGAGTGGTCCAAGAGGTCTGATTTCTTTTTGACGGGTTCACCTACTTTTTGATGCTGAACACAATGGTGAAGTTTCATTTTAATATATCTAACCGTTTGGCCACTACAGTGTGTGACAGATTGAGACATCCAGCAGACATAAAACAGCAGTGGATTTTGAACTAGTACTTGATGGTTATCTAGTTTTAACCATTACATCAACGGTAAACATAACAAATGGAACTCCCAAACGAAAATATTTTATTTAAACTTGAATTTTAGTTATATCTTGATATAATATATTCTTATATTTAAACATGTTGTCGTTCTTAACATTTTTGGAAGTTTTATCAGAGGAGGAGCATCGCTTTAAAAATGAACGCAATCTGATATTTATTCGTTTCCTTTGTTCATTATTCATTACATTTATTTTGGAAGTCATGTTTTGAATTCAAGTCTCTTGTATTATGAATTACATTTATTTATGCTGATTTTAAAGCATATCTCTCGGAAAAAGATGTATTTAGATGACATTTGAGCTCAATTAAAGCTGTATTCTGTATCTCTTGTCAATAAAAAATTATTTAAAATATTTATATAAATATGTTTATTATTTATACAAAAGGAATTTATAAATGTTTAAAACTATTTATAAATTATTTAAATTATTTATGTAAATGTTTTAAAGTTTTCGAAGCTTTTCAATTTCCGAAGTTTCTTAAATTTTACTCTATATTTTTGTAACAATCTATAAACGTCTATGAGTGACTTTTAAAATTTACGAGTTTGAAACATTTAGAAAGCATCCATTGTATGTTCTATGTTTGAAAAAATTATTTCCGGTAACTATAAAGCTGTTAAAAGTGAATTCTCAGCAGTACCGTAGTTATATGATTCTATTAGCATGCACCCCATCAACAATGACGGCATTACAATGCGACGGCTTTTAGTCTTGATAGACTAAAACATTTATATGACTGATAAATTAAAATGAATGCATTGCGAGGAACATAAATAAGTTTTTTTATTTTAGAAGGCTTGATTATAAGTCACATTGTGAGTGAAAATTCTAGCGTCATTTAGCAAATGACTTTGACCGTCGGTTTTTTTTTTTTTTTTTTTTTTTTTTGGATGAATACTTTGATGTTGTCTCTGTTTCGTGAACGCGACTTTGCAACATAAAGCTGACCTGAGAAAATATGCTCAAATCACATCATACGGTTGCGAAAGCGGGCACACATAGATAGATCTGCCGTGTCGTATAGGTGAGACAAGGCAGCTCTACTCCATTAAACACAGGGGGAGTGTGTTACACAGACAGACGGCCGCGCGGTTGGCGATGTGGCTAAGACATTGGCCTCTCACCTCTGAGTCCCGGGTTCGGTTGTCATGTGGGTTTCGTTGATGGTGGCGATCCGCGCTGGGCAGGTTTTCCCGGGGTTCTCCCGTTTCCCCTACATTTCTCACACCATCCTTTCTCAGTCTTTCTCTTCGTCTGTCCATCTTTCCGTGGGATAGTGCAAAAGATCTTTCAGGTCGACATGCTCGGTAGTCATGCCACCCACTTTCAATTAACCTAATCTACACAGACAGACAGATTTATATAATAATTTCTATTCAATAAAATGATTATGAATAAATAAAGAAAATTCAACAAATAATTTGAATGTAGTCCATGTGACGTCTGATAATGGATAAGGCGTCTGACCGGATCAGAAGATGCAGGTTCGATTCCTGCCGCGGACGTTTAATTGAAGAAATTATTTCTATTTTCACAGGAAACTAAAATTAATTTCTAAACCCAAGGGAGAGCGTTACGTTCCACACAGGCAGATCTGGAAAAATATATAAGAGATAATATGAATATTATAAAAAAATAACATAAGTAGTAGTATAAATAATAAAATACGCATTTTGATCCTTAATTTAAGTACTATCACAGTTTATGATATTGTGTGTGCTAAATCTTTGTCGCTTTAATTTTCAGTTCCCGCCTATTTTGGTGTATCGCCTCGGAATCAAACTGTAAAGAAAGGAGATACCACTCGATTGCAATGTGAAGCTAAAGGAGATGCACCTTTAACTGTATTTTGGAAGCTGAAAGACCGAAGACTCGACTCAAGTTCGGATTCTAGGTAAGGATTAAATTTCACTTCTGCTGACTTTAAAAGAAACCCTGAAGCAGTACAGACTCAGTAAACGAAAAGAATTTTTAAAGTACAGAATTAGTCTTCTTCAGTATTTCCTTAATTTTGAGAATTTCGGAATTTACTACTTCGATCTGTAATTCTGGAAACTAATTCAGTGTAAATGCAAGGTATTCCCAACAAGAATTTCTCAGCAGTAGGAAAGTTCGTTTTCTGCAAGATTTTAATCATCATCTGCCATTTTGTAAGGCCAATTTAACATAATGATATAAGTTATTTCATTAAGGTACTTGTATAAAGATTAAGTCAGATTAACTTAAAGCAGGAATTTTGATCAAAGCAGGATAAAAATAATATAAGTAAACTTCCATTTTAAAGTTGATAATAAATTAGATATTAATATCTAAGATGATTTTCGCTTCCTGGAAAACCCGTGATAGTATTGGAATTGACAGCAACACTGAATGATTACTGATTGTTAGTTCTGAGATTCAAGTCCACGCGGGACTATAGATTTTTCTCGTTCATTCCATTTCGATTCGTCTTTGACGTTCTGTTCCTCCTCCTTACAAGTCTATAGGGAAAACGGTAACCAAACTTATAGAGACAAACTGACTAGACCTTAAGCTTATAAAGTCTGAAGATAAATTCGTGAGTATTTTGGTAAAAGGCTTTGAGACACTAAGCCTAAAAGTGAAGAAAACAAAAAACAGTATTTTTACTGAAATCTCAAAATGTTCACTTTTGTAACATTGTTTGGGCAGCGTACTACTTGAACTCTGTACGCAGTAGAGATTTGTATTCCAAGGTACATTGCTGATTCCATTTTAACAAAATAATGACTTGTACCATTGTACTCCCAAGCGAATTATCATTGTCTGCTTACTTGCACCTCTTCAGAATTACTAAACATAAAATAAAAATTTACTACAATTTCTCCTATCTAATAACATTCTGATATGTAAAATTGCAATCTGCTTTGCAGGAATACGTTTTCAACTTTACAATGCAAGTACAGAAATATTTTGTATTTTTCAGTTAGTTCTTGGAAATCAAGATCATTGCTATTAATATTTAACAAGAAAA
Source organism: Thereuonema tuberculata (assembly GCA_023159025.1). Taxonomy (NCBI): domain Eukaryota; kingdom Metazoa; phylum Arthropoda; class Chilopoda; order Scutigeromorpha; family Scutigeridae; genus Thereuonema; species Thereuonema tuberculata. The sequence continues at coordinate 30,824,426 of JAFIDM010005346.1, read as the reverse complement.
AATAAGTGAAATGTGAATTAGAAGCGCTAATACAGTCGAAGCGAACGTTCTTTCTTGCAGTACATGATTACAATCAAAGCAGCAACCAATTAGACAAAATTGAAATTAATAAAATGATTTTTACATTATGATTAAGAAATTTTAACAACATTATGAACACTCACATTTTAAAGAAATAATGACAAACATATTTTTTTCATAATATGATTGTAACTTATACTAAGTTTCAATGTTATTTACTATTAATTCTTTTATCCTTTATGACGAATGTTCGGAAGGGAGTTGCTTAATGTTTGAAAACATTTAAAAGTAGATTAAGGCGTTCGAGAGAAAGTTAATTAGGACTTTCTGACCTAGTTAATAATTCTTTGCAGATTACTCGTGAAGAATACTGAAAATCCTAACAGTCTACGCTCAGAGTTACTGATAGCACAAACGGAACGGAAAGATTATGCAACTTATGTCTGCTTTGCCTCCAACGCTTATGGTTCGGATGAAACTTCGATCCAGTTAATAGTACAAGGTAAGTTGAATAATTTACACCAATAAATAATGCTTAAGATTTCAATAAATGAAACTTTACTGTTAGTGACTTGGCTTTGTATAAAAGATGATATCAAGCTCAGTTCTAATAGCAGATCATGATCCTAAGGGTTTTGGAATTAACATTTTATAATTATTAACAATTTCAGATTCTAGTTACTTTACACACGTGTAATTCGGTAGTGATTCATAAATGAAATTAATAGAAATTGATCTGTACCTTCTAAATCAAAAAGCACCTCGTCTTAAAATGTATTAAGGAAAGTTTTGAGGAAATCTTTTTTTAATTATAAGTACATAAATATATGAAAGAAAAGATATATTGGTTTATTGAATGTATTAACGATACACATTAACTAATCTTTCTATCAAACTTTAATAATTTGCTGTTACATATATTCAGTTCATAGCTTGATAGAATATATTTTGAATGAACTGGAAGTAAGTGGTGACTTGGCTACAAACTGACCTTAGTAAAAGCCAGATGAAAATAGGATCCTAATAATATAATGAATAATATGTTTTTAAGATTAATGCTTAGTGTGGTAATGACATTATTATTATTCCAACCGCACGTTAAATATGTTTATTCCAAATATAAAAATCTGGACTTTCCTTACCCTTCAATCAAACATTAAAATTTCACAATAAAGTGACACAAATCTCGAAAATAACGAAGTTATAACTTACAATGAAATTAGTTTAAGAAATTATTGAAGGTGTCATATACATCTGACTTCATCACTTATAACCCTATAAAAGTCTTGTTAGAAAAAGTCTTGTAATTTGTGTATTTACAACATTAATTTTAGCTTATATTTTGAAATCAGTAAACGGCAAGATTAATGTGGAGTGGAAATTTAGAAAGAAGGAGTAATTCACCCTGAACTTTAATTCGCAGTTCACCCAATGAATTTTATGTATGTTTGTATAGACGTTAACGTAAACGATGTCAGAAGAGTTTCGTCTTAAATTCATTACATTCACGGAAAAATCGAAAGAAAACCTTAAGACTTGGAATGACTTCAAGCTGATTTTCGTGAAAGATATCACAGACATCCATTGCGTGCCAAAAAATTTCATTGCGGTGAAATAAAACGAGTTGGTTTATTTTGGTTTTAGCATATGTATTTTTAGCAGAAATCCTGTTGTTATCAATACGTTACTAGAGCGTTATTTTCATAAGACATATTTACACTTAATCGATCTTCGAATACCTGATATTAAGTTATGATAGATTTGTGATACAGTATTTGATTTATTTTAAATTCCAAAGTATAATGTACCACAATTCTTGACTTCTTTGAAATTGGAGAAAGCCGATTTTGCAGGTGATAATTAACTTCAGTGTGTCTTAATGTTTATCAAGTAATTAATTGCCTTTAATTTTAATAATATCTGAAAATGATTTAAGCTGATTTAGGAAGTTTTACGAAGAAACTAGAAAATTACCTACAACTGTTACAGAATGAAAATGACTTACAAACAAAACTATCTCTTGTTCCTTAGTTGTTTTGTAAGGATAACATATACCAAAATGGAGCTACGAGATAAAATTGCTAGTGTATTTTCATAAAGAATAGCATAAAGTATTTGTACGAAATGCAGTAATTTTGATTAGTGCACGAAATGCACTAATCAAAATTCTATTGGCTAATAATTCCTGTGATCTAGTTTTGAAGATGTTATATTTACTTTTGTTAGTATTTTTAAAGATGAGTTGATTGCTTAGCAGTTATAATTAAAATTTATTATAGATTAGCAATTATTTCCTCTGATTTCAGTTTATAACAATAAAAATTCAAATTTGTTCAGCAAGACTATATAGTTTTCAGTGTAGATCTTGTCGAAAACTCAACTCATAAAAAGGTTGTTGTGGTGTTTTTTTTTATTGTAGTTGTAAACAACTTATTCATAAGGACTTGTTCGCTTATTTTTTTTATGTAAAGCTATCGAAATCGGTTGATATCTACCTTGATTTATAGTATTTTTTTTGGTTCATTTTTTTATGCTTACCAGTCCTATTAGACTATACCTATAGTAGAGATGCTGATTTAGATTAAAATAATTAATTGCGTTATATTAAGATGAATAATGGTTTAGAGTATTTTAACACAATTACATCGGATTTTTTTTTTATATTTTTGATGATTTTACATTTTTCTAAATTATAAATTTCCCAGCTTGAAGAAGAGGAGACGTTCTTTATTTTCTCCTCGAAAATTTGCTGTTTTTTTCTCGAAATAAATGTAGTGTTTAACATTTATTTCTGGTGTAGTGGAAGATGCTTAATAATTTGTACTTAAGTTGATTTTACCAATCTTTATTCAAACTTATTATTTAATTTAGTCAAAAATTCTTAACCAATTGTTTCTAGTTGTGATTTCATCGTAAAAATTTAGAAAATGAAGTTGACGGATGAAAGAATGTCCTTTTGCAGTGCTTGTGAAATTAGTTTAAATGTGTGATTTGATAACTGGGACTTGCACCTATTGAGGAACGTTGACTTCTCTTTTATTAGAAATTTTGTATAGAAAGCATTTACTTGTCAAGGCAACGTTTGAAAATCAGTTGCTCAAAATATTGTACAAAATACAACTTAGGTTAATGTTAAACTTAAAAATTTTTGAGTAAATTAAGCTACAGCTAAGCCGTAAATTATTAATTTTTATTAAGTAACTAAATGAGGATTTGTTTTTCTAAGCATAGCAAATTTTGGAACTCTAAGTTAGATAGTGTGTGATATATGATATCATTCAAATAATTCCTCTTTACACAAATTGTGAAACAATCTATAGAGCTTCTATTTCCAGAAATTCTATTCGTGATTGTCAATGCCTTTCAAAATTAAAACACGAAAATATATATTTCAAATATTTTTAAAATATTTTCAAGATGGGAAGATCCTCCTTCCATTTGCCATTCCCAAACGTCATCTTAACGTTAAAAATAGATAGCACTTACGTGGTTTCCATCAACCGATTTGAATTTAAAAAAAAAAAAAAATGTTCTCCCAAGATACCTTTCAATGTTATAACCTGTAAAATTCAAGTGCAAAAGCTGTTATCACAAATCGTTGAATAATGGTATAATAAAATATATAAAAATATCGATTTTTACACGATGACTCCTTTTCAAAGTATTCCTCAACGTAGGTAATAAAGTCTCTTCACTAAAATATTTTTGAAAATTTTCTTTGAAATCGATTTCAGGTAGTGTCTTGTTGTATTTAATTGCTTTGCAAGTGTTAGTTCCTATTCTTTTTATGATGGTTTTGCTTGGCAGGGGGTAATATATCAAGAAATTTCTTGGTATTGGTTTAATAATGTTTAATGGCATAATAAAATCATTGTTTTCTCAGACTCAACTGATCAACTTCATTTAGAGTTGGTGTAAGTAATCTGCATTTACAGTCCTCTAGTCAATTCTGGAGGTGTAGGATTGTCAACTTACGGTTGGCAATTTAACTTATTTCTTTTAGGATCATTCTGAATTTATTATATATGGAATTATTATGTATAGGATGAAGTAAAAATTTCCATATTAATAAGAATGATGAAGAATTATATATATATTACATACTAGCCGGAGGGTTGTTTACATTCTATGGTAACGATTTTGATTAGGATCTATATCCCAGAAATTCCCTTTCTCCACCAACGATCATGCTCTATTTGATGGCCATGAGATACTGCTATCGCTCTGCAGTTTCCATTGCAGGAGACTACTGCGAAGAACGGGAAGACTTATACGTTGCCACTCCTGCTGACAACATTTCCAGAGTCCATCCAATGAACGAGGACGTCGTCTTCCCAAGGCTTGTTTTAATAGTCCAAAAGCGCAAAAATCCATGGGCGATGCGTCTGGAGACTTCACTGGTATCTCGGTATACGGTATAGCCTGGATTCCGGTTTGCTGTTCCATTCGTGTCAGAAAACTCTGGGTCGATTTGGACGTATGGCTGGACGCCTTGTCTTAGTGGAGACGGACCTTGGAAACGTCGTTTCCGTAAAGAGCAGGTAGTTCCTGTGTATAAATTGGTGTCAGTACGTGATCCTGATAGTACGCAGAATTCACCTTTACATTTTGAGCCACCCTCCGTATCTGTAGCTTGCCTTGATAGGAATAACCCGGAACAATCATGAATCCCTTCGAAAAAGTTTTACGACATTCTCTGTACCAATTTGGAAACGATTTGGCTCCCACTGGGCGATAGAAATCGCCCTTGGTTTATTGCAGTCGGACAGATAAACATATGCTTCGTCTAATGTGGCCACATACTTCCATTTATCCCCAGCGAGATGTCGTTCATACAGTTTTCTGCAATTTGTCTTACGTTCTGAAATGTGCTTTGGTAAGAGCTTGTGAACCTTGCTTTTATGTCTCTTTTGAAGTCCCAAATCTTTATGGATAATCTTGTTTACGGTACGAAGAGATGTTCCTACCTTCGCACCAATGGTCCTTTGGATCGCTGGATTGTTCCCCGTCACCATTTTCTTGACTTTCTGAATGACAGTCTTTGTGTGACTTATAGGTGTCCTTGGATTTGCTTGCTTTTCAGTCCCGGAAATCTGTCCTGTACGGGCCAAACCAACACCAGCCAACACATTATGAACTCCTTTCTTCGAAATGGTGAAACCTCTTTATCTACATGCCGTAATTATTGCGGAATAACTAAATTTCGCCTTGGAAAGGGCTGTAACCTACCCTTCCCAAAACTGTGACACTTTCGGCGGCATTTCTCCCAACAAACTAACCCGCACCCCTCCACACTAATCTTTAAGTATTCACCTCTACGTTTGCATAAATTTGCATACCTACTGTGATTGGTTGCGTCGTCACGCGCCATGCAAATCGTTACCATAGATTGTAAACAACCCTCTGTATACATATATATCTTCATATAATAATGCAACATATAACAAAATGTACAGAAAATCTTAAAATAATTCTACATATAAAACAGAATGTATTAAAATTTCTTGTAACACTTCACTGATTAGGCCCCCAATTCAATCATATTCTTTTTTTTTTACCAACGCCCGGGTTCTCAGTATTTACACTCTTGGCCTCAACAAGGGGCGAGAAATGTGAGCATTTAACCCAGGGTATGTCATAGGAGGCAGCTCACGCTATTCCCTCAGATATGGACGAAACACAGAAGGAGAAAGTAACACCGACGCCGGGAGTCGAACCCAGGCAAGCGGCCTCACGGCAGACCGCCATCTATACCGGAACAGCTAATGCAATCTTATAACACAGCGTTTCTCAACCTGTGGGGCACGAGCATATCGATTTTTTTTTTTTTTGGTTGAACAGATAGATTTGGAGGTTTATTTTTTTTTTATTTTTTATTTTTTGGTTGAACAGATAGGTTTGGAGGTTTTTTTTTTTTCGGGGGGCGCGCTGAGAGATGTGATTGAAAATTGGGTCGCAATCATTGTGTCTACGAATCATATTTTTTTTTTTTTTTTATTCATTCATCAAATATTACAATTCAGTCCTACTAGGTTATAAGCCTGTGTTGTAGGTGCTGAGAGTTATAATGGTATTATTTAAAAAAATGGTCCTATATACTTAATGTTAACATAATATTCACTTAAGTGTACAAGCAAAACAATAATAATATTTCAAAAAGATTTAAGATAAAGATTTAAGATATAAGTCGTTATTTATTTGTCATCGAAAGGGAAAAAGTTTTGTTAAATTTATTCATGCAACAAAGTATAATTAGTATAATTTCCTATGAAATAATAACCAATACCATAAGTTTTATTGTAAGTAAATTCATATTACTGCTTCACTTTAATGAATTAACATTGTAATGCAATTTTGTATTGTTTAGAGCCTCCTGAACCACCGGGACGAATAGCTGTTAAGGATACAAATAGTCGAAGTGCTCGGTTGACGTGGACAGTTCCCCATGATGGTCATAGTCGAATCACTCGCTACATCGTTCAGTACAAAACTGGAGAAGGTTAGTTCCATTAGGAAACTATTTGTTTCTTGACTTATTTTTAGCTTTGAATAGATTGTAATAATTGGTAACTAGCCAACTTATAACTTTCAATTTACGAATTTCATATTCAAAGAACACCATTTGGAATATAATAATCACAAGATTATGATTTCAAAATCTTAAGCGAAGATCTCTATTTTGTGTTGCATTGCTTGCATTTGACATTAATATTGTTTAATTTCAAGATGACATTTTTTTAATTTTGAAAATATGTATGAATATAAAAGTTATTAAATTGATTATAATTTTCTTTGTTTTCCTGTTCATTTGAGATTACTACTTTTTTCATGTATATGTCAAAATGACATTGAAGTGCAATTAGACAAAACGCCTTTTTTTTTTCAATTGCTTTACGGATGTCGGTTTCCTCAACGACGTATAAAAGTCTGAAAATCACTTCAAAAATGAATGAATGAAATCTTATCTCTTTGAAACTACTGTCACATCATTCTTTAGGTTTCCTTTCTTTTGTTGTATGAAGTTACTTTAATTAGATGGTATCTGAGGCCGCTTGAGATTTAAATCATTTGCATTGTGTCATTTTTCAGATTCTAGTACATTCTTCTGAAATAATGAATCCACAATCGATGCAAAAATAAGAAGATAGTTTTGAATACAATTCCACTCCATTGAACCGATTCTTATTTTAAAACGCTTCGAATACACTGTGGATAAAACTTCTGAGAGTTTAGATAACGATCACAATAAAAACATAAACGCACATAATTAAAGATTCACTGAGCTGTTTTTGCAATTTTGATATCGGATATCAAAGACAGACTATTTCTGGTTTCTTAAACCTCATCAGTTGGATTCGCCCACTATACAGGGTGATTCAAAAGTCGCGCGACATAGGACCAGTCCAGTATCTCTGCAGATACCGAAAAAACGATAAAGAGCAAAATTTTTTGAAATACGGTGTGTTAAATCACGAGCTTAATTGTTGCGACATAAGATTCACCATTCAGGTTAATTATTGTGTAAGTTTAGTAGTCTGCTTAAAATCACAAACTCAACAAAACAAAATGACTGTCAAAATGACAAACTGAAATAAATACAAACAAATCAATGACTTAAACTGTCATATCCGTACAAGAAAATGAAAAAAAAATAAAAATTCAACATCAAGGTCATGATTTAAAACGTATTTCCAATAATTTTGCTCTATATCGTTTTTTCGGTATCTGCACAAATAACGGAGTTGTCCTATGTCGTGCAACTTTTGAATCACCCTGCATAAAGTTCAATGAACTTAGAAGACAAACAAATCATAATTCAACGAAACAACGGCCCTCGTAATTAAAATAAAATCAAAATATAAGTTTCTAATAAAAATAGGCGAATCAATTAATCCCCGCTAGCAGATGCTTACCTTATAAATGATTAATTATAAAAAATATACATATAACCAACAAATTTAAAATGCGGAAATCTTAACATCACAATAAAAACATGAAAGCACATAAATTCTTAATTTATATTTTGCTCATTTTTAGTATGAGTGCCGTTGTTTCGTTGAATGATGATTTGTTTATATGTCGCCAGAGTTCACTGAAATGTAGATACTGGGCAATTCCAAATGATGGCTACTATGAAACCAGAAACAGTCTGTCTTGGATTCCCGATAGGAAAAATACTAAAAACAGCTCAATGAATCATTATTTATGTGGGTTCATATTTTTATTGTGATGTTACTACGATTTCCGCACGTTAAATTTGTTATTTATATGAAGATATACGATACATTTGGTAACAATAAACCCTGCATCAACATTTATAAAAAAATTATAAACTAAAAGTTTTACAGTATATCAAAAAACTCCACAGTGCCTTCGAAAACAATTGAGATTTAGAAGCTTCTGAATCCAATTTTTCCCAATTTTTATGGACATATATTGGATTGGAGGTTTAAAGAGTATTTATGGGTCTCAAAATTAGCTTGAGATCAACAGATGTTAAAGATGATTTTTTTAAAAAATTCTTTCTATATTTTTCGTTCTACAATTGGCGTTTAAACTTCACTGTCCTTTCGAGATAATATTCTACATATACCCATTCCTACAGTACTGAAATCAGTCGGGAAAACCAAGCATATACTAAGGAATTCCTAAGTGATTTAAAATTTATGATAACTATAGTTTAAATTTCTCGGAAGTACTGTTTACGTATCTCTTTTGGATTGATTTTATGCCTTCATGGTAGTTAGTTACTACCGAATATTATGAATTTAATTTTTGAAAGTCCCTGGATATGCGTCGAAGAGGGGAAAAAAATGGCTTGGAATAAAACTAATTAAAATTTAAGTATTAAATGGAAATACCTATGTCCATCTATCCATCTGTCTTTGATCTTGATAATTCAAAAACTATACATTCTGAAAAACTGGAATTTTAGGAATCGAATAAATAACAGTATATAAGAAGCTTCTGGTCAAAACCGATTCCCGTAAGTGAATGAACTCTTTTTTTTTTTTTTTTTTCAACAAAATGTTACTCACTGTTGCCGTGCTGATAGTTGAAGTTGAAGCCGACACGCCAACTAGATCTTGCTTAATTTTATGTTCTTAAAAAGTGTTTACTTGTATTTTGATAATAGGAACAAGATTTGAATTTAAAAAAAAATAAATAAAAAAAACAAAGTATGTTATTGTCTTTATTTCCGCTTTTCAAACAACATTTTACTTCAATTACTGCAAGAGATTATTATAGAGAGTTCCTAGAAGATTAAAAATTTCAAGATATGGGCTACACACTTAAAGACAAATTATTAAAAAAAAAAAAAAGAATTTGCCATATATGGTCTTTACATACCGATCGATTTTGTCTGGTACAAACGTCACCAGTCATGACGTCATCAATTCAACTCCAAGCAGTCAGTGCAAGATGGTGTTGTTTTGTGATCGCATAAGCGTAACCAAGAAAGGACAAACTTTTCATAGCCAAGCAATGGGAATAGTGTGGAACGTTTTTAATTATTTGAATTTTAATCCATGTATTAACTGTAGAAAGTACAAAAACCAGAATGTTTTCTTAATGTTATAAGATTCAGTGTCAGATTTTAGCAACAGATGACGCTATTATGTCCTGGGAACATCAATCAATAAGGAAATTGCGCCATCAAAAACTCTTCTTTCAAGAACTGAACTGTAAGATGTCTTTAAGAATCACATTGGTGTCATTTCACATTATAATTTAAATTTTGATTTTTGAATCATTGAATTCATCAATTTATCAATCAAAATTATTACAAAAGATAAAACTAACCATTTACTTTAAGATTCGTACCACATGGAAGCCCGTGACTGTAAGATGATAAGTACTTTATTCTACTAAAAAAAAAAGTCAATGGTAAAGAGAGTTCGACCTCAGTCCAGAATTCAAATGCCACGAATGAAACCCACTGGATGATATGATTCGAATTGATCCCTGCGTCACCAACCGCAATATTTTCGCATCAATGAAGGACTTCCAATAAAGGCTCTTCTATCGACGTCGATCTATTCTGAATGGCTACGGCTTCTAAGGCCGCTCGGAAATGTATTTCAGCAGCATATTAGCCATAATTTACTGCGTGTCAGAAAATGCTCTGCAAGCTCTCGTAATTTAAAAAGAACCTAAATTAGATAAGAGATTTGCTAGTATATCCTTGGTGGTATTTTTAATTCATTATTGTTGTAATTACAATTTTGAAAAAGACGAAATTTGAATTGTTAATTTCATTTCATTTCAAGAAGTGTTTGATTTAGCTTCTTAACTCTCCATTCTCGCATTGTTCAAATTTAATCAGCACAATTATAAGTGCTGGATGTCTAAAGAACTGAATTTTATATTACTCTAACTCATATTAAAGGAGATAAAAGAATTTGTTTTTTCTTCTGAGTTCAAATAAATTCATATTCTTTTGTTCTCTGATTAGTTAAAAAGAGACATGATTTCCTTTAGTTTTAAAATACGACAAATAAAGGTCTTTTAAACTTTGAATTTCCTTCTCAGTTCTTTTGTAGTCGAATGGTCGATGGACCGCCATTAACATTCCGGATGCTAATTCGAATTCGGAGCTGGCATGAATGTTTATTTTCTTTTGTCAGTATTCATTTCTTTTCACGTAATAATGTGGCTTCTAAGATATATCCTCGTGAAAGTTTTAAGTTTTTGGCAAAATAGTCTACAATTTTTGCCCCTTGTGAGGACAAATGGCGAAATACCAGCAGTTCAGAATGTTAGAACCAATCTACAAAAACAAATGGTTTTGTTTTGTTTTGTTGTGTTTCTTTGTAGCAGAAAATGACTTGAAACGCTGTAAATATTTTATTGACATTGTCGTTGTCTTACAACTTCTTAAGAGAGGATTTGTTTACCCTCCTGAGATCTTTATTTCCCCTAGAACGATTTCTGATCTTTAAACACTAGGAAGCACTGATTAAGGAAAGTCAAACTAGCTTGAAACATCCGTCTTAAGATTCGCTGAAGTTATAAATGAAGCAGAAATCACTTAATAAATAATAAAAATTAATCCTACTTGCTTCTCGAGGTAACTAAAAAATATAACAGTCGTTATGATTTAAAAAATGATGAATAATGATGATTTGACTTATATACTGAAATTAAAGATGATCAGGGAAATGACTATATTTATCAGATATATTATATCTATGCTATATTGATTGAAAGCCTCATGTCGCCTGTGAATTCATATGCAGGAGCATCTATTAAATAAAATATATAAAGCAGTAATGGAGTTTCCTCTTTTAATAGAATCACCATCAACATCCAACCAGAGGTTATTGTTATAAGGAAACATTTTTCAATTTGAGAATGAGTAAACGCAGTTCGTTTACGAAGTTCAATTTGAGAATGCCTGAACGAAATTGCGTTCAGTTAAGACTTTGCGGCAGTAAGAAAATCACTCTTTTGTGTAAATCTGTACCACTTTTGAAAATTACATTGTTATGAAATATTAAGGCATTATGTGATATTGTTATGGAATATTAATACTAAACAAATCTTGAATTGAGATCTTTTTTCCGGTTTTAAAGTAGCATTTTTCTAATAAGTAATTGATCTGAAAAAAGATCAAATTTTTTTGGTGGTTTTTAATTTTTTTGCAAAAGTTTTAGAAATAAAAAACTTTAAAATAAATTAATACTACCAAAAGTTAAAGATAATCGCAAGTAACCTTGCTTGACCTCGCCTTAGAAAGTGGGAGCTCTTGCATTGACTTAGTTTAACTTTTCACAAATTCTATACCAGCAATTGAGTTCTGTAACCTGTCAATTATGATAGAGTGGCTTAACAGTAAGTAGTGATGAATAAAGCTTACTTTACTAGAAAACGACATCAGTGTTGTTATTATTGAATTCTTATGACGCCTTCTACGACACAGTACCTTCTGCAATTAAATAATGTTATTTCAATGGATTCAATGTGCAAGGACAATCTATCAGCCAAATTTCATGTCTCTAGTTTTGCAGATCCAGAACGTAGCACTAGACCAACAAAGAAGGAGAGTCTAGAAGGCTTGTCTCATTGCAAAGTAGCCAAAAAATAGTGTTTATTGAATATAACAAAAGTGTACCTCCTCCTACATGAATTACGTTAATTCTCTCCAAACAAACGAGAAATCACACAGCTATTATATTTTTTTCCATAAAAATTAAATCAATAGTCATTTCTCAAAACGAAATTGGAATCAGTTTAGCGTGAAACGCCTGGTTGTCTTGAAATAAACAGCCCTCTTTGGTTTTTTTGCAAAAAAAATAAAAGATTTCAGTTTCAAGCGGAGATACAGTGAGCAGGATTTGGATAATGGCTATTTCGTCCCTTCGCAGAGCTGTGGCGAGAACAGCTTAATATCAAATCAGTCAATAGCTTGCAGAGGCGTTTTTAACAGCCGTTCTTTCGAACTGTTTATGCCTCCATTTCCAAAACGATATCATTCAAGCTTGCGTTTTATTTCCTCATATAAAACTCCCTGGGTAGGATTTAAAAATCTTTTAATACTATAGCTTAAGCCGTTTGGTGGAACTCCAAGACTAATCGATTTAATGGATACTCTAATACGCCCGTAGCGGAAATGGCATCCACAGAAAAATTGGGCTGAATTCATTTAATGGTGTAGTTAATTTAGCTCTGCAAACAAAAGGCCAACAAACAAATTTGTTCAGCAATTAGTAGAAAGGCATCTTATTCTTATATGTATTTTAAAATGAAAAAGCTCTACTATGGATATGTCGCCTGCTCTTCAATCAAAATTTCTCTCGAACAATTTATAAATTCAAGATTGTAATATTAAAGTTTACTGCAAATACATTATTATTAGTATACAATTATTAGTATAGATTTTAATGTAAAGTAAACTCGATTATCCGGTGGTGGATCAGGGCCGTAGTGAGGCAAAATGGCGCACCTGGCAACAAACAGTTTCTGCGCCCTTGCATCTACTTACCATTTTCAAACCACCATTATAATTATTACTAATTTCAGTAAACATGCTATTAATGCAATTTTCATCAAAAAATGTGCAAATAATCGATAAATTTTGAGAGAAAAGATAGATATAATGTTAATATCACCCGTTTTGCTCCCCCTTAAATCTTGCGCCCCTGGAGGCCGCCACTTCCCCAGACCATAGCTACGTCCCTGAGTGGAATTTCCGGATGTGATTTAACTTGTCTTCATGATTCCAAAATTCTATCTACTTCTCTTTATTTTTCAAAACTAAAAATGCTAATTATTTCTTATCATAGAACCTAAATTATTGAACAAACAAGAAATTGTATCAATTTTCGTCATAGTCTTACGATAGACGTATCGCCAATGTAATACTCTTTCAGCTATTCGTAGTCGTTTCACTTCTTAATTTATTAAGAGACCGAATTTTCTTAGGTGTCTACGTTATTCATAATTATTAAATAATTAATACACATGAGGCTTTTTCGAAATTTACTCTATTAGATAAAGTTTATTTGCCTTTGACCCCATTTTACCGGAAGAAAATCGTATTAAATAAATCATTATTTAATTTTGCCCAAAATGTAATTACTACATTATTCTTTCTATCCGTACGTCGGTCTCAACTAACAAAATAGCCATAGGGTTTCACTGATATTTGTTTCTTGAGAACTGTTTTTAAAACAAGTGAATATAATTTTGTGCTAAAGCATAAATTTAAAGGCGACCCATTTAATAATAAAAAAATTAAAAATAATAATAAAAAAGAAACTGTATTACCATAAGGAAAAATTAAAAAAAAATTAGGAATTAAAATAACAAAAACGTTAGGAAAATAAGAAAAACAAAAAAAAAATAAAAAAATAAAAATAAATAAAAAACCCGGGCATTGAGGAAAAAAGATTAAGAGAAAAAAAAAAGTAGAAACACGGATTTGAACCGACAAATCTCCGTAAATAAGTCCGAGACCTTAAGCATCAAGCTATAGCTGACAACTGAAATGACATGGTTGCATTTCTAACATTTAAGCTAATACAGGAAATCCAATGAAAACAACGACAAATATCTCGAACGGGAGGGGGGGGGCGTTGGACTCTGAAAATACCTTATTCCTATGTTCTTTGGGCCTCTGAATATGATTGTGAAGTCCGTATATCAATCCCTACTTTCTTTCGAGAGTTTTAGGGGATACAATGACAACAATGCCAAATATCTCGAACATGTGGGGCGTTGGCCACTGAAAATACCCCATTCCTATAGCCTATGGGCGTCTGAACACGATGGCGAAATCCATTTGTCGATCCGACCTTCCGTTTGAGAGTTGTTAGGGTGGACTGACACGGACGGACGGATAGACGGACAGGACAAACGCAATAGCTACCGATTTTGGTCGCTATCATAATAGCTCCGAAATGGGTCCCTAATAATAAATGCCAATGAATTGTAGAAGAGCAACAAAAAAATAAAGCTCCATTGTAGAATAATCTTATGAATCCATTAATCAAACATTTAAATGTTTGCTTCTTTTTCTGTAGAAACAAAACATGCACCGATTTACTTGATTAACTTTTTTGTTTTGTTTTGAATTACAGAATGAATTCAGCAGATCTTTACAACAATGATATTATTTAAGTTACTCGACTGCTATCAGAAGTTCAGACAGGCTTCTGATAAATAAAATCAATGTCACTTTTGATGTTGATAACATACAAGTAGATGAAATTATGGTGCTATTCGTTGATTAGAAGATAATGTCAAAGTTATGTTTCATCATGAATGCTTTATAACACTTATAATTAATGATATTTCATTCTAATTATTAATGAATGTGGATTTATTAATTGAAGTACATAAAGCAGTCGAAATTTTGTAGGCAATTTATGACTATGTTTGAAGTTTATTTACTTTATAAAATGTAAATTTTACAAAATTGTATTTTTTTGATGTTATAAATAAGTTTGGTTAAACCCATTTTTGAGGAACGCTTGATTAAGCATTTTTTTTTCCTTTTCACTGGAGGAAAAGAGTTTGAAAGGAAATCCCTATGTAATGTATTCTCCTATAGAAAATTTAAGCAGAATTAGTCGAAAACATGGCTTCTGATGATGGTAAATGTAGGGGCTATTTTCTATTATTATTCTATTTACTATTGGATTCCTATTGTAAAGCCGTAAAAGTCATGTTGAGCCTTATGTATTATCCTTCCGTTTCCCCTGCGAATCTAAACAGGAAAACAGAAATCAATAAAATATTATAAGCTAAAAATTGCAGACATTGCAAAAATACAGAATATAAAAGATAAAAAACGTAAATTAAGCAATGAAAGGTAAGATTTTAAAAGAATAGAAAAACGTCAGTTTTGATTAACCAGTATTCACTGTAGAGCTTGATAGTAACAGAATTCGAGAATATAGAAGCATAGTTGTTGAGGCTGACTGATCTGAATAGACAGGAAGACATGTATAATCAGTCAAATGTGGAACGAGTGCTGAAAAAAGTGACACTAAAGATCGAAAAAGAAATTGAAGAGTTAAAGAAATGAACAAATTCGTAAATTCTTAATTTCTAAAACTATTATTAAATTTTGTTGTAATTTTTTTACTTAAGTTCTTTTACAGTCACAATATCGCGTACAAATTAAAACCTATTTAAATTTTTCCATATACTATATATACCAGATTTTTCCTTTAGTGCTGTCTACCTAATTATAAATATATTGTGGTAATTTTGATTATTTAAGAATTGTCTTAATGAATATTTTTATTTGTATTACATGTTTTTGTTATTATTTTTCTTAGAAACTTTTAAGTTTAATGATCCAGTCTCTTTTAAACTTTCTTTTAGGCATGAGTGGCTAACATCTAAAAGGAGACGACTTTAACCTGTGCTGTCTGTTACTATGTCTCCCTATCCTTAATGTCTACCACCCCCTCCTTCGTCTTCCACTTAATGTCGCTCATGCTTTTCAATTTGTTGCGATACCAAGAAAGGTATTTGCATCATGCAGAAGCATATCAAATGCTGAGTTACTGCCTGCCTCTATGCTTATACTTTTATTCCATAAGATATATGTCGACTATAAGTTTTCTCTTTTTTTTCCTCTCTCTCATCTATCTCTTTTTCTCCAATGCAGATTCATGGTACGAACGAATGGCGAACGTGAGTGTTTCAGGAGGATTTACGTCGGCAACACTGACAGGACTTTCGCCTGCCACACGTTACGAAATCCGTGTTTTTGCTGAGAACGGCGTCGGTACCAGCAACGCCAGCGTCGTTTCTTCCTTCACCACGGCAGAGGAAGGTGAGTGAACGCACCGTCTGGGTATAAATTTTTGACAGTGCGAAATCCTTTAATGCTTGCAAATACACCTGCATGTAACGCGTGCGCAAAAGCTCTCTTTGCTTTCCTTTTTTTTGTGTCCCTTCCTTCCTGCAGAGGTAGAAATACAAAAATCAAAAGAATAATATCCCTATCTAATTCCGGAAATGTGCTTTTGAATTTTCCTTTTATTGACGAGTAAATATGTTTAGGGGCTCAGTTACCATAGCAGTATTGATCCCACAATTTTCCGTGCATGTTTTCATAATAATTGCTATTTATGATAAACGAATATACCTATAATTAATTTAGCATAATTAGGTTAAATTAATAAAATGCAACTGCAAATTATATTACTCAACAGAAAATAATTGCATATCTGTCTAATGATTTTGTTTGCTTGAAATGAAGTTATAAATAATAAAACAGGTAGAAATTCAGTCCTATATGTAAACTTTTGAATGACAGGAATTAAACATTTAAAAGTACTAGATTCGGCTTTTAAATGTGTTGATTAGGATCTTTTCAACGGTATCGTAGATAATTGAAGTTTTAGAGACAGGTTGTTAGCAAGAAAATCTCTAAGATGATGATTGTATCCATAAGGGCTGAAAGTATTAAAGTTCTAGAAAGCAAATATCACAAATAACAAACACAATTTACATTGAAATGGATAGAATTTAGATTTTACTGTCGTTGTTACACCTATTATGCGATTTGGGTATGAAAAAAGTTGGCTTATCAACTACTGTTTGTAGTTATGATAGAGGTTGTTGTAAGGTTACTGTAATAACTGATGTTCATCGTATACCACATTGAAAATTGGTGCTAGTTTCTTTCCTGAGGATTAAGGCAGCCGAGCTTCGCACCGGCCCAACCTCAACTTCCCCAAAGCTAGTGAATGAAGAAGGATTATATCTTACTGTAAGACCCACCCTCAAGCGTGTACGGAATGCATATTGTTTAATAATGCTTTGAAGTGACTCGTAGAAAATTGCAGCTCCATTTTTATAACAATAGAATTTTCCACATTGTAATATACTACTGGTATTTTTTTAATCTTTTCTGCCTGTGTTTTCTTTTATCTTTTCTTGCATCTTTTGCTTCTTCGATCTGACGTCCTAATTAAATCATTCTCTTGTTAACACGGCATCGAATTAATTATTTACCTTCGCCCAAGTGAGCAGGCCGTTCTTGCCACTCGAGACTCTGGATTACTGCAGCCAAATAACTCCATTACGAGAGAAGGAATTGGCAAATGTGCCCAAAGACGATGGAATGAAAGCCTACAAAAACCAATGTCTTTGCTAAATTTATCGAATAAAAATAACTTTTAGGCTTGGCATTCATTGATTATTCGTAATAGCAGTTCGAAAGAAAAGCTTTTAATTGATGTTAACTCAAATTCTGAATAATACATTTTTTATGAAAAAATTTTTAATTCACATTTTTTTTACTTTTTTTTTAAATAAAAATCACAGTTGTCTGGTTTATTTGAATAAATACTATCACACTTCTTCGTTACCTTTCTTAAGACTTAGAAGGTCAGGGTTCGAGAGAAATTTAATGGATGACTTCTCTAATTAACTTCTTACAAGTAAGATCTCAAAGGGAGAAGTGCAGTAAATAAGTAAATAATTAATGCTTTTCCTTGCATTAATTCCTGCCACCGGATCCTGCCAACTCTACATTATTATCATTATTTTTCTACTACTGTGAGGATACACAGTCTTTAATATCATATCTTAAATACTTTTAGTACTTTTGGCACCACCTTATATTCAATAACACATTTTCTGCAAGAATATGAAATGTTCATGGTTCTAACTTTATAGTCAATAATTTCGTCTTTACAGTAACACGATTCGCCATCTCTAATCGATATTAAATAACAATAGGCCTAAATAAAATTGTAAAATGTCTGTTAAGAATCCCAATAATGAAATATTATCTAATGAAATATTCACATTTATCGAAAGAAAAAAAGGATCGAAAATCAATCTTAGCCACCCAATAGGTTTTATTAATTATAGAAATCTGAAACGGGTTGTAAGTGAGACTTCATATCTCCCAAGCTATTGTCAAATGAATTTACAATAAATTCTGCAATTATCCTCTGTCTTTTCGGAGCTGAAAACGTTTTAACACAACCTAATTGAAGTTTTTTCAGTTATTGTCACAACAGAACAACCACTAGCCTGAAACATATCTTCGTTCCTTTTTTTTCAGAAAGCTTTTCCTTTATTATATCTCGACAATTCAATCTATTTCCGAAAACCTGTCAATCAGCCAAATGGTGACTTCATTCTTCAGAATGATACGACTTAGACAAAAAGGGTCAGCCATGTTTTCGCTAGTTCATGCGCAAAACTAGTCTTTATGCTAAGTAGCGTTGGCCTATTGTTTTGGAAATGTAACAGTGTAAAGCTAAGTAATCCATGATTGATATGCTACTTTGATATACGTAAAGTGCATGTTCAATGAATATATATATACTGACATGGTAATATGCCATTACTTAAGACTCTAATCATCGAATCAAAAGTTCTTCTATATCTAGGAAAAATTTGCCTGGCTTTTGAAAAATGTGGCAACTAATGTTGCCCTGTAAGGTATGTAAAAGTCTTATAATTTTAGAATTATACTTAATAAGTATACTTATTAAGGGTACTTAAATTGCTAGTCCGATGCATGTCTAGTAGTTCAATATAATAACAGTGGAATGAAGAGTTGAATTTTGTCATCAACATTTTCTTTAATACTTCGAAACATTAATTTCAGGATATTTTTGTCAAAAGAAAGTGTTTTATAATTGAGGAGCTTAGTTTCAAAACCCGCCATCTCCAAAGTTTTGGATATGGTGGTGTTTGATAATACATTTTCATTGGACATGGCGGGCTTTGAAACAGCACTCTTATCGAAATCGTATCGTAATACATTGTTACAGCAATTTTTGAAGTTAAACTGCATGCAAACGTCGAGTTTTGATTTGAACTTAGCAAAAAACTTCATTGGTTCGGAATTTTCAATTGTTGGAGATGGCGGGTTTTGAAACTAAGCTCCTCAATTTAGGTATAAAATTTTGAAATCGAAATCATGGTTCATTGTTGACTTAACAGAAAAATGGTGAAGCATAGAATGAAGTCGGGAAGAAACGAATGAAAAAAGTTCAAAAGAAAATGGAAGACTTTAAAGAAAATGAACATACGGAACTAATGTATTCATGCTGGAAGCGTTGGAAAATCTAGTAGAATTACTCAGTTACCTCAGGAAGTACTCAGCTTCCAACTTCCATCGATTCTGGTACGTATTGGCTTATAGTGTTAGGTTGTGAAGGAACTCCCTGAGCTAAAAGATGATGCATCGGAGAATAAACAGATGAGGAGAATCAGTTATAACGAAGCTCTTAAGAAATCGAATCCAACTTCAGCATTTTGCCCCAGAAGATGAGCCTCCCCTTTAAGCGAAGACCATCGGTTATTTTATCGATCCGCTCTTCCAGATATGAACTTCGCAGAATAAACATCAAGCGAACGTTTTATTTATGAAAAAAGTAATATTTAGAGTTTAATCATTTGAAACTCCTACATACGAAGTTTACTACAAATATGTGATTAGGGAAAGCTAGTCATAATAAAATCTTGATGTCGCTTAAAAGGAAAGAATGGTAATAGTTCTACGCTATTTATGATTTTTTTTTTGCCTTGGGGGATATACAGAAATCTATTTTATATGTAATTCCATAAATTCCTTATAATAAAATGGAATTTTCTATATACAAGCTGTAAAAGCATTTAATAAAAGTGTATTTACTGCTTTATTTATCAAAAATTTAAATTTCAGCCAACGCAGGTGATTAAAAAGAACGTAAAATAAAATTGAAATTAACAAATCTTCAAATATGATCGTAGTTAGCCGATTACTGCATGTAATTACAAGCATTTTCAACTGAGATTAATTTTAATTTAGTATTAAGTAAGAGACATTGGAAATGATATCAAAGGTATCATCTTCAAATGATTGATTATTAGAAATGATTTTTCTTATTCAATAAAACATTTCATATTTAAAAATGTTCAAGAAAGTTTATATTAAGCTGCAAACAGTTTAACGATTTTAATTCTTTTTTGTAATTCATAGGGGTTGTAAAGGAACAACATATTTATATATTTATTCTTAATATTATATTCATAACAGCGAAATTATATATTTCCAAAATTTCAAAAAATAAATTTAAGAACTGCAATTTTTTACAGTTTTTGCAAGATAGCTTATGGTTTTACAATTTAAGGGGGCAAGATAATTCCACTGGGAACTAAAGTGTTCTCTTTGACTATATAGATGATCTATTTTATAAAATCTTCATCCTTGAACATCTTTTTTGGGATAAGATGTGAAGCTTCTAGGGATAAAAGTAACCTAAAATTGGATAAATAACAACATATGAATAAGTGAGTTAATAAATAGTTTTGACAGCAGTTTTTAATCAGCTGTAAAAAAAGATGGAGTTATTTTAGCTTTAAAAATCTCGGTTCAACTTTCATATTATAATGTAGTTTGGCGAATATTCATTTTGGTGAGCTTTCAGTTTAAAATTAGGAAAGAACATGTTAATTTGAAATTTATTTTTCCTTTATAGCTGTTGATTTTAAATTTCTCGCCAAAGTTTGAATTAACAGATTTAAAGATAAGATTTTGTGTTTTATTTCTTCCTGCTGTTGAACTGAACTGTCTTAATACATTGACATCTACAGAAACCAGAAGAAACCTTTGAAATGAAGATGACAAAAGCCGTAATCAGAAGACACTAAATCGATGTATAGAGTCGAAATTATCACAAAAATAAATGAAAATATAAAAAAAAAATCAGTTTCTCTATTAATGAGCTAAGTTAATTAAAAACATAATTTAGTTTCTTGCTCTTTAAGAGTCAGAGTTTGTCAGCCAGTGTGACGCGGGGACAGGGACTGCAGTGAGGATATCTTTAGTGTTCCCCGAGAAAATTCTGAAAATGCCTCACACTAGTCAAATGAAAATCTAGACATCAAATAACCTGTGCCAACAGAAATACAGACTAAATTCTAATTTGTTCTTGCAATGAGGGTTAAAAAATATTAAAGCAAATTCAACACGACTTAAAAAAATATTTCAAGTATATTTAAATTTTTTAAAGAAGATTTATGTTCATACTAGCAAACTTTGATCACGTGATCTTGGATTATCCGATATATTTTCTCACCACTGATCTTATCTCGGAGACCTCATGTTTGACCGTAAGTCATGTAATTTCCGGTTGACCCACGAAGATAAAAATGAAAATGTGATCATCCTCAGTATTATATCTAACATTTCCCACCTTATTTATATTTCTGTGTCCTATGGTTTCGGATGAGATAGGGCCTGAAAAAAAAATCCACTTTTAATTAGTTAGATTCCTTCAATTATATACATGTTATATTCATTGGTAAAGCCTAGGTATTTTTGAAACGATTCTATTATAGTAATAAAAGCAATGAAATTTATAATATCTTATATCATCATGTTTTTTTTTTGTTTTTGTTTTGTTTTTTTGGTTGAGAAAGAAGTAATGTAGTACTTGCAAAATTTGTCATTATAAGAATTAAGTACAGCAAAGGAGATTTTGTTTAAGTATTGCTTTGTATGAAAAGTTTTGATTATATTAATATATTTTTTGAAATTCAATTATTCTATTTATTTTTTCGATGCGTGGATAGGTAAACATTACTGCCTGCTATTCATAAATCTTCTGTGTACTTTCAGAATGTCTGCTTCGAATTCTCTGCCTTAACGAAAGCCCTCGCTTGTGCCAGGATGATCTGACCCCAACCTCAATCTATTGAATTGAACTTCCCGTTAGGCTATTTCAGTCAGACGTAATGAGAAAGGGAAAGTTTTAGTTTCTCATTTTGTCGTCCCCAGCTGCTAAAAACGAAATCCTGAGACAATCTTCAATTACGATCGGGCAAAAAATATAGAGTAGTTTTCTAATTAGACAATGCAACAAATGGTTGCAGGTTGTAATTAGCATAATTGATATTTTGAAATTACAAATTATAATTTAAAAATTTTGAAATAATTTTTGAAGTAACTAATAGTCGAGATCATGTTTTTTTTGTCGACGCTTTTCCAATGAACAGTACATCATACACATAAAAATTACAAGTAAAAATATAAATTTCACCTTGAAAGCCGCCTGGCGGGATGATTGGTAAAAAAACACCGGGATGGTTTTGTATTTAGATTGGACGTAATACATCATCATCATCAATCATTTTCAATCGACTGAAGGTTAAGGGTTCCTCCATTCTTTTTTCGCATTCGGTCAGTAGCGTCTTAGAGCAATAAAAAGCGAATACAAGAAAACATTTAATTCCACCCATTGATTTGCATGGTGGGCGATTTCTTTCTTTCCTCTTATTCCCCGGCGTCAAGCTTAAAACCTACAAACATATAGCAGAACTACATCTACCTACAGTTTTCTATTCGTCTTAGGAACTTCATAAATGGTAATACTTCAATAATTGCCTAAAATACATGACCCATTAGCAAAAGCCTTTTATGAAATTACTTTTGTTATTCCTTTCAAAATCTATTACAGTAGAATTACATTCTTGCCTTTTTTTATTTACAAAATCCAAATGCAGATAAAATTCTATTTTGATTTCTTTTATTTCAGTGTTCTATAAATGATAAAATGCTATGTAAAATATGTTCTTCCATGCACTGAGTTTATAGGCTATTCACTTCTAATTATAAATATCGGAAAAGACAAAAAAAAATCGTTAATTGCATTAAACATGATTGCTTCCTTCACTTCGAAATTATTTATTTCACCCATTTCTCCTTCCCCATCTTCCCGTCAATTACAACAAAATCTTCCGGTTTTAGAAAACACGCCGCTTGAAGCTGTCCCACGTTTCCACATATTGATTTATGAAAATGTAGCAGCAGCGAGAAAATGGAAGAAAGCAGGACAAAAAAAAGTACAAGAAACACGCCATCAACACTGGCATTGATTGCGCACATCGCTACGATTATTATCTTAAGTACCATGATCTCCAAGTCATGAGTAAGAATATGCGTCTTGGCTTTGGCCCATAAAACGTGCCAGTGTCTTAGATTCCGTTTTGATTCAAGTCGCTTCAAAATACCATTACAAAGACGGAATTTGCCAGTCACTGGCACGTGAAATTTCAATTTTGCATTAAGCTGTGGGGCATGTTTATATGATATACCAGCATTGTTATACCAGAAAATATTAAAGAGAACTGGTGTATTGAAAGTTGCTTATCTTCTTTTTCTTTGTTCTCCCGTAAGATCGTCTGAAGATTAGACAATTAGTAAGAGTCAGAGATCTAAATTAATAATTGCAATCCATTTTTGTTTTGATAAGAATCAACAGTACGTTAGCCAGATGTTCTTAAACCTTTTTATCCGCGATGCCTTTCATGTGATCAGGACTGACTATCAGATTAATAGAGTAATGCTTTAAAAAAATCAATTTTTTTTTAATAATTTGATATTCAAATCAAGAAAATCAACTATTATCAATTATTAGTACTACTATTTTATTATTATTATTATTATTATTATTATTATTATTATTATTATTATTGACGATCCCTGAATGAATGATCTAAATAATTACATTCTTTGGAAGTTGATTCATGACAAATAAAAACTGTAACTTTGGATGAAAGTAATAAAAAAACAAGTAAATATAATTTTGTGCTAAAGCATAAATTTAAGGGCGACCCATAATAATAAAAAAAATTTAAAAAATAATAAAAAGAGAAGTGCAATACCATAACGAAAAATAAGAAAAAAAAACCCACACGGACATTGAGAAAAAAAAAGATTAAGAGATAAAAACAAACAAAGATACAGTAGATATGTTTGTCAAAACAATGCCAAATATCTAGAACATGAGGGGACGTAGCCTTGAAAATACCCTACTCCTTCTGTGTTTGGGTCTCCGAACACGATGGTGAAATTCATTTGTCGATCCAACCTTCCATTTGGGAGTTGTTAGGGGAGGACAGACATGGACGAACAGGATAAACCTAATAGCTACTACCTATTTTGGTCGCTTTCACAGTAGCTTCCAAAGGGTCGCAAATAATGATAATAATAGTTAAGAGAGTTGCAAGCAGAAGCAGAAGTATGTGGTATTATATGTATTTATTAGGCCTAACTATTAATCGAATATCTGTCCTTCCATTCGTGCCTTTGTTATCAAGCTAAGAGAAACTAACAACACTGACAAACTAATGCAAAGTTCTTGTTGAAAGTTAACGATCTTCCGAGTGAACGTTATTTGAAAAAAAAAATCTTAGTCATTAATGTCTTCCTTTTCCATCCTAAATTAGTCGATAACTCTTATTATTCCTTTCATCTCAATTTTCAATAGCTTCTAAAAGGATTTCGTATTTCCAAAGTTTTCTGCTGCAGTTTCATCAACTTACTATTTACCGTACGTGTTTACTATCGGGTCTGCGAAAGTAAAATAAAAATGCAGGCATTTAATCATCTTTTTCGTAATGCCAAATAATCAAGTGATTCATTCTGAGCAAATTTCAGAAGCTCAGTCATTAAGTAAATTTATTCATTGCTATATCTTATCACATGCCACGAGCGATACCGGCTATTTGATATAATCTCCTTCATGTCAAGACGTTTAATGTATAAAAAAGTCGAGTGACTTTTTATCCTGAGCCATCGAAGCCAGCTCTTAAGATCAATAAAGCTTGAACACTACAGCTTGAAATATCACGGTATTAGAGCCAGTAAAGGAGGATTTCACTTTCTGCTTGCTTAGTTATGCCCTCGGGGCGTTTGAAAAAGTTCAGAGAAGTCTAATGCTTTACTATTTCTTTTTTTTTTTCCTTCTCCTTTTTTCGAGTCACAAATCTTAAAGATAACAGTAAGTGATCACTAATTAACTTCATTCTAACGACTGAAAATAATAATTTTGCAGAGTTAAAGATTAATAATAATGGTGTTCGTTTTTGGTACTTGGTACAGAAGGAAGCTTCATTTTAAATATCAGTTAATTGATTGACTTTTGTTTGTAAGGAATATGTCTGTAATGGTATAGTTGATGAGGACACAAGGTTCTTATGTCTTTAACCTAATGTACTAATTAAATAACCTAATGTAATTGTAAATTCTTGTAAATTTTAATTGCTTTCAATTAGGATCAAAAACCAAAAAAAGGTTCCGTCTTTCCCTAGAAACGTATTTTGATTAGAATCCATGTTTTCCGTTTCTCCATTAATCAATAAGTTACTCCGTAGGCTAAATAATCCCTAAGATTTAAAAGGAATATAATTCCTCGAAGAGCTAAAACCCTTAGTCGTTCATGCAGCACAGGAAGCTGTTTAGTGGAATAAGCCATTGGTTCTCATATGAATTCAAAACACTAGAAGAATCCGTTTAAAGTTATTATCCCAATTTAGATTGATCTCATAAATTTGATTAGCAAATTGATTGAAGGCTAAGATGATTGAAGTTAATGTCCATCACATCCCATAGAAAGAGAGAATTTTGATTAATATTCATAGGAAATGAGAAAGCTCCATCGATTGTTCCAAGATGAATATATAATATTCGGAGGAGACGACTTATCATTATAGCAGGTGGTGTCAGGAATTGTTTTGAACAATAGCTTTTGCTCATAGCTGAAGGTAGACTAATGAGTTCTATTTATTGTAGAAGTGATTTATTTCTTTATACTGTAACTAGCAAACTTGTTAAGTAAAATTTTTAGTGATCACGTTACCTTGGATTCCGAGGTCATTTTCTCAGTCACATAACCTTTGATCCCTTCCGGACTACCTTTAAGTTCATCTGAATTAGAGGAACAAGTTGTCTTTCATTTGGTCATTTAAATTGGACGGTTTAGAAGTTGACCTTACGCCACGTGACTTTATGTTGACCCACGTCGATGAAAAATAAATGTAACCATCCTCAATATTATATTTAACATTTGACACCTTATTTGTATTTCTGTGATTTATGGTTTCGGAGGAGTAGTGGGGTGAAAAAAAACAATGTTTTCTTTTATATATATAGATTTATTGCAGTCTTGTATATATCGTAAGTTGGCAGCATCTCTCGATACCTAAGCTCTCTCGAAAACAAGTAAATACAATTTTCTGGTACAGCATTTACCAAATTTTTAGCTTTCAATAAAATACAACAATATTCAAAACGACCGAGATATTTTATGTAGCAGATATCTAACCTAAAGTGATTTCTGTCTGATTGATTCGATCTAAGCAAAAACAATAGTTCTTTAAAAAAATTTTGATTTTTTTTTTCCACACATTAATGTTGTAACAAAAGAAACCCTGTTTAATGTGTTTTATCTGTAATTTTATATTTTGTTGAGGAAATCCATTGTTCTGCTTTAAATACGGTAACTTTCTTCTACGTGATATCTAATAACATAAAAAGGTTTAATGAAATGTTTGTTCCTTTGTATTGCGCCATTAACTTTATGAAGGATTTTTACTGTAGCTTCGCTTTTATTTTTTATTTTAGAGCCCAGCAAACCACCTACCAATGTTCAAGTTGAACCGGTTAGTTCGCAGTCTCTGAGAGTAAAATGGAAGGTAAGATACTAACCCTTTTTTTTCATTTATCTTTTTATTTCTTTCATTTAGCTATTGTTTTCTTTGTTTAAACATATTAAAGTTACCAATCTCTAATTAGGAATCTTGAAAAGCTGTTATTTGGAAAAACAATAATAGTATATATTAATAGTTTAATGTAAATTAAAGATTAAGGTTGCTTTTCAATTTGACACTATGTTTTCACAGTCTTTTCAACATACGACGCATATAAATAATTATTCCAATTTATGCACATTACCAGTCATTCTATCCAACAACAGAAGCTAAACTGGAATTTTAGTGATGTCATTATTATCATTTCTTCTTAATAAATTAAAAAGATCTGATTTTTACTTCCTATATTTATTATCCCATTATTTCTTTAATAAAATATTGATATTCTAATCAACAACTTACAGAGGAATTTAACAAATGTAACTGCCTGAAATAAATTGGTATCTTTAACTATTTATTATTATTATTATTATTATTATTACCTATTTATTTTTATTTTTAGTTTCTAATACATAAATCTATTGAGTTACTCTTATATATTGAGTTACTCCTACTTGTTTTGCTATTTTAGTTTTGGTTTAATTTTTGAAATTACATTGACTTTAAGTTTAGAAATAAAAGTAAAAGCAAAAACCACAGATACAGATTGAAATTGTTTTATTATAGGAAGGAAATTCTTTATAACAGTTCATTTTGATTCTTTCGAAATTCAATATTTTTTGTGAGAAAGCCATCTTTGGTCAGGAAGTATGAGAAACCAAAATATAACATTTTGGAAATTTATAGATGATTGAATATCATTTAATTATACAGTATAATAAATACTCAAATCCGCAGACCGTAGGATAGAACATGCATAATAATATTTATATTACTTCCTTAAGTTACTGGTTATTGTGACAACGAAACAGTACTAGAAAAGAAATTTCCGAATTCTTGTTTATTTTTTAAAATCGTTTGAAGAGCACTTCCGAACTTATTTTGTGCTACTCCTTAATCTTAGAAACAAGATGTAAAATGAAGTATTTAGTTCGGAGACAATCTGAATTTCTAGATAGATAACTTTCAATGGTGTGAAGTATGCTAATTCCAAAGCTGAAATATTTTCGAATTACATAATAATATTTACATCAATTCTATGTCGAAAACCTAGTCTTTCACACTATCCACAAATATTTAATTATTTATTTTGTAAAGGGTAATAGTCGTAATATAATATGCATATAATGTCAATTTTGAAACACCTTTACATTCTACTCAGAAAGCAGAATGAAAGTCCGTTAACATTCTGAAAGTGTTTTGATTAACAGAAGCCTTTACATAAATAAAATCTTCTATTTGATCTCATTAATACTGTAAATAATTCTAGAAAAACTAACCTCCATTTTTGAAACCAATATTTCGTCTTTTATTAACTAAAAAGATTTCTTCAGGGTCATATCCATGTATAAAAAAATTGTTTATGTATAAACAAGCCTTTACATGTAGTCATCACATCTTACAGAGCCAATTATGAAGATAAATTTGTTAACATTAAAACTTAAGACATAACAATAACTTTCAAGGTAAAGCATTTTTTAACGTTTACAATATCTTCAAGTAATTCATTTTCTTAGTTAGTAGTTTTAAATATTGGCGTTTTAATATAATTTAAATTGTTGAATTAATTTTAATATTTTCGGAACCATTTAAAATGATATATTTACATCTATTATATTTTCAAATAAAAGAAAAAATATAGATATTTACATATATGCGTTTGTTATGACTTCCTGAAGATTTTGTATGTAACTCGAACAGCATATTAAATATACTTTTTGCATATAAAAGTCATGCCATATTATTGTTGTAATGAAAATTAAATGTGTGTTCTTATTATAAAAATTTATTAGTGCAGAAAATTGATGGAAAATGTTATTAGGAAAAATTTGAAGTAAAAAGAAATTTTGCAAGGAAACCTATATTAAATATTTCATTTTCCAGAATGCGCAA
This sequence comes from Thereuonema tuberculata, assembly GCA_023159025.1. Taxonomy (NCBI): domain Eukaryota; kingdom Metazoa; phylum Arthropoda; class Chilopoda; order Scutigeromorpha; family Scutigeridae; genus Thereuonema; species Thereuonema tuberculata. Next base: position 30,795,452 of record JAFIDM010005346.1, on the reverse strand, counting down.
TATATTTATGCCACTGCGCCATGAAGCGAAACAAGATTATAAAAATTGCTTTCTTAGGGAACATAAGTCTTTTCAGCATATCAAGGGTACCATTGAAAGTAAGGAAAACAAACCGGAGGGGTTTGCAATTGCTTTGCTGCCCTACGAAACAATTACGTTACCCCTTGGATGTCGACATGGTTTGCCCCTCATGTGAACCTAGCAACGACGGCTCAGGGGTGTAGATGTGAGTGTGTGCAAAATGTTTCTGTAATCTGCGTGCAGTGCCATTAACTGGAACGGTGATGGTGGGCGGTAGCAGCCCACGGACCAAAGAGATTCAGTTTCCTACGTACTGTTTGCTTCGCGTCGCCTCCCTAATAGGAATCAAATGGCCTCGCCGAAAACTCTCGCACCTCGTAAAGCCGAGAAATTGAATAGGATCTCGTTTTAGCGCCAAATCTCACAGGGAATGGGGACAATGCGGATTCTTCTCTGTCGTCATTGGTTTCGGCTGTGGACCCATAGCCCTATTGTCCTCTGCCTACCAATACCTCCCAAAAGAAATTGCTTCGAATTCCACTGTTCACACTGCAAATCGATGTGTTTCTCGATTTTCATCACTTAAATGTACTCCTCTGATAGTATCACAAGTTCTTTCTCGTTTTCTAATGACTCTGCGCCATTTCTATTTTCTTCAACTTTCCTGATGTTTTGAAAGTAACAATAGGTTTCCTCTTAAAGATAATGCTACTTGAAAAATTCTACATTTTAAAAACTTCCGTTAAAATTGTTTTGGATTGCCATTATATTGAAAAGATTGTATTTATTGTTAAAGTGAAATATCTTTAACACAAAAATTATTTCTGAACCTTTCCATCATTTAATGTTTAAATCTCTGATAATGAATACAGTCGATTAAAATATTTTGAGCGTCTTCTTGGACTCTCAGGTTTTCTTCTATTGTTATGTAGAAATTTATGTAAATAAGTTGATATATATAAAATTGATGATGAATTTGGTCAACAAACAATCGCTTTTAAAAGCATTTGCAATAACTTAAAAATTGCAGTTTCATAAGGAAAATATATTTGTCTTCATTCATTAGTTAAGAATATATTCATTAGGAAGCCGACTTAAACCTGGAAATAATCTCAGTTCTTGCAGATACTTTTAAAGAAAGTCGTACTATATAGACCAGATTTCTCACTATTAGAGAATCCAAACTATAGTGAAACTGATCCTTTACTTGTAAACATGCTTTTATTATAGCAATAGAAAAAAATATCTATTGCGTTATTCAAGATACTTCAAAAAATCTGTGAATGTTATCATCATTACATTCGTGACATATTTACATTAAAATTTATTGAAAAAAAGCGAAGACTTCTTCTGGTGGTATCAGAGGACAAGAAACTAATTTTCTTTCCTCTACATTTCACAAGGATTACAAAATAAGAACTAAAAATAAAACATTTTCGTACACGAGTTTACAATTGAAATCATATCATATTTACTAACATAGTTACGATAACAATTAACATGTTAACAATAATGATATTTCATAAATAACAATAAAAATAATACTAACATTACTTGCATTACATCATTAATATCCAAAAACGTTACTTTTCCATAAATTCTTTAATGTAACCAAATGATGCACTATTCATTTTCAGAAACTTATCGTTATTAAAACAATTTTTGCTATTCATTGAATCATTTACTTGATTCGATCATGAATCTGTCCTTTTCTTCAGAAATTTGGTATTCAATTTTGATAATTTGAACCGGGTTGTGTCCTCGTTCTTCGTAGTGATCTGCCCAGTCAGAAATTTTGTATTTTTTTATTCTTAAAACTACTATTTTCAGCCAATCCCTCCCTTAAAGTCCTACCAGTACTTCCAAAATAGACGCCTCCACAATCTTTGCAAGTCAGACTAGCATTTTTGTTTTACTTTAAATCCCAATGCTACCTTAATTACTTTGTTAAAATGACTGATTTCTTCTTTCTGTTGTTTCACTTTTTTTTCTTTCATTAAAATATTCATTAATTACATTAGTTAGCAGTAACAGAGGATGAAAGGTTATGGTCAAGTGAAATTAAGAATGTGAAGGAAATTTTGGTAAATAATGACTACCCAAATTCATTCATAATCAATATGATATGAGTATTTTAAAGAAAAAAGTGAAACTACAAAAAGAAGAAAACAGTAGTTTTAGCAAAGTAATTAAGATACCATTAGGATGTTTAGTAAACAAAAAATGTTCGAGATGTTTGTAAAGTATAAAGAATAAACAATATTCGATTAGTTTTTTTATAAAAGTAACAAATTGTTTAAACAGAAGAAGGATGAGAACATGTTAAATAAAATGGGGATTGTATATAGTCCGACTTGCAGAGATTGTGGGAGCGTCTATTTTGGAAGTACTCGTAGAACTTTGAGGGAGAGATTGGCTGAACATAGAGCTTTTAGAAACAAAAAAAAAAGTAGAATGTCTGACTGGGCAGATCACTGTGAAGAAGGACAAAATCCAGATCCAACTGTCAAAATTGAATGCGAAATTTCTGAAGAAAAGGACAGATTTATGATCGAATCATGTTTGATAAATAGCAAAAATTTCTTTTAACAAGGATAAGTTTCTTAAAATGAGTAATGCGTCATTTGGTTATATTAAAGAATTTATAGAAAAGTAAGTTTTTTGAATATTAATGATGCAATGCAAGTACTGTTAGCATAGTTATTATTGTTATTTATGAAGCATCATTATTGTTACTGTGTTAATTATTATCAATATTAGTGTGTTAATTGTTATCATTATTGATAACTATGCTAGTAAATATGATAGTTTTCAATTGTTAACTCGTATACGAAAATGTTGTATTTTTAAATTCTTATTTTGTAATCCTTGTGAAATGTAGAGGAAAGAAAATTAGTTTCTTGTCCTCTGGTACCACCAGAAGAAGTCCTTCGCTAAGAAGAACGAAATATTGTGGCATTCAAAGAGTATTATAGTATTAATAGGATTACAAAAAGTAATTATTTTACAATATACTCGTATATAAAAGATGCTGATGAAAAGAATCCAAATGTAGGAGTTAGATTCTAAATCGAATGACTCTTAATCAAAGTCATGTAATGTAATGTGGTGAGCGTGGGTGGCTTGACAGCCGAGCACCGTGACCTCAAAGATCTATGGTGCTATCCCACGGAAATAAGGACAGACGAAGAAAAAGACTGAGAAACGATGGTGGGAGAAATGCAGGGGAAACGGGAGAACCCCGGGAAAACTTGCCCAGCGCGGATCGCCACCATCAACGAAACCCTCATGGGAACCGAACCTCGGTACTCAGAGGGGAGAGGCCAGTATCTTAGCGACAACGCCAACCGCGCGGCTAATCAAAGTCATAGACGGATCCAAGAAGGAGTTACAATTGTAATCATATTTGGTAGAAACACTTCCCGATCATGGGGAAGATATTGTGGAGCTAATAAAAATTACTTCAAAAATTTGCAAACCATTAGCAAAGCTGTTGTATTAAGGCTGAAACGACAAAAAATATATGATCCAGTGTTGGTTAAGATTTATATGCCAAACAGATATTCTTATATTGACCAAAAATGCAGCTGTTATCATCACGACACTATTATGTAAATATAATGTTGAACTATTTATTTGGTCACTTCCAAATGTCTACATGTTCAGATGCACCCAATCACATCATTCAGAAACTACAGGCTTTGAATGAATACTTTTTGGATCATTCAGTACTATTATTATGACTTTGCTCTGATTTCCATGAATACCATTTTTGGAAGTAAGATTGAAAATTAAAATTGGGTCCTAACAATCAGTTTTTCAAACGAGTGGCCCATTTGAAAAATAAATCTGCATTTTTTTAACGACCCCTTACAGAAAGTTGTGAAGCGGGAAGCTCTTAAAAAGGTTCTGTACGTCTGGCACCATTTATACAGCCCAAATTGTAAGTCGTTCAGACATGTGTGATACTTTACGGAAAGTCTGTGACTTGTAGAAGTGGGGAGAAATTGGAGTTCCCGGTCTGCTACGCCTTCCGGCTTTCCGTGCTCGAACATGAAATATGCCGCCACATCTACTGTGGAAACTAATAGTCAGACAGACATGACTGATTCCTTATTGGAACCCTTATAACTTTTAGAGATGCAAAAAATTACGACCTCCGGTCTGCGGTCACTTCCTGCCTCGCAGGAAGTGGCCAAAAATGAAATATGCAGAGGTTCACTACTGTTTCGTGTACTATATGAAACCAGTTTATTCCTTGTTTCCTCTGAAAAATTTTTTGAAACAGTAGAATTTTCAGTTACATTTTTAGGAATTTTCTGAGATACATGAAATGTTTAATTAGACTACAAATTAACAAAATATTCAAAAAGGAATACTGAAATAATAATATAATATACTAATAAATGATACAGTTGTAGCGATAATAAAAATAGTATAATCACCAAGAAACGCACAAGAATCGATGGCAGATAAGTACAATTTAATAAAACCTGATCATAAATTTTATTTAGCTGTGATTAAAAGTATCTCTCAAATATTACCATTTAGAATTTATTTAAATATTCGAATGTAGATGTATGATTAGTTATAACTAAAAGTGGTGTTGTGCTTATCGTAAGTGCGTGAAGTTTCCATATAATGATTGAAATGCCCAAGAGCTAAAAACCAAACATCGATCTGCCGGTGAATCATAATAATGAGTAAACAGTCATTCGTTGCGGATATTGCACTGTAAATATTGAAATGCAGATTTATTAGTTAGCTTTTTTGTAGAACATTAGTCTGTCTGTGTAAGAGCTCAGCTTAATGTAAACTATACGTTTTTCTTCCTATCTTTATTGCATTAGATCATTGTTCTCCTGCTAGAACTAGAATTTAAGTTAATGAAAGAAAATTGTAATTAAACAGAAGTCAAAAATTTAAAACGAGAGTTAATTATTGAGTTCAAAAAATTCTGATATACAAAAATTGTTTAATTTATATCAGCATTTGGATAAAGAAACAAATCTTTCCTTTTTAAGTACAATAAATTCAACAAAGCTTTGAAACTTCGAATTTTCAACATTTTAAAAATTTTTTTTAATATATTAGCCCATCTTTCTTCGCAAAAGAATTTCCTACCTCTATTCTTTGTTTTTCCTTTTGTTTTAATTCAGATTTTGAATGAAAGTTCTAAAATAAATTTGTGAATATTGGAAAACATTGAATAAAAACTAGAAATGCTACGAAAATGTGATGATGTTAATAAAATATTTTTACACGTTTTGCGTTATTAGATTTTAGCTGCTGATCGAATATTCGTTTTTCGCGCTGTCATGTTGTGCGTCGTCACGCACAACTGGCAATCAAATATTTGCGGTCGGATGTGCATAGACATCGACAGCCATCGAAAGGAAATAAGAAAAGATGTCCTCCCACGCAAGAAACCGACTTCTATTCATAATAGTTGAAGACGGCGTATGTCTAAGAGCATAAATCACCACAGAAAATGCTTTGATGAATACTTTAAAAGAATTCATAATTATAATTTTTATTTTGTTTTGATGTATAAATTAGATCATTGTGTTTGGACCTGAGTTTCATCCACCTTAATTACTTTAGCATATTTTTCTCAGGAAAATAGACTATTTCGTTCTCCCCTCCCTGATATTCAAAACGTTGTTATAGTCACGTTGTTTTTAGAGCTTTTGTCACAAACTTTTTAGAGCTTTTATCACAAACGTTTTAGAGCTTAATTTAGGGCATTGGTTTAACTACAAATAAGTGACAAAAAAGTCGAAATCTGTTCAAGGGTTTTTAGGGGGGGGGGGGTGCCTTAGAATTGGCGCGAGACTCAAAGTTGTGACGTGGATAACTGCCGAAAATTTTTAGCTTTTGAACTAAAACACTGACGGGTGCTACATACACTTTAATTGTAATTCAAAGAAATCGGATCATTCGTTTCAAAATGGCACCCAATAAAAATGTCCACTTTTTGAGGTTTTTTTTTATCTTCAAAGCGTTATACACACGTTTTTTTTAGAAATTTTGCCACGAACTTCATAGAGCTTTTTCTTAGAGCTTTTACTTTAACTACAAATAAGTAACAAAAAAGTCGACATCAGGCAGGGGCTTTTTGGGGGCGGGGCTTAGAAGTCTGTCGTGAATAACTGCGAAAATTTTGAGCTTTTCATCTAAATCTTTTGTGGATACTAAAGATTTAGTACCCCCAATCTTTTGTGGATGTTAAAGATTTAGAGTTCCATAACGGAACTCTAAATGGTATTATCAATTACTATTCACAAATCTCAAAGTGGTTATCCTTTGGGAAATACACTTACCGTGGTGAATGCGCTGCCGAGATATTTTAAACAGGAACATAGATTGCTGAAACTCGATAAGCATATTTATGACTAAGGTTATCTGCATTTTGTAATTGAAAAATTATTTCTTTCGAAAAAATTATTTAAATTATTATGCCTAAGGACAATGTCGTGTTTTTAAAGCAACTCAACTGTTGTGGTGTGATTGAATGAAGAAAGATTATTAATAGGAAATAAAGAAACGAATGCGATTGACGTAGGGGAGGTGTGTCATATTAATGGTCCCTTTTATAATGATTTTATGAACAGTGCACAGCCTATTTGTAATCATAATTTGCTACGTACAAAATTCAACTTTACTGATGTACTATATTTTGATTGTATGTCGGGTCATACATTATGAAGATGCCAAGTTTTCGATTATTCTAGGGTCATTAAAATTTGGTAGCAAGTTATTTCCAAAGAAACAGCAAGTAAGCAGTTCGGTTACTCTTTTTCATCAGACAACTAAGTTCATTCAACTTTTAAGTTGCCGAATGGCGTGTTCCAGCGATAGATTAATCATCTTGAATACACTATAGAAAGTACTGGAATCAATCGGTCGCTGTTGACATTGACTTCAAATATACATTAGTGCTTCATTGCTCAGAGAGATTTCGAAAGGTCAGATAAGTTATTTACGATGTACAGTCTTCAATGGATGGAGTTCAGATGTAATCGCTTAGGTCGTGTACTCACCGAAGAACTCCCATGGGCCTGACTACAACTGCACGTCTCTCAGAAGCACGCGTTCGAAGAAGTAGCCAATCGAAAATATACAAGAAGACGTTGATTTTCTTTTTCGGTGTAGACACTGAAAAATACACTTATATTGTTTCTGATAATTGTAATTCAAAACAATTCCAAATCAAATATTTAATGATTTCTCAAAAAAAAAAATATTTATCTAAATAAGCGTAATGACAATGTAAATTAACTAATAAAATTTGACAGAAAAGCTAGGAACATATTTATAAAGGTAAAGTTAAAACCAAAAATTACATGATAATTTGGAATCTTTAAATTAGAAGATCCAGCAAAGATACCAAAAATTGTAACACAATAGGGATCAAAATTCTTTTTAAGAATTCATAATTCTTTATTTTTTTCGTTATAAGCATGATAATTTATGTTTGTATCTAGCTTTATTTGTTAATATGTTTTATCTGTTTATGCTAACTACACGTACTTTAATGATAATATTCATTTTATTTCTAATGGATAAGAAAACGTTAATTCTGATATTGTTAAAGAGATATATTAACACATCTATTGCAGCCCAGATTTGTGACTGTGTGTCTTCTGCGTAACAAATTTAATTCTAGCATTCTATCATCTTATTTGGTAAAACCATTTATTCTCCCAAAAAATTCCGATAATGCTTTCTTTATTTTTTTTAAGCTCATTCTTTAAATATTGTCAGTCACAAAATGCTAATAGCATTACATTTTTGGATTTTCGTATTCATTAGGATTTGATAACATTCAATTTAATTCGTTTGTCAAGAGATACTTGTAATGTTTAGTGGAATTTCCTTAAATATACATTGAATAATTTTTTATTGAAAACAAGATCTATAGCTTCAAATCCCCAAAATCTTCAACAAAGACACTAATGATCGAATTTTCAGGCCTAATGACAAAGTGTCAACAGTAAATTCAAAATGTATTTCATTTATTTAAGTTAAAAATTTCAAGAAATTTTAAAAATTCTGTTTTCAGTGAAGTAGCTAAGTAATATAAATTGTAGTTTATAGAACATAACAGATTTGAAACGATGAAGAAAAATACCGTTTCAGTTTTAGAATTTTTACTAAAATTTTTGACGGATTATCGACTTTGTAAAAGTTGGAATGAAAATATAACTAAACTTACTAAGATTTTGATAGAATTAAATTTTCGTATTTACTAATAATTCAGTTAATACGATTTAGTTTAATTCACCAGTCTTTAGACGTACTTCATGCTACTAATTATTGATATGAAACCTTTAATATCATAGATAAACCCTATAATTGCATTGTTAGCAGTTAACATTTACCCTTAACTTAATTCGAATAGTTTGTCGAATAATAATTGCCAATGATGTATAGAAGGCAAAGAAAAGGGAGAAATATAAAAGAAAATAAAAAAATACGAAGATCCAAATCAAGAGTGTTGTTGCTTTTAGATTGGATCACTTAAAAATGTTTAGAACATATTTATATTTCATTCATCTGCTCATCAGGAAGCAGATGGGGACTCATATCGTAGAATTGCTTTGGTTTCTTCACCCACAAATGTTACATTCGTAAATGAGATCAGAGTAAGTTCTTTTAAAATGACTCATCTGATGAACGTAGTTAATCTATAGTTAACTATAGTCTATATAACTATAACTATAGTTTATAATACTCACAATCGACAAGTCAATTACTTATAAATAGCTGAAGAAACTATTCGCTTTTAGAAAAGTGAGTTTGGGCGTGATTTCAATTAACGTTCCTCTCCAAAGTTAAAAAAGTCAACTACTTATTTTCTGGATTAATACTTCCTTAATTACAAGCCTCTTTAGCATCAGAAGAGTTATTAACAAACTCGTGATAACAGACCTGTCGAAAGTACTTTGTTAGGTCTAATAAGCGAGTCAAATATAAACAATAAGACAAACATTTTTGTAGAAGTCATTTGGATCACACATCCAAGAATAACACTAAGTGCAAAAGATTTTGAGTAAATATGGCGAAGCACGGCTGCGCATAAACTTACTTAAATCATTTTAAAAAGACTTCTTAAAATGAATGCTGAAAATTTGTATGATTATTAATGAAGACATCTTAAGCGTTCTTTCTAAGCACCTGCTGCCATTAATTTCGCTCTTAATTGATGTCGTAACCTTTCTGTGAACAGTACAGTATCCTGAGGATTCAGAAAGCTGTTAATGGATTTGCTTACAGGTTTTCTATACAAAATCTGCTGCAGGTATTTGTTTATGTTTTTTCTTTTTCTCTTTATCGAATGGAGGCATCCAGTCTTGTGTATCTTTTATTTAAAGCTTAAGGAAATTTGTTGATTCGTTTGAAATTTAAATCGATCGGTTTTTGAGGAGACCCGGTTGAGATCCAAGTGATAATTGCTTACCAACCCTAATTCTACAAGACACAAATTCTTATACATGTACTTCGAAGTCGCTTTTGTTTGTTTTTATGCTTTGTCTTGGGATGAACTCGTCTATTAACGACGCCGAACAAATAAAGACAGAAAAGCCTTACAACAACGCTCTCCAATTAGAAGCTGATGTCCCCTGTGGTTTCCTAATTAATAGGAATCCGCTGCTCACATACATGGCTTAGTCACCATTCGATCCACCTCCTTCGTCCTCCTTGTAATAAATTAATAACATGAAAGGGAAGTGAAAGTATTGAACTTTGTGTTAACAAGTAAAATGTCCATCTGGTGTCAGCCTCAATTAATTGATGTCAGGAGGCCATAGCTGACTGAGCATTAAGATAGGAAATAATAAAGGGATTATGAAACAACAAAGTGATCAGGAGATTTGTGTTTTATGCTTGAAGAAAACTCAGGTGTTAAGTTTTCCTCGAACAAAGCCATGAACTTATCACAACTTTGCAGGTTTGTAGCTTAAATTACTGAACAGAAACCTCAGAATTGTGGCTTTCAATTTCTATGTTACTCAACAAAGATATCTGGAAGTTGCAGTCTTAACTTTTGTTTAAGTCATGTATTTCCATTCCTGAAATTCTGTCACTTTTTCTCATTCGATTTAGAAATCATTCAATAGTCCATTGAAAGAGATTTTAGATTGGCTAGTATGAAATGCTTTCACCGAGTTATTAAAATCAACTTATTAAAATCATAACGTATCTCCATTTTTATACTAACCTATTCCTAAGCTGCCCTTCGAGTAACATATATTTATATAAACTGATACATTTATTTTGATTAATAGAATGTTCATTTCCCACTTACTATTTTCATAATATGTTATATAAACTTACTACGTTCATTTAGTTTAAAGCAGCTATGTGAATTTATATAAAATTAATTTTGACACAAATCTGCTTTTAAAACTGCTTTCTAGAAAACATTTATTAGATATAAGATTTCAATTCCAGGGGAATTATAATAATGATAAAGTGACAATAGTTCTTTTTCAACTTATTAGCTGTATTAAAGTAAATTACTAACAAACATAACATATTACATTAAATAATCTACATAACATATTACATTAAATAATCTACATAACATATTACATTTAATAATCAGTAATAAACATTAAATTTCAAATAAAAGAAAAATAGCAATTTTGTATTTGTTAGCCTAATTAACAATAAATTAATTGTATTGAACCAACATAATTAGTCTAACAAATATGAAATTGTTATTTTTATTTTATGTGAAATTTAAGTTTATTACTGATTATTAAATGTAATATATTATGTTGATTATTTAATGTAATATGTTACGTTTGTTAGTAATTTACTTTGTTACTTTTCGATTATGTTTCCGATTATGTTTGTTAGCTGTATATGTAGATACGTATTGACTTTGGAATTGTTATAATTAAAACGCCTATAAAAGAAATGTAGTGAAGGGTAAAAATAATGTAACTGAATTTAACAATGAAGTATGTTTAACTATAGACGTCAATTGATGGATAGCGTAGCCACAGATCTAACCGCTGCCACCTGGAATTTGATTACACTTTTTTTTTTGTGATTACTGCTTTGGAAGCGATGATGCCTATTACAACGATATTGATCATTGAGATTTTACTGATATAATACAGATTAGATCTACCGATCGATCTTAAGAAAATCACAGATCATTTAAGAAGATATTCGGTTTAAAGAGTTCGGCTTTAAACTTCTTTCAGTTACTGATTTACAACCTGATGTTCTCCTATTGAATCGTGATGTTACAAAGATTCGCATTAACTCCAATTGTTATAATGAACCAGATATTATGGTATTATGGTATATTTGGAATCAGTACACTTTGATCCAGAATTTTGGTTTTTCGACTTACACTTCATTAATCGCGTATAGAATGATGAATGATAAAGAGTGTACAAGCTTGTTTAAAGTGAAGGAACTCCCATTTAATATGTTGTTTTTCTTCAACCTGCGCAATATATTTAGTAACGCTGCATTACTAAAAAAAATCACTATTTTAAGCTTGATTGCATAACTACAAATAATTTCATTTTAATAGGTTTATTTCATTTATGAATTTGTGGCCTATTAATTGCTGTAATCGGATTGTAATAAATTTCATATGCTTCTAAACTTATTTTCAAACTTAGTGATGATAAGGTATTGCTTAAATTAACTAATGTATTTAATATCATCCATTGACGTATTAAACATTAATAACTACTTGAAATTCATATCGAATTTAATCAAATTATGAAAAATTTAAAATCATATTGAAATTAAATGGTAAATGACATTGAATTCTTTTCGAAAAACCTTAAAAATTGAATTTTCGGAAATTGTTAATAAAAGTTTGCTCTATTTACATTTAAAGTGAAATAATTTAATTGATTAATTAATACATATAATTATCTCTGAATATTATAAAATCATTACATAAAATATTCGGAAGTAAAATTTAATTGACTCTTTCTTAGTCTTAGTTAATATCTTAGAAAATAAAAAAAAAATTGCTACCTCACAGTAATAGCTGAATTTGTAAGCGGAGACTGGATATCTTAATTTTTATTTTATATTTTTAATTTTCCTTTATTCTTATTATTTTTATTTCATATATATATATATATATGCCTAACTTCGGCCACTTTTTGGAATTATCGTAATAAATTCAGTGTTTCTTCCCCGTTTTGCAACTAGGCATTGTTGTCCTTGGTATCAACCACTGAAACACAAAACATATTGTAATCTCTTGTATCATTAACCACTGGCTCAAGGTACAAGACGCAGTTGTGGCCCGAGGTACACAAGTGACTATATTTCAACAAATATGGGTACCTGCACTCTACTATTCAACCAAAATACAAGGTTTCATCACCATTGTATTCATCGAATAACGGAGATTCCAACGAATATACAATAAACAATACTTGTGTATGGGAGTTAAAAGTTAACTCTTAATCAATCGGGGGCGAACGATTTTATCTTTGACTTGTAAAAATAACTTTTTGCTCTAGCATATCTAATCCTTACATAAATTCGAGCAAACGCAATCTGATGGTCAATTACTTTACATAGTTCTACGAGAGATCAATAGATCCTAGATGGTCCAAGATACACTAAGGTCTTGGTACAACAAGTCTCCTCTACTGTCGAACTAATCAGCTTCTATGAGGTTGGAAGACATTCAAGGGATCGCAAAAAAAAATTATATCGTCATTTTTTGTTTTTTGTTTGCACTCAATAATGTTAATCGGACAATTTTGATTGGTATTCCTACTGGTCTGATTTGCTTTCGTTGAATATTAGTGATTAAACTACAATGTCTGAATGAGTTCCCTAGTCAAACATGCGAAACAAAAAGAGGTTCTGAATCACATTGTAGCAAAGGAATTAACAACCTATTTCATCGATCTGTTTCATTTCATGAAATGTCAGAATTCCTGAAGTTCATCAGTTGATGTTTAATTAGAAGGTTAAATGCTTTTTTACAATTTTCATTCCCAATATTGAAAATTGTAACGGTACACAAGCAAGAAGTACGTTTAGAACTTTCACTAAACTTACAATTTTAAAAGATTCCAAATTTTAGTTTGTTTTAAAATATCGTTTACAGAATTTCATGAAAATCCATTGTTTCAGATCATCAAAGGACTCCATTATGCACTGTATATTAGTTCAACCGCTTTTCTCAAACCTAAGGGCGATGATTCAAAAGTTTGGTGTCCCTTTTTTGGGATATATTTCACAAATTTAATAAAATGTTAATGACTTTGATCGAGTTAATCTAACACTTTTATCATTTCCACTTTATTACTTTGCTTTTATCTCTATCTTCGACGACTGGTGGAGACTTCCGGAAAGGATTTCAGTGAACGTGAGATAAATAATAAATAATGGACATATTTGTGAGAGTTCAAACGAAATAATTATGACAAGAACTCCACATACCTCTTTATAGTATTTGAAATAGATTTATTGAAAATGCTGTAAATTTCAAATTTTCGAGAAGTTTAACTCGTCTTCTCTTTTTCAAGCATATTAATATGAATGAAATATAAACAAAACAAAACAAGGCAAAAATAGTTAGAAGATTAAACAAATACTAAAACTCGTGAATCAAATAATTTCGTTATAAACAAACCATAACAAGAAAACAAGAATAAATAGCAAGAATAAAAACATCTTTGTTTATAATTATTTTCACAGCACGTTAAATTTATTACTCAAATAATTTTGTTATATAAAAATATATCAATAAGAAATTATTTAATTATTAAAAACAATGAAAATAAGATAATATGACACATAGAAAAATTTTTAATAATTAAAAACGTCAATTGTTGCTTTGTTTTTACTATCTGTTTAATTATAACAAGAAAAGGCAAGCTACCATTCGTGAAGATTTGAGTAAATGAGTTTTTGAAATTTCATAATTTTTAGCAAGCTTAAATTGATTGTTAAATCAAACTGCTGATATTTTTAATTGCACACAGTTCTCTTGAGCTGCTTTTCAGAAATATTTCTTAAAGTTCAAAAACAACCTATATCGGAAAAAATATTTTTTTTTCCACGACCTACTAAACCTAGCTTTTAAAATTCTGAAGATTTTCTGTTCTTCTGTGTTTTACGAGAAATATTTTCACAGATATGAAATACAGATGGCTTTTAGAATTTGTAATACATTGGAAATGTTTCCTATCGTGAACTAATATGAAAATGGCATGATAGTCACATAAAACCTCATATTAAAACCCTTAAAATATAAATCAATTTATCCCTTATCGTTTGAAACAAATAGAGTAAATTAGTTAGCTAAGCGGAGCGAAGGTAAATCTTCCTAAACCTCAATTTCATTAAAATACGATATTAACTTCAGGAAAAATTCGTAGTGTAAAATAAGGATTTATAGGATTAGGTTAATTTATTGCCCCAAACCGAGGATTATGAATATTCGATCGAATGAAAGCAAATCTGTAGAGGGTTTTGTTGCGATGAGAAAATTTAAATTTTTTAGCTAATCATTTTAAATTAATTTTTCATTATTTTCCTCAGATTATTATTAAAACGATCAAAAATGAGAAATGGGATGGAAGAAGAAATGTTATGATTGTGTTCTACAGAATTGATTACTTCTGAATTTAAAAACAGATGAAGTAGTTGGACTCTGAATTTTATAAAATCCAACTGGAATGCTTTATTCATAACGGATCTTGGATCCCTATGATTTAGTCTAATTTGTACCAAATGCAGAAGAAGTTTTCACTGGAAGAGAGGTTAAACTAGGGTAACCAGACGTCCCGATTTTGGCGGGACAGTCCCGATTTTTAACAATTTGTCCCGCGTCCCGCGGCGTTTTAAAAATGTCCCGATTTTTTTTGTGGTTAATGAATTCCTTTTTTTTTGGTTGTTGAACCTGGAGATTCCTTTTTTTTTTTGGTTGTTGAACCTGGAGATTCTTTTTTTTTGGTTGTCAAACTAGAGATTTCGTTTTTTTTTTCCTTTCCGGTCTCCCCCCCCCCCCCCGGTCAATGGTGTCCCGCTTTGCCAATGTAAAAATCTGGTCACCCTAGTTAAACCTATCAATTTAGTCTGCTTTAGTCTCCTGGAATCCACTAATGGTGATTTTTTTTTTAGGCTGTAAAATAATATCAGAGAATAGAACATAACAGTATCATATTTTCATTTACAGTGTAACTGATATTTAAATTTACGAATATATCATGTATTTTATAAAAACAAGTAGTATGGTGTGTCGTGTGTAGAGGATTACTGCTGTACTTTGAAGATGGTTATTAGAATATTTTTTTTTTTTTTACCTTACTCCAAGAATGTAGCCTGTAAGGTATCTTACGTTTTGATCTTCCTGTTTTGAGGACTCCAGAGGAGTTTTTGAAACCGAAAAGTAATTTTAAGCATTAATTCTATTGCTTTGCTGAATTGATATCATCAAAGACTTATCATGTAGCGACAAAAGATGAAACTATACCAAGATTGACGTTTTAACATGATAATAACCTTTATCATGTGAGCTTATTATGCAAGTAATGCAGTAGTCGCACAGTAGCTGAAATGAAGATGGTAATCAACGACCGCTGTCTTATGCAGGGCAAATAAAAGCAAATAACAGGAATAAAGGGGTGTACAATGAATATTTCCTACCCATTAATCCCTTGATAAAATTTTATTCTAAAACTTACGGTAAATATTTCAGTTTCTACATGGACTACTACCAAAACTTCTTCAAGTATATTGGGCCGGTTTTCCGGTGTAAAATATACAAGAACTATACTGAAATATACCACCTTATTAAGCACTTTTACCTATTTACCTTGTTGAGCGTGGAGAACAGCAATTCGTCTTGGCATGGATTCAACGATATGCCGGAAGAAACATTACGTTTCTTCTTATTTCCTCCCATATCTGTTCAGTATCAACGAAAACTAGTTGCCGTATTCTTGGAAGCATAAATCCATTGTTTCGTATTGATATAGTGATGTTCACTGGAGCCTCCTATGATTCGCCGACAACATTGGTACCCGACGTGATCGTCAGCTGTTATATCCCATTCGAAACACGGTAGGATGCGTGATTCCTTCTGAGATGATTTTCTCCATACCAATATAAGAGTTCAGATGTGATTTGTTTTTGGTTGTGGTCTTCTGTTAGGTTCCAGGATTCTCGCCATTCTTTGAGTCCTCTGATCCACAAGCGACTTTCTTTCATATGAAGCATCCATCCTTGCGCGTTTTTTGCTTTTCGTTCCACTCCCGATAAATCCTTGAAACATTATTGAAAATAATATCTGAAAATCTCAGGGTCACTAAGATCCTAAGATCAAACGTTTGCAGGAGAGCTGTTCAATCCAGCTCGATAGTTAACTATAGTTAACAACAACTATAACACCACTTTCAAAGTCAAATCAGTAGCCTTTACCACTAGGCTATGGCGATTTTTTTTTTTTTTGCCAAAATCATACTTAAACCTGCTGTCGCTTCAAGCTCCGCGAACCCAGCCGATATTTGTCGTTCAATTCCGTCATATATGCTTGGCAAACTTGGTCTTTATAAACAGGAGGGTAGAACACGGTTATGTGTACTGACCGAGAATCCACCCAATTAGAATGAAGGATTGAAGCACGTCACAGGTAGCATCATTCGTACTTTGATCCGCTGACAGTCCTCCATTCAACTGCACTGAAAACCATCAAATTGCCAACGACAAAATGATCATTCGATAGATAACAATCTTTAAACTGAAATATTTTAATCATATACACCGAAATACGCAGTAAACAAAAGAAGAAATTTCGAACGATATTGAATGATGTTGTGTCTGTTTCTACTCTGAATCAATCAGCGGGAAGATTTTGAAAGTCTTGAATATGATAATTATTGCAGTCTTTCATACGACAAAATTCATATTCACAAATTAAGAGAAATTTAGTAATCCTGTATTTTAAATACTCTGATATACGTATTCTGATGCATAAAATTAATGTATTTAAATGTAAATTTTATTTCTTTTCTAAATATAACCTCAATACTGTGATAATAATTTGTAATTGCTCTGCGTGGAGAGATAAAGTGGAGACCAACAGTGTTACGAATGTGCATGACGTCACGACTGACGTTCTCCAATGTTTCACTCTAATTGGTTATAGGGAGATAGAACGCGGAGCTTGTCTGAGTGAAGTACGTTTGAAAAAAAAAATCTGCCAGACCGAAAGACAATTATCGCTCGGGACTGTCGCACATAACTAAATTTCGAACGACAAGTGGGCTTTGTATATCCTGTTGAAAAGACCCATTTATATTATATGATGTGATGTCCATAATATAAATATAATCTTATTGAATACAGCTGGAAACTGTGTTTGAATTCAGGGATGGAGAAGCCTCTAAATGATAAACCTTTGAATGACAAAGGGATGAAAGAAAGATATGCACTCTCCAACGACTGGAACTTAAAACACAGGACATCATACAAATTTTTTTTAAAAATTAAAAAAAAAACTATAATGAATATATTATTAGAAATTTATTGAGAAAAAAAACAATAAATTAGATTTTTATCTTGTATAAAACTTGAACTATCTAATTATAATTATTACACATTCTTGCTTCATAATCTTGAAACTTAGTATTTGAGCGTAAACTGGATCTCTTTACTATATTCTTATTTTAATATAATTTGTCCACTCCAGTCGATTTCTTTCTCTTTGTAAATAATCCGCTTTAAAAATCAAAAGAAATTTCTATTCTGAATGGTCAAAATGGTAATGAAAAATGCCATATTTCTTTCTTTCTTTTTTTACTCCTAAAGTCAAAATGAAAAATAAAAACGGGATAAATCTTTTTAATTCCGATGATAGAATCTATTACATTTATAAGAAAGATAATGTGTTTGTCGTCCTTCAATTCATTTAAATTTCGGACACTAGGACCATAAAACTTTTAACACATTGTTAGATGTTAATGGAGGGATGTTTCGACTCGGTCTGCAACTTTGAACATTTAATAATGGTTAATTTATTAGAGAACAGACATGTTAATTAGAGGAAAAAAAGAATGATATTTTTTTGTCTTTTAGATCAGCGTTAGGGTACTTGATAGGTACCTAATTTCCCCAACTCTTGTTTCCATTACAATAGTAGTCAGATGCTAAAAGTATCAATGAAAATTGAAGAGAGCAAATAAATTTAAGAAGAAATAAAAGCCAAGGCTGCACATGAATAAACATTTACGCCTTTGAGTTTATCATCAGATGGAATCGGTAAAAGTCGTTTCGTCCTCTTTAGGGACTCATCAGCCCGATCTACCTCCTCGATGATAAACGCAAAAAGGCGTGAATGTTTATTCATGTACAACCTTGGCTTTTGATACTTCATAATTTTGCTGAACTTTAAACTTCTGTCTTTAGATGATTATATCTTTTTATTTGGTTGTTTCTTTATAATCAAAAGTCTTTTCGATCCTTACGATTGTTAAGTCAAAGGTTTTTTGAGTACATTTGAGCACCTATTTTTTTAATATTGATTATTTTGTTCGGGAGTCAATGAACAGGATAATATCCAATGATAAAATAATGTGATTTTTGCTTTTAAGGTTAATAATTTAAATTATTATTCTTTAAAAAATTAGATATTAAAAAAAATACTGCAGTGATTTGCTAAAAATGATTATCTTTTATTTTAATAACTTCTTCTTCTTAAATGGCACTACAACTCTCTATTAGTCTTGGCCTGCTCAACAATAGATTTCCATTGTTGTCTATCCTGTGCACACTTTCTCCAATTTACTATCCTCATCGTTCTAATATCATTCATTACATCATCTATCCATCTTAATTTAGGTCTTCCAGAAGGTCTCGTAGCAAGAGGTTTCCCTGTAAAACTTTTTTGACATTTCTTTCATCAGGCATTCTTTCGATATGACCCATCCAGTTTAATCTTTGAGCCTTTATAAATCGAATAATATTTTTATTATTTATTAGTTTATCTAATTCTTCATTAGCTTTAATTTTCCAAAGGCCATCTTTAGTTTTAGTAGCTCCAAATATCTTATGCAATATTTTTCTTTCAAAAATTAATAACTTTTGGGAAAGATTATCTTTTAAAACCCAAGTTTCACAAGCATATGTTACAATAGGTCTAATAAATGTCCAATATATTTTAAATTTGGATTTAATGGAGAGAATCTTATTTTGCAATAGTTTTTTATTTGCATAAAAGGCTGTGCTTCCTGTAGCTATTCTTTTCTTTATTTCTTCTTGATTATCTTTTTATATGATTATCTTTTCTTTTGTAAACCGCTGCAGATGGATGAGAACACGGCATTTTACAGAAAACCCATTTTTCTAAAAAGATGAAATACAACTGTAGATCTGAGACAGACCTATTTTCTGCTTTGTTGTGATACGAAAAGATGTTACTTTTCTCTGATCGCAGTAAAATACCCATAAAATCCCAATGAATACAACATTGCCTGTGAATTCCTCACCAGTCAACATCTTCTGCTTGGAATTCAGTCACAGACATCTTAGAACTGAAAGTATCAGAGAGGAATAATAGAACCAGCACAAAATCATGTAATTCAACCTATACAGTATTGCATTGTAAGTAAAAGTAAGAAAATACCTTGTATAACTTAATGGTTGAATTATAGAAACTTTTGTAAACTCTTTCTAATTATTTAATTAATATTGAGATTTTAAGAAATATGTTTTTTTATTTCTTAGAATAATTTGGCTTGGCATCTTCAGTAATCACTATTTTTGTCATTTATTGTAGTGTTCGGTAGATACGCATTTCTGTGGAGAAACATGTCATCGAATACCAATATATTGAACAAATGACAGATAAACATAGGACAGAAAATCAAAATTCTTTGCAGAAATTGGTGA
Source organism: Thereuonema tuberculata (assembly GCA_023159025.1). Taxonomy (NCBI): domain Eukaryota; kingdom Metazoa; phylum Arthropoda; class Chilopoda; order Scutigeromorpha; family Scutigeridae; genus Thereuonema; species Thereuonema tuberculata. Next base: position 30,775,529 of record JAFIDM010005346.1, on the reverse strand, counting down.
TTTTTTTTGACAGAATTTTTAAATTATTATGAAGATTTTAATATAAAAAATTTATAATTTAGCTTTTTCTTTTTATTCAGTGAACTAAATTGAAATATAGAAATATAAAAATATACTATAAATTCAGCGAACTAAACATAAATATTTAACATATTTTTAAAATATGAAGGAAGAATGAGATCTCCTCAGTTATATAATTACTTTCAGGGGTTTTTAATAGAATCCTTTTTCGTCTTTATTTTGATTAAATGCTACAATTTATAATACAAAGATCTTTATCGCTCTAAAGCTATTATGTAGTATTTCAGTGTGCTGTTTTTGATGCCATTACTATAAAAATTACTGGAGACACACATTGCCTAAATATAAAAAGATTTTATGTTAAAAATCTTAGTTAAAAAATAAATAGAAATTAAAATATTTAAAAACAATTCCTGGACCGTTTCAGGGAGTCACAGCTCCCCATCATCACCAAGATGCCATTACTAAGGAAAGTAATAAGGTTTATTGTAATTCTACACCGGGTTTACCTGGAGACATGCTTTTTACCTGGAAAGCAAAGCATTGCAATTTTTTATAACTGTAATATTATATTATATTTTTTATTTTTTTATTATAATATTTTAATGCAATATGCAAAAATTATTGATTATGTTCAACAACAATCTGAAGAGTATATCTATACATCGAATACAATTTGCTTAAATACCATTACGAAAGATGCATATATACCGGGTGATTCATAAAGTACTGGAATGTACTGGTGATTTTCACCACCCCTTATCATTTAAACTACTGCTCATAAAAATCTGAAACTTTTTATATAAAATCGTCAAACATACACGATTTTTATTTTCATGTTTTTCATTATTATTGAAATTCATTTTATTTGCATTCAATTACCACCAACGTATCGTTTATTTAAATAACTGTTGTGATATTGTTTAAACTCTAAAAGTCTGGATTCAATTTTCAAAGGATATAGAAACCTAATTTGGAAAACCTAATCTAAACACTTTTATAATTAATTCCATTGTTTAATTTAAAAAAAGTATTTATTTGAAAATGCATTCTGACAAATGGCTGTTTGGAAGATAATAATTTCGATATATTGGGGGTGTTTGATGATGTATTATGGGCTGATAAACTTAAAGCTGCAGCGGAATTATGTCTAGGTTTCGGTTTTCAATGAGGTTTTGTTTAATTCGTTCAATCTCTGAGAGAAAAAAGTTGTACGGGTGCCAAAAGCATGGATTTACATTAAATCAGGGAAAGGGTTCCAAAGGTAGCCATAAATACCGAAGGGTCCTATAGAGTAGCTATGCAGAATTTAGACATTTTGAACTATTCAATTATTGAATTTTTTGTAGGAACGCATAGAGAACATACATACATACAGAAATTCAATTTTATTGATATACTTTCTTTTCTTTGGTGGCACCAAATAGATTTTTGTGATACTTGGAAATATTGGAATATTATCATACTGTGTCACATCTCAGTTTCCATACATTTAAAATTTTTATATTGTTTGAATAAAATAGTTCGAAGTTATGTGTCTTTAAATTCTAAAGTGAACCATTGAATCGGTTAAACTTCCAAATCAATTTTCAAATGTAGGAATTTGCTCTCTGGGTTGAAAAAAAGCATTATTATATTAATTATATAAAAAAGTAATTTCTGATGTCATTAAAATTTATGTGTTGAATGTTTTATTAATATTAACTGAATAAGGAAATTACTTAAAAAAAAAGAAAAAAACCTTAAATGTTTTTTAAACTGTAAGGAGATAAACATGCAACTCAAACCTTTACGTAAAAATTTTGATCTTTATCGGAATAAGCCTTTGTAAAGCCTCAATGTACCATGAATAGTGAGAACTGTTGATAATAATGAAATTTCTGTACCTACTATGCTGTATATTTCTTACTTGCTGTATTGCTTATATATATATATATATATATATATATATATATATATATATATATATATATAGAACATGTTTTTCATGTTCTGTATATATTCGCTTAAAATTGCCATTGAGATATCTTAAAATCCAAATGTCTTATATCACATTTTGTAATAAAATGCCTGCAAGTATAAAGTAGGTAGATAGCATTCAATAATCATACAATGAAAGTAATGTTATTTTCAGCATTTCCTTCATTTAACTGAATTTGTTGGCGAGCTCGTTCTTAAAGCTAAACTGAGATGAAATGAAGTTACATTCAATGTTGTAAGAAATTTAATAACACTAAGAAATTCCACGAAAGAAATTGCACAGAGCGAATGAAGAATCTGTACAGATGTTGTTGGATGGCCAAGCAAGCAAGTAATCATTACATCAGGCGTTTAACACAAATAAAGTGAATAATCCCAATAAGGAATGCTTTCTTCATTTGTATTTATAGGTCCTAAGAAGTTAATAATGATCAAGATACATCTGAAATCCAAATGTTTGTCTAAAATCTGAAAGATTTATAAATTACAATTACCATGAGAAAACCAATGCTTTCTCAAAGAAATAGAATACTTGAGTTTGTGGTTTACAGTAATGATTGAAGGTTCACTTCTGGAAATAGGTTCTACAGAGATCATCAAATCCAGAAAAAAAATAATTTTATTCCTCATCTAATCGACGCATAAACAGAGAAAACGCGTTAAAGTTTGAAGTTTTATTACCATACTATCATGTATAGAAAAACAATCTCTTTCAAATATATAAAAAAAACTAAATGGGAACAGATTAATGTATTGATTGATGTCAAAAAATAATGATAAACAAATAGAGCAACATAGAAAAAAAAGGTACAGTAGTAAGTTCAAAATTTCATTTAGAATGTTTGTGGACTGCGAACCTAATTGTTTCAGCTTGATGTAGTTTCGATCAGCTGTACATAATATATAGGGAGGTGAAAGGGGAGCACAAATGAAAAGGCACGTATTTCATGGAATTACGCAGAAACCTATTGATTTTTACCACAACATTGCACTTAAGATGGCCTTGCCCTACTCTGACATCATCACTTATAATCTCTAGTAGTTCTGAATGTTTATTGAATTGTAGTTGAACCGAAAACCGTTAGGAAAAAGTTATGACCGGATTCCGGTTCTATTGAGCTAACGGATATTTTTTTTAGGTACACTGTTGCTTTTCAGAAATAAGGACTTACTTATTTGATTAAGCTATTTTGGTTCGTTGGGAAAACAAAAAGAGTGAATTCTGAGATCTGTTATACCTCAATTAATTAAATTTACGAAAAAGTCTCAAAATTCAGTTACCTTCGCAAATGCTTAGAGAAATGAAGTTAACAATTAAAATTTCCAACCTTACGAAATTGCCGTCAGGTATAATTCCGCCTTCTGCAGTACAATCCGTGTTATGTTGCATTAAAATTGTGTTGTATTAAAATGATGTTGCATATTTTAGAGAATAGATTAACTTTAATGTATTTTAATAATTAGTTTGTTTGAAACAATAAATGCCATTAAAAATTAAAACTTTAAAAAAGATTTAATGTGGTGTAAATAATTAGTTTATAGTTTGTCTGACCGTTCCTTCTCGCAAAATATCATGAACAAGTGAACATTGAATCATTATGTTAGGATCCAAAGATTATGACAGCACTTTACACTTTCTTGAATTAATAATAGTTACATCTTCATCCATAACTTTTTTTTAGAGCAGATTGGATTTCAGAGTGTTTCTTACATAAGAATTTCATAGGTTTCTCAATAGAATGTTATACTAAACAGAATTCTTAAGTTTTTAACTTTTATTACTCTAATTACCATGTTGTTTTTCTGGGATCAGTTACTATATTTTTAATAATCAGGAAGTTGAACAATAAATTGCTAACAAACGTCTTTTACATCCTAACATCGCGTGATTAATAAAAAACGTTGTACTTAATAACCAGCAATTTAAGAAAAGGAAATCATTATTGTTTGAGATATAGTACCTTCAGGATCATTGTCTTTGCCTTAACCTGAAATTTCATAACTGCAAATCAATAACGAGAAATTAAGCTCATTACATTGACTAGAGCTATCAATATTCATGAACAAATCGTTTGTTATTGTCCACAAATCATGAAAGAATTGCACGCAATGCATTATTTCTGTTTCTCCTTCATTAGAACAGCTAATGCAACTATAAATCAAAGGATGACGGTTATATCTCTATTAATTGAATAGTAAATGCAGTGCAATTGCGAAAACCTTCCCTGAAACAGAGAAGTAATTGATGTATTCGTATATAATCTTAATCTTTTTATTGAAGAGAAATTTAGTCTACATCACGAAGTATTGTTCATAAAAAAATTACCTTTCTGTAAGGAAAATAAATGAAAAAAAATTAGTCAGCATTAATAAATTTTTAATTTTTAACTCTGTAGTTGCTTGTTTCATAAAATCGTCGAGCTGTTGTAACCTACTAACAACATAAACATTCATTAAATTTTCTGTTAAAAATTCAATTTGGTGTTTCTCATATATTGTTTGTCTTCAAGTTTTTGGAAGCGCCATTTTCATTGCTTAGAGTTAGCGTTAGAATTTTCTAATTTAATATTCAAGGGATTCAGTGTAATTTCCAGGTTAGTGATACAAAACCTATCTTCAGGTTATTCCCTGATTAACTATAATATATCCGATCAGTTTCGGAGGAGATAAAATGACTGCTTGATTTAGCGAGGAGTGAAGATTGTCGGTATTTTTTGATGTTGTTTGTTGCTGGATACAAATATATGTTGGACTTACTGAACTGGTTGTTTATAACTTTCTACAACCAACCGCTTTTTCCAACTTTGGACTAAAAGCACACAATTTAGTCCAATCGATTTAGGGTAATTTTAAAGAAAACAAACTACAAAACTACTATCTAAAATTAAAACTGTGATTGTTTTCCTATCATTGAAGAGATAGAAAGTTTTTAAAATATTATGAAAAGTGATCACTGTTTCAGGAGTCTCACATACTGAATTTCAGCAAATCGCTAATAATGGAGAAAATAAATGCTGTAAATTACTTGCTCTAAAAATAGTGATAGCATATTTTGTTCATTTATTTAGTATGAATTAAGATTTATTGCACCTTTCGTGAAATCAGTGAAAGACATATTAACACTTCATTACAAAACTTAACAGTAAAACCGAAACAAATGCTTTTTAATAAAATTTCTGTAGTAACATTTCTATGGTAACAACATACTACAGTAATAAATTTCTATAGTACAGTAATAGTAGTATAGATACTCCTTCTAGACTGCATGTAACAATAGCGCTTGTAAAAATAGTGTTCGTATTAAACTTTATTATTGGGAATGAAAAACATAGTCAAGTACGTTGATGGCATAGAAATGTTAAAAGATGTCACATCATTGCAACATAAGTAGATCGTATAACCCATTTTTAATTATCAACTAACAGATTCAAAGGATTTATATTTCCGTTGATTAAATTTGCTGAAAATTGCTTGATTTGCTGAAATGTTAAATATTTAGACAATCATTCAAAAATAGCAGTTATGTTCTGTTTAGTTAACAATAGTTTGTTAATTTCACAAATTTTTAAATATGAACTAGAAATAACATTAAAGATATCTATTACTCAACTATAATAATACCAATTGAAGCCACAAAATACTATTTGACAACCAAAATCACAACAAAAAGAAAAACTAGAAATTATATTGAGGCAAAACCCCACAAATTGTCATTTAACTACTTAAGGGATACTTTACATACAATCATTGATTTTTCTGATAATTAGCCTTACTGATTTATCTGATAGTGGTAGATATGGTCTTAGCGGTGGTATTTGGTCTTTAGATTCTCACATACATTTCCAATTTGTTTCAAAGTCAATTCAAACTTGAGTTGCATTTGTTTCATTAAAATTGCTAAAATAAGTTGTTTTTGAATTATGGTCAGTATGGCACTTTAATAAATACTGAGGGGTTTTGCCCTATCAAGCACTTGTAGAATAAGATTGTATCAAAATCATTATGGAAATTTCTTCAATAATTATGCTTACTAATAAAAAGACAGCTTTCTATAGAATATATAGTTTATTGATATTTAACAACAAGCAACTAATTCTAATCCAATAAGACATTAAGATTTTTCTTCCCATACGTGTAGAAAAATTCAATTTCCTACACGGAGTGAATCAGCTCGTCTTTTCACATGTGCTCATTAACGACATTTATCAGTATTTGTATATCTTTGGTATACTCTATAAAGAATTCATAGTAGAATTAATGAAACTGCAGCTGAGAATTTCAGCGAAGACGTAAATGCGTCTTCGACAAAGTGCTGTAAGTGATTTCAGTAAGTTTACTTGTGATAAAAAATAAATGTCCATGTGATAAAACATTCATGGTTTTATGTAAAAACTTCTAATCCAATTTATCTGTGATTGAGTCATTAAAATTGCAGACATTGTAAAGAGAGGACATTTCCATTTTGATGCAAATTACATAATGTGCTACTTTCCTCTCCTGAAAAACAAACGTTTTTGTTTTTTTGTTTTTGTTTTTTTGAACAGCTAAGTTGCTTTTTCATAGATTACAAAAGACAGCATAAACTTTGTTCGAATAAGAAAAGCAATTATATCAAGTGGAAACCTAATGTTTGATTTGACATCAGATTTCTGCTTTTCCATTAAAATGTTCGACTCGAGAGTTTACAAAGAATCGAATAACAGCAGTTTATTTGCGATTAGCTTTCTTTGCAAATTTATGCCAGCAAAACACAAGATTTCATAACAAAGCAAAGTTCAATTTTTTTTAGTGTTCTGCTTTTTTAGGAGGTCATGACTCTCAAAAAACAAAAATTGTTACAATAAACTGACAATCTGTGAGGGGTTCACCAGTGATCAAAATAAATGTAAAATATAATTGAAGTATATGCTGCTGGAACTAAAGTGGCATTACATTCCAAGTATCTCTACCTAAATATAAGGTCTTGACTTAAGCAATTCAGGCGACTGCAAACCTTTTATTTCTTGTATATATTTCTTTTACCAATTCACCTAAAATCCTGAAAATTTAAGTATGAACTTCTGAACATCAGTATGTGGGATTTATATTATCGTGTTTTAATTTTGAAAATATTTTTTAATTAAATTAAAATTCAAAAACAGTCAATTTTTGGGACGTTTTCCAGGTATTACTTGGTATTTTTTACTTAAAAAAATTTACGAAAACCACAAATGGTAAAAAAATTTGTAAAATAATGATTTATATTTAAAATATTTATTATTAATGCAATACTTAATTTTTAGAAAAATAAAAACTGTTTTTTATTAATTATTTTAAATTAAAAAATCCGAAACGTAAACTTTTTTTTACTTGCTATGAAATAATCATAATAAAAAACGTTGTCATTAAAGACTTTCTATTTGTAATGCAAATTCATGTGATGCAGTTTGTTTCGAAAAATAAATTTGTTTTCAAGCTTTATTTGATAGAAATAGATTTTAATAGAATTAACAAACATTTTTACAATAAATTTTTAAAACAAGATGCGAGTAAAGTACATGATTTTCAATAATAAAAGTACATTCAGTGAATAATGATGGAAACGTTGAATGGCCATTTCTCCCTCAAATGAACCAAGAAAAGATGTGCTGCGATTAAGCATCTTTCAAAATCAGTCTCCATCAAGCAAACGTTTCTGGCAACCCTCACTACATGTATCTGGTTGATTCCAGAATCAATATATTTCTTTTATTGTTAAAAAGTTGGTAAAATTAGATGAGACACTATAAATATAGTAGACGGGTATCGTCGCTTCGCTCCGGAATCCTTCCATATATAGCATGAAAAAAAAAAAACCTTTATTTTATTTAGCAAATTAATATGGAGATCGTTCTGGGCTTCTCCGCTTAACTGAAGTGTATTGCGCGTTGGCACTCACACGGGGGGGGGGGGGAGGGCGCAAAAACACTTCATTTTTGCATGTATCTTCCAAACGCAGACACGTTTGTTAATGACTGATATATCATTCGATAGAACTTTCAAATACCAACATTTTCTCAATACAATGTTCTCTTCCAACTTTTATACTTTTCGTTTAAATTGAGAAAAAGTCAAAATTTGACCCTCTAAAAGGCGCCATCTTGGAAACCAAAAACTTTTTTTGAAAGATTTTTGTAGCATTTTGTTTGTCTTAAAAAGCTCTACATTTTATCCATTTGAATGACCAATCTATCTCTTATAGTTTGGTCACAACATTGGAAAAACGTAAAGTCTTATGACAATGACAGACAGAATAACGCTTTTATATAATATAATTTCATCCAACTCGAATGCTCTTCCTTCAGAACGTTTATTATCAATAACCTTAGGGAATATTATTTCAGAATTGAACTTTGTTAACTAAATCCTGTCATTTAAAATAATCGAAAGATTATTCATAGAATTTTAGTTGTTGCTTTATCTGCGATTTAATATAGTTTTCGATTTTATCAAAGTGTTAATTGAATTTGCTGCCTTGATTAGCGTTCGATTTTCGAGAAGCCTTATGCCTCGTTTCAGAGTAGATCGGATGGAATAGTGAAACATATTTCTACCCCCTCTTTAGGAAGTCTTACAACTACGCGGTCACTGAAGTGTTGATCATCGATTTTTATCTCTACAATGAAGATTAGCAATGTTTAATTATCATATCCTTTAAGCTGTAATTAACAATAAAGCGTATAATCGAAATTTTTAATATTTATTCTGCTTCAATAGAATCAACCCTGGTGTAATTCAATGTTAAATCCATTCTACGAGGTTGAAACAATGCTTCAACACTGGTTTCGAAATTCCTACCACAATCAATCTAATCAACCGAGTTAATTAAAGATCAACTCAGTTGCGAGTTGGTATTATTGAAATTACGATTTTATATTTTTCATTATATTAGCGTCTAAAGGCTTGACACCGTGGTCGAGCATTTGAGCTGTTTCCACTTGATATTTTTCTCCCAGACTTGTTTCTTAATAGATTTCTCTAAAAGTCTGAAGATTTGAAGGATAGTTTCTCCTTGAACAAATACATTCATTATCAAAGAGAGTTCAGAAATCATCAGTTGGCAATCACCAGATCTATTATTAGCTTCTATCAGTGGAAATATGTAGGAAGTAAATTAGGGATATTTTTTTTATTCAATTTCATTTAAGACAGATAACTGTCAAATAATAGTAAAACATTAATAGTTTTTCTTATTATTTGTAACCTCCTTTCGATTTTTTTTTTTGCGACCGATTTGGGAGCTACTGCGTTTGTCCTGTCCGTCCGTCTGTCCACCCCTAACAACTCCCGAATGTCAGATCGACAAAAGGGTTTCAACAAGGTATTCAGAGACCAAAATAATGTAGGAATGGGTTATTATCCCCATGTTCGAGATAGTTGGCATTGTTCTCATTGTAACCCCCCCCCCCTAAAAAATCCCGAACGGAAGGTCGGGTCGACAAACGGATGTCACTATCGTATTCAGAGGCACAAACAACATAGGAATAATGTATTATCAGTGGCCAATTGCCCTCCCATGTTAGAGTATTTGGCATCGTTTTCATTGGATTTCCGCTATTAGTTTAAGGTCATATACAGAAGTTTGTCTATTCGAATCCGCGCATATCATACTTTCTTTTTTTTTCTCTCAATCTTTTTTTCTCAATGTCCACGTTCATTTTTTTTTCTTATTTTCCTAACTTTTTATATTTTTTCCTAATTTTATTTTTTATTTTTCCTTACGTTAAAGTACTTCTTTTTTATTATTATTTTATTTTATTATTATTATTATTATGGGTCGTCCTTAAATTCATGCTTCAGCACAAAATTATATTCACTTGTTTCTATTAGTTCATCTTTAAGAAATTTATTACATCAATTCTAAAGATACTTCTCTATATCGATGTAAGTATGTACATCAACGAACAAAAAGTCTCATACTAAAAAAATTACGAAAACAATTTAAAATTACCGTGGTTTGTTTTTTTGTCCTTCATACCGATAAATCTAATTATTATTAGTAGTAGTTTAAATTATTTCTCTAATAGATAAATTTATCAAATTAATGCATATTTAGAAATATAAACAAGGATAAAAATTGTAGGTTTAGAAATTTTAGGTAATTATAAACAACTTTTATATGTTATCTCTTGTATAAATGTAATTGAAACTGCTGAAACAAATTTTCTTATATAAACTACAATAATAACTAATAATGTGTTATAAATTTTCAAATTATATCTAAGCTATTATATTTGAAATTTTAAGGGTTTTCAAGTGGTTGTAAAGAATTTTATCCTATTGTTGTTAATAGTTATCATTAACAATATCATTTTAAGCTTTTAAGTTTCAATTTAAGTTTCAAGCAAATTAAGAATTACACAAGGACGAATTGAATGCAGAAAGCGGTTTCAAATTCTCAAAGACGCCCTAAAGTCATTTTCTATTATTTTTAAACATTGCTTCTTCATAACCCTTATTGAAGATAATTTTTTTTAAGAACTATTGTATAGTTTCTGACGTGTAGTAAGTAGTAAATTTCTTTTTTGTCCATTGATGTAAATGGGGAAATTGAAACCTAGCTCTTCTATGCCTTAGTTTGTTTCTGGCATCACTTACGTACTAACTAAAATATTTTCCGATTGTGATGATATTCTTTCAATTCAAGCTTTGGTGAAGCTTTGATGCCAGCCTTTGTAGCTGTTTAAGAATATGCTATCTTATGGCACAGGATGCTGAATTTCCCGCAAATAAAGATTAAGTCTTAGCTTCATTTCGACTTACACTAAAAACTCGTTTATCCGAATTTGATGGGACCGTGCCCGTTTCGGATAAACAAAATTTCGGATAATCCGCAATATATTGTACTAAAACCATATTAATTCCTTTAACTACTGTACATTAATGTTATTAATAGTTCCAGTTACATAATCGCTTGTGTACACTATTTTAAATATTGATTATAGCAACGGAAAAAATGTTTGTATATTTTCAAAATATTCTAAAAAATCGTTTCGGATAAACCAGATTTTCGGATAAACGCGATTCAGATAAACAAGTTTTTAGTGCAACAAATTGAGGTAAGAATCTTTCTAAAGGCCTAGTAAGTTTTTTGAATGTTATTTATTGAATATTTTTTTTAAAAATTATGCCTTCCTTCATCATAACTGCATGCATGATTAAATTTCTTTCTCTATCTTTCTTTTCCGTTGATTTAGAAGCCAATTTATTAATTTCTTCGTTTTGTTGTCTGTTGTGTTCTTATTGATGTCCATCTTTGTGCTATCTGTGCAAGTTATTCTTTGATCTTCATTACTTTATCTTATTTTTTTTCCAACATTTGTTTCTTTTTCCAGTACGAATTTTCATTTTAAATGGTTGTTTATACCTTTCTTATTTTAATCTGTATTTTGTTTTGTATTTAATATATACACTTACTATTTTTGAGTTCTTTTATTAATTTTTTTTGCCTTATTTCAACTTTGTTTTGCCTTCTCCTTAACTTTTCTATGTTTACTTCAGTTTCGGCTCTTTATTTTTAAAAAGTTTCACAATTTTTCATCACATACATCACTTTCCTGAATTCCACAAGTATTAAAAGCACAAGAATAATGTGCACAAGCTTGTACAAACCATCAGTAAATAGTAGTATGTAATGCAGAGAAAAAGTACGTCCTGCAATTGATAATTAAAAGAATAATAATAAATTGCTGTATTTGTATTACTTTTTGATTTAGAATTAGTGCAACACACAAGTCCATCAAATAATTTATAGCTTAGTTTTCATAAAGGATGGGTCAAAAGTCACGATTGGATAGTATTTACGATGCTGTTATATAGTTGTTGTAAGTGAAAAACGAACTATTCAGATGCGTATAGATTTAAAAAGGGGAGATTCACCATGTCTTCATGATGGCCACTCCAGAAATGTCCGGCCGGTCAACAGACGCACAACGCTGCGAATGCAACTGTGTGCGTAAAATGTAAGCCAGCATGTAAGTGAGCATGAAAATGTAAGTCGGCAGTCAGTCATGTAAGGCAAATGATGACCAACGTGACTGTGATAATTGTTATACTTGTGGTATTAAATTAATACAGTTGTTATATCATTTTAACAGTATGTAAATAATGGAAACATATATACTCACAAAATTAAGGAAAGTTACAAATCTAAAAACTTTTACTGGTATAGAAAATTTGTACATAATTAATTTTGGCTTTGTGGAATTGTAATCATATTCTTAGAAATCTTACAATATAAGGTGGGAAAATCAAAAGTACGGGATAGGCAACAAGGAGGGGACCAATCATGGGCTTGGTCCCATGAACTTGGTCCCCGAAATGAATGTCTTTGGGGCTGTCATCTACATGTCCATAAACAGGTCTTCGACTGCAAGGAAATAGTGGAGGGGTGGAGAAGAAAAACAAAACAATACAAAACAATTACGAAATAAAACAGAAGAACAAGGCAAGAATACACATATTATTCTTCATAGTCAACTATTGGAATAGTTTGTGTTTCGTTTGCCTTAATTGATTGAAGGATATGGTTTTAATAGATACACCGTGGTAGTAGCAGTTTCCAAAATTAGAACGGATTCCATGCTTTTGCGGGTGAAGTCGTTACTGCTTCTTCCTAATATGTGGATTTTTTAAAGTCAGGTTAATGATTCTTATGGATGGCGTGAAGGTATATCGAATATGTGCTGTCCTGTCTATGGAGGGCCCTTTCATACTCTGTAATGCGTCAACAAAGGGCCCTGCGGGTCTCGCCGATATACTTTCTGAGAACAGCCTTAATTATTTATCTGGTTTCGCCGATATATATATTCAGGGAGCAGACGAAATTAATTAAGTACAAATTTTTTATACAGTAAATGTTTTTAGATTTGTAACTTTGTTTAATTTTGTGCGTATATATGTTTGCATTATTCGTAATCTATCTACGAACGTTAAATGTCTCGTAAATTAAACAGTGCTTTACTAAAACTAAACTTTCATATCCATTAGTAGGTAAACCGACGATGAGTATAAACAAATAACAATTTCTGCTGCTACATATTATTCGGTCCATAATTTATCATAAGTTTTACGTAATAATTCTGCATACTAAAATTCCATATTACTTTCGTAACACATTTCTGTAATATTCAGAAATCACAGTTCACTACGATGATTGATCGAACGATATCAACTTTCCTTTTAGACCATACTTTATTCAATTCCTTTAATAAGAAATTATATCGACATAAATTCTCCATAATGTTGGCCACACCGAGGCTTATATGTCTGTGAGTTCTGTCATATTCCTGCTTCTTAAAATCTTCGATAGCAACCTCAATATTACCGGTTGTTTTCTGGTAAGAACATTTTCACTTTGTTTCTTGAACACACCAAATGCATCACGTCTCTGTCAGTAACTATTGACATCAAGTATCATCATCACCACACTTGATTTCATGTATACCAATTGCTTAAAAAAAAGCTGATTAAACAAGAAAAATTAACAAAAATTATAACTTTGACGTTACACTTTCTATATAATGTATTCACAATAGTCGTTGCTTAATGTACAGTATCTTCATTAGTTTCATAAAATTTTTGAATTGATTTTCGCATTCATTATTTTGCAGCGCGCGATCATGCAGAATGGGAAAATGTCCTAACCCATTAAAAGAAGAGATTGATTGTCTCTTATCAATATATATCTCTTTTCAATAAGACTTCTTCTGTGCCTTAGAAGTTTAATAGGTTATATATGGAAACCATCATATAGAATGGAAAAATGTCCTAACCCAGTTTAGAAGAGATTGACTGTCTCTTATCAATATACATCTCTTTTCAATAAGACATCTTCTATGGCTTAGAAGAAGCCATAGGTTTTATGTATAGATTATACATGGAAAACATCTGGAATTCATCTCAGAGCTTGAATTCGTATCAATTTGCTTTTAAAATTGACTAAAAAGAGGCAGTCTTGCATAATTAGGTATGCATTGTTAGTTTCGAAAAATTCTGCCCACTAGTTAAATTTGAATGAATCGGAATAAGCAACCAGTTATAAACAGATTATGAAAAAGTAGTATCAAAACTAAAATCTTCCATTTTCAGAAACTTTTCTTTAGAGACTGTCTTTTCTTTCAGAAAGAGTTTCAGAAACTACATCTGATACAGTTTTTAGTTGAAATTTCGTTGGAGAAAATGAACTTAAATTTTACTATTAAATACTTTTTTGTCATTTTAAAAATGATTTAATGTTGGTTAAGAAGAGTTTTTTTCTCATTCTTACGCCAAGAGCAATTCCATGACATTCATATAGGTTACTTGAGCATGTTTATGCATATTGTACTCAATGCATTAAATATTGGAAAATATATTTTTTTCTTTGCTTTCATTTTTTTGCTAACACGAATTAATACGTTAAAAAACCTAAATCAGAAATGCCCAAGAATAAAGAATTTGCACCCTGAGCTATCCCAGACTTTGAATGCCTTTGAATGCGTCCTCAGCCTGATTTAACAAACGTTCTAAGCTTATAGCGCTTGCAAACGATAAGGATCCCACCAGCGCTACCGCAAGTGGTTCCTCAACTACAACATACAACAATAAAAAATAAATTATAAATACGAAGCTTTAAATCCTTTGTCCTGACCACCTGAGGGTAAATCTGGCTGAGACCACCTAAAGAGACAGAAACGGCCGTCCTAGATTCCCGTCCGTGATACTTCAGGATGCAAATCCTTTATTCTTGTGCATTTCGGATTTCAATTTTTAAGTTAATTTATATGCACTGTATTTTCAAAGAATTCATAAGTTTGAACATAATTGATTACCACAATTTACAAAAAAAGATTTCTTAGTTTATTTCAGTAATAATTAAAATAATTAATAACAGCTAAAGTAAAAACAAGTGTTGTAGTCCAGAAACAGTATACAAAATAATTAACAACTATCGAGATTTGATGTACTACATATTCGTACATTGTCGTAATAGTAGCTGAACTACCACAATTTTTAAAATTTGATTATATATCTTCCTGCTAAATGATGTTAATCTTCCCTTTTAAAGGGTCATGTGACCTCATTATATGATCGGGTTTTCGCAATGGCGTATCATAGTTGCAAGGCATTGTTTTAATCGGCTTTAAATTTGCTATAATGTAGAAGCAATGTTCGATACAGGCACGTGGTGAAGGTTGTGGTTTACAGGCTTTATTTGTTTACATTCTTTCAATCTTTCTAGAGAATAAATTAGAGATTCAGTCTAGGTAATTGTAACCATGGCACAATGCAAATAAATCTTGAATGAGATTGACTTCTAAGCTGAAGTGGACACCGAACACCATCTCATTATCTTCATGCAGTCCTCATTTTGAGGCAATAACTGTTCAAATTTGCGTAATTGGAATTGCAAAGTCTAATTTAATGCAAATTTAATTGAAACTACATTGGGATTCACTGATAAAAGATTGGATAGATATTAAGTTTGAAAACAAAAACATCTATTATTAAATGTTTAAATATATAGTATGATAACAGTAATATAACGTTTAACAACAACTTTGCAACAACTTTGCCATACGTTTTTTATTTCGCAATCAAGTGTAAATGTGTAGAGAAATTTTTGTCGAAAACGGAAACAGTCAGGTTTATCTAATTTCTAAGTCTTCTCGATAAAGCAAACGCATTACTAATTGGCCGTTGATCACTAGTGCCTTTTAAAAAAGAACATTACAATTGATAGTTCTTAAAAATCACAAAATTCACATTAATCATGAAACGTTTACGTTGTCATAATATCAATAATCTGTGTTGCCAGTAACATGACGTTCCGTTATTTTGTGATTATAATTTTGTACAGCTTACATTCATATCATTCAATTAAATGCAAAAAAATCAATTTATGTTGTGAACTGATAAAGCAAAATGTCTGTAATTGGATTTGGAACCACAGTAATCTACCGTTCACATAATCTTTACATCATAAATCTGGAAGATATGCAAAACTAAAGATAGACAATTAAATAAATGGTTATCCTCTAATCATATACAAAACATCAAAACAAATATATTTAATAAGAACTGAGCTTTAACTGTGACATTTCTTTCTTATTTCCTACTAAATCTTTCATATCTTCTGAATCATTTTAATAACAAATAATAAATTCTACCTCCGCTCGTACGCCTTTTGAGTCCTGCACTGGCTGATTAGCCTAATAAGCTCGAAACGGCCATCCCAGAGTATCAGCTCGACTCAAAAAGGCATTCTTATTTGAATAAATTCTAATTCACCAAATTCTTTTTAAATATTCTTTGAGAAATGACATAAAATGTCTTAATCTTTAGTTTTAATCGGTGTTTGTGCACGTTATAGTTTGTTAGTAATAGTACATTTTGAAATTAGTACTGTGCACAGATCAGCCTTCTTAGATTGGAAAGTTGGAAATGAATTAATTTCATTTTACAAAATAAAGGCTGTATTTTCAATGTTGATCAAAGCTATGTGCATAGTTCGCAAAATATATTCGTACGTTTAATACGTTGAAATGTGTTTTATTACTATCGGCAAACATACAAATAAACATATATAGTTGTATTTAAAATAGAATCATTAAATATGATAGTTATTATTATTATTATTATTTCTACAACATATTATTAATTACATTCAATATATTATTATTATTTAATTAGAAAGCTATTGAAAATGTTTTTTGAGATTCTCTGAATTCAAGTGTAAAGAGTTAAATTTATAATATTCTCTTTGCAATCATAGAAATGAAATTTGATTGATATTAAGTATGTTTTCTTTTATTATGATAACTTTTATAATGAACATTCATTTGCAATTTATAATATATTCTAGATCCGATGAATTAATATTGAAAGATGTTGTTCTATTTACATGTTCTCTATATACATAAAATGCTATTCATTTGGATATATTTTATGTATGTTTGCTACTCAGATAATATATAGATATTTTAAAAAATATTAAAGTTAGACGCATACTGAAATTATTGATTTTTTTTATAAATATAATATCTTTCGTTTGATGTAAACATAAACCTATCTAAAATTTAAATTAGCATAAACATAAACCTATCTAAAACTTAAATTAGCATCTCCTTTAAAAACGGATGTTTTCTTTGTAAGTGCGATCTTTCCTCTTTAAAGGAGAATTTCTTTAGTGTGTTGACGACGGATATTGAAGTGGATCCTTAAAGGAAATTGCAGATAAATAGACCTATACTAGAAATGGCTTCATTCCAAAACGATTTTATCATCCAATATCTTTCCAGCAACGACAGAAACTGTTTGCATTACTCTTTTAATTTTAATCCAAGATTCGTCTTTACGATTGCATTTCATCAAAATTAAGATATTCTTCCGCGAAGAGTTTAATAGCAGAATCTCTTTCAAGTGTATTAAAACCGCTGATACCGATTTCTTCCAGTGACAGTCGTGCTATTTTCAATGAAAAGATATCTCTGCTTTCGTTGAGTTCGATTCAATTTGAAAAACATGATTTTCATTTTAGCAGTGAATGGATAAATCACTGGAATTGGCAGCAAAATATAAGGAATGTATTTTCGTCGAGATGGAGTGGTTGTCTTGCTTCACATCTTCGCGTATATCAAGGAGATTAAATTCCTTTTGATGTGTGAGTTTTAAGAACGAAAGGGAAATAAATAAGGGGCAAGTAACAAAGAATCTGATACCAGCTCTGCATTCGAGAAACATTTTAAAACTTTTTTTTTCTCTTTTATACAGCCACCCCCCAAGGACTCGTGGAATGGTCAGCTGGAAGGATATCACGTGGGATTTCGGGAGGAGGTTATGGGAATGCCATTACAATACCAGATCCAAGTCGTCCGAGTTGGTGCAGCGGACCACATCCTCACGGGGCTGAAGAAGTACACACGATACGGCGTGGTGGTTTCCGCTTACAACAGAAAAGGGGCGGGACCACAATCACAGGAAGTGGTTATGTCCACCTTAGAAGATGGTGGGTAAGAGAGATGGTGCGTCGACCATTCTCTTAGGTTTTTGTGCCTAATGATTACTTTCACATTTATTTTTAAGCTAATTCTTAATAAAAACAGATAGTTTTTTTAAAGTATTTTTAAAGAAAAAAATGATTAAATACATATTTTAGATATAATATTTTTTGAAGTTGATTCTGGTCTGTAAGGTAACCATGAAGTAGGATGACTTTGTATTTTGTTGAAGCTTGTTTATAATTAATAGTTAAGGTTATTTAACAGTTAGTAATAACTTATTTAAATATAAAATAGCGAATTTTCGGGAACATAATATTGCGTAATTCCCTTCTTCAAGCAAAATATGAATTCTTATTTTGCTTGAAGAAGGGAATTACGCAACATTATGTTCCCGAAAATTCGATATTTTGTATTTAAATAAGCTATTTAAATACTATGAAAGAGTTTATGGAGTTACTTTTATACATTACAAGAATATGAGTTAGTAATAACATTATTAATGTTATTTCTTCGAAGTGCTTAAAAAAATAAAAAATTTTTACATTAAATAATAGCTTCTTCTTCCCATTTTCTGCTAACAAACTTGTCGAAAAGTATACGAGTAGAATTATTATTTACAAGTAACTGCAGATATGTTATTTAGGGAATAATTATGATTGCAACTTTAATAAAGGATTCATCAGATTTTACGGTTGTCCTACATTGTTTAAAGCATTTGCGACTGTGAAAAGTATTTAGAAAAACATTAAAAGAAGGAATGAGACAAGCATTAGGCAGGGCCGGATTAAGGCCATCTGATGTCCTAAACTCAGCCCAATAATAGTGTCTCCTCGGTCCTTTCTTTATTTAGCTGGCTTCCTATTAAGATTGAATAAGTGCTAAAGGTGAAATAAGGTATTAAAACCTCAGTTTCTTCAAGGAAATCTTCCACGCCAGAACACAAAACTGTTTTCAATGTAAACTGTTTTTTATTACATGTATTTAATACTAGATAGCGGAAAGCGCTATAAGCCAATTTTTAAGGCAACAGAAAAAAATATAAATTTTCATCACTGTGTCTGTTGCATTTTTAAATAATACTGTTATAAAGGAAAACATGTAAATGCAAAAATTTATTGAAAACGATTTTTAAACCTTTCAAATGATTGTAAGACAAATTATATGATATTATCTTTACTAAAATTGTGATCTCGAGAGCATACTTTTCAGTTTTGAAAATCCTATTCTACAGAAACCGTTGTTGGTAGGCAATTTTTTTTTAATATTCTATTAGAGAAATATCAGTATTTGTAAGAAGTAAAATCGGCTTTTTTATCAGTTCTCTCTTTTCTGCACCACTTGATTGAATATATTTCACGTAGGGTTCTGAAAACTGTAGAAACAAAAATATAAAAATAAAATACATACACAGTGAATTATAATCATATATATTTATAGTGGTTACAAAATATATGAAATTCATGCAGATAAAACGTTGGTAAGACAATCAGACCTACATAATACTAGATATTTTGTTGAAACAAAGTTTATTAGGAAATTGTCTCAAATGTCAGATATGTTGTGGGACACATTGACCCTAAAACTGGTTGATTGGGTGTATAAAAATAAAGCACAAATACTCAAAATTTCTTAATCTATCGAATTCCCTAAAATTACATGATTACAACTATCATACTCTTGTGGCGTTTTGATTGCTGAATTGATAATCTAGGACTGATTATGAGGAATAAAATGTAGAAGTAGCCAAGAGTGTGGAGCTGCACATTAATTAGTATCTTTTACGCTTCTGATTGAAGCCTTATAGTCCCGGTTTGTCTGTTTATCTGCGGACAAGTATCCCACAATGCTTCGCAACGGCTTCTGATACGTGAATGAAGAAAATTATTCAAAAGTTATTGAATTCAGTCTATTAACAAGGTTTGAGCTAAGATTGACGATTATTCCATATAAATAGTGATTTTTTTAAAAATCATTATTAGGATTTCACTGTATTAACAAGGTTTGAGTTAAGAATTACGATTATTCCATATAAATAGGGGTGGGTAAGATAGCATGGGGTCGGAAACAGACTCGCGCGCGCATTTTCAAGACCACCCCGACGCAGTCTATTCTAATGTAAAGGTGACTCAGTCTGTACTCTACTCATCCTTTTTTTAAAACATTATTAGGAATTCAGCTTATTAACAACTTTTGAATAATTTTCTCCATTCACGTATCAGAAGCCGTTGCGAAGCATTGTGATTGGTCTAGCTTGTTTGATCGCTACGTTGTTTCCTTGTTACTATAAGTACAGTTAAACTTAGAGTTACACTTTGAATATTTAGTTTTTAAACGCAAATTAATTGTGTACCTTTTAACTTTATATTTATTTAAACTTAACTTTTTAATTTTATGCATCATTTAACGATAAGTGCCAATGATAAGTGATAATGATTAAGTTATAAATGATAAAAAAATTTTATCTGTTAATACATGAGCGATGAGTAAATTAAGAATGCTAATAAATTCGAGAAACATGAAATTAAAAAAAAAAAAAAAAAGTACAATTTTCTTTTCCTTACATCCACCATTTTTGATATCTTAAAAGATATTTTTAAGATAATTATTATTTATTATTTATTTAATGCGTATGGCATTAAAAATGTTTTATACTGAAGAGCCAAAAAACCTGAGATAATACTGCGTAAGTTCTCATCACGCTTGTATGACGGCAGCAACACGATTTGCCATGGTCTCCACCAGTGATATGAAACGCTATGAAGACAGTGCACAACGTGATTCCTGCAGTGCGTCCCATAATTCCGTAATGTTCACTGGTGGTAGATTCCTGTCAGTGACGGCATGTAGAAGTGACGGC
>JAFIDM010005346.1:30731109-30754660 GCA_023159025.1 Thereuonema tuberculata | reverse complement strand
ATATTATTACAATAATGAGTTTGGTAATAATATTAATAACATTTCAATCTTCCATATTATTATTACAAAGGATTTTGTTTACAAATTATTACTAAAATTATTGGAATTTTTTCAAATTTTTACAATTGTTTTTAAATTTATCTAATAGTGTTTGGCTAATTTCTACTCCTTTATATTTGTTAAAATATTTAAAAGTGTTTATAATACATGCCTCCAGGATGAACCTAGTGTCTCTGTCATAAACATTTCTATACATTATCTCAACTATCGGATCAGGGTTATGATTTAATTTTATGCAGTGATAGGCCCAATCAGAAACATTCGGGTGGTTATTGCGGAAAGCAGCTACGTGTTCATTCACTCGCTCCTTCAATTTTCTTTCTTTATTACGAAAATAGACCCCATTACATGTTCTACAATTTAGCTTATATATAACATTAGCAGTATCCATTAATTTATCTATTTCCTCTTCTTTTTTACTTATCAAAGATCTTAAACTCTTATTTGCCAAGAATAGATAAATTAATGGATACTGCTAATGTTATGTATAAGCTAAAATGTAGAACATGTAATGGGGTCTATTTTCGTAATATAGAAAGAAAATTGAAGGAGCGAGTGAATGAACACGTAGCTGCTTTCCGCAATAACCACCCGAATGTTTCTGATTGGGCCTATCACTGCATAAAATTAAATCAAACCCTGATCCGATAGTTGAGATAATGTATAGAAATGTTTATGACAGAGACACTAGGTTCATCCTGGAGGCATGTGTTATAAACACTTTTAAATGTTTCAACAAATATAAAGGAGTAGAAATTAGCCAAACACTATTAGATAAATTTAAAAACAATTGTAAAAATTTGAAAAAATTCCAATAATTTCAGTAATAATTTTTAAACGAAATCCTTTGTAATAATTTGTAAGAACAAAATCCTTTGTAATAATTTGTAAGAACAAAATCCTTTGTAATAATAATATAGAAGATAGAAATGTTATTAACATTACTGTAATAATATGGAAGATTGAAATGTTATTAATAATATTACCAAACTCATTATTGTAATAATATAGAAGTTTGAAATGTTTGAAATGATGTTAATTGTATATATTATTACCAGATTCGTTACTGTACCTTACGAAAAGTTTTTCTATATATTAAGCCTGATGAAGCGGTTAAAAGACATAAACTGCGAAATATTGCGAAGATAAAAAGATGTGTTTTGTATCATTAATAATAATTAATTGCATATTGAGTTTGAATATTAGAGAAAGATATTGAATTGATCAAGTAAATTGATTAAGTTTAATACTCCGATAGATAGATATAATATATATATATATATATATGAGGAGGCTAGAATCAAAGGCTGCTAAATCCATGTTTTGAAATTTTACATTTTTTTTTTTTAAGGTGATAACGTTGTATGAAGAAATCTTCAAAATACTTATTTATTGTATTGAACGAAATGTGTATAGGTTGATTCTTCACCATGAATGCTTCTGTGTTTATGAAGACTATTTTTATGTTTGTAAGAACTATTCGGTGTATTTAGAAGTCTGGTGAAGCAGGACAAAGCCGCTGCCTGCGAAATATTGCAAATCAAGAAAACAAATGTTGTGTTTCGTAAATTGATTAAGTGTAAATCTGCAAAAAATAAATCAATAATTTCCCTTTCCAAACTTAGGTTTGAATTGCCTACACCAGAGGGCTAAGTCGCCTCTTGCCTACCTTAGTCTATGGGAACATTTGACGTTTGTTTGGGAAACTGGAGACGAAATAATAAAATGAAATTTTTTGACCATCCTAGGAACGAACCTCTACCCTCAAACTAAAGGATAAGAACATTATAGTTCTACTTAACAAGTAAACTTAAGTAGAAAACTTGCAAGGCTTTCTCTGACCATTAAGAGGAATTCAAAAATATTAAAACATCAGTATAATCCTCCAATACTTTAGATACAAATGAAACTGAGAAGTTGGAACTGAATCCCAAAATTAAAATTTAAAGAATTTATCAAACTATTTGTATGTGGATATATTTCATAAACTCAGAATCCATTTTGAAATGAATTTAATCATTTAGTTTGAATCAGTTTCGAATTCATTTTAGGAAATCAAATATTTATTTTGAAATTATTTGTTTTTGAGATATCAAAATCTATTCTTAACATTTACAATACATTACTTAAATTTTAAATTTCTTTTGAAATAATGTTGATAGTTTTTGAAATAATAATACTTTTTAATCCACTGCTCTTTATTACAAAATTTGCTTATTATTAAACACTTCATACTTCTACTAGCGATACTTCGCAGGGTAATTCCCTTCCCTTGCTTCTTCAAGCTACATTTTGAAAAATACTATAATCATAGCAGTTATAACAAAGAATAAGGTTCATAGTGTACCAAGTTATTATTTAAATGAAGTATAATAATTTGGTAAATTGAAATACTAATTTGGTACATAAAGAGCTTTATTCTTTGTTGTAATTGTATTGGATTTATTCTTTGTTATAATTGCCTTGACTTTAATTTTTTCAAAATGTAGCCTCAAAAGAAGCCGGGAACGGGTATTCTCCTGCGAAATATCGCTAGTTGAAGTATGAAGCTTCTTTATAATAAACAAATATTACTTTTTTTTGTAGCTTTATGCTGTGTAAATGTAAAGATATTACGATTATTGTGGAATAAAATAAAATAAATTCTGAAAAATTCATACATTTGATATTCCAAAAATACAGACTGAGAAAGTCTTAAGATTTTTCCTTATAATTTTATTCACATGAATTTTGATCTGCGAAAAATTAGTGGGGGTTTCTCGGCTGAGTTGAAGGTGGACGAGCGTGGAACTGACCGTCAGACCTCATATTCATTCCTTCTGCTGGTTATAACAGAAACCTTACTTTCTGTACTGTCAAGCCTCTAATTCGATACATTAAACTGTTATTGGTTTAATGGGATATTTTGGCATTCCAATATACTTCAATGTTGCCTTTCAAAAGTGCTCAATTGTTTTTAGGAATTGTTAGCGTTATTTTATCGTTATAATGCTTTAACATTAACACTTTCAACGATTTTTATGTATTACAGTTGATGCCTTTTAGCCAAAATTATTTTTGAATATTTTTCTATTTTGATATATGGGAAGTATTTATTCGATTTCCGTATTCATTGCACTATTCTATTGCGTATTATGTTCACTAACTAATGCATTAAGGTCGATTTCATATATTAATATTTCACTTCATTTCATTTCACTCACTTTGCCCTTTTCAATTGCTCGTCCATAAAATCGATTCTTGCAACTTGAAAGGGGCGGAAGACCAAAGTATAATCTCCATAAATCATGCGAAGAAAAAGCGGAAAGAAAGAAAGAAAAAAATGGAGAGCGGAAGAAGGACACAACCGAGCAGGAAAGAATAGAGAAACTTTTTTGTCACCTGAAAGTTTTTTTAATTCAGAGAAGTGGGTTTTTACGTCACAGTTCCTTTCCCTTTGCTATTCGACTACAAAACCCTCTCTCTCATCTCTGTTTAAGCGAAAATTCCTCGCCCATTTAATCATAGCCGAAGATTCATGGACGGTAGAACATTCTTACCGTACTCTGAAATAAATAGCGTGCATATTTTTGCTGTGACATTTGGCTGTGGGGAGCCAGTGCTCCCTTAACGAGGCAGTGGCAGACGAATTTCGAGTGGATTTTGTTTCTGTGTGGTCGAATCGATTTTGCTCTGCTGAAATGCTCTGGCCTTGCTTCCCCATCTGTGCACTGATAATCTAGATGGCCGTGCCCCTGCGTTGTCAATGAATACCTTCCTTTTAACAGATTGGCGATAAAGATATAAGGATTTGAGATTAAAATCTCTGGCATTACCAATCAATGAACATTCATTACGGTTTCTCATTCAAGGAGAACTGTATATGGCTGATTTTTTTTTGGTGATGTAATACTTCAGTGTGAAAGTGTATGCATTAGAATAAAAATGAAAGCAAAGGGTCTGTAATGAATTTTATTAATTCTCCTTTGGAATCTCTGTGGAGCAGAAGGGTTTGTTCTACTTAACATCCAATATGAATTCTTGTAAGAAGCTGTTACTTAAAGTTCAGTAATGTGTTTACCTTAGTCTAGTTGATTTCTAATTTTGCAGTAACGAATAGCTAATATTCCGGGTTCAATCCAAGGCGGAGATTCATTCAATGCTGAATTCTCATCCAGACGGGTCCTAGGATCCACCCAGACTTCTGATGAATGGATACCCACTCTCTGATGAACTGGCTCTTTTTCCGGAGTTAAAAGAGGTCGGGTGCCCGGCTGATCACATGATATCAACTTTAACTCGTTCATCGCGAACCTTACCCCAAAAGTCACATAGACCTGATGTGGGAAACTTTCACTTTTTGTTTAATAGCTTTTATTAAGAACTCAGAAATCCAACTGAAAGTTCTGAGTTAACAATGGTTAATAGTTACTTATAAAGTAAAAACTGCGACACTTCCAGTAGTTACTCTTTATCTGAAGTTCTACTGTACTGTACATCGCAAACGACTGACTATACGACATCCTCTACGATATCTCGTAAATAATTTCATTATGAATCAATGGATAACTTATTATATTTTAACTTTAATTTAGCAAAGAGAAATATTGGCCTAAAAAAACAGAAGTTTATTTAGTAAAGTTTTAATAGTTACAATCGTTAATCAATATGTTAGAATTTATTGTAAGTGCTCTTTCTTAGCAAAAATTTTAAGTATCATTATTTTCAGTTTTCAAAATATTGATTACAAACAGTATTTTACGAACAAATGAAGTGTTACTTTTTACTCCAAATTTTAATTATTAATACGTGTAGATGGGAAATATCAGTAGTTTAATAATGTAAATCTATTTTAAGTAAGATAAACGAATCCATTTTCATTGTAAATCAATTTAATATAAATATTATAAATCTCATCATATCTATTTATTCGTTTGCTTTTCGATATTCTTTAGCATTTGGAATTTTTCAATAAGCATAATAAGAAAAAGAGGTGTCAGAAAAAAAAAAGTAGAATGCAATTTCAAGGAGAAAACTCTGTCAATCCGTCTGTGCTAAAGATAACTCTAGGACTATATTATCCTTGGAAGCTGAACTTTTAGAGATACATTTCTAAATTTCGGAAGAATTTACTGCACTGATAAGAAGCTAGGAGGGGAATGTAAACCGTCAAAATACGTTTGTCGTTAAAATTCAATAATTAGGATAATTCAAATTTGTATTAAGAAGATAAATTTAATTGGTTATTAATGCATTATGAATGTGAACTCCCTGTTGATCTTGAAAAACTTTTACCCATCGTTGCTCCAAAACAACTACTACTTAAGCAGTATCTGCAAATCACTTTTATCATACTAAATTCGCACAATTAAACAGAAAAAAATGTTAAGTACGTCTGCAAATTTATATATCACTATCATTTGATACAACTATTTATGGATCTTAACTACGCAGCTATCAAAAGTTTACACGACAACTATGTCGCATTTACGGTTTATGTTGAAGCTGTGCTTGAAATTATACATAATGGAGCTGCAGTAAGTGTGCTGTTTGGTATTCACAACGTATACAAATATTAAGCCAAATATGAGTCACTAATATGATTCGGACGTAAATATGATTTAAAAAAAAAAAATATTCAAGAAATACTGGAAAATGTAAACTTAACGCTTAATTTGTGTATTTTGAAAAGGAATAAAGCTCTTGTAATTCCATGTCATTAGATACTATACAAGACTTTCAATAGTCTAATATGAAATTGAGTAATTCAATGTGGAATTGGAACAAAAAAGAAATGATAGTAAAGCGGCGAATGGTATAGAATATTCATGTCTCAAATTGCAGAAGAAATGGCTGAATTAGGCAGTGCATGCCATTTTATGTGCAACTAATATCGATCTACGTTGGAACTAATCTCAGCTGAGTGCATTTTAAACATGAGTGATGATTAATACTTTGATTTGCATTGAAATCTTCATGTTCGTTTTATTTCTGCTTTTTTTGTACCACAGCCTGCAGCGAAACAGACTGTGGTTGAGTTAGAACCGACTGAAACGCTGTACAACTACAATTCAGGAAGTAATGCATATGCATAAGATAATAAAAGAAGTTTTCTTTCTTCGGGAACCCGTGTCTTATTTTGGCGAACTTTGATAACAATAATGACAAATATACGTTTGCTTTTTCTCTTAGAAAAATCTCACTTATGCATAAGGTCTTGGAATTTTGGAAAGGAGCAAAGACTTCGAGTTTTATGATCCTCGTGGGAGTAAAGTTTCACTTTTCCCCGGATCGTGTGCTCCTCCAAGCGGACTGGAGTCAATTGCACAGCTTCCTGAATCCATGTCTCGCTTCCAACGCTGGGCCAGGTTGAAATTCGGAACCGGAACGACCAGACTGCTCCGCCCATTGTGCCTAACAATAAGCGAGGTCTGTCTCAGCATTCACGTGATGTTTAATGTTCGCCGGTGGCCTGAATTTTTCAGGAGCCAGCGCGGAGACTGACTGTGAATACATTACAGCTGGCCCTAGCGATTAATTATAAATTCTTCAACTCGTTTCAACTTATAAATATTCGGCAATTGCATTCAGTTTCTGCGCTTAGGATTCATCATGAGAGGGTCTCTTTCCTAATCCTTAATTCGGATGGGAAGTGCGTTCTTAGAACAGGTTTCATTGCGAATTCAGCGTAGATCTCATAATTTGTTAATGCTAAAAATACGTTAAGCATAAGCGAAACACGAGGGAACATTAGTTATTTGAAATAAATGAAGGAATATTTATGTCTTCAAATAAAAAAGTCAATTAAACATTACAAAGAATGGACAAAAGAAAAGTCAGTGCTAAATAAACAAACTGGAGCTTAGAACATAAGTTGAGAACTTAAGTTGATATTTTCAGTTAAAATGTCTACTGCAGTTAAGAATTCAAAAATCTTAGTTTTTTATTTTTTGTTATTCTTTCATAAACGACATATATTAGAAAATTGTTTATGTAATTCTTTATATTTGAGATTTCCCAACATTTAAATGAATTATAATTTACTTTTCTTTTATAACACTGGCTGTAATTTTTGAAATTTAAGATTCAAGTCTAGATAATTATGCTTTGGGTTCATATGAACTGGTGTGCAATACCTAAGGGCGAAGTGTAGAAAAATATTAGACATGTATAGTAGTATACAAACGCAAAATTAGTTAGGACTGTAGCTGTATCTGGGAAGAGGAGCAAATAGCCCTTACGTAATAATGAAATATGATGTATGATGTTAGCCTGACTTGAAAACATTATGATTTACAACATGTGACTTACAACAACCTGCCTTGTCCTTAAGTTTTGCACATCAGTGTACATTTTGCACTATAATTTTCTATTATCCAGAGAATTATTGGTTTGAGAACCAATTTTGGAACCACCACCTAGCTTTTAACAGGTTACAACGGCTTCAAATTTATCCCCTTACAACATTTTAATAAATTTGAAGTATAAGCTAATACCTGAATGTTATATTCAAAATGCTTTTATCATGATTTATTTTTGTTTTATACATACGAGGAAATGACATTAGTACCAGACATATATTCTAGACATTCTAGAATATTGTGGGTAAGAGATAAATTTCATATGAATGTGACTAAATATGACTAAACAAATGAGAATATTTAACTTTGTTTCCGAGCAATGTACTTCAGTATTTATTCGCCATTTTCCAGTTAGATAAACTGAGAAGTTACGAGTACATTTTACGATCTGCAACACAATTAGCAAAGGCGTAAAAATTCTGCGGATTCTCTGAGCACATTTCAAGTAAACGAATGTGTTTTGCTGTTTAGTTAATTAAAAGAATCCACTAAATTTCTCACTAACAATATTATTGATTTCCTCAGTTGTCAGTTTTTCTATTTGCTGTATCATCTTAATAGTTGCTTACCAAATTAGTGATTTTTTTTAATGTTTTTTTGATAAAACATACGATTTTAGAAATTTTTTGGATATCCCATTAGTTATCAGTTCCTCATTACTCAATGACTGTAGAATCTAAAAAAAAAAAAGCTGTACGGCGTGTTTACAGTTGATAAAACGGAATGTTAAACATTCTTCGTAAGGTTAAACATTCTACCTAAGTACATAGATAAGTTTTGCCATTGTAACTTGCGACAATTTTATTTGTTGAGTAAGTCTCTTGCTAAAACTGAAATTAATCGGATGAACACATTTTAATGAATACGTCTGCGTTACCCGATGTTTAGAAAATGTAATAATTTCCGAATAACGATACAGCTTATTATTTTCCCATTTGGTTTCTGTTAAAGTTATTTTCTCTATGATTTTCTAGTTATTTTCTAATGATGATAATGAAGAAAAAAAAATCATTTCAGTTTAGGTGAAATAAGCGGTTGCCTAAAATTCAATCCATAAAAAAATAAAAAAATAAAAAGCAAATGGATGTTTTTATAATAAGATACTGAGGTTCAAAGAAGGAATGTTATTGAAATCAATAAAGTATCTAATTACTGTTGAGCTGAACAAGAACAACTTGAATGGTCTATTAAAACGATACATGCTAAGCGACTTCAATGTGCGTTAAGTTCCAGAATTCCAGAGACAGCTTAGATATCTTTCTTTTATTTTTCTCTTGAGATCGTTTGTTTATACGAATGTAGTGCAGATGTAGAGTTTTTGGCAAATGCAATACTATGCAGTTAAGATGAACTGCTCCATAATTCATATATATAATCTTCATATCCTAACTACTGTGTAATAGCCAAAATCTGTAATTTTGTTTGTTTGTTTGTTTATTTTTCATTCAATAACGCTTCAACGTCGCAACGGATCGGAATGAAAATTTGATGCAGGTAGTCCAGGACACGGAGTATGACGTAGGCTACTTTTCATCCGGTCGATCAAGTACTTACTGTGGAATAGGCATCACAAATTTTAAAGAAATAATTTCCAAACCTACCGATAGATGTCGTTAGTTACTATGGGATAGGCAATGACTGCATTTCAGTAGATTTTTTGCAGGCGAGAGCACGATAAACTCAGGAGTTACCTCATAATTCTAAAAGGTGATTTATAAGAGGACAAATATACGATACGGTTAATTAATACTTTGGATTTCAATATTGTACTGCATGTATTGTTTAAAATTTAAACTATAATTTAGGTTCAGTTCTGAATTTCGGTTTTTACTGATATAATTTGGATTTTCGAATAACTAATGCAAGGAGCGAAACGACGGTAGTCGGCTAGTATACTATAAACTGACCAATGCTACAGGATAGACAATGGAATTCTATTACTCAGTTCATTGAGAAAGTCCGAGAATAATTTCAACAATTGCTATTTTTTTTAATAAAACAAAGTAATAATGGTCTGAAAAAGAAATTCTTAATATCAAGTTGTTGCAAATGAAATATTAGAAAATGGATGGAACTTCAAACATCGGCAAATTTAGAGCGAAACGAAGTTTTTTAAAGGAAATAATAATTAAGTATAAAACTTTTGCCAAAGAGATATAATTTTAAATTTGGCGTTATGAAAGAAAAAAAATAAATCCACGGGACGCGACGAAACCTTGGAATTTAATTTTAACTGTATAGAGTTCTACCCGTTAGAATGATGTCCCGGTTCTTGAAGAAATGTTACTCCGTTAGGGATGCATCTGGTGAATGAGGTAATGTTTAATAACACCACTGGTGCAACTTTTGAATCGTCTGACCTGCAAGATATATTCTCGCGTTATCTTAGAGAAGAAAGAGATCATAACGATTGACTAATGCCGACCGTTTGGTCGACAATGTTTCGTGAATAATGTCAAGTTTATGACAATACCTTTTGTCGTTAATGTTTGACCCTGTGGCAAGAAGGAGAAGCCAGTCTCACCAGCTGCGATCACAAAACTAATCATCGTCTTTCTGGGATGAACTATGAGCTTCCAGGTATGATTCATTATCTCATCGTGGTCGAGACATTGCATCAAACATCGCTGATTAAGCTAAGTAGATTTGTCATCGTCTTTTGTGTTATTTTGTCATCTTAGATGTACCCATTTATCCATCTTCTTCAGTTTCTCTGTAGACGCCAAATGTCGGGAAACTGTTACATTGTGTACTCCTAGTTTCTCTGCAAGTTCTTGAAACTGTTTGATGAGTGTCGGATTCGATTAAGTCTTTCAGCTTTTCATCAACGATTGCTCCTGGTTGTGTTCTACCGTGGGATTCATTTGCGAGCCTCAAATCGCCGGACTGGAATTTCGCAAACAAATGTTGTACCGTACGTTCATTCCATGTGGTTTCCCAAATCCTATATTGATGTAGTGTTACCTCTTCTGAATGGTGTCCAGTAAAACTCATGTAGGAAAATGATGTGACGTTGACTGGGATTCAGCATCGACTTCCATGGAACATATTTCACTTGGAACTAATGCCACGAACCACATGACTTTTTCGATATATACAGCAGGCTTCCAGCTATAAAAATACACATCACAAGTGGCATCTGGTGACATTTTAATCTCTCAAAATTACATCCCAACTGTAGGAGGTTGCAAACTAATTTTTCTTCTGCAAAAACTTGATTTCAAAAGAATTTTATAAGGTATGAAAAGGAGAATGGACAGATCTACCCTACCCCTGTATAGAGATAAGATATGTACGGAAGGAAAGATCTCCATCAATAGAACATTTTTTATCATTACGACTTCTCTCAATTATTAGTCCTTTGGGAGTTAAATACATCTAGCTATAACGTTTGAATCATTGATTATAATGACTGTGGGTGGCAGAGAAGCCAACCATCTACTGGTGTGGGGTACTTGGCTGTAGGTGGTTGGCTTCCCTGCACAAACACTCATTACAATCAATGACTCAAACGTCATTGCTAGACGTATGCAACTCCGAACGGACTAATAATTGCGACGAGTCGTAATAATAACATATGTTCAATGTATGGTGATCTTTCTGTAGGTATATATCTTATCACTATTCAAGGTGGGGCAAATTCCCATAAGTTTGCCCTTTATCCTTTCATTTCAAAGTCCCGAATATTCTTAAATGTTTTTATTGAATTGCTTTTTTCTTGAAATTGAAATGTTTGATTGAAAAATTGTTCCATCTTTGAAGGAAAAATAGTTACGTTTCCATCCTTTAAGTAATCAAAGTAAATTATTGTAGTTAGGAAAAACTAATATTTTGAAGTAAATAATCTTTTGAAAGATGTAATGAATATCAATCATGCTACTGATTTCATTCTTTTCTAAATATGAATGTTATCTAACGTTCGCAAGTTAGCATAGTTAATCTGGAAGTAGCCGTCCAAAGCATAACAACTCCAATTAGAACGTTAGGCCTATAAACGAGTACGAATGAATCCAAGGAGGGCATTTCGCTGGTGGATAATAAACTCGAACCACGTTCGTCACATTAGGACCACCATCTTGTCTTCCGTTAATGCCTTCACTCTCATTTCGTGTTGTAGGTTATTTTGGCTGCCCGGCACCCTGCTGGGAATGGACCAGCCCTCGCCACTAATGAGTATTCTCACACTGCCCTTATTTCTAGCACTTATTGAAACAGCGTCAATAAAACATGATCGTAAATCCGTAGAATAATGAAGTACCAACTCTCTTCTGTGTTTCGAGAAAGAGGAAATAGTATCCTCTAGGCCCTTTGCCGCATTCATAAAGCTCGCTGAAACAAGACAAAAGGTTGGCACTATCAGACAGAAGACAATTGCACATCATTCTCTCTTATTTATAGATAAGGATTTTCAAAGTGAAACTGAAGAAGACTTCTGTAAGTCAATAAAGGCTGTTTAGGTAAATGTGCTCTTCAATTTTTTTTCCATTCCTTTTTCAGTAAGGAATAATTCTTACAATATTATAAGAAACATTCGAGCCCAATTATATTATCTTTAAAAAAAATGAATATAAAGAAGAAGTGATGTAATAAAATAATAATAGCAGAAAAACTGTAGTGATGGCAAAGAAAGAATATTGTGGAACCAAAGAATAAAATAGCAAAAGTAAAAAAGAAAAGCGAATTAGAAAGAGATAGAAAGAGAAATATACATAGAAAGACAATTAAGTCATCGTGGATTAGCATTTCTATTGAAACTATCAAGATTCTTTGCTAGTTTTCAAGTTTTGCTAGTTTCATGAAGTCAAAACAAAGAACTTACAATTTTTTTCTCAGTTTTTTCCCCATAATAGAAGAAAGTTTTTTAAATTACTTACAAAAATTAAAATGAAAGTGTATTCATTCTTGATAGAAGAGTTTTTAATTCTAAATTGAAAGTATTGTATTTTTGCTGTCATGATTTCGGAAATTTAAGCAAATACTCCTTTTTAGCTTATTTTTCAATAGGATTTCAACTGACCTTATGGTGAAGCTCTTGAAATTAGTTTAAAGGTCCGTGCTTCAACTAGGGATGAGCTATCTTTTTTCCGCTTTGATCTATGTTCAGAAATTAGTCAGAATGGCAAAACATTTCTACAGAAATGCAGTGGAATTTAAACAACGATTTCTAGCTTGCTTTGATTAATGTTGTATTGTTTTTAAACAATGGGAATTATATTATGAAGTCGGCTAATCTATTGCGCTTGGTTCAATATGATTAAAATTAATCTGACTTTTTGGACGACTTAAATACATAATCCGGATTTAATTGATTATTTTCAGGAAACCGAAAATTTGTTTTCTTTTTAGTAGACATATATTTGTAATATGAATGTAGGCGTTTTAATCGATTTTACAATTTTAAAATAGAACAAAGAAACTTTTAAGACTTAACATCATAAATACAACAGGCTGAAGTTCTTTCCAACTTCTTGTTTAAAATTGCGCGTCAATAATAATCAAAGTTTAAGCTCACCTGTTCATTGTAGCAAGTATAAGATTATATTTTTTACATTGTATTGTAAAATCAATTAACGCTACGTTTTTCGGTAGTATTTTTTTTATTCTTGAAGCAATACTTATTTTCGAGAAATTACGATAGTCAATAACGAGACATAATAAATTTCTTATTTTTTTTTTTCTAATATTAATCAACTATCAAAGAAGCCTACTATAGCATAAACTTATGAGGTTTTCTTCTATATAACCTTAAAAAGCAGAAATTAAAATTTAGTGTTTATTTTATGCAAAAAAAAAAATGTTTTGGACGGTTATTGTAAGACAAATGATTAACCAAACACAGGAAAACATTGAATAAGTATTAAAATAACTTGTTTATAAGAAGAAAGCTTAATGTTTATTTAATTTTAGAACCCGTTTGCTTATGAAAATTAATCACTTTTTTTTCTAATTCCGTATTTCAAAATTCTCGTATATTAAATTTAAAATTAATGAAATGTTGAATTATCTATGCATATATATAAATGTCAAAGTTTGTATGCTTATATTCATATTTTATAAGCAAAATTTATTATTCTAAATTAAAAAGTAAATATATTTTTAGCAAACTTTTATAATACACCGTTTGACTGATCGGAACCAACTTTGCATAGATAATCTCTACTATCCTGGGAACCCGGAGTAAAACCTTGGAACCCGGAGTAAAAAGGGGTGAAATCTCTGAAATAGCGCTCAAGTGCATATGGTGACAATGCAACTACACAAATATTTCTCTTCAACTATTGAAACAATTGGGGAAGATTTGATAGGATTGTGGAGGAGAGAACCAGGACTCTTCATCCCCACCCCTTCCCCATCCCCGAGCAAGACCGGGTACTGTCAACTAGTGTTCAATAATATTTGGATACAGTTTTGGAAAACGTTTTCTGATTCGAGTAACTTATTGCTATTAAATGGGTTTCTGTATTAGTATTGAAAATGAAACATTTTACATGCTGATCTAAAAAAGAATATAAATGAGTTTTGAATCAAGAATGGATGTGTTAAGATAATTTATTTTCTCGTTTATTTTATTCAGTTTCTAACTACTTCATTAGTAGCTATTGAATTTACGTTTGTAAGAAGAAATAAATGAAATTTTGAGTCAATTTTTCCATCTTCGTATTTTTTTAAAGGAACATTTCGTTTCCGAATCTTATCCCATTTTCTATGAAACATTGCTATATTTTACTCCGATTATCTCTTAGGTGTTTGCTCTGATACTTTAGTTAATAATTTCTAACAGACTGTTGTTTTTTAGAATTTGGAATTGCTTTTATAAATACCTCACTTATTTAGGAAGCTCCTTAGAATTTAATTAAAAAGATGTTTGAATTCATTTCATATGCTAACTTTTCACAAAGTAAAATTTATTATTCTAAATTAAAAATTGAATATATTTTTAGCAAACTTTTGTAATTAAACTATACAATGAACTCATTTTCAATCATTACATTTTGCTTGTTCCCCATTATGTGATCCAAGAATGTCAAAAAAAATATTAAAAACTCATAAATTTTAAAAACTTTATTTAGATAAGTTTTTATTTAAGATAATAAAAAACTCGCATGTAAAAAAAAATTAGAGTCATAAAGTATACTGAACGACAATTCCTTGGGCTATCGTTTCTCAGTTTTGGCTAGCCCCCAAAGCTGTCTTAAATGTTTGCTTTATGGTTCTTTTTCCTTTTTCTAACTGAAAGTTTTAATCACTGAATATTTGTCTTTTTTGATATTTTTCATTATTTTCATCTGAATTTTATTTTAATAATCTAACTAGCTAAGTATTTTAATTAAGTTAAAGATTAATTTCGGTTGTGAAATTTAGTAATTAAAAATTAATTAATATTTCCCTAACATCTTCTGACATTTTGGTGGTGGTATAATTTTAGTAATGTCTGAATGTTCAATTTTATTTGAGTGCAAATACAGTAATTACTTAATTGATATGCAAATTACCCTTATAGCCATATCATTGCAAAAATCTGTATTCAAACATTACACAAAGATATGTTGTTTCAGTCAAGCCGTTCAGATTGTAGTTAGATACTTGAACAATTAGTTCAACAAGTGATTGCTATTCGCAACCAGTTGCAGTATTTTTCTTGTGTGTGTCTTTCTTGGAGATAATATAAATTGCTATGATTGGTGTATCTATGCAAATCAAGATAGTCATCAGTTTTTACCTGATTAAGTATGTCAAAGAAAGAGTTTATACTTGTTCTTCATGTGTCTATAGAATTAAGAAAGTTAATTGAATTAATTGAAAGTTAAGAGAATTAATTGAAAGTTGATTCTAGAGTTATTCAACATGCCCGTATAGGCAATCATTTAAAAAAAGGTAAAATATTGACTTGAGCATTTGAAATAAATATGATCAGTCCGTTTTATATTGTAATTACTTTTCTTACGTTTATCTAAAGATTGAGCGCTTCTCCTTAAGTCTTTAAATATTTGAATTCTGGGTAACCCCAGCTGATGAAAGTTAAAATAATCAAAATAGTTGTTCTAGAGTCTTAGTTAGGCTCAAAGCCTGTCAATTTAGAATACAAGGTTTAAATTACATAACAAAACAAAGTAATTATTAAATTAATATTTATTTAAATTTACTTTATTTAATTTATAAGCGTTCTTTGTAACATTAATGCACAATTACAGCACTTTTTAATTCTTTTCTTCAAACGAATCTGTATATGATAAAAATTTGAATATATTTGGTCTCAGCTGATTTTCTTAAAGCAGATTGAATTTATAGAAGCAGTGTTTTCTGCTGTATGTCTGCCAAATGTGTGGGAAGGGAGTGGTATAATCTTTCATAATTATTGGTTGGCATGAGTGTAGAGGGAGCAGTCTCCTTACACGGTCGTTTTAATTCATGATTTGTTTACTTTTCCTCTTGTTTCTTCCAGTCCCAAGTCAGCCTCCACAAGATCTGAGATGCACTCCTAAATCCTCGACGAGTGTCGTGCTGTCGTGGAAATCTCCTCCCCCAGCGGCGATTCATGGACTGCTCCAGGGTTATCGTGTTCTGTATGCCATTATCGACCGTCCAGAAGGTAAGCATAACTCCTTAGATCCCAAGTCAATTGCCAGATGCAGAAATTAACAGTCATAAGCATGATTTCTCCCATTTCTGTTACCATTCTCCTATTTACTTCAAGTTTATTATCTAGGTAATGTTCACTATTCAGTACTTCTTTAAAATTGACTTCATTTTGGATTACTATGCCTTTCGTGATGTATAGGGGCATCCTGACCTCATTAGCATTGGAATATTTATTTTCTTTACCGACGAATAATGGGAATTACTCTAGATGCTCTGGAGCCATCGCTACACTAGGGAATTTGCGAATTCCTTGCAGAATGTTTACTCTTCAAATTTAGGAAGCAGGAGAGAGAGAGACGTGTTTAGAGATGTCTCGTGCGTTTTAGATTCGCTAATTGGCCTTTGGAGCGGCTTCATAAAAGAGAAAAAAAATGGGAAAGGATATACGCTGTTAGATTGCGGAATTGTAAACAACGCTTTTGCACTTTGTGCAAGATATATTGATTTTTTTTTCTTGCTTGCTCTTACTCTGTGATTTATTCTTTCCAATTTTTCGCGAGCCATGACCACACATTGCTGTTGACGAACATCTAGATGGTACAGCAAAAAGAGATTGTAATTCAGTGGAAGCCTGTTGATTCATAACAATTAGGATTTTCTCATGTGTTTTTCTATCTCCGAGGCCATAAATTCCTGCTTCGTAATTGCCTTTTTCCTTTGGAGTAAGGAAAGTAAAAGCAAACTAAGGCGAAACATCACCCTCTCCCATTTACTTTGCCGAGTCTCAAACCTCTGAAGGGGAGAAAAGTGCTCTTCTTCGCTAACATTCTTTTTTTTACGAAACTGGCGTTCTCTTTCATCCCAGAAGACGTTCGGTAGATTAAGAGTTAAATTTATAGTACCACAGATAAATAAGTGCTGTAAACCTTCGATATTTTAACAAAACTCTGGGTTAAATTGTGTAAGTTTCAGAAAGTATTATTGTTCTTGAAAATTATTTGATATCAAGTGAAGTAATGTGGACTTATTTTTGAATCTAACACAGAAGAATAAAACTTTTCAGTACATAAATCCTCAAAAAAAATATTAAAAAATGAAAATATTTCTAAACACCCGGATACTGCACTATGTTTGCTCATAATTCCATCTTCAGTTGAATCATATCAGTAAGTGTTGTGTGGCAACAACTCGATTAATGATGGCATTATATGCAAATTTACTGCAAAGGCAGTAAACTTTTAAATACAGTCGGACCTCTATTTAACGAAGTCGCTAAATCCCAAAAAAAAGTTCGTTATATAGAAAATTCGTTAAATAGAGATTCATTTTTTATTTTTCAATATTATTAAAAAAAATAATAATTTTAATGACATAAAGCATACATTACCACATGCGTACTTAAATTTTACTAATAAAAGCTGTTAATTTTGAGTTTTTTTTTTGTTTTGTTTTTTTTGAAAAAGTGCTTTTGCTC
Source organism: Thereuonema tuberculata (assembly GCA_023159025.1). Taxonomy (NCBI): domain Eukaryota; kingdom Metazoa; phylum Arthropoda; class Chilopoda; order Scutigeromorpha; family Scutigeridae; genus Thereuonema; species Thereuonema tuberculata. The sequence continues at coordinate 30,737,206 of JAFIDM010005346.1, read as the reverse complement.
ATAGTACGTCTTTGCAATGCTCCAAAAACTCCTTCAGTATTTTCTTCAAATTGTAATCCGCGTCGGATTGTTTCAAATGATTTTAGCATTTCATCATACGAAGGTTTTTTGATTTCTGCATCATAATCATTTTCATTTTCATCATCTTCATAACAATTCATAGTTGTATTGTTTTTATTTTTCACACTGTCCAAAATATCCGATTCAGTTAGTGTTTCCGAGGTCTCAACTTCAAAATGAAGTGAAAGATAATCGTCAATCAGCACATCATCAACAATTTCTTCTTTTTCCCTCAGCTGTATCCACCTTTCTTTCATTTCTTCTAAGAGAATATTAATAATAAAAACATTTCACAGAGGGAAAAAAAATAGATACCACGAAAAAGTTCGTTAAATAGAAAATATACTTCGCTATTTGGAGGTTATTTTACAAAGAAAGTACCAAAATGTTCTTCGTTCCAAAGAAAAGTTCGCAAAATAGAGAAATTCGCAAAATAGAGGTTCGTTATATAGAGGTCCGACTGTATCTTCATTTTCTAAAACAATATGTGCTTGTACTTCTTATTAGCTTACGAAGAGATCATAAACCCTGTATTTTGAAGACAGAAGTGCCCTTATGTAAATCGAAAGTACACTTGAAATATTTTAAAATTACCTTGGGGTTCGAGTTGGATTTTTTTTTTTTTTTGGGGAGGGGGGAGTGGAGAAAACACCAGCGATTCTGATATTTTTTATTTTGTTAGGTTTGGATACTAAGCTAACACTTCAACAACCTATTGCTGATATAGAATATGCTGATGAACCATTTCGTGTTTACTTTCAACTTAAAAAAATCAGTTATGCACATTGTGTGTCAGCTCCTATTAATATTGAAAATAATTTCTTAGTATTTAGTAATAGAGCTGGTATTTCTCATTGATCTTTTTGATTTCACTATTTTATCTTAATCCTGATTAAACATCGGTCTATAGTTAGCTGTTCAATTGCAAATAGACCACGAGTGTAATATTCTAATGAGAATTTAATTACATTTCTTTTCAGGCTTCCCTGCAAGAGATGCGATAGGTTCATTTTTGATTTTCAGTTAAAAAGTTCCCACATTACAATGCCTCTGAATCAAATTGTAATTAGAGAAGGAATGAATTTTTCGCCATCGATCTAACTAAATGCGTGCCTTTTTTCTTCCTGATTTTTCCTTCCCGAAGTTTCACCATTAAAAAATTTTCCTCTCTAGAATCAAAATCGATTTTGCAATTCATATCGAATTAACAGTTCTGATTCATGAAAATCTCCCAATTCCCAAATGGATTGTGTTGAGAAAACAAACAACGGGATTTTAATAGGAATTTTAATAGAATGAAAATCCCGCATATATAAAATTAATAGAAAAAAATATGGAAATAGAAATATGGAAATATTGTAATGAAATTATTTGATTTCAGATCTTTGTAGTTTTGCGTTTCAAAGAGACAAAAAGAGAAGCTAATTATAACTGTTTATTCTCAAATTAAAAATTAATGAAATTAAAAGAAGACTATATTTTTTAAAGTTTTTAATTATTTAATTGTTATTATGTAGTAGGAGATAAGCAAGGTAGGCACTGTAATTATGTGGAGGGATATTTCTATGCAGAGTATTTTATGGCCAAAGGTCACGCAATTTCTGAGAATTCGAGTGTTTCGCCCTAGCAAATACATGGAGTACTTCATAGTTTCTTATAGTGTGAAATCAGCTATATTCATCTATAAACTATAAAACTATTGAATATATCTGAAAATGACATTCGTTCCTTTCTATTATGTATAATGAATAAACATTGTATACAATTTAAAGAAAATTTCACTTATTTAGTAATGGAAAAAATGTATCAGTGCCTTTGTTAGATAGGATTCATCCAGCAGTTAGAAACATGAAGTGCTATGAGAGATTTTTCACTACATCTATCTATGCACGATTTCTCACTTCGCACTTTCAGTTGCAACAACCGTTGTCATTGTCTGGCGAAAGTTGCAAATTTCTTCTTTGATATTCTGCAGTTACTGAGAGATGAGGAGGCACAATTTTTATGCATTTTTCCCCTTAAACTAATAAAAAATATCTTTTATACAGGATGGTCACATAAAACCGGCCCCAAAAGGTTCAAGGTATATTTTGGCTCTGATAATGAACACTCTTTAATGCTATCGCTCCTGTTCATGTAAGCCGTACATTATTACCGATATATTTTAATTGTCATATTCACAATAGATGTTGGAAGTGGCCGCCATCAGCCTCGATGCATTTTACCGCCCGCCGCAGCATGTTCAGGAATACTCCTCAATTTTGTGACGTAATACGGACGATTTCTTGCTGTGTGTTTGTTTTCAACTGATCGAAGGTGCGATGGTTGTTGCGATATACTTTCTATTTGAGCAACCCCCAGAGATAAAAGTCACACGGTGATAAGTCAGGAGAACGGGGTGGCCAGAGAGTTTTACTTAATGTCCTCGCACAGTGAAGTCTTTGTGGATATGAACCAACTTCTCCATATGAACATGTGCAAACATATTCCTCCATAATAAACACGCGTTGTGGAATTGAATACGCCATTATTAGCACTCAAGCCTACGAACAGTAAACATTAATCACTCAATTGTGCATGCGTGACTATGGCGAACAATATCGGGAGCGGATATCATCACATTTGAATGATCATTAGCGTTGAATACTGTATATAGAGAACACATATCAAATACCTCTTTTGGGGCCGGATTTATGCGGTCCACCCTGTAAAATCCCACTGGAGAAACTTTCTGCTTGCAACTTTTTGATTTCTCGTTTAGATCTACAAATATAATCGCATTAGCTCAATGACTTATTTAAGGCAAATCTCTATTGGGAAGACAGTCTCCTTAATATCGAGTGGGGTTTTCTTTGTGATCAGATAATAATCGGATCATAAAGATGAAAAAAAAATGAAAATCATACTTAAAAAAGATGTCAAAATAAATACAGGAGTTGAAGAAAGCTTAATTCTTTAAAGTATAATTCTACGAACAAGTCGTAACTTTACAAAACATTTTCAACTTTAAGATACGTCAACAAACAAAAATGATGCATAATGAAACAATAGGAAGACTGTAATCCAGACCATATTAAATATTCAATAGTGACTGATGCAAGTAGAAGTTTGTTAGTGAAAGCATGCTAAAATTCCATGGATTTAAATCTTGTCTCATAAGGATTTAAGTGAAACCAAGACATGCTTGAATTGTCAGGAATTATTTTATCCATTCCATTGCATTTTTTTTAGAAAGTCTCAAGCATCGCAATATAGTTATCTTGTGTCCAATGACCGCTGAGCTAAACATTTTTTTCTAATATTTAAAGACAAAAGAATTATATATAAACAAAATCTAGTCTTTTACAATCTTTAACGTGTGTTCTTCGTATTACAAGGGTCCTTTTAAGCCAACACACATATAGAAGATTAGGAATAAAGTTGTTCACAATAAAATTCACTACCCGGTTTCTAAGGTCTTATTATGTTTGCCAGCTTCGTCAAAAATAATACCTGACGAAGCGGACAAAAAATGATCCTGAGAAACCGGTGGTGAATTTTATTGTAAATAACTTTATTTTTAACCTTCTATATGTGTGTGGTGGCTTAAAAGGACCCTTGTAAAATCTAGTCTTATTTAGAATTCTTTAAAGTAATTTTTACACATTAAGTCTTTTAACGATTTCCATTGTTTATCCATAAATCCCAATAACTTACATTAACTTAGAACATTCTTAAATTCTTTTTTCAACGTACAAATATCTCACAATCATTTTAAAATTCCATGACAGATCAGTTTCGAGTTTCATCTCTCGTCAATTTGGATAGATCTGAAACTCTCTCCTATTTAGAAGGAAAGAAAATTAGGAATTCATTATGCATATTTATCTAAGGAAATTCCTATAGGAATTAAAACGAGAAATGACTTACAGTATTCATATGATATAGAGGACAAATCAGTTTTTCAAAATATCTTGTAAAAAGGTCCCTAACTAAACTAGGGAATTTATGCAACCATCATTTCATAAACGGAATCACCAATACTCAAGAGCTCTAGACACAGTTTGATATTCTTAATTCTCTGATAACCTTGTTCTCAAGATTTCGATAATAAAATGAGGGAAGCTTAATACGTAGTGAAATGATTATCTGTCTTGCAATATTTAACATAAGGTTAAGTTAAAACGTGCAGTAACAGTGTAAAGCCATAAGAAAGATACTAAAAATATAAGATACTTAACAAAGGGACAAAAAGGTCCAGCGCTCGCTTAACACGATATCCATTTGACTAACAGTTAAGTAAATCCTAGAATCAATCTGTAGATACAATCGAAAATGTATTTGGCAACCACTGGCGAGCGCCTATGGCGATAAAGATGTCCGCAAACCTTTTAATTTCACTGTTAATACCAAGAAAGGCCTTTCATATATTTTGTACAAAAGTCCGGTCTTTTATCACTAATAAATTTCCGGAATTTGATTTACATATCGTCGTTGCAAATTTAAAATCTCCCATGTGTAAAAAGTAACTTTCTGAGAAAAAAACGCTATTTCATGCGTGCACGATGTGATATTACACTCTCTAAGATTTAGCCAAAGACAGCATTGAGTGATCACATAGGAGGTTTTTTTTTATTATTATTATGGCGAGACATATTAGGAAAAACAAAATGGTTATTAAAAACTCTTATATGTTCATCAGGCACATCGATGATTTTGATGAACAATTTAATGTTGACGGTCACTTAGGATATTTTACAAATGGGATATAACACAGTGAAATACAAAGATCTGCACATAAGAGATTTTTTGTTCGGTACCTAATCGAAACGCTATTCAAATATCTGCAAAATTAATTTACGACAAAAATGACACATAGGAGATTTTAAATTTTCAATATTTTTTTTTCTTGTCTAAACAATACTTTTTACAATATTCTAATTACATTACAGATTTTGTAAATTTTATAATAAATTCTAAACAAGAAGTGTTAAAAAAATAACCTGTTATTATGTCACTTATTACGATTTTTAATGAGCCCTTTGCTTCATTGTCATTTTATCGATCCCGATTAACCTGTTCTAATTGTCCACAGCGATTTTTAAGTAAACATTTAAGCCTCCTGATGTCTTTACCGTAATTACGCTCACCGCCGAAAACCAAGCTGATGGACCTGCAGCGCCGGCAACGTCTCCCCGTCAGCGGCATTGGCTTTACCTCCATATCGCTTGATTTCTGCGGTTTCTTTGCAGAATGCGGTCGGCTCATCGCAAGGTTGTATAGGCTCCAGTTGCCGGCAGTAAAACACGCACATCCGGATTTTCCAATACTAACGTCACTCGTGAAGGGTGTCCTCGAGATGTTGGTGTCGCTTAATGGCGAAGGTTCATGTTCAACGCATCTTTCGTCTCTTGATGAAGCTACTATCAACTTGCGATTGAAATTGTGAATTACATTCTTAATGTTGGAAAAGAATTGATTTTTAATTCAGCTTCCAACGAAATTTTGCGTGCTTTTTTTTTTTTGGTCCTTGCCTCCGGAAAGCTTATGGGGATTTCAATCATTATTATACACATCACTAAAATACACTCACCATTTACCAATCTCGAAATTTCTTTTAGTGTTTGCAGTCACCGATTAAAATGGATAAGAAAATAATTTATTATTAATGATCACTTTCTAAGCAAGAAATGTAAATCCCAAAATAATTTTGTAAAATCAACTTATATAATTTGCTAATTTCTGTCTGTCTGTCCGTAACTCGATATAATTAAGCTATTAAAATAGATCCAAGGTTCTCAATGATACCATTGCATCAAGGGTACTCAAATTGGATGAAATATTAGTTTATTTTGTCATTCCATGTTGTTTCCATGAAATTTTAACTGAAATTCTAACAAAACATACGTTCAAAACCAAATAATTTTGTTACCACTGCACCGATTTTAATGAAATTTGGCATACTTACTCAGTTTTTTACGCTGATTTTGAAACTCCAAACCATTTTTGCCGTAGAAGCTTCGTTCACAAGTTAGCGCAGTATTTAGATTATATAAAG
>JAFIDM010005346.1:30685594-30731099 GCA_023159025.1 Thereuonema tuberculata | reverse complement strand
CATTTTAATGAAATTTGGCATACTTACTCAGTTATTTACGCTGATTTCGAAACTCAAAACCATTTTTGCCGTAGAAGCTTCGTTCACAAGTTAGCACAGTATTTAGATTACGTTTACTTTATATTTGATAGTTGATAATAAAATGATTTTTCATATTTTTTTATGCCTGTCGTCCGACAGGCTTTGCTGCTAGTAATAAATATTTTTCCTTTTATAGCGTTTGATTTTTTAGGTCCAGATTTTAAATAAGCTTTAATTTTAAAATAGCTTTAATTATTGCCAATTTTAAGATCATTATGTTATAAAACACCGTATAATTATAGCACACATTATAATTTAAGCATTCTTTTTTATCATTTTCTTTTGTTAAACAAACTAAATATTATAGACTGAAAAGTCTCCAGGCTTCTGTTTTAATAGATGAGTATCTTTTTCTGAATATATATATATATATATATATTCTATTTTCATCATACATACATATACATGTGATAGCCATTTCTCAATCGCCTAATACTACAGGGCGAAGAAGAGTCTAGAAGCAATTTCAAACGTATATATCTTTCAATTATACAGGGTGTCTCTGGAGAAAAGATCAATATTCTGAAAGATCTTCTTCCTAAAAAAACATGGGCATGTATCGAGCTATATGAATGTGCAGTATTTTGAATTTGGCAATGAAATTTCCTCCGTAAGACGCCACAGTCACAAACACATGAAAGGTGGAATTTTTTCAAAACATATTATAAACTTGCTTTCTATTGAATTTTTCAATTTGCCTATTTGTGATTAATTTCCTTAGTGCCTTTCAGTGAGAGGACAAGGGGTTAATATATTGGATCTCTCAGGATCATTTTTTATTTTATTGTTGTTTATCCCGGCGGCCCATTCCCGGGACCGTGAATGCTTTTGGGTAAAGCTTTCGCTCGGCGAGCCAAACATCAACGAGTAGATTCTGCTGATGATTCCCCAATAAGGATGAAACATTTGTACAGAATTCTCGTTGATGTTGGCTCTATTGGAAAAGGCATATTTATTGTCCGGTTGGCGATTTCTCTCCATTTCTCTCCATATTATAAACTTGTTAACAATTTTATTTGGTAATTGAACAAATTTGTTAATTGAATCATAAATATCAGAAATAGTACGTAGAAGCTCTTTTTATCAATAATTTTGTAACTGTATATTTAATGAGCTTTATCTCGTAAACCGTTCCGAAAAGGGCACAGGTTCATATTCCGTTTTAATTAGAAAACGGTTATTCGAGATATTTCCTCCATTCCTCTTGGGACACCCTGTATAATATTAAAACATTGGATACAGCAGGTCTGCAGCTGACCTGTAAATCGCCTTCGTTGCTGGCCTCTTTCGTTATTAAAATTATTTGCAATATTTTTGAGAAACAGGATAGTGGTGAAGACTAGACAAGAAGTTCGGATTAAATAAGTAAGACAATTTTATTATGTGCTTGGATTGCAGAATTGATTTCTGTAACATAATTTGGCGTTCCCTGTAAAATGGCACCTTTGTGCAGTGCATAACTTGCGGTTCACAGAGAGATAAATTATCACTAGATTGCTCTGACTGCGCACTGTTGAAATATGAATGGAGTTTTCACCAATTTATACTTGTTATTTCTGGAAAGGATTTAATCTTGATTTAATTTATAATTGTTCAATAAATTTTATGATTACGAAATCAAATAATTGTTGCCTTTGCTATTTGTAGAGACGACTTTCCCAACACTGGTTAAGCAAACAAGTTCCGTGAAATTAATAGTTTACAGACTTTTAATAACATACTTATCCTGCAATTGACAAAAACTTAAACTAATATGAAGGAATTATTCACGCAATATTAGTTGTCTTCGTCGTACATTTTGGTCCACGTAAATGTCATTATTCATAAAATATAACAATACAATGAGAATACTAAATATTTATCCGACTGTCAGGAAATCGGTGATTCATTTACAAAATACAAAAAATACAGCTAAAAAAGCGTAGTTAACTCATGATCGATTTACTTAAAGTAAAAATAATGCAAAATATTTAAGTCTATCTGAGCCCAAGGATAGTGACATGTTGGAAAATAACAACATTGCCTTTTAATGGAAATGCAATTCAATGTATAACAAAAGGCTGTTCCGTCATTGCCTTGTGATCAAGGTGGCGGCCCTTCAAGAAGTAGATGCGCCGGAATCTGATTCGAATCCCGGCGAGGGGCTTGGATGTTACTTTATTCTTCAGCGTTTCATCTATTTCTGCGGTTACAATGTGAGCTGCCTTCTCTGGTGTAACCTGGGCAAGGATTCTTCTGCTAAATAAATCACATGTATGTCCCCTTGTCGAAGCCAAAGGCAAGTGCAGAAGTTCGAGAAAAAAAAAGTACAACAAAAAAAATATAACTAAGAATATTAATTGAAACAAAATGATATTAATATTGAAATAATAAAAATTTACTTTATAGTTATTGTAATGAGCCATAAAGCCATAATATTTAATTGAATTGAATAATAAGAATCAATTTAAACTACATTAAACTCGCTTGTAATCGTTATAATAATGTAGTAATGAAAAATTGATATTTTGAAATTGAAATTTGTAATGATATCATATGTAATAATAATGGATTATTGACTTTGATTTAATCAATGTGCATTGTACATTCAACGTGGCCAGAGAATATGGAAAATATCTCCCAAAATTGCTGTAACAACGATGCTGTATATAGTTTTGTGTTTATTTAAGTAATATACTAGAAATTTCTTATCATGAAAAAAAAAAAATATGTTATTAATCCGAATTTAATACCAAGACATATGTAGTGGAATAGCTTCTCTGTAAGCAGCTATCGTAGAATAATCTATTCAGCACTTTTGGTAACAAATTTTCAACTTAGAAATATTTTATGCTTTATTTCCATATTTATTTCCCCATTTTGCACCTTATTTATGGTTTTTTTGATACCAATGCTTTAATATGTCACGGAACATAGCCTATTTGAAAAGATGGAGGCACTCATACAAAACTTTTGGCACCAACATGATTGAACATGAACGTTATCGCTTCAAGTGAGAAAAGCATAATAATTACAAGTGTATTTACTTATAATTAATTTTCTGTAAGTGACATTTTTCCAATTAATTTGGTAATTCGGGTATAGGGACCTTTAGGGATAATTAGAAATTCTGAACATTGTTTGTTTTTTTTTTGTTTTTTCAGGAGGACTGAAACTACTTTGGTGCAAATAAGAATGCAAAACAATTTATTTCTAAAATTTATAAAAGATGCAATGATAAAAGATATAAAGGAAATTACTTTTGATCTATTTTAAAAATACGAGCAAATCATAAAGTCTTTAAGTCAACAATATCTTCTGAGATCCTATTTTTAAGTTTTACAGAAAGATGATTGAGAAAATAGACTACAGTTGGAATGTGCTTTCTTTGTCTTTATTGTTTCTTTATCTTGAGAATCGCTAATGTTTCCAATGTTTTCATCCTTTCAGTGCGACAGTGAAGTCATCTAAACCAATAAAGCTCTAGTAATCGAATTTGCATGATGTATTCCTCGATCCAACTGTCAGACGTAAGGATAGTAAGATGTAGATAACTGAACCAGTTTCTGAGCTATTGTTGTTTTTCGGAAATTCGTATACAATTCAAGTAGTATTGACTAGATTTTCCCTTCTTCATATTTGCCAAAGATGCTGAGATGCCCTTTGCCAAAAACAAAAATTCAAATCATCTTCTAAAACGAGGTCTTTAAATTCTTAAAATTCCTTTTATATATTTTTAATGCAGTGTTGCTCCTCGTCTGTTCTTTCGGCTCATTTTAGCTTCGAAACCTGTTAATGGTTTTTTTTAAACACCGTATGGATTTTAAATTCCAGAGAGTTGTAGATTTAAGGAAACTAATGTAATGTCCCTTCATATCGTACAATAAGAATAAAAAAAATGAAGTTTGATAATTGAGTCGTAATAATTATGGGCAACCGATTCCATATGGTTTTCAAAATTTATTTTATCTATTTCATTTAATTTATTTAATCGGAAACTTTAATTCTAAGCTTAGACAAATTAACGTTGCAGCAGTCAAAATTCACATTATACAAAACGGAATATTGACATTTTGAATACTGCAATGCATTTATTTATTCTTTGAAATATAAAATTCGAGACTTAGCTTAACTGTTACTTACTCTAATTATTTTTATAATTAGGAGATGAATTTTTGCTTGTATAGAAATTATAGAAAAGTTAAAGGCGAAAAGTTAAAGGAAACATCCACGGAAAGAAAAAAGACAAAAGATGCTCATATGCAAGTCGCAGTGCGATGTCGCTTACTTTGTTTGATAAATATACGATTTTTCATTATCAATACTATCATAAATAACACACCTGTTACCTAACAATAATGAAAAATATAAGACCTTAGTGATATCCAAAAATTCATGATTATTATTGTTGCTTTTAGCAGTGGCTTCTGTTACTAATACGACCGAAACTGGTGGTATCGCAAAATGAACAGTACCTTAAGATTATGGCTGCCTATTAGAACAGAAAAGTTAATAGTTGGCAGACGTGGAAACTGCAAGGGGGAAAATGATGTCAGCAGGGAACACCGAGTACAGACACTAATTCTGTCCAGAAAACAGAAAACCACAGTAGAACCACTATCTAGTTTTAAATATCGGTTTAGATGATCCTGTTCAATCACACAACTGTCGGGAGCTTTACAACTTTACAAATAGTTTGGATCTTACTGTCGTTCTTGACCTCAACACCAAAAACCTTTGATTCTGGAGGAACAGCTCCGTACTTCATGTAACTCTGATCATTTCTTGTTGAAGCCTCAAGAAACTCTAGTGGAAATGCTGAGTGAATGTCATTGTGAATGGGAAAAAAAAATCCCTCATAGAAGAAGTTATCCAATGAAGCATTACATGAGTAATTCCCATGGCTGTATTCAAATTAGAGACAAACTATAAATACTTGATGTTCGACGTTTCGTAAATTTACCACTAATCAATAGACGACATTTTTTCGTAAATCTGTCATTTTTTTTGTAATTAGCCTTCGACGGCTTTCGTAACAATGTATTTGTTAGGCGATACCCTACACATATATCCCCGACTGAGTTGATATAAAAAAAAAATATTAAAAGATAAAAGGGTGTAGAAATAGAAGAAAAATCTGTAAAATGGACAGAGAATTTGATTAAAAAAAAGGTTTAAAGTTAAACAAAACGGTAGATTTTGTAGAATTGGATTATTGATGTAATTTATATTATTAATAAGAATTGGTATGGGTCAATAGCATTAACAAAACAGTTAAATTTTAAAGTAGTATTATTGATTGAAAGATTTAATATAATAATTGGTATGTAACAGTTTACATTAACATTGTTTGAAGGAAGCTAACATATCTTTTATAATTCCTAATTGTTTGTTTTTTGTTACATTTTTAAAACAGAAACAAACAATAAAAAAGGAGATAGGAATGTCTTCCCGAAAATTTGTTACTAAATAAGAATTCCTGCATATAAGTTAACTAATAATTTGATATAGTAAACTGAAAGAAATGTTTTGACAAAGTAAAAAGAAAAATTAAAATTTATTAAAGACCACAGATTGATAAAGGTAATAGTGCAAAAATATCTGGTGACCATAATGTATTTTTACTGTTTCATTAATTTAAAAATTACACATTGTTTTAATGCCGTCTATCCACCATTTGTATTATGTAACTTTACTCTTGAAATTATAATTTCAATATCCTGGAGGTATATTTGTGAAAAGGAGAATAAGTCATACTTTCGGTAAATTTGTTTTTAATAAATGGGCTTCAACAACAGCTGAAGGCAATTCAAGTCAACTCAATATCAGCTTTAACATATTTATTTTTCTATTGTTGCCACTTTAAAACCTCTGAAACAGTGAAACTAAATTTTATAATCTAGATTGGGTTTTTTTCAGCAAATATAATAAATAATTTCTTCAAATAGAAAGGCCAGACACACAAAAATTTCCTACATGATACAAATTATTTTCAATTCAACAAGTAACATCCACAGAGTACATTATAAATACGTGAGGGATATTCAAAATTGCAAATGAAAAACTCTGGTGGAGGTATGACAGCCAATCAGGAGGCGCTGTTAAACCAACCAACCACAAGGCATACATAAGGTAGCAAATCGAAACGTCTGCATTTTTAATTCCTAGTTAAACTTTTTAATAGATTTTTATGTGTCTGGCCTTCTTATTTAGAGAAATTCCACAAACACACGTAAAAAAAAAATCAACTGATAATAAATAATTGTTAATATTAATTTTAAATCTAATTTCTGTTATATATAAATGAACTAATCTAAAAAGCTTTTTTTGTCGTATCTTTGATTCATATTTAAGATTAAAATTTATTAAAGTATAGTTTCTTGAGATAAAATTTTTCATTTTTTTTTATTCTTTGTTTAGGAGTTCTTGCTTTGTGTTTTTTATTATGTAATATATTTGAAATTGTCCATCTTTTTTGCTGGATTCTGTTTACTCCATTGCTTCTTCTCTTCCTAGAGGAAAAGGACTCCAGAAGCACAAAATCTGTCGGACTGGAATTAGGTGGTCTTGAGCGGTTTACCAACTACACCTTCCGGGTGACAGCTTTTACAAGGGCTGGAGATGGTGTTCGCAGTGAACGAGTGTATTGCCGCACAGAGGAGGACGGTAGGTGAGCTGATGCATAGCTGATTGGTTATTTATTCATTTAGTATTTTAGGCAATTATGGCACAGTACACTAAAAGCATGTTCATACTCATCTTGAAACGCATAATAACAACATGTTTACATAACAAAAATTCACAAATAAAGTTGAAGTAAATCGTGTTGAAGAATAAATATTATATATGTACTCAGGTGTTTATCAGCAGAATTAGATATTTAGGCAAATTTAGTAATTTCTTCTATTTTCCAGTATCTGTATAAAAGTATTCTTTATTCTACTAGTTCAGGGTTTCTCAACCTTTTTTTACCCATGGACCCCTTTCTCTTCTTTTTTTTTTTTTTGGTTGACCCTCTCATCGCTATTCGATAAAAGAAAAGCATATGCTATTTTTCACTAATACAAAGTAAAGGGATTATATTAATAATCAAAAAACTTGTAAATGATTATGCTTTATTATGAATGAAAACTAATTTAATGCAAATACATTATTCTACAGTCAAATTCAATGGAGCATTTATGCACATTAGTAAATAATTCATAATAAACCATTTTAAAATAAGTGTGATTCAATGAGATTCCTGTGGTTGATGCTGCTCATCTGGTTCCATCTGGTTCCATTTTGCCTGTGGACCCCGAAGAATATTACATGGACCCCGGTTGAGAACCCCGGTACTAGTTGATAAAATTGAGAGATCGTCCTTAAACAACATATATCACTTCATGAAGAATTATGTTGCCGTTTTTTTCCGAAGTAATATCATTACTAAATTTAGTATTTTTATTGTGAATCAAATTTTGCGTTATTTTAAATACGTTTAGCATCAACTAAGAGCTTCCAATTTTTTATGTCTGCTTTTCAGTGATAGTCAAATTTCATCCTCGAAATTTGGTATATAGTAGAGGTTATGATCTCTAAGAATTTCGAATGATAAACATTCATATAGCGAATAATTCAACTTCCTAATTTGTTATGGATGTTGATTAAATTGTAGTCATATTACACCTTGATTACTTTTTCCGGTAAACTTTCATTCCTTGCCCTATTTTTTTTATTATAGGTCATTATCAAGTATCATACTATGATTTTAGTTCATTCAGTGACTTGAAAAGTTCTTAAGTTTCAGCTGATTATAGTTAAAAATACTATACTTTAGAGAAATATTTTATCGTTATCATATTTAGTTGCCTAATTCGAAAATGAAATAATGACTCTAATCTACTAATTAAAGGCTTAATTAACAAATTTTAAGCGGATCTCTAAGGATTACAGGCAATCATTAAATGACCTCAATTTAAATTTGTAATTTCATAGAGTGGCAATGGCTACATCACAGTATTAAAAGGGCTTTTTATTGCTAAATGTCACCAGTGACTATATGACGTAGTTCTACTAAAATTATTTAAATACGCATCACAGTTGCAAATATTGTAAAGTATAAAAATGTGATTTCTATTCGAATTCAGTTTGATTTACTGTTGGTATATATTACAGTGATTTCGTTTGTTTTCGTTAATAATTTTCTTCGAAAACCAAATACAGTTATGAACTAACAATGTAAATAGAAAGATTTTTATTTTGATTTATTTACTTGATGTCTTATTGGCTGCAGTCTTTCGTAAGATCTTTGATCAGTAAACATTAAATTATGGAAATCTAAAGAAAGCCATCACATTGAGAAAAAAAACGTTTTTGAATTAACTTAAAATATAAAACAGAAGTATTACCATCACGTGAAAGGCATTTTATAAGATATAAATAAATTGCAAACAGACGGATTTCAATAAGATAACGTTATCGGTGAGCGATAAGGTGAAGGATATCTTACTATCGAAGTACAACAGAAATTGCTGATTTCTACTTTATGTTCTACTATATTAATTTTAAAATATATGATCACAAATTCATGCATTTATAACAAGAATTTGGTTTTGTTCTCGATGCTATAGGCAATGTAAGATAGAATAAAGTCATTACAGAATATTTATAAATGTGTAAATTTCATTTTAAAATCAAATTTGATGAAGGCATTATTTTTTATTTCGGTCGTAACTCACTGTTCGTTCTTAAGGAGTTTAATAAATAAGTCGCTATTATTATTTATTGCATTTCTATTTAAAATTTCTATAATTTAAAATTAGTTTAAGGACTTGCTAGAGTTTAAATAATCTTCAGAGGTTAAATAATTTGGTAATTTTGTGAATTACCAAATAGTGTAATTTATAATATCAATTATTCGGAGTTTATTAATTATTCTTGAGACGTAAATGTCTGGAATGTTCTTGATAGCATCTTCTTCCCTAACATTCTACTGTAGCACGACTACTGAAATGCGTTCAGTGTCTTCAAGAAAGCATGCATAAAACAATAAATCTGGAAAAAACAAAAATGGCTAATGAAATATTAAATTAATAAATAAGAAAATTTATAGAAACATCCTATATTAGATAACGGATAAGTAACATTTTGAATAGATAAATTTACTATCGTCGAAATCGAAGGTTTTGAATTTCAGTTTCTGCTTACACCTTATATCAGTGTAATGTATGCTTGTGCTTCATGTTATATGAGCAAAAACAAAATAGTCCTCGAAAATTCTGTAAAAAGTAATTGTAAAAATGTGTTTTGATATTCTGTGTTTAAAAACAAACCGACATGTTTTTAAATTGTTCAGTACTAAATTCATATGATTCTAGCAGCACTTCATTTTCTTACTTTAAGTTAAATGAAAATTAGAATAGTAGCCCTAAACTATATTTAACCTTCTCAATATAATAAAAAAAAAAGTGCTGAAAAAAGTCTTCAGTAACCCACTGGTTCCCAAACTACAGATGCAACGATCTTTTATAATTGTTTTTCTTCTTTTCTTGATCATGCTCGAAAGTCATCCCAATTCTATCATCTGAAAAGCGTGAAGCTGAAAAGATGGAGAACCAAGCGTTCTAATCCTTATCCTTATTGTGTCTTCTCAATATATCCTTACAAAACATGTATATATACTAATTATCTTGAGAGATGAAAAATTAAGTCAAAGAGGAACTTAATAGTTTTCCCTCTTTCCTGCCTTTTCTCATTTATTTTTGATTGATGTTTACTCTTAATGAAAGACGAATGTTAAAAAAAATGTTTGCTCAACATAATTTTAGCTGCTGATAATCCGATAATCTTCTGACAGGAATAAAATTGTTTACCGCCCTTTGATAGGATGTTGCGTAAATCTTATTTAGAGTATCAGCATTGTTCTTTCTTCATTGTTAATGAAATCTTTTCTAGAATCGATTTCATTCGGATTTTTTAGTTGATTGTAACCTTTCAAATACAATATTTATCTAGCACCGTCCTTTCATGTCTTCTTCAGATATTACTTTTATCGAATGATTTCACTGTCGGAAGCAATTTTGAGTTATGTGGGCGGTGAGAGGTGGGGTGCTTGCGCGACGACGAACAATTTCCATAACACTATTAAAGCATTCAATGCGTCGGTGTATGGGGCAAGTGCAAAAATCGCCTAATTTCTTCGGATGATTATAATCGGTGCAAAACAAGATTTCGTTTAATATTATGGATGACTTTTTCTTGCCTAATTTGTTGACGTTCCTTGCTTCGCCGCCAATTAGTGCAGAGGCTTAACAATTGGTCGCCCCGGGAACGCACGCATAGCTGATTTCATTTCGCGCCGTAATCTCGGGCCTAATTTGATGCGATCAGAGGCACAAGTCTCCTGGTGCGAACGAAGAAAGGCTTTCTTTTCTTAGACTCACCCTCTCATTTCCTCCATCCCGCCTTCTTATTTGATGAAGACTGTCAGAGGCCTTTGGAAAGTCACAAGACAACTTTACAGACAGAATCATACCATGATCTAACCACAGTAAAGAATCTAGGTAACAAACTCAGTCAAGGGCAAACACCAACAATATTATCAATTTGCAATAAATATAATAAAGGATAACAGAAAACCTTTTAATAAAAATTAACCTTTTAATAATTATTCATTATTTTTCTAAAATTTTTAGATATCAGAACGTTGTTTGGAAGCAAAGTTTTGCAGAAAGAATTATTGATGTCAAATAAGATTAATTAAAACAAATAAAAAAAGTTGATCCATTTTCAAGTACATTCAAAACAATCTCCGTTTTGGAAGTACGAAAATTGAGTGCTTTTGTGAATTTGTCTGTTTTACTATGAATATTATGTTATTTCTAAAGATTTCATATGATTCGGAAGACATAAAGAGAAAAATATGAAATGGATTTTAGAAATAATTCCCCTATAGCTCTTAGACGTATTGAATAAAGGAAAGGTAGTTGAATAAGATATTTACATTACAAAAAAGTCTCATTCTTTGCTTAAGCGTATCGATTGTAGTGCATTTCTCATCATTATATAGCTCTATAATTAAAATGAATTACAAAACATATCACGAATTTTTCAAGATCTTTGTTCTACTGCTTTAACACGAAAATTTACCTGACTTAAAGAACAATATAACTGCAGAATTATAAAAAAATCTAATTTCTGTATTTCTAAATATTTTATTATTTCCATGTATTTTTATTTCTATGTTTAATAAGCCCGTGTTAATTTCCAGATATAATTTTCCAGATATTTCAGTCGTTAGTCCTTATAAGAAGAATTCCACCAAGTTTTTTTATTTCATTGTAACTTCTGTTCATTTTAATAAATCATCATCTGAACGTTTTCTTGTTCTCTTCTCATTCCTCTGTTTCGAATCTTTTGTTGTTTATCTATAATTGTTTTCTTGGTACGTATCCTCTTCTGTCCATTGCATTTTCTTTAAGGAAGTTAGCGTAACAGCTATTCTATTTTCCTGCTTTTCCTTAAACTAGTATTCAGGAAATTTATGTAGATATCGTTGTATATGCCTATCTATCAACATTTTGTTGTTTCATATTATTTATATATATTACTTAAGGGGTCGTCTATTAATTAGGTGAGGTCAAAAGGTGGAGGGGGGGGTCCGGCAAAATCTCACCAAATCTCACCAAGGGGGAGGGGGGGGGGTCAACGGAAATCTCAAGTCAACTTTTTCCTTCAGAGAACATACGTATTATAATAGATTACAACATTTTGTAATATTGACTTTTTGAACTTTTTTGATTTTTTGACTTTTTGAAATCTCACGTGAGGGAGGGGGGGGGTCCCACCACATCTCACCAAATCTCACCAACGGGGGGAGGGGGTCCAAATTTTTTAAAAACACAGGGAATTATGTTTTCTATTTTCGGTTGTCTACTTGTTACTTAGGAATTCGTAAATTATTGAATACTCAATTCAGTAATTTTAAAAGTAATTTTTATGTTTTGAAACGACTTGAAACATAATCATGGTTTCATTGTGAATATTACAGTAAAGTATGGACTATCGATTTCGGTTTATTTGCCTTGGAAATTCTGTTCGTTTTCATTATTCTAAAAAGAATATCCTTCTGCTTTAATGATAATAATTCAAATGCATGATCAATATTATTCTTTTCAAGTCTATAATCATCATTACGTCAGAATAGCGTTTGAATTGAATATTAATAATTTTCATCTGATTTGACTTTGGTCGCATCAAATTGAAATACATTTCATTCAATCAATAAATTTTCAATATTATAATTAATCAGGTATCTAATTTCAGTTTCAAACGATTAATGTATTGTCCGCATTAGTAATAGAAATGGATTTTCCGGATAGTTATAATCTGTAAAATAATTTAAAGCTTTAAGATAGGATTAACATACGTATCTGTTCATCAATAATTGTACCGATGAGTGCTGGATTTTGGGACATGCATTAAAAAACTTACAAAAATACTGTGCTGTAAAAGTTATCCCCAATCCACGGTTGGGGCATTAAAATTGAAGAAAGAATTTTGTTCTGTATAAATAATATTTAATAGCTTTTTGTGAAAGTTGTTTTACACCAACAAATCTTCGTATGGATTTGATGTAGTATTTATAACGACCTTAACAGATACAAGAAAGAAGCTAGCATAAGAAGAAAAAGCATTATACTGCAACTTTAAATAGAAAAAGTGAACTAAAGATAACTTATAGTAAAAAAAATTAATGATGGCCGCCCTGTTTTTGTAAGATCTGCGCATATATCATCGATTAGTCTGGTCAGGCACTTCCGTCTGATTGTAAGACGGACGCCGCCATTGTGCGAATCGCTTGTTACTTTGCAAAAGAGCATTGTATTTATAAATAATATATATTTATTTATTTATATAAATACTTATTATTAGCAACTGGTATTGAAATAACGCTAAATAGTCGCTAAGTTTTAATTTGGCGTTATCAACATGTCTTTCTCAGTGAAAGCAGACGACGTCGGCCATTGTGACAGGACAACATAATTGATCAGCTACCGGAAGGACTGCGCAGTTCAAACTTCCGCCGGTCATCATTCATTGGGAGGACAATAAGCCGTACTGAATCTATGTTTATGTTGTAAATTAAAGATCTTTTATGATTGTCCAACCTTTTGGATCAAGGTAGGAACAAAAATGCCTTAAATATTGTCATTAAAGCTCCTTTATGGCGGAAACTTAAACACTGTTTATCTAATCTGCAACACTTAAGATTGAAGGGTATCACTAAGTGTGGTCTGCCACTTGATTCTGCTACAATTCGGAACCTAGAGATGAGAAATCGAAATTCCCTCATTATGCGATTCATTACAAATCGACAAATGATTACTTAATCGAAACAGAATTTTATTAATAGGTTTAGAATGACTAGAGTATATTAAATACCCATAGTAAAGAAAGAAAGTTCTCAGCCATTTGTAATTTTCTGTTCCTATATAAACGCTAATCAGCAGTGACAAACCCTTAAAAGTAAAATGAAAGTTCCTTTTCAAAAATTTTACAAAACAAGATAAATATTGCTTTTAGACATGTCAAAAGCAAAGCGGCCACATAATATGCACGATTTTATAAACACCCTTTAAAAGGCGACATCTTGGAAACCAAAAAATTTTTCGAAAGATTTTTGAAGCATTTTGTTTGTCTTAAAAAGATCTATATTTTATCCATTTCCATGCCCAATCTATCTCATATAGTTTGATCACAAAATTGGAAAGACGTAAAGTCTTATGACAGACAGAATACCGTTTTTTATTTTAAGATTTTATCAGAAGCGACCAATTTTGTCCCCCTCCCCCAACTGTCGGTCAGGGAATGGTCCTATAGATCTGATTTTTTTTTTGTCGTGATCACCTACTTTTTGAGGCTGAACACAATGGTGAAGGTTTCATTCTAATATATCTAACCGTTTGGCCGCTATTAAGCGTGTGACATTCAGCAACACAAAACCAACAGCGGTTCCCTATGTTTTACAGGCAATCTGTAACTTAGGGGACGCTGAAAAGGAAAATCTTAATTCACAGAGTTTTTAATCTCTTAAGGGATTAAGATCTAATCCGTAATTAAGAGATCTTTTAATCTCTTAAGAAATTAAAATTGTGTACTACATTCACAATATCTTATGTACTACATTTATTGAGAACAATAACAATTATTCCGTTATTGTTCGCAATAAAACAATGTTGAGCTTTTATAGAGAAAAATCTCTCAGAAAAAATTGCCTATCTAAAGAATCGAATGCATCTCATTTGTTGATATATCATCACAAATTGGTGATATGCAAACGTTCATGGCAAAGATTTTGTTCTAAACAATTATCTAACTGTAATAAATTTCTGCATATTACAGTTAAGTAATTGTTTATTACAAAGTCTTTTTTTTTTCTTTTGTTAGAGTAGTGTGATACGTTTCTA
Organism: Thereuonema tuberculata; assembly: GCA_023159025.1. Lineage (NCBI taxonomy): Eukaryota > Metazoa > Arthropoda > Chilopoda > Scutigeromorpha > Scutigeridae > Thereuonema > Thereuonema tuberculata. Next base: position 30,716,589 of record JAFIDM010005346.1, on the reverse strand, counting down.
TCTTAAGATATTTTTTTTTTATATTAAGTATTACTTAAAAATAAAGTGATATGAAAAATAAAGTGATTTTCTTTGTCACTTTGTTATAAATCTTAATGTTGGTGATAAGCGCATAGATCAATTCTGAGTTAGTGACCTTTTAGAACGGCACGGAACGTTGAATTTCTAATCACAATCTTGAAGAGATAAACAGTTCCACTATGTGAAACAACAGCTTTGGTAAACAGAAAGTTGACATATGATTTGACCCAGATCTAGACACACTGACAATAATATCTTAGCTTTATATAATCGAAGTTTTCGCTGTCTTCTTCTGAAAGTCTGAATGAATGGAACAGTGCCGATAAATATTCTATCTTGTAGATATCTGTAACAATTGAATAGTTAGTTCATTGTAGTTATTATTAGTTATCCGCCTAAAAGCTGAAAATCCAAAGTCTAATCTACAAAGTTTTGTTGGAAGAGCAAATTTCGTATTCTAAACAATTCATTCGGGAATAATAATTACTATAGAGTAGTTGTAACAAAGATCGGAAAGAGTGGCGAGAGATGACCCATAGAATCGCCAAGAGCAGGATACGGCTAAATGGTTAAAGACAAGACAAGACAAAGTTGTAACAAGTATACTTACTTTCTATTTTTTTGAGTAGTCATAATAAAATGTGTTAACATTTTAACAAATTGACAGTAGGATTACTGTTCTTTCTGTTCGTTATAATTCGGAATAATTCATAATAACATTTTTAATATTTGTTTTGAAATTCTGTCATTGAGGAAAATAATATTCGAAAAAATAACATTCTTAATCTTCTTTTAGGATAATATTTATCTAAAGAAAGAACACAAGATCTACACAATAGAAAATGTTACTATGAAGGATATCGATAGTTGAACTTTCCATGTCAAAAATCTTCGTCAAGACTTCACTCAAAGTTGTTTTATGTTCTTTTGAATGCCACCAAGAAACAAAAATTGCAGCAATCTACTTTTTGTATTCCAATAATATTGATGCAACAGCTATTTCTCGAAAACCGATACGAATCTGCAAACAAGTAACAGAAACATCCTACACACTCATGGTGCGAATGGTGCATTTTGTTTTGTAACATTCAAGATGAATAATAGAATTTCATCATTATTATTTAACAGCATAGTTATTGGGTCTTAACTTTGTTTTAACTGTGCAATCTAAAGAATAGTTACGACAATGCATAATTACAAATCTATAATACACGACTCGTCTTTCAGAACTCTGACTTTCACGATTCAATATAAAATAAAAACAGAGCTTTTTTAAGTTCATAAAATATACTAAAATCAAAATTCTTTTCAAAAAATAGCATGAAGAAGTTGCACACAATTAAGTTTTGATGTTTCCAATGACTGACTGATTTTTTTTGCTGGAATTTTATATCTGAGATTCGATATGATTTTGATTAATACCCAAATATTTTCTTGATTTTCTATTGATTTGTTTTGAATTTCTATTGATATCAAAACTATTTTTTTTCTCAAATTTGTTAGATACTCTCTTCTCGACTTCTTAGGTTTCTGAATTTCTCTATCTTCCAGAGACAAATGTTTGGCTTAAAATGTCTACCTACAATTTATTCACAAATACATACCTTTAACAAGAAACTTCTTTACGAAGGTCAGTAACCAGCAACTTACAGCTGGTTCTTTGAGAACTAAATTATGATTTTAATTGATGAAAGGAAAGTTTGGTAGTTTCTTCGGTACAGCATGTCCTGTAGATTTCTCTGTATCTCCAGTGAAATTACTTATTAATAGAAATTACTCATTCAGAAAAACAGATAAAAATATAATCAATAGGATAAATAAATGCAGTAGGAGACATTATGAGATAACATATATTATAAAACTATTTAACCACTGACTCCATGTTAAAGATTTTCGCTAATCATTTTCAAACAAATCCCACCGTAAGTATAATAGTTATGACGAAATGTATTGATAACATGACAGTGTACATCCTTGTGATATTCACTGATTCCAAACTTCGGAATATTTCGAAGAATCGTGCTGCCATTTCCCAACATTTACGAAGCTTATTAAGTCTAAAGTATGGGATTGAAAAATGAAAAGGTTTTCAAAACATTGCAAAATACATAGTTGCTAATTCTATGTTTGTAATTATTTATTCGTAATCTAGATCAGAATCAGAATATGTAATAGTAAGCTTTAGATTTTCGTTATGAGATGAAAACTTATGACATTATTTCTGGCCGTAAATATTCTGGGCCTCATTGATTTTAGTTTGATAATCATGATTAAGAATTTAATGTATTTGAGATTGTTTTGAGATATCCGTTTCTCTTTAATGATATGGAAATAAAATTTTAATATTCTTGATCTGAAGTAAACATGTTAACGGGGAGAATGAGGCATAAAAAAATCTTACAGCATCTATTGTAGTCGAGTTCAAAAATGACAATGTTTCTTACTACGTCTTTCGCCTGATGTATTAGTTTTACGGAAGACCAATATCACTTCATGTTGAAGCATTGCCAAAATTTAGGATAAGATTAACGTAGAAATTGACCAGTTTCCAGTATCTGGGAATATCCAATTCTCCACTTTTTGGCATTATTTCAGTGTGCCTTTTATTCTTTCGTATTCCATAAACACAGGACCTTAAGAATGATTCCAAGCAATAAAGACTGTCAGGCATTATCCTGCAGTGACCATTAATCATAAATAAACTCTTTAATTCAGTTGAAATATTAAATAGGTATGCGCTGGTACAGCAAAACTTTGCATTGCTGTTGCTGCTTATATTGACATAGATATAGATCTGTTTAATCTAGCCAGTCCATCTTGGTGAAATGATTAAACATTATCAGCTTTGGAATCGTGGCTTGGCAGTAAAATGTCAACATCAACTATGTTGAAACAAAAATAAATATTACTGCTTATCTTCATCAAACAAAGTTTTGCTGCCGAAGGGATTTGAAAATTAATTACGAAGTTTATTTGACAGAAAATGGAATGCAATAATAAAAAAATAGTATTTTTTTAAACAATGGAATTTAAGAGGTCTATAATTTGTTTCAGAGGAATGTTATTATTTTTGCAGTTTTCAGTCATGTTCATTTTGTTAGAAATGGCATTTTTCTTTTGCAGTGTTATGAATTATTTTAACTGAATTCGTGATCCAATGCAGATTTTCAATTTGGCAAATTTCCAGAAACAAAAACGATTAACCAAACTTCTTGTTCTGTCAAGTTTCCAATAAAACTATCGTCCTCTCTATTGGAAAATTTCATTTTAATATTTTGAACTTTGTTCTCATTTAAGTCGATGGGTAATTCATCGGAAAGCTCCCTTAAATGGAGAAGATTAAAAAAAAGATTTTTTTTTTTTTAATATAAATACAATTAATTTTTTAAACTTAATATATATTTAATACATTTTCTACTAATACTGACAGAACATTATTAAGTAATTGACATTTCATTATATATAAATGTTAAATTTTTAAAAAGATTGCTCATCGTAACGATTTAGATATCAGATTTAGATATCAGTACTGTTGGGATATTTTACTGCGTAAAGAATAATTCCTAAAAATAAAGCTACTTTTTTACATAAATAGAGATGAACAGTAACAGTTTAGCGTATTTAATGTCTTTTTTAATCAAGAAATACCTGCATTTGTGAGAATGGAGACAGGTATCCATGCCCACAGAGAGTGCTTAAATGATAATTTCTTTCAATTCTAACGTCATCGTGTAGGAAATATGGGATGTTACATGTTGTGTGGTTGTTGCATTTACTTCTAAGACAGAAGCAGTATTTTGTATTTAAGCAGTATTTAAGAAGCAATGGAAGTTTATAAACTTACGAATAGTCAATTGTATCATTTTGTAGCAGTATAACAATTCCTGCACAGCAGAGAAAAAACCAAACATTTAAATTTCAATAGATAAAAGAAGGTGTAAGCTTGGATAGATTGTAGACAAACAATAGCGTGTTTTGTCAACATCATTTCAATGTAAATAAAATCAATAATTTGAATGTCCAGAATCCTTATTTTGGGGAGTATTATATGTAAATAAATCTTTGGGAAATCACAAATCATTGAAATCATTTATTTTTTCGTAGACGTGAATGAAGAACATTTTTAGAAAGAATGAAGCAGTTTTAAAAAAAAGATATTCATTTTATCTTATGATCCATATACTGAATACTTTGTTATACCGTATTTATAAAATCAATTTGAAATTTTTAATGAAGCTTTGTAATTTTACGATATTAAATCTTAAATAACTCATGTACTTCGTGATCTCAAAAGTTGAATCAACATATAGTACTAACTAACTGCCTTGTGCAAACTAAACCATCGTTAAAAAGAATAACTCAGAGGTTGCTTCAAGCCCATGCAATTTTATCCGAATATTTTATCCGAAAACTGTTCCTAAAGTGATTGAAATATTCTATTTTGTGCTATAAAATATGCCGCTTATTTACCAAAATTTGCACAAAAACTCAAAAGAACTGAAAATATATATGTGAATGGGAAATAAAATCTTTATTTCTTTTTATCGTGATCATAGAATGAATATAAATTAAATAGCCTTATTGTTTAGGAAATTATATATTTGTAAAAGATTTACGAAATGTACAGACATTAAATGTTATAGGCTATAATTATAAATTATATATAACTAGCTTATATGCCCCGTCAACAATGACGGGAGTGCAGTGTGACTGCTTTTTGTTGAGATATAGTATTTACCTATCATTTTTAATTTCTTCATTCATGTCGAGATATATAACGATTCTTCAGTTCATCGCTGACGGCGAGCTTCTGCATCTAACGCTCGTATGGCCTACTCTTGTAGTAGACTGAAAAAATGAACATTGAAATTTAAATTTTGAGCTAGTAGGCTAAAATTAATGAGCTATTTTCTGTTTGACTGTTCTCTCATTGCGTCACACACACACACAGAGTGGTAGTGATAAGAGATATTTAATAGCAGTAATTTGAATGTAGTCCCCGTGGCCTAATGGATAAGAGATAGACTTCGGATCACAAGATTGCAGGTTCGATTCCTATCGCGAACGTTTCATTATGGAAATTACTTCTATTTTCACAGGAAATTAAAATTATTTTCCAAACATAGAAGAAGAGCGTTACGAAAGTGCATTAGACACAGACAGATCTGGAAAACTATATAAGAGATTAATTTCGCTTGACTGTTAAAATTCAGAATTAAGATAATCGGATTTTAAATTATTTTTATTTAAATTCTACTATGAAATTTTTTTAAAAAAATTGAAAAAATATGAAATGATAAATTTTTTATTGCTTATTTATCATTCTAAATTATTATTTATCTATCATTCATAAGTTTAATGTGAAAAAATAGTAAGAGAATAAAAGAAACTTCTTTGTTATTTAGTATTTCAAGTTTATAATTTCACTGTTTTAGACCTAAAAAGTTTAAACTCCACAAAAAAAAAAATCGCAGTGTTAATTAATTTTTATTTATTTTTATATAACGTCTAACGTCTTTTGATGTTCTAATTTTCTTTTTCTAAAAATGTTATTTTATGTAATGATTTTTTCTAAAGACAATTTTTTCATTCCTTACCGTACTAATCCAAAATATTTTTCTTTACCAAAGAAATCAACTAGCAAAATGCAGGACTCTGCCATTGATTCTTTATCTTCATCTGTTTTCTAAAATCCTATATCTGTCATTTTTCTTTGAACGAGTTATTCGAGAAAAAATATAACAACAACGCAGAAATAAAACAATACAACGCAAACGCATTCTTTCGTTTGCTAAACACTGACATCACAATTATCTTAGCCAATATAGATGGTGTTTTCAATCACCTATGGCTTCAGTAAAGATGCTGATCACTGAAATACTTAAAATTAAAATAATCGATACAATGCTTAATGATCGTATATTTTAATCAACACGAGCCTTAATTTTACTCTTAAAATATTCATACCAAAAAATTATCCTCATTCAAACAAAATATGCTAGTAATTACTAAAAATGATACAAGACACATCCTCTTCTTATCAAAGCTACATTTATAAACAATGTTGTTAACAGTACACAATTTGTATATATTCCCAAGAGTTTTCCTATATTGTTACCAGATTCTTTATTATATTTTACGAAGAGTTTTTCCATGTACATAAGAAGGCCTGATGAAGCAGTTAAATAACTGCGAAATATAGTGTTGATAAGAAAAGGATGTGTCTTGTATCATTTTTAGAAATTATCCTCATTAGAAAAGCTTCTTCAATACTTTAGAATTTCTGGATTTTTCGTAAGGGGATTTCTCATCAAGATAGGCCACAAGATTCATTCAGTCATCTGTCATTCTAATTCTTAATTTTAAAGAAATGAAGAATTAAGAAATTAGAAAAAAATGAATGGTATCATTTATAGTATCTTGAATTAAATTAATATTTTCTTATAATTCAAATATCTGTATGTAATTTTGATATTTTAATAATTTTACCTCCATTGTAAAATAATTTGCAATTTCTGTGATCGTTTACAGTTTCTCAAGCATCAGTGATGCTGAAATCGATAGTAATTTAATTTAGATTTGCTGCAGTTCCACTATCTGCATGCTAGCCACATCGTTACTGGCAACCATATTAGCATTTTAAATTATTTTCTAACAACAATGATATTTATAATTTACAAATAGAAATTAAATATAATCGATAATCAGAAAATTTAGTTACTGCATTATTAAAGTTTAATGTGGGAAGAAATTACACGAAGATCCATATTCTTTCCCTTACAGATTATGAAGTATATTGAATTCTTTTATCTGTTGCTCTAAAGCTTTTAACAATTAAAAAAAAAGACTTTTTTCATTCCTTGTTCTTTTTTGAATCTTCTTGTTATTAAGATTCCCATATTAAACTTTAATAATGCAGCAACGTAAAAAACAAAATTTTCTGATTATCGATTATATTTCATTTCCGTTTTTAAATTATAACTATTGTTTTCAGGTTTCGGTAACTATACAGCATTATTCTTTCTCCTCTATGTCCTGTTATGGCATTTATTCATAAGCCATGTTTATTTGTTTTCTTTACGAGCAGTTATTGTATATCGGAGGCCACACCTTTTGAATTTCATTAATATCTGATTTTTTTTCTTTAATGAATTTTCACATCTTGACTTCATAAAGACGAATTTGTGATGAATACCACTTAAATGCAGCATTGTGGAGTATCTTCTTTAAGTGTAATACAATTTTAGATTACATTTTATATCTAATGAACGATCTCTGCTATCTTAATCTAGTTCTACATTTGATCTCTTATGCTTTCTTAGAATTATTTGTAATGTACAGAAACCATGTCATGTTATATAATCGTCTACACGACGGGAAACATATATTTTTGATGATTTTAGATGTTTCCTGAAGTTCGTTTTATAATTAAATTTTTGAAAGACGAGTAAGTTGAAAGATTCTGTTTTTTCTTTGCTGTTGTCAAGAAGCAATTAGAAATTGGAGATTTCTAGTTTTAAAAGATATCGTTGAAGTTCGCATATTAAAGTTCAACTGATTAAGGCAAAATTTCAAGTTTTTGTTGTTTTTCATGATAACGGAATCCTCAAACTACTCAAACATGATGAGAAAGAAAAAAAAAAAGAAAATTATAGAATGATTAAAAAAAAACCGGTAAATTGGAACCACCTCCAGAAATTTCTTTTTCGTTTGGTTAATCTAAATGATACAAAGATTTAGTTGGGGACTCTTTATTAGCACTTGCATTCTTATTAATTTTTTTAAATGAAAAGGCAATTTTTATAACTATTATTCATTATAAAATAATTTATTACTTATAAATCCCAAATAGTTAGTTAGTTAGTTAGTTATGAGTATAATTGCAGAAAACTATATTTATAACGTAGTAATTGAAAGAAACAATCTGAGAAATGTTATCTAAAATAAAAAAAGTACAAAATATGATCTTTTCTGAAAAAGCAAAAACAGTTACTTTCTTTTGTACTATTTGATTCTGCACTCAAATTTCTAAATCTCAAAAGTAATGTGAATGTTTCATTGATATGGAGAAAGTAATTTTACATGCAACTAGCAAATTCACAGTAATCTTTGGAAATCTAAATCTATATATCAATATAAGCGATGGGAATTTTACCTTTAGGCATTTTTTAACAGCCTACTATCCTTTCGAAAGAAGATCCTAGGCCAATGAAGTAGGCAGTGATCTTTCCGGCTGAAATAATAAGCCAGAGTAGCGAACTTTGAATGGCCTTTTCTGGCTTAGCAGCTTTTTCTGTTTTCTTTAATTTGTTATTCCACTAGATAACCAGCTTAACACGTAATGCTCTGAAGGATGATTTAATTGACCGAAGAGTGTTCTAGATCTGTGCTACAACGAAACCTTCGCAGCCACCAGGGTCAATGAAAGAACACCAGTAATTACCCGGAGCAGTGCATAACGAGTTTTGTTTGCTGATGGCCAGCGTCCAAGACCTCCCCCATCTTTTTGCCTCTTTCCTGCCCAACTTCGTTAGTGGGATTTTTACCTGACTGACTTATCGAGAAGCTAGATTTATGAGCAGCCGTCAGTGTGAGAAGACCACGGGAGGAAAGGCGCCTGATCCCATCTATATACGTCGGGCCTTGCAGTGGAAGAGGGACCCGGGGACCCCGATTCGATCATCCCATATTACCGTGCACTTGGAGAGGTGGGAGTGGTAGCAGACACGAGAGAAAGAGAGCGGATGAGGGAAGATAGTGGAGAGGGGGATGAGGGCTGTTTAGATCGAAGAGACAGCGAGCAGAGATCAATAAGGTTCAATTTTCAGCTTATGCTAACAAACCAAAAATCTAAGCACAGTTAGAATAGCCCATTCTCACTATTGAAATTCATCAAATCCAAAGCAATCTCGAATATCATTCATTAATTTCAAAACTGACTAGAGGCATATTGAATTCGCTGCCAGTCAAATGGATTTAATTAGTAGATATCTGCACACATCTCATCATCAGACAACTCACAATTAAGTATGGTTATCAGAAATGGCTTCAAATTTATTAATTAAAACTTTATAAATCTCCATTAGCGAAGTTTTAAGACAAGAATAGCTTTGGCTTCACAAAAAAATCTGCATTTCCATAGGCAAATCTACTTTTATTTTGAAATTGAATTTAATAATTTTCATTTGAAAGTTTTTGGAGAATAACTTATTAAAAAGTTTTAGTAACTGGAAACTCATAAAATGTTCATGGTGTTTCGTTCATACATTATCAGCCTGCAGCCTGTTAGAGGAGTTTTAAAAACTTGTGTGACATAAAATACAGGCTTATTTTTATCAAGAATTTTTTTTGGGAGACCCGTTCCAGATTGGAATACACCGCAATTAGTTTTCAGCCAATAAAATGTTTGTTAAGCAGGATATAAAATGGCACTGAGCTTCGTTTTCATAATAACTAGATTTTGAATTCTTCAGTTTTTTAAATAGTGAATTTTTACTTTACTTTTTCATCTATCTGTTAGTTGGTTGTAGGATGAGTAACTTGTTAAAAATTGCAGAATAAAAATTTAAAATTTGATTTTCTGCATTATTTCTGTTAAAGTAAATGAGAAAGTTTTTATAATTTTCTCATTTAAATTCTTTTTCGTGATGTGATAACCATCAATCAAGTTAAAAGAATCTTATGGGCAACAAAATTTAAACTTATTTCAATAATAAGTAAATGTAATTACAAAAAAAAATTATATTTAATAATTTGCTGTTATAGTTTAGATTTGATCCAATGTTGATATTTCCAATACTATTTAAAATACTACATGTTTTACGATGAGGATCACTGTACAGTTTCCTTAAATAATTCAAAGACTAATACACTTGAAGTGCGAAAATGAAATGAAGTTTGAAAAAATTAAGTTACAATATCTAACAGTTGTAACATGACGAACATCAATGTATAAAAAAATTAACGGGTTGCGGAAAGTTATTAAGGACGTAACATACCTTTTCATAAAGCACTGAGATTCAGAGATGGTATAACCTAAATTGTAGGGTTGGTTTATTATACAGTATTCGATCTATGAATAAGCATAACTGATAAAATCTCATTCTATATCCTATCATTCTGTTGGCATAAAATTGAGGAATTCTCGTTTTATCTGTTGGCATATCTTTCTCTCTATCTCAACTTTCTAATTCATGTCGATGTTCCATCACTTTCATCGAAAAAAAAAATCCTATACAAATATCAAATGACAAGAAGGATTTGTCAACTCAGTAAACATGAGAATATGCATGTGAAACATTCATTTTAATATACGCCAAGATTCTGTGCATAGATATTGGAATTTTTACTTTTTTTTTTCTTCATTTTCATCAAAACATCAAAGTTCCCAATCACCGCGAAATTCGTCATGTCAAGTCATTACGAAGTGAATAAGAAGGAATACAGGATAAAGGCGAAGTTACGATCCGAGAGAAGCCGCAACAGTTCACAAACCTGAACTCAAAGAAAAATGCGAAGAGAGTTTGATGGAGTGTTATGATGAATCTAAAGATTCATCACAATTTCTAGATAAACCTGGTCGAAGATCGAACTCGGCTAGTGATTCAATTTTCGACTTATTAGTATTAAAAGAAAATTCAGTACATTAAATAGGAATCTGTGAAGATACGGACTCAAGCAACTACAGGCGACTGCAAACCTTTTACTTCTTTGATATAAGGTACCAAAGCCATATAACACCATGTATACCTTTAACGCCTCCTATCTAATTCTTCATAAACATAAGAGATGGCGGTACTGCACTTAAGTAGTTTGCATTGACATGCCATCTAGTGTTGAAGTGATTTATTAGCAGACCGCCAATATTTTCGAGTGAAATTACATTTCGACTATTTCGTGTCGAGGACTGGTTCTGAAAGGCTGCTACTATATCAAGATAGGATAAAATATAGATTTTTTAATGTTCAGCAAATATTAACCATATAAAACTATATATTTTCTTGATTCTTGAAGATTCTTCTATGTAGATAAGATAAAGTTATTTTTAAAATTCGGAAATTGTAGACAAACAAGTGTATCATGTGATCCATGTGCTCAGTAGTGCTTTAACGCCACTTTAAAACCACTAATAAACATTTTTATTTTTTGTAAGCTTACTTCTCTAAAGCTTTTTGAGTTAACTGAAAAATATTGCTTTTTGCGGTATTTTGTCTTATTGTCTCATTTCATTTAAAAGGAGGGGATATTCCAATTAATTTTTACATTTCCTCTTTTGGTTTAGCTACAGATTAGAAAGACTGTTAATTTCAAGTGATTTTGTATTATTTTTTACAGAAAGTCAAATTTAGTTGCTTTTTACTGTAATTTTGTACAAATAATGTTTACAATAATTCTTAATTTTAAATAAGTTAAGTTACTAGAAAGTAGGTGGGGTTAAGTGGAACAGGTGTTCCTAATAGCGACAGTTTGCAAAGTTTTCTTATTTGAGTTCTCATACTTCTCCAGTAAAAATTATCATATGTTTCATTATGGTATGCTTCAAACAGAAGATTAAACTTTCTTGCTCATAATTTTCGTGTTTCGATACACCTTATTTCCAGACTTACAATAATTTAAATGTTAAGGTGGCGTTATTTGGGCAGCGTACTTTATTTCTTTTTCCAATGCACCCTGAAATCCTTAAAATTTAAAACTAAATATATGAATCATCTGGGATTTCTGTTTTCTTGTTTTTAATTTTCAAAATATTCTGCAAACTCAAAAACTATCAATTTTTGGGGTGTTTTTGAGATATTACTCGGTATTTTCAACTCAAAAAAATTCGACGAAAACCTAAAATGATAAACAGGTTGTAAAATAATGTTTGTATTTATAATATTTATTCTTAGTTCAATAGTTAATTTTTTAAAAAAAATAATTTAATCTCACCCAATTTTTATAAAACATTATTTTTTATTTTAAGAAACTAACTGTTGCACTAATTGTAAATATTTTAACTATTAAACATTATTTAAAAAAAAAATTATCATTTCAGGATTTTGTCAAATTTTTTTGAGTTGAGTAATTTCTCAAAAAAGGTCAGCTGGGATTTGAATTTTCTAGTTTTTAAACAACTTCATTTTAATAATTGAAGAATTCTAGATGCACTGGAAATACATAAAAGAATTAAAAGGTTTCCGGTCTCCTATATTTGCTTGAATCAGGACCTTAACATAAATTATAAATTCTGCTTGTACGGTCAGAAACCTAATATGCCTTGTTTCGCACATTGAAGTTTTTTCGAAATTCTAAGGAAGTGATGGACGCCATCTTTCCATGACAATGCGGATATTAAGTAACAATTTGCAACCTAAGTTTTTCATACACAAATGGCGGCAAATTCGAGGAGATTCTGTTACTATTTCGTGCCCATAACAGTCAATTCTAGTAGATATAAAAGACAATTCACAAATGCTGACATGATGGAATACTTCAGCTTATAAATTTGACTTAACTGACAAGTAAGTTTTCTCTAATCAAAGTAATTCTTTTAAAATACTTCGAGATGATAAACAAAATTAATAATTTGTGATTAGAAACTAAAAAAATAGCTTTTGCAGAAAGAAAGCTGAAAGATTGAAAGTTGTGTTCTTAGTAATTAATTTCCTTTCACTCAAATATTTATGAGAGTTAAAAATTTAATCATTGGAATTTCAAATTATTTTTCGGCAGTAATTTAATTAAGTTATAATTAAATGACTTGGGGGACCAAATTAAAGAACTTTGAAAGAGTTTAAATTCCAGTCTCAGAAGCTGAAGTGAAAATTCTTAATTGACGGCAAAGTCTGAACGTGACTGTTCTGTCTTCCTAAAAATACCATATTTACGTAAAGCCGAAAACAGTAGCTTAAATTTTAAGCAGCGTCTCATTTCTCATTGAGTCCACGTAACGCACTTTATTGGAATTAGCATGAACGACCGTTCGGAAACCCCACAAAGGACTTCCTAATGATGTGCCGAAGTTCACGTAGTTATTGAAAAATCAGCCGTCCTTTTTATAGTTTCTTCAGTGAGCGGAGAAACTAGATTTAGTCATCAGTGATCAGTCCATACTGAAAAGTGTGAAAATCTTATTTTAGATGCCTACTTAACTTCTAATTTTTTATCCGATGCACTTCTCAAAAAAAAAATATATTTGTTACAATGTTATCTCATAGTAGATTAAGCAAATATTGTATGTTAATCCACATAGTACTGAAGTACTTTTCATATCCTCTCAACGTACAGTCGATTATTGAAATACACATTTGAAGGAATCAGAGAGATATAGTCATAAGCCACTCTAACTTAGTTCTGAGTTATTAGCAATTTAAAATTTTGACAAAAATCTGTAAATTTGCAATTCAAACTGGAAAAATTCTTTTTATAATAAATGATACTTCAATATGTTATGAAACATACTGTAGTATACAGAATGTTATTTTTGTCAATATATGTTGTTTTTCTATTTTTTGAATTGTCACTTTGATGGCACAGTCAAAAACTTCAATCTGTTACATACTGCCATCTATTATGAAAACTCCAAATTTCTTTCTATGGCTTTAAAGAGATGGGTTTAGAGAATGCAGTGACATAAGAATCTCAAAAATTACGAAATGATGGCTTATGACTATATCTCTCCGAGCCCTTCATTTATAAATTACTGCTTTTCAAATCTTTGTAACTTGCTTTCTAACTTCTATGAATTAATATAAGTTAATATCTATATCATTCCTTCAATCTTCACAATTTAAGAATCAGCAAGAAAGATTACTTAAATCTTGAATCAAAGCTCATTCGATTTTCAGTAGGTAAAGTAATTTATTGTAATTGACTTTCTTATATCTACTATTTTTTGAATACAAAAACTAAAAAGTGAAAGTTGTAAACCTCTTTCTCTATTCTCTGAATAAGAGAGCATATTTTTTGAAATTTCCATTTTTCTTTAAATAAGAGAACCAAATTTTGGCTTCTAATAAGTTTATTTAATCAACTGTAGGGGCATTAATTTGAGGCAATGAGTAAACTATACCTTTGAAACTACACTGAGATACTGCAGATTGTAATACAATTTTGTTATACTATACAAGGTGTATAAAAAGTTCGGTAACTCTTACCATAATTTATTCCACAATGACTACAAACGATATTACTTTCGTACAGGTATCAGTTTGAAAAGGGAACTTTCAGATTTTTTTTTTTCGGATTTACCACCAAAGCGTGTAGTTCCGTCATTTACCTGCAATTGGCATCAGTAGCAAAGATGGCGACCTCCGGTATGCTGCGAAGGGTATCCCAAGAGTTGGATTACTGTCGGGACATCTACCAAGCCACATGGTTCCCACATTGAATCTTTGTGATGTAAAACAAACTTCAAAATGATACCATATATGAAAGTGATACCGTTTGTAGCCATTGTGTAGTAAATTATTGAAAGGGCTCCATGACTTTGTGTATACCCTGTAGTTACTTCTCTTGTATATTGTTTCGTGCTGTAATGTTCATGCCATTATTTAATGGTCATTATCATGGCAAATGGTCAAGTAATAAACGTCAACTAAGGTTGTTTTTTTTTTTTAAAAAAATTCCTGGGATACATACTTCTCTTCATATTCCATAATAGAAGAAATGGACTGATATATCTATGGACTAATATTTCAAGTTTTATTATAAATCTCTGACCCGATAACAAAGAACAATTCAATCTTCATTTGATTACATTTTACTGCAAATTGATGTTACTGCATTAAAATGAGCTCATTATGCATTAATTTATGTGAAAAGCACGAAATCACTATATCGCGAAGATTTTTTTTTTATAAAATTAAATATAAATATATTGTTTATAGTAATACCTTGTAAGTACACAAAGAAGCTCCTTTATTTTATCATACGTAATACAAACGTATATTATTTTAGTAATATTGAAACTAACATTAGTAAATCCTAAAGAAAATTAATGAGATCAAGAAAATTTGAGACATATCTACTTACATTTACGTTAGGATGGCATGAGCCGCTGAATTAACTGTAATTCCTAATTCATTAGTCATTAATCATAAAAGAAAAAGCGTTAAGTGCAAGTTCTAACTTACGTTTCTTTGGTTATTCCAGACTATTTAATAATTCTGTTAACGATTACTCCATCATACAAAATGTGTTCATGTTAATTCTGATTTATTTCTTGTTACAATTCAATTTAAGACAATGACAGACGATTTGATGTTATGTGTTTAGTGACATGTTACAGCAAATGCTCAAAAAGATGTTAGTCTCCGAAGTCAGGGACGACTCGAGGTCAGTGAATGGCTTGTAAAGTGACGAAACATTTTCGTAGACTGGCGTCAATGGGATCGTTCTCGCTTCTCTATCATTGACAAAACTGCTGTAACGTTTCTACAACTGCTGTAAGAAGCCCCAAAACTCATCGGCGAAATAATTCAAGAAAAAAGATCTACTTGCAATTCAGTTGCAAGACTTCTAAACGGAATAAATGTGCTTTTGCAGAGTGAAGAAGTTCTGGATGAGTTGAAGACTATGTACTTGACTAATTTGGCTTCTGAACAGAATATTAATTAACGAGCTATAAAATACAAATTATTAATAGTTTGTTATTGAAAGTTTGTAAACAAATCATGGGCTCCTAATGATTAAGAATTTCAATTAACACATTGCCAACTATACTAGCACTTAAAGAATTCAACGAAAAATAAGACAATTACATATAAATATAAACCACAACGACGTACGTTTCAGAATCCCGTAATAGATTCTATTTTCAAGTAAACAAAAGAAAAAGGAAAAATAAACGACCTGGATTAAGGCCTATAACAGCGACGTTTCCACTCTACACCCTAGCGGCCAGGTCGTTTATTTTTCCTTTTTCTTTTGTTTACTTGAAAATAGAATCTATTACGGGATTCTGAAACGTACGTCGTTGTGGTTTATATTTATATGTAATTGTCTTATTTTTTGATGAATTCTTTAAGTGCTGGCAATGTGTTAATTTTAATATAGCACGTTAATATTTAATCTTGATTAAGAATTTCCTTATATTGTTTGTTATACATTCTTCTTGGCCCTGTTTTCTCGGAAAAAGTATAGAAAATCTCAAAAAATATTAAAAATTAAATATAAGATACAATCACTTTAAATGTTCAAAAACACACAAAGCATTTATATCGATAATATTTTGTGATCATTGAACGTTAATAAACAGTTCCTGAAAGAAGATTGGAAAGTCAACTTTGGAAGGTTGATTATCTCTAATCCTTAAATAAACATACCAAGTTTTAAGAAGATCCATCAAAAGTGATTTAGGGGAGAACACACACTGCAAAATAGGCAAAAAAAATACACTCCAAACTTCAAATCTCAAGTATTTTTTACCAGAGATGAAAAATGTGATTTTGGTTCAATGAGCCTAAATTAATTCGCAGGGAGGTAATTGGTCGAGGTAATTGGTTAAATTTTATGAATAGTGATAATGGATTAACTTTGCAATCGGATCAATTAAATAAAATTCAATTATAAATTTTACGAATCAAATCAAAATTTTAATTAATTCCAGCAAATAAAATTTTCTTTTGTTCTGCTTTTGAATTTTTCTATGGCAAAAAATATATTATTTTGTTTTCATAAGTTTTACGTCAAAACTGATTCTTTATAAAATTAATAATCAATCTCTCCTAGTTTTGCCTAAAGGCGAACAATGAAATTTTCTCCAGCATACAAGGATTCCTACAATTAGCAAAGATATTAACATCTCCAAATCCTTTTTGATAACTGCTGTACATTCTCCATGCGATTAGCTTTCTTTGGATTACATTGAACTTTAATGATTAAAATTCATTTGTGCGTTTTTAGTTTAAAACAAAACTTTGGACATATTTTTTGATAAAAAACATTTTCTTATTTCAATATTAATCATTCGTTATGTTTTCCGCGACTTTTGTAGTAACAAAAGTTTTATTCTTGAGATTTTTGAAATATAAAGGAAAAAAAAAATTTATGTATGCACTTATAAGTATTTACAGTGTTTATTTCAACTAGTTTCCGCAAGAGAACCGACATTAATCGTTTTAGTCTTTTGATAAGGATCAAAAGACATAATCCGGTTTTTTTCTGTGGCCATGTATCCCACAGTGCAACGCACAACAATCAAAACAATCGCAATTGCGTGCTTTGCATGCGCAACAATCACATTGATAATACAGCTCAACAACAAGCACAACAATCGCAACAATATCACAATAATCGCAATAATTGGACCTTTTGCATTCCAACAATCACATTTATAATAATAAGAAAATTAAATCAATATCAATTGTATTATCAGAAGACGTTGCGCAGCATTGTGATTGGTTTACTAATCGCTTTCCCTACCTTGTTTCTTTTATACAATTGGTATTCATCCTAGCCTTACCATTCTTCTTGTAGATTTCTTCAGGAAATCACACTTTCATTATTTCTATCCGATATCACTAATAACTTATAAAAATTAGTCTTTATTTCTATGTTCCGATCAATAATTTGGTATTCTTAATTTGGTATTCAATAATTTGGTAAGTCGATTCCATGTTTTTACTTAATTCTGCTCCTATTTTTAGATTTAATAATTTTTATTTAATTTTGTTTATTTAATAATTCCTAATACGTTCCTCTTCCTATTGCTTATTTGTAATATAAAATATTATTTTTTTCTAAAAAATCTTATTAAACCTTCATCATTTAATTTATAAATAATATCATTTCATTAGATTTCAATAATTAAAAATAACCATTTAAGACTTTTCCTTGTAAAAAAAAATTAGTTGATTAAAATTTCTTCAACAATTATCTTTGAATTGTTCAACAATACATTTCACTAGGTTACAATTTGGAGTTATATCCCTCGGAAATTTATATTAGTCGCGTGAGGTGCTTTGTGTAACAAACTTAAAATTGTATTGAAATAAGCTGCCTTTGTTTGGGTTTAGTCCGAGACCCTGAGACTGCCGTTTTGAGTTTCTGTCACTCTCATCAGCCAGGGCTACTCAGCCAGTGCAAAACCCAAAAATTGTATGTTTAATACGGAATTAAGGAAAAATACAAAATTAGCTGAGTAAGAATTTCAACATGGACAACGTTTCAAATCGATTAAAGATAGCAAAATCTGATACAAAAATTTAAAAGGATTCATTGAGAACATTTTACAGCTTTCTGTTCAAGCTGGGAAAAAGCTAAGAAGTGAAAATGTGAAATGAATTTCAGTATCAGTAAGCGATTATTCATTGGTGGAAAGGTCGTGAATAAGATAGATAGTTTTTGAAAGATAGATTCTCTTTACTATTTTATTGAGAGTGACGATTGGGAAATGACGGGTTTTAGGTGAAAAAATAATTAGGTAGAAATCAAGAGTAATTTAATGTTGTAATGTTGTTATTAACATCACTTTCTGATTTTATGTTTAGCCCATTTTATTTTTTTGTTACACCGACGTAGGTACACCATGTACGTCGTAGTCCTGTTTTAGAAACTCTAGAAATAGGTCATAAACGGTGGCAGGACAGAAAGAGAAGAAGCAAACACGGGAAGAAAGGAAACAATCAAGCAGGCTCCAGGATTCAAATCCAGATACAGCCGTATCAGTTTGTTGGGAATAGCCATCAACAGACTTTTAGCAGTAGTATTCATCAAAGTAATCCTTCATATCCATACTCTTCCAACATATCCGACATTTGAAGCACTGTCACCATATGCTTTCGTGTAGCCTAGATCTTCAAACACTATAGTTGTTTGTTTCGTCTCCCACAAAATCTTTATTCTGTGGTTCTTTCGAAAGACTTGTTCTTACGCTTTAGCAACGCTGTCCTTTAAACATCCCGTGTCGTTACAGACGTTATTACATTAACTACACTAACAGATACTTAAATAACAACTTGTACTGGCAGCAAAAGACATCAAAAATAACAGAACAAGCACCTTGGTTAAACACGGTCATGTTTGTCCTCATAGCTTTCACCCTTATACCATATTTATCAGCCACTGACTTTTATTTCCTGAAATAATAGAGAATACAATGTATTAACAAAGCAGATGACACTGCTGACAATCTCAATAATGGGATACGCCACTCTCTTGGTAATATTAAGATACACTTCTACCTCATCTAGTATCTCAGCTCAATTATTATTTTTAATTTCAATCAGTATCTATGTCCTTAAACATGATGGGAGGAAAATATGATATTTTTTTTACTAATAAAATGTTGAGGAAAGAAGTATAATTGCGAAATTAACATAAGAATACAACAAAAGCATTTTTATAAATAAAGGTGAGCGATGAAGAAAAACCAAAAAAAAATCTCAAGCAGATGCGTACAAACTAAATGTGTTCACTTGTTCATCAACAATAAATCTTCAACTGTAAGGATTTTGTTTTAACTAACGTAAATTGATATAAAAAATATATTCTTACGTGTTACCAATTACTTAACATTTAACTTTTAATCATAACTTAAACAGAAACCACCTTGCGCATTAATCTCTCTACCATTAATTACTGTAATGATTAATTTCTGATATTGCACTAAAAAACATCTAGCAATGTTTTACACTTTCTTTACTTCTCTCTTTCAAAAAGTGAATTAACTGCTATTCAGCAAAATTTCGATGATTGTTAAATACCAGAATTTATCAAGTAGATGGTACTTAATATCACATATCTGTGTTAAAAATAAGTCGTCTGTTGTCATAGTACCCAACATTGCCATGCATTTTTGGAGCGAGGAATGCATTTACTGTCTGGAGAAAATAATTAACTTTTCAGATGTGAGCACGTCTCGGCAGCTTTTGAAAGATATTTATTGATCACAGATTCAGGATTTCTTTTTTATTTGATATAGAGTGAAGAACATATAGCATTTACTGGTACTACTGGATTATGAATTGCTAGCCAGGACAATAATAACCTTCGATATATCTTAGAATAGATTAACTGTGTATTTACCTTGATGAAAAAAATAATAATATTCTTTTACAGATGGAACTCGTAGTAAGTGGAAGAAAGTTGTAATAAAATTTAAATGATGTATGTTGAAAGATTTCAGCGCGAGTTCCTAACGCTGACCGCATGCTCTCTAATTACAATCTATTATGAAGAATGCACAATTGTTTTTTGTTAAGATATATAGACAAAGATCTTAATAGTATTCGAAAGTCCTTTTGGTATTATTCGTTTTTCGGCAAAAATTATTCAATGTAATTTTTTCGTCTTGTATTTATTCAGATTGAAAGTTTCATATCCACTTTATTTTTATATCCTGCTGGGTTTTTTTCTATCAATGTTTCTAATATGAGAATGTTGTATTTTCTGACATTATCGTTGTAATTTCTGTTTAATAATAAATTTTAAAAAGGTTTCTTATTTATATACTATTAGATCATTATCAGTGCTCAGCCGATTATGTATTGAGATAATCGGTGTTATCGGTGCTTCCCATCACCGAATAGAGAGACACTGCTATTAAATACAGTTGTGTTATAGGAGTTACTGTTCTTTCAAATTTATTTATAGGTACAGTTCGTCTAATATAGGAAGGCAGTCCCGTCAGGCGTTGGGACTTTGAACTTGAAAAAATAGGGGTGAAAGGATATCAGGATATTTTTGTGGAATTAAAAAAAGGTCTTATGTGATCCTTTTTTTAGTATTTTGGAGAATTCAGCTCTTCGAAAATGTAGTTACTTAAAGAAGATAATAACGAAGTCAAGCTCTGAAATCACTGTTGTAGTCTTTCCTCCCCACCCCCATTTACCTTATACCCTTTCACCTCTATTTTTTCAAGTTTCCAGTCCCAACGCCTGGGGGGACTGCCTTCCTAAGTTAGACGAACTGTAACTGTAGGCTAAAGTAGAACTGGAATTACCACTGGCAATAAAACTAATAGTCAAAAATATTTTCCACGTAATTAAAATACACTGGTGTTACTCCGAAGTCATGGATAGTTTCACATTTAAGTTAATCCCGTTTTATAATTTCCACTGCTGTGGTTTAGAGGCTACGAATTTGAATTTTCAAAATATCGACTGACAGAAACGAAAAATAGTAATCATTTTGTTTCATTTAAAATGTAAAGAAAATTTCGATGCTCTAAATGAGCCTGTATTTCTTTTCTAACCATTAAATATTTTGAACTACTTTATTAATTGCTTTTAATTGCTTCTGCTACAGTCCTTAAACAAATTTAATAAGAAAATAACATCAATGTTTACTTGATTCCAATAAAAAATAGGCCTGCTACTTAAAGCCAATTAAGTTGTGTCTAATTATAATTGGCAAGGAAAAACAAACAAAAAATGTGATTAAAACATATATATTTATAAAAATTATAAAAAATGTTTTATGAGAAATGACTTTTGTAACCTTCATTTCCTAGACAGTTTATGAAATTAACTCGGATTCTCATTAGTTATTTAATATTTCAGCAAAACAAAAGCTTATATATTAGTAATATTGTACAGTAAAAATGAATATTTTTATTTAAGGGTTGAATCTAATCCTAGTTCGATGTTTTTCTCATTCGTACAGTAGTATCATTTATGACTTAAATAGCTAGTTGAAACCTGTAAAATGCAGTTGTATTACTGTATTTCTTCTTGGTGGTTTCTAAACTAATTGAAATTACTGAAAAGAGAGATTCTATGAAAATTATTTAAAATGGTAGACACTTGCATAATGCTTTCTTATTTTCGAAATTGCAAAATAAAAAAACGTAAAGACATCGTAAAGGCTCTATATGGAGAGACTTCTATAACTGACGGAACGAATCAAAAGTGACTTTAAAGCGGATTTTAATATGGTCCCCCGACTTTTAAATGGAGGACTTTTCTTCAGAGGCTGCACCATCCTCCACAAGATCATTTACTGTCGCAGATGAGCCGACTGTTCAGTTCAACCCAATACATTTAACATAATCTAATATATATGTATCGCATAGGAATATAACTGAAATAATTGAAAATTGATAAATCTTTCCCAACTATACAAAATCTGCATATTCAACATTTCACGTACTTTACAGATGGAATAGTAACTAAAGCTTATTGGTTTATCTCCTTTTTCATTTCAACTGAGATTCAGCACAAACAACATCAAAAATTATTACATTTCTTGAATTTCACGTTTCTATATTTTATTTAAAACTTTAGCAATTCGTTTTTGTATTAATTCAGTATTATTTTGAATTGTATTGAAATGCTTTAAATATAATTTTCTAATTATTTTTAAAAAGAATATTATTGCTATTAATATTAATTATCTATTAATTATTTCATTATTATTAATTATTTCATCATTAGTTTGAAGTGAATTTTAAGTCAACTATAAATGATTAACGTCTTATAATTTTTACTATGTATTTATTAAATTTATTGCATTGTAGAATATTGTGAAGGCTCCGTTGTAAGCTAGGTCTTTTAAATATTGTTTTCTTCTTCAGTTCCAGGTCCTCCAGCTGAAATGAAAGCCCTTGTTATGTCTTCGGATGCTATACTAGTGTCGTGGTTACCACCTCGATTACCTAATGGAATTATAATCAAATACTCAATTTACATGAGAGAGGTTGGACATCAGAATCAGGTAAGATCATATTAAAAAAAATATTACTTTCAAAATTCATGAACGGAAGAATTAATTTGAACATTGATTACTTTAAATGTTGTTTTTCTGTTACTTCACTTTGAATTTAACTATTTCTATCCTTATTAATGCTTATCTCCTTTGATATTGTCCCCCAATATTGATATAATGTCTAGAAGACTCCTTACTATGTCTTGGAGAAGAAAAATCGTTTTCAAAAAATTACCTTGAATTCAATAATATTAAATTTTAAATTTATTTTATATCAAACAAAAATGTTGTCTTCCATCTGTAATCACGATAACGGAAAACTACTTAACCTCTTAACTCTTGGATACTTCTGTTGAAATTCAGCCTAATAGTTGTATTTTAAATTACAATTTTATAACCTTAGTTATTACTAATCGTGATTTAAATGAAATATTGAAATATTAGGGAAGTTCCAGTAAATCGGAAGCTTAGAGTTAAAAAGTACTTGAATACTTTCCAACGGAGTATTGAATGTTTGAATGAAAATTGAACGTTTCATAGAAAGGAAATACAGAAAGAACTATATGAAGTGTTGATTGTTGATTGTTGTAGAACAGCGAAAACGTATTGGTAATGTGTATATTTGGTGTGGATGTGATAGCGAAATATAAGACTTGACTCTATTCGAATGACAGTGAGTAGGTAGCAGTAAACGTAGGATATCTGTAGACATTAATAGTCACACGAATTACATCGTTGTAGTTGACAATAAGTTAAGTTCGCTCTTGGCACAAAAGACATCCACAAACAAGAATAGTCAATAAAAAAGGAAAAGATAAAATTAAATATTTCGTAACATTAGGGCATTTCTGCCTTACTGAACCTATGGGACAGCTAGTTCAGTTTGGTACCTTTGTTGATGATACAGAAATTAACTTCTTAATGAACTATCAGTTCTTACTCTTCTCTTCGTTCTCCTTTGACTCATTGCTGATGAGAAGTATTGATAGCTTTATCATTCTATCCAAATTTGTGTGTTTACTCCACTTACCTACAAACTATAAGCAATGGTCGTAAGCGACTTCAGAAAGGCAATTCTTAAACTATGGCTGCAAATATAATAATAATAATAATAAACCTCCCCACACTTTACAAGCTTCTCCCCTCCTGCCTTTCAAACGAAATGTACACACACATCGAGACACATAACATTCATTCCGAACACCATAAGGGCTGTCGCAGGAATTCCCAGGGTTGTAAGGAGCCACTCCTTATTGACTCGGTAATTCTGCGGCAGGCGCGCGCGAAGAATACGAAGTTACGTTATTTTAGTATATCGACTACAAGAAAGCATTTGACTAGGTCCCCCACACTCTTCATCTCTACACACACACTATACACTCTTCATCTCTACAAAACACACCGCAAGATCGCGGCATTTTAGGATGCCACGATGAGGAGTTGGAACACAACATTACACCTAAGCACCTCCAACATCTCCATCACTACAGACTCCATTCCCATAAGGAGAGATTCACGATATAATAATAATTTATATACTAGGTATGGTTTCAGATTTTCATCGCCCATTTTTGAGGACCGTGGGGTTGGTGGCTGTTGGAGATTTCAAAACAATAGCTCACATATTTTAAGTTTGAAAACATATAAGCTTCATATAAAATTTTTAAGAATCCCGTCTAGCCATTAAAGCAAGAGATTTCGGTGGAATGTGTTGAAGAACGGGAGAACAAATGGGGCTATGCTTTAAATTACCTTAAAGCTGTATTATACCAACTATGATGGAAATCCGTGCAGCCGTTTTAACGTGATTTGCGTACGGACAAATAGTAAGCTATTTACTCTTAGGCAGCCTTTAAATAACATTCTTTTAAATAACATTCTGTTAATATCCAAAATATTTCGTCTTTCTTTTCGAAAGACTTCCTCAGGTGATTATAGAAGAAAAGAAGACAAAACTATTGTTTTCTTCTACATAACATAAGCGGTTACAGAATAAGAACTAAAAACATATTCGTATACATATTATAATGATAACATATAACACATAAAATAATGATAACAATTGGGCACTAACAATAAGCATGCTTCATGTTATTTAAAGGATTTCTAGGGGTAAATTACTTACAATTTTTATGAAAGATGTCTTTATTGAGAGGACAAAATTGTTGAATTGAAATAAGGAAACTTCGCATACTGTACATGCTCAATAATTGTAAGATATAAGATATCAACAATGCTTTTTGTTTTAATTGTTATTTCTCTTTGGACTGAAAGCTTAGGAAAATGTTAGTGATATCTCTACGGTAATGAGCTGCTTAATAAATTAAATTTTAATTAATAATTAACAGTCAGGACTGCATTGTGGAATGTAAATGCTATAAATGTCACCTGAGCTATAATTGAATAAAAGCAAAGAAAATTCTAGCTTTGCATTACAGTCCTAAAAGTAATTAGAATATTTTTTTTTAAATATGATACATTTAAAATGCTAATAAATGGAACAGAAACGCCAAATTTCATTTATTTTAAATTTCAATGCAGCTGCAAAATGCGATTCGATTTCCATTTAGTGGTAAGAGTTCTTCAAATGGGCGAATTTATGAGCTCCTTATTCGCGAAACGTTGGAATAAACCACTGATTTATTACCTGGGCGGAGATAGTTCTTGAGAGAAAACTATATTCTTTCTTCGTATCGGTTTTGCTATTATTCTTATACATCCTTCCCGTTTAGGGAAAGCTCATTAACTCAAAGACTTTTATACATATATTGTAGAAAAGAAAAGAAATCTTCCGTCTCCAGCGATAGAGGATATGGAAATTTACCAAGTAAAATTCCGTAATAAAATAACGTATACCGGTGACGAACAGCCAAGCAAGTCTGCAGGAGTTTGTGGTGTAGCCACACCACGCAGCGTTCTGTACATTTGCCCTCTGTATTTGCAAACGACAAAGCCGACAAATAATTCGCGTCTCGACGTTGTGTGAAGGTATCCGTTCTGTATGTAAATACACACCGAAATGATGCAGCGCCGATCTGGTCCCCTTCCCACCGCCATTGCCTCGGCTTTGCAGGTAAATCCTATTTGGGGCGAGATGGGTTGCCGCTATTCCCGAATTGCCGCCATAAACTCTCGGGTATCTCTCTGTTTTAAAGGTATAGATGTTAAATGGGCAACGCAAGAGAAGCAGCGTGATATTAAACGGCAAATATTGCTCCTGACAGAGATAACTGCCATTTTTCTGCGGAGAAAATTGGCGGTCTTGTGCGGATCGTCTGTGTACGGCCCTAACTGAGAACGACGGATAATGATTTGAAAAATTCTTCATGAGGTAGGACGTCTATTAGAAGATATGAAGAAGATGAAAAACAGGAACCCTCCTACTCTTACTTCAAGTCGTAACCAAGAAGTTTCAGGAATATTTTAGAATTCTCAAAGAACTACTTTTATTACGTTTCCTTCTTATAATACCAATTTCGTTGAATTTCTTTTCTATATTAAATAATTCAGAATATAAACCTTATCGTATTTCTTCTCCAGCATTTAGATAGTTTTCCGTTTTGTAGGATTTGGTCAGAATCATAAATTTATGTTATTGATTTTTTTTTATAAAAAAAAGCTCTTGCACCTCATAAGAAATGAAATGCGGTAAAGGTAGTCAGGTGTCAGTCTCAGAAGTCGCAGGTATTCACGAAATCAATGTAACAGAGAAGTTTAGTCAGAATCAAACTAATTTTCACAATGTAAAATACGATTCTAATTTAAAAGGTTATTTCAATAAAATAAATCATGTACTTTTTCGTTTAAGTTAACTGTTATTAAACTAGATTAAGCAATAGCTTTAATAATATGTAATTATACTTGCTAATTTATTTATTATAAATTATTACTTTGCAATTAAATTATTACATCATAAATTCAAAATTTAATGTGCCTTCTGGTGAAAATCAAATTTAATTAGCCTATTAAATAGTTGATGTATGCTGACCCTTTTAAGAAAAATGGACATCTACAAACATCCTAATTTTATTGCCAACTGTTTTTTTGAGCAATAAGTCGTGGTTACGTTAAAGTATTTCACTACAAGCCTCTGAGGCCCTTAGGGTTGCGGGAGGTAAGGCTACCGGCGTTCGTGACCAACTGGACAAAGTTGAAATCCTAGGAGGAGATCTATGTGGAGGAGAATTCAGCGTGGAAAACAATCAATCCCTTTCACCCGGGATCAGGGATTGAATCCCACTTCTCCAGGCCGCAGTCAAGGGCTTTACAAAACACTTGGCTACCACGTTAAGTCGTGGAAAGAACTAAATATAGAAGGTTAAGCTTGTTAATCTAATCATAAGTAATTAAGATACTTTAATTTTAATTGATGAAGACTTTAGTACACTACATTTAAAGAACAAATTTATCGTAAAATTTAAGTGTCAAATCCACAGACCTCAAATCTCTGATTTAAAAAAAAAAAAAACATTTGGTACATAATTGAAATCGATTCATAAGTATAAAAACTTAAAACTTTTTCTTTGCTAGGTCTTATTTTCAATATTACAGTATGGTGAAGTTGCTAATTTTCTATAAGTTTTACTTATAAAATTATTTTGGCCTATAACTTTTGGCAGAAAGATGTTCTTTAAGCATCGTTACAAACATCTTTGAAAACTTGCAATGGCTATACAAACTTATCCCGGCGAATGAAGCCAACTATTTTGACCCTGAATTTTTAGCCTTATCCTTCAACTTTCACAAAAATTTCAGGAAATTTTGACATAAAATTGTTATAGTATTATTACAATTTTTAATAATGAAATTAGAATAAAAGGATTAAATGAAACCAGGAAAGAATCATTTAAACAATAGAACGAGACTTATTTTACCAAACAAATTGTAAATTTCAAGGAATGTTTAAATTTTGATATTTTCATTTACAGCTATAATTTCAAAGTGATATTAAATATATTATTACCAGCTAATAAATTAGTAATTTGTGGGCTTTCACATAACCATTAAATAGAAAAACAATTCTTCCGCCATTTATTCTACGGAACTGAGATAGCTAGGCTTAACCGTAGTGGCACCACAAACACTTTCTGGAAACTTCGATAAACTTGCAAACTTCAATAAATGTTATTGTTAATTATATTTTGTTTTTTCTTTCATAAAACTGCCTTCGAACTTATGTTCAGTCTAAGATTGTTTTAAGATACAAAAGGGAGCTTTTTTAAAGGAAATTAAAAAAAAAATCGTTTTCTACTTTCACTTAAATTTTTTATCAGTGATCTCATGAAATATTTTATTATGTAACATTTTAATTTGTTCTGATATAAAAAAACATTACCAATCTTTAAAAAAAAATTAAACCTTTGGATTCATATTCAAAGTCAAAGTTTCCACATTATTGATTGGTCATTGTAGCGAACAGTCGTCCTAAGAGGGGCTCCTAAGGCCGATATTACCAAATGTGGGATTGGTATGACAGTTAAACAATCAAGCCCAAAATATTAGTGTATGTAAAAATTTCTTTTAAAACATCTTCCATCTGTTGCTCATTTTGCCACCACTTGAACAATGCCGTCTCACTCACTCATCTCTCTATTGTCCTCAAAATGAAAGATGACCGGCGGAAGTTTGAACTGCGCAGCCCTTCCGGTAGCTGATCAATTATGTTTTCCTGTCACAATGGACGCCCGTCGTCTGTTTTCACTGAGAAAGACATGTTGATAACGCCAAATTAAAACTTCTCTCGACTATTTACCGTTATTTCAATACCAGTTGCTAATAATAAGTATTTATATAAAGAAATAAATATATATTATTTATAAATACAATGCTCTTTTGCAAAGTAACAAGCCTATACCGTAATGGCGACGTCCTGTGATAAACTCATACGGAAGAGTGATACATGCGCAGATCTCACAAAAACAGGGCGGCCATCATTCATTGGGAGGACAATAGCTACGCTATTGAATATGGAGTCTTTTTTCTTTTTTCTGTCAAAAAAAGACAAAAAAAAATCAGAATTTTTATCCAAGAAATTCTTTACCTTCCCTCCGCCGAACAGAGATGTTCAATTGAATGAACGGTGGATACACGATCTTTCTCTTCTATCTCATTTTTTCTTTCTTTCTGATAAAGGTTATTTTTTGTTTTTATCCAAACTTTTTCGATAAGCTTTAAAAAAAAATATTTGTCCCGTTCCCTCCCCTTTAGTTGTTAGGAAAAGTATTGACTATTACAATAAAAAAGAAAAAAAGAAAATAGTAAAAGTGGAAATAAAATGAAACTTTGGAATTAGTTTGAGAATTTTTGGAGATCACAAGTGAGTTTATTTTAATAAAAAAATTTACTACTACTCTTTTTTTTTAAGAGAAAAGCAGTGGGAACAAGTCTAATTGAAATCTGGAAATGGTGGAATTCGCCGACATAAATTCTTCGGTGACATTTAAGAGGATTTAAAATGGGTTAAAGCATGCTTCAGTTTTCTGTGGTCGGCATTGTTTTGGTGTTTGAAGCTGTGCTGCGTAGAATTCAAGAAAGATAATTAAAAAGTGGAATTTCTCCGGGAATAACGTGGAAAATGTAGTTTTTATGAAAGTTATTTCTTAAAACAGAAAAGGTTTCGTAAAAACACATTACCTTGTTTAAATAGCTACAGTTTTCTGCTTTATTTAAATAGTATTTTTAAAGAGATCCAGACTAAGAGGAAATCCTGTTAGTCAGCAATTGCCACCCGATTCATTGTTGTAAAGAAATGTTTCTGTAAAACATTATACCTTATTTTTGTATTTTTTATTCCTTTAAATATTTGCTTGTCACCAAAACTTATAGAATTAGAAAATGTTTCCATTTTGAAGAAATAATTATTAGTCAAAGATACCAAAGTTTAAATTAACAAATTATAATTAACAATCATTCTATTAATAGGCAAAAGTTGTACGATCTTTGTAAATTTGTAATTTGAAATAACCAATCACAGTGCAGCGTTGGAACACGTCAGGCATGACGTCATTTCCGTGTTTAAAGATGGCGTCGCTACTATTTTCTCCACTTCATTACGACGGATCGCGATTATAAAATTATTATCAGCATATTGAGATTTTCTTTCCCACATAAATGAAGTTTACACTGAAATGCATAAAGTTCATGCGTCAAAATATCAGAGAATTTGTAAACCTCGGTTTTGACATAATTTCGGCTGTGTAGCCACTCTCTCACTACTCAACAAGTAGGAGACAATGACGAAGCACGTGCTGTCAATGTTGTCCAGACTGGATTATTGGTGTTGGCTGTTCGACATTCGTTATTGTTATTGTTGAAACTGATAAATCAATTTTTTATTTTCTTTTTATTTTAACAAATGGCTTTGTAATTCAAATTATATGTGGGCTGTTGCGGAATTCATGGCTTTTAAAAAAATGAGCTTAGAACATCTTTTTCAATCTTGTGTTTTTCAAAAAATTCAGGGCATTTCAAAAATGTGGCATTTGTTTTAATTCCGTTAATATTTGCTTTAATTTCGACGGAAATTGAGAAGCAGGTTGCCATTCTGTATCATAATGAGAAACCGCAGCGCTGGCTACTATGAAAGTGTTAAATCAATTTTTTATTTTAACAATATTACAATATTATTTTAACAAAGAAGCCGATATTCACTTTACGTATGGGCTGTTGTGGAAGTCATGGCTTATAAAAAAATTAGCTTAGAACATCTTTTTCAATGTAGTGTTTTTCAAAAATGTGGAATTTTGTTTTAATTCCGTGAATATTTCACGGGTCGCAACTAGTATAAATATAAAAACATACATATATGTTCATGGAGCTCTTGAGCTGCCTTTGCGGCGCTCATTTTCAACAATCTCCTTGAACATGTATGTAACATGTTTTTATATTTATAGTGTTAATTATAATTTGTTAATTTAAACTTTGCTGTGTTGACCAATAATTTCTTCAAAATGTTTCCATTTAAAATGTTTTTCGAAATTTAGGACTTTTTGTAAAATTTCGCACTGAAATAATCTAGTGTGTGAATTATTAAGAGGAGAAATAAGCGTGAAAAACAATATGGCACCTCCAAAAATAAAACAGTAAATACACATTAGAAATAAGACAGGAAATTCTTGTGTCGGCCTCCGCCCACCTCAAATGAATTTCGTTAGGAATTGAAAGGTTTATTGTGTTTCTTATAATTCCTAATGAAATTCATTTGAGGCTGGTGGAGGCTGACACTTGAATTTCCTGTTTTATTTTTCAATTTTAGGCTAATTGTGTTTCTAAAATTGTAGAAATAATAACGATTGAGACCAAAGTATTTACAAGATGACATCTCAGAACGGCTATTTCACGCTTTATTG
>JAFIDM010005346.1:30605459-30685194 GCA_023159025.1 Thereuonema tuberculata | reverse complement strand
CATTGAAAGAGAAGAGAAGCGACCTCTTCTCTTTCAATGTTAGCGGTCGGCCAGGAAAGCTCAATCTATAAGCTACGTTGCATTCTGAGAGGATCTTTATTCAGCGTAGGGACTGTAATGGTGTCTACTCTGAGTTGACGATCGCCAATAAGGCCACCATTCTTAATAGCAGAAGAGTTTGGATTCTTCTTTCCTTTGGTTCTTTCAGAGAACTGTTCGTAATATCTTTAAATTAATTTCCTCTTAGCATTACTTTTAATGATTGTTATTCCAATATACTATTTGAATTTTGGAATTTCTCTACTTATTGTCTATATTTTAATCAAATATTATTGTTTATATTTTAATCAATATTATTGTAATATTTTAATCAAATATTGTTGTTTAAATTTTAATTAAATATTACCATTTAGAAATCATTTAATTTGCATATGACAAATTTGTATTGCTATTAAATTAATAGCATTTGGATATTTGGTTATTTTAAGTTTGAGCAATATGATAAATAAAAGTTAAACTTTGCGTACAAAAGTAACTATTTTCCTATAAAATTACGTAGTACACAGAAAAAGCATTTAAGATGTAATTCATACAAGATTTGCAACATTTATGATTGAATGATGTAAGATATTAATGCCCTACAATGTCAATATACTCCTGTTAATAACGTGAGTCTTGTAAATGGTGTGCTTGTACACTAAAACTATATCGTTTTGTATCAATGAAAATAGCAGTGGCGCATCTGCAAATGGTTAGGAATATTTATTCCTAATGGATTCTGCAGAATGATTAAGTAAAGGCAGAATTCATGTTAAAATAATTTGCGAAATAACATCTTTCAGATACTGCCTCAGTCTCTTGTAAATGGCCTTAATGTTATCGAAATGATGACCATTCAGAAGCCTTAAACTTCTTGGAAAAAAAGTTATCTGAAGCCAATCCGGAAGAGCTGGGAAGGTGCTCGATATCTGCGGTCATGTTGTTTCCGGTCTGGAATTGTCCTCAAATCGTGCAAACCAGTAGAAAAGAATCATTAGAGACACTGGTCTCAGGTCTTTTTAAGATCATGCAATACTTTCATCGCACTTTTAAAATACTTACATTTGTAACCGTGACACTGTTCAGTCTTCTCATTTCACATTACACCCCCCAAAAAAATATCTCAATGCAGCTCATGAGCTACTGATGCCATTTTAATGAACCTACACGTATTACACGGATTCCGATACTTCAGATTGGAGGATGGTTTTATCCTACTTTATCGTTAAGGAGTGCTAAACGAAAATCATGGTAATAAAACGACAATCATGGTAATATGGAGATAATCATGATTTTCTTGTTCCTTTCACATCGCTGAAGAAACTGTTATTAATTTATTACATCAGCAATAGTATAATGTATTGCTCACCGATGAGTCTGAACTCGATTTTCATTTGAAAGCCGAACAAAAATAATAAATATTAGATCACCATAATTCTCATCATAAATAGTTTCTTTTGATAATCATAGTTGGATTTGATAAGGAAGATTTAAATATTTAATGAGTATATGAGATTCAACTGTAAGAACTGTACCTAACATGGTGAAGAAATGACAAGTTGTATGCTCTATTCTGTTACAATTAAACTCTTTCTTTAAATGAATAACGTAACTGAAATCAATAAACTTTAAATTATGTTTGGTCAGTAATTATTATTTTAAGATTAATGTATTATAGTAAAATAATTGTAGTGAGGGTATGTGCAAGAATTTGATTTGTTTTAATTGCCGAAATAGTTATGTCGATAGAAACTATGTTGCAGCTTGTTTTTGTTTTGTTTTTTTGACCATTTTATTTTATTTATTTATTTTACTTTTTTGCATTAAAATGATAGTTGATGATAAAGTTATTTTAGAAACTAAGAACTTGACATAATATATTCTTCACTGTGACGGAAATTGTCATTCCAATTGATATTTTCTTTTTTTTTTCTGACCTTACCAGTTGTTCAGAATGTATTTACTAAACTTAAGTTTTCAGGGTTTCTGACCAATTGGTTCGCTTGATCCTTTTAATCTCAGCAAGGGATCATAGGAATATCATGGGTATTCCGTCTAAGTTTTGGAAATATTTAAAAAATCAAATATCGATGCTCTTGATAAATCGAGTACTCGATATGTATACTACTAGTTGTTTAGTGAGATAATTATATACTGGCCTTACTTTAGTAATAAATTAAAGATAATATCCAGAAAATTATCACCATTGTGAAATAATTACACAATGATTTTCAGATATTAATAAAATCTATATCAAGTTATATCAGAAAACTATTACTTTTTTAAAAAAGCTCAGATAGAAGGATAGTTTAATATTGATATTAATATAGAGAAACATTGTTTAGGTGATATCTTTTCTAACCTTCATACCGAGTCATTATAAAAATGTTGAAATATAACTTTTAAATGAAACGCGTGCAGATGTGTTGATTTAGTTGGATACCTTTAAAAAGCTCGTGTAAATCCGGTTCTTTTTTTCTCAACAATGCAGAGATCTGTAAATCCACAGTCGAGAATACTTTTTTTTTCTAGATTAGTGTTGATTTCTCTCTTTTGCTTCTAATGCCGGATTTGTATTGAAATGTTGTCTAAATCCGGAGCCCCGTCCTTCGTAAATTGGGTGCATGGAAGCAGGCTGGACGGTGAAACAAGCCCGCATAGCGATAGGCGAATGAAAATAAAGCTCCAAACAAGAAATAGTGGGGATGCGCTGTAGGCGTCATTTGGCCTGCCCTTAGCTCAAGGAGCTGGAAGGTGATGCCTCTGCGAACAAGAAAACGCATTTGGTGTCGACACTAAGCCTCCCCTGATTTATTCACGGGGATGAAAGCCTTCGAAACTGAAAGGTGTGAGGTGTGCAAACTGGCGAGGAGCCTCCCAAAAGCAACCGGGGATTCTACCTCATAAAACTTCCAAACTCTCAAAGATTCCCTTTACCTTCAAACGAAAACCCTGAGAAGTGCACAAACGCCTTGACTGACCTAAGGATGAATTTCTCTTTCGATTACATTCCAGGGTTTTTTTCTTAAACGTTGTAAAAACGGTTGTCATGTTTGAAATTAATAGAAAGATTTATTGTCAATATTTACATAAAATTATAATTCATTATAATTATACATTTAATTCCAAAGTGGACTTAATTGTTTAGCTATGTAATAATATTCTTAAATATATCCAGAACTATAAGCATTTATGTTTAACTGGAGCAGCTAATTCCATAATTATCAAATTTTAGTAAAAGATCAATCAAAAAAAAATATTTCTATTAGTACACATTAAACCCAGCATTGTCAGTCCAGAACTGATACAAATATCAGTACACTATTGTCTTTTAAATAATCCGTACAGTTTCGTATATTCCTACCATCTACGTCATTACCGCGTCTTTTGGAAGGATGAAAATATTATTTTATGTATATTCCTGAAGCCCCTTGTATCGAAATCAGTTACGTTATAGATTAAATATAAACCGTAACATTAGTATTCCATAACAGGTTAGTTCTGAAAGATTGAAAGATTGTCTTATCAAGACCGAAATGAATACTGTAGTGTTAACAGTAATTATTCAAGTAGTGTCAATTGTTAATTTGTAATTAAAAAATATTTTTTTATATAGATTTATTCTTATATAAATTTGATAATTAGCTTTGCTGAAAACTAAGATCATAAGTACCAGAAGAAAAATAATCTCCTTAACCGACATTTCACTGCAATTTACGTGTTTATGTTTTTATAAACATTTAAAGCAAAAAATTTGGAAACGTCAAGAATTTAAACAGAAAGCCAGATCTCAAAAAATCTCATTTAAAAAATTTAAATACTTCTGTAAATATCAATACAATTATATTTTTAGATTAGTTTTTGTGAAGGATGAAAGAAGAGTCAACTTGGGAGTACTCTGGAAATAGAAAGTCGTAATAAGCTTCTGCAGAATACATTTCTTACTTAAGAGGATAGTCTGGTGGTTTCCAGTTGTCTTCCTTAAGGTGATAGATCATCAGATGAAGATCGAGGGAAGACTAGATGTATCCCTAGCTTTCGGAAAGAAACAGGCATATGTCACTGGCGATTCGAATTGAGACACTTATCCTAAACCACCTTATTGATTGTAGACCACTTGACCAAAACTACTAAACAGAGAATAGCTCCTTAAAATGTTTTATTTATTTATTTTATATAAAATGGTTTAAGAGAAATTGCCTAAGGATTTAAAATTCTTTTATATAAAGTATTTTTCAAAATGTGAATTAATCAACTGTTTCCTAAAACAGCAAATCATTATAATTAACTAGTGAACATTCATCAGTTTTATGAAAATGCATATCCTATATTTTTTCGCCGTATTTCTATATTATGAGTTTGCTTTGCTCTTAAACAGCCATAAAATTGAGATTTACCTTAAAAATGAGACACTGAGGTTAACTGAATCTCTCTGTTTAATAAATGACTTAATGGTTCTATCTTGTAATTCGTGCCAATTATTATTGCACACGGATTAAACAAATTTGATCTCGTTTGTTTCATATAAGACTAAGATTTATGATAGTCATTTAATAATTAGCTTCATTTGTATAATTTTTCATAAAGGCATCCCCGTATTTGATAAAACAAATAAAAAATTTGAAAAACAAGTTAATACAGCGCTTAAAAAGTAATTATATAGAATATACCGAGAATGGCTCACAGCTCCATGGTTTAAGTTTATTTTGTAATTTATTACGAGGAACTAGCATGGTTTAAACTATGCTAAATGATGAAAGGACCCGAATTCCTAAAGATCTGGAGAGGTTAAAATAGTCACATTGATAGAAATACTTTCCAGAATTTGTGGAAAATACAACAAGTAAAAGATTACTTGGGAATCTGTGGCGATCTGAACGAAAAAGTAGCTGTTGTCTGAACTCTACAATGACGTAATTGATAATTGACAGTCGAAACATGAATGATTTAAGGACTGCAGTGCCACATTTTTCAATGTTTTAACAAATTCGTGGCTTTTCCACAATCTCATCCAGTTGTTCTGTGAAGTATTCCTTGCATATGTGTTCGTTTCACTTACTGATTCTTCATGAATATGGATTAGTTTAGCTAGAATAGCATGGAATATAATTACTAATAGTAACGCCATCTTCCAACAATAATATTTTTATCTATAGTATTGCCATAGCACTGACAACAATTCATCTGAATCATTAATTGCCCTCTAAATCATTCTATTTCATTGTCTAGTTATGTTCTTTTCTGCTGAATATCAGAATATACTAAGCGAGTAATTTGTCCCTTTATAAGAAATAAATTTCCTTCTTCCCAAAAAAAGGCAGTCAAAACTATTGTTTGTTATCAATACACACACACTTACGAAGAAGCCCCTAAAAATAACTATGGGCCAAGTGCGTCTTGTGAACTCACTCCTAAAACGAAACCGAACATACAAAGAATTTCTTTGACTTGTTTCCGCCTTAGTTGCAGACCCGAGGTCGAATGAACCCCAGGCTGTTTCCAGCGCTATTGTTCAACAACAAAAAAGAATTTGTACATTCTGCGACCTTGCCCTTGGCATCCTTCGCCATATGGTGAAGCGATCTCAATGTGTGAACATTTCTGTGCTTCTAAAGATACGTCATTCTCTAAATATTTTATTAACGAATTTATTTACTTAAGAAATCTTGCATGCTGATAAGATTCCTTCTTCTACTTTCAATCTAATTTTTTTTTCTTTTATGATGAAAACTTTCTAGAATTTGCCGCCTTTTTCAGTTATGCAATGCATCACTTGAAGTCGCTTTTTCTCATGACATCCTTAAACACATATTAAAGAATATGATGTTCAAGCATGGCCTAGTTGATTAGAAGGCGCCCCCCCCCACGAGGCATATGTATCGGTACCAGGATGCGAATCCCGGCGTCAGTATGGATATTTCCTTTCTTATCTGCATTTGTCTGTTTCTTCGGAAATTGTAGGGTTTGACGATAGATTATTTGTGTTGTAATAAGATTTTCTCATAGTGAGTGCTTAGACTTTTATGAAATCTTATAGACAGAGAGAGAGATAAATGGAAACATATTTCCTAAATAAAAATTTTTAAGATACACCATATGATCAAAAAGATCATAGCTGCATTAGTGAACTATAGCCTAGATGGCACGACTACTTCACGTACCGGTATAAAAAGGAGGCAGTCTCGTGTGTTAATTGATACGAATTTGTCTCAGTGATTTTGAACCCGGACTGGTCATTGGCTGCCACTTGACTAATATGTTCCGTAGAGACATTTCAACCCTTCTAAAGTTCCCGAAATTTTGTTGTCGTGATTGTGAACTGAAAACGAGAAGTCGCAACCACAATAAAAAAGTGACCTGTGAAGATATGCTAAGCGCCTCCTGAAGTAGTATAAAGAGCAACGCTACTGATTCTCGTAATTGATAAAAATCTACTTTATTGGCTCAATCGTCATTTACAAAATTTCGAAGAGATTTTATTTGCGACGTCGGTAATCGAATTGATGAATTCACTGGCAAAATGTTGCAGTATTGTTAAATTTGATGATAAAATACATGTTAAATTTTGTGAATAATGTTGGCAGACCATAATAAGTTTTGTCTTTGTTGCACTGAATGATCTCAACTATTCCTACATATTAAAACACACTTTGACAAACTTCTAAAACTTCTACAATAAAACTTTGACAACTTCTACAATATAAATAGAGAAAATATAAATTAAAATACAAAAGAAAAGAAATGTAAAATCAATCACATTTAAATTTCCAGGTAAAACATATTTCTCACTAGCTTTCTTAAACTGATATTATCTTGCTTAATTTAGAGATGTAGTTGCAAGAGATTTCGACTTCGATACGTGGGTTAAAATTGATTCTCAGTTGTGAAGTTGCAAAAAACATGAAATATTCTATGAAACTCGCTTGGTGGCAGTTTTCCAAACTATACGAAAGGATTGGTCGCAAATCCTATCGCATTCAGCAGATTTGAAAGTATTCACTACTACAATCCAAGTTTCTTCAATTTCCCACTATTTTTATTTTTCATTAATATAAATACCTGATGCTACATTAGTTACAAGCGAAATACAATGATACTATGTCATTTTGTAATATCCTCTTTATAGTTACTAGGTTAGAAACAGGTTTTAAGAAATACGTAATTTATTTTACTTAATCTTTCCACGTGTTTTATCCTCTTTTACTAAATTTTAGAGAAAAAAATTGTAAAAAAAGATTTTTTTATTACACTACAGATTCCATTATTGTTTGATTACCAATGTCAAAAGCTATTGATGTTAGTGATGTAGATATCATGGGTTTAAGTGATAATGTGAGAATACATTAGTCTTGGTGATAGTAGTCTAGCGATGATTGATAAGTTGGTGTGAATCACTGACGTTTCACTGGAGGGTTTGTCGGTTTGTAATCGTGGTCTTTGAAGAGGGAAGAAAGTAGGAAAACTTTTACGAATCCCCACCTATTAATTCCATACTTCTTCTTCATCTTCTACCTTCTCGTAATTACAAGTTAAAATAACATCACATTATCTACTTGTCATACATTTAATATAAATTTTAAAGATATGGCAAATAGATAGTCTGGTGTTACTTTAACCTACCCATTAATTGTCAGAGAACAATTGTTAACAGCATTTCCTAAGAAATAAAATAAAAAAACTTGAAAAACGCAAAAAAGTTAGAAAGTTGAATACCAGTAAAATGTAAACTTAGTTAAAAATTCAGACTATGTTTAAAATGAATTTCTTACAATGAAAATAGTAAAGATGCAATTTTGCAGTCAGTTTTCTATTAATATTTAAAAGCCATTAACATGTGCATTTACCTCAAAATCAACTAAAGAAAGGAAAAGAAATTTTAACTATACGATTTTCATTTATAGTTTTTCCTTTTTATATCAAATCAGTCACAGCATCTTCCATATTCATTAATTTACTACTTCTCTTACTCTCTTGCGCTGCTTTGGGCGTTCTGGTATTTCACAATACACACCTTTCTGAATTTCTAATTAACTAATGCCGCGCTGGTGTGGTCGAGCGGTCTCAGGCGTCGGTCTGTCGTGAGATCAATGTGCCAGCGCCCGGGTTCAAATCCCGGTAGCGAGCATGGATGTTTCAAAAATTTCCTTTCCTGTGTTGTAGCCTCTTCTTCACTTTCTCTTCGGTCTGACGTCATTCCTTAATGGCGTCCTGGGGAAGGCCACGGGAAACCACCCCAGTATCTTTCCCTTGTAATTCTAGGGAGTCTGCTAGGGGTTCACCGTCTTGGGAACACTAGCGCTCCCTGGAGCACGGATGCTTCGGCAACGAAGCTCGCACTTCGGTGCGAACCGACCACACAATGTAAGATACTTTAGGTTGTAAGAAAGATATTTTTTCAAAAGATTTTGATTCCTGATATTTTACATTTCTATAGTGTAATATTTAAAACTTGCATATATAACAGCATAGAAAAATACGCGAGTAAATAATCTATTTTTTTCTAAATCTGTTTGTTTTTTTCTGCTTCTCAAAATGTTTAATAACAAAAATAGTAAACATGGTTTCGGAGATATCTTTCATTGAGAGGCAGGCATCGTTTTGCAAGAAGACATGAAAATCTGATTTTGTTTTCAGCATGCAATTAGTGGAAGACTGCAGAAAGTCAACGAATTGTGAAAATTTACTCAACAATAAATACATTTGATAGGAAGTCTTCCCTATCAGTCGATATGAAAAATTTCACATTAAAATTGGATTGCATTTTTTTTTTTGGAGGTGATGGGAAGAAGTGTGTAAATGGATTACGCACTCGGAATATTCAACAAAGCAGGGTAATGGAAGACAGTAATCTGGATATCAGTTGATGATAGCATCCTTATCGTCAGCAGCATACTTGTGTTATTACTGGGCATTGAAAGTGGATTTTTGATGGTGTTTCAGTGCTTTTGTAGTTTTATCTTCGAACAGTCTTTGATAATCCTCAAGGGTTGGCAAATTACCCGCTGTTCGATCGTTTGTTTTACTGCTTTTCCCAGCACCACAGCCTCCCACCATCTCGTTAAAAAAGGGCGTTGTCGTTTCATCGATTCTAAGTCAACTTAATGTCAGCAGGAGTCAAACCTTGAAGCGTATGGTAGCGAGATGAATGGCTTGTTAGCCAAAAAAAACCGACTACAATATTTATGCCGCAGCGTCATATGTTCAAATATTTAAAACAGCAGCTAGTCGCATTACATTTTTATTTCATGGAAAAGTTAAAATTTTTGGATTTTTAAAACAATGAATATAGGAAAATTTGTTTTCACATATAAATTTTTCTCAAATTCTGAAAACAAATAAAAAGATTTGATAGCATAAGTTGTGACTAATAAAGTATTTTTTTTTATTAATATTACTTAAGATTAAATTAGAACGTATGTTCCTAAAAGAATAAAAATATGTAATTATATACTAGATGGGCTTGTATTGCGTCATTAGGTTTAACGTATCAAACATCCAAAAAGACACACAGTTCAATAAGGAATACTTAGCATTCTTCACATTCTAATTGAGGAAGTTAGTTTTATCAATTTTTAAGAGTAGCTCAGTTATATATTTGAAGCATCTCTAATGCAAAATCAATTGATCGGAAATAAACTGCAGAACAAGATTAATTTGTCAATTGACGACCTTTGAATATAATTAGGTATAAGATTGTGGAATATATTTAATTTAAAGAAATAAATTCAGTCCATCGTAATATTTCTACTAGATACAATACCTTTTTTTTTTGGAAACACTATATATGGTTATGTCGATAAGGGTAAAGACAGTTATACAAAGTTATAAGACGTATGAAGGCACTGAACCCAAATTAATTAAATATATTACTGAAATATAAAAAATACATTGCATATTAAAATTCATAGGATTATTATGATTTTCACTAAAGTTCTTATCGGCATTTCTGGAGAGCTAAAGATCTAGGTTGTTAAGTCGTGTAAGCTGAGAGGGCAGGTTAGCTCAGGAGAACTCGCCTGACATTGACCTGCCTTTTAGCCACGGGAAAACCTCCACCCACTCTAAAAGAGAATTGATTGAATCGTCGCAGCCCATCTCAAAAGAAACCTGAAATAATTGTACGACTTTTACCCGATTCATTTTCAGCTCATATCCAATAACATACAGCAGCTGAGCTGCAGAAAATACATAACTTTTCGGAATTAAATTATTTTAAAAACTTAATTATTAAAAAATAAATATTATCACGAAAATATTATTTAAAAATTTGTTATTTTCAAGTTAAGGAGTGTTCGTCAGAGCTCCAATGTTGAAAAAGAAGAAAATATTTAAATAAACACATCGTTGCTCATTTAAACTATAGTTTGCCTTTTTTGTATCATTTTAACTATATATGTATTTATCTATGAGATAATTCGCATAATTAGGACAGCCGCTTAATCGGGCATAGTCCAGATGTGTCCCAAATAATAGGAAGCCATTGTATGTATGTGTGTGTGTATATAATATATATATGGCGAATCAAATGAAAGTAAGCCAAGGAAAACAAATATATATGTCGGATATATGAACCTCAAGCATTAAAACATATGTCCAACTCTGTAGTGAGCCTAGTGATTCTATGCTGGTAGAAGTCCTGTGGTTACTGCCTCCTGTATGTCCGCATCCGATTGAAATCTCCGGTCTTTCAGCTTTCTCTTTAGGTCAGCAAACATGTGAAAGTCACATGGGGAATGATCCGAGCTGTAAGGAGGGTGCTACAGTGTTTCCAATTGAACTTTGCTAGTTTCCACAGTCACATCGCTGTATGTGGTCGATAATTGCCCGCAAGAAGATGACCCCCCCCCCCTTTGAGACAAAGCATCATGGCGCTTGTTCTTGATTGCCCGCCGCAAAAGTTGTAGCGTTGCACAATAACTTTCCGCATTGACAGTCTGCCCATGTACGGCACATTCGATGAGTAAACGCCCATTGACGTCAACAAAGATGGACTACAAAACCTTTACCGTGGAGATGATCGTCTTGGCCTTCTTTGGGGGCGGCGAGTCCGGATGCTTCAATTGCATGCTTTGACGTCGTGTCGCTGGTTTTAACGATGGCACTCATGTTTCATCTGTGGCTACAATTCGATGCAGGAACTCATTGCCTTTCTCATGATGACGCAAGCACATGTGTGAATGTGGCTCTTTGTCTCCGGATTTTGTTTTCTTCACTTAGAACTTTGGGAACACATTAAGCACAGAGTAGTCGATAGTTCAGATGTTGGTGAATAACCGTGTGCTTTGAGCCATGACTAATGTTCACTTTTGAGGCCAGATAGTCAGTATCATCGTTTCACAGTGGCAATTAAATGCAGTGCTCATTATATACTGCACACATGCGGCGATACATGTCGTGTTTTGAAATAGGCCTACCTTCAAAGGTGAGAAATCTAACCACACCACGCCATTATTATTTTGGAACATCCATTGTGATATACACTTTTGTTTAACACGCGGTAACGCAGGTCCGCTTCACATTGCCGGACAAAACCGTGCATAATACAAACATAAGAATATTGCTTCGTCCACCCGGGTTTCGAAGTAACTGGATGTGGAAATAGCGGCTCACTTTCATTTGACTCGTCCTCTATATATTTGTATATACATGTGTATTTGTATATATATTAGCTCTATATTTACGTCTACATACAGTGTGTTCATAATTAAAGTTCACATTTCGAAAGACTGTAACTGGGGAACTAATTAGAGAAACTACTTTATGTATGACATAAGGACGGGATTTTGTTTGGCGCAAAAACAAATGTCAGTGGCTGCAAGGGCGATACAAGGAGGTACAATACCTTAGTGGATACATACGATTGTGTTACACAGGAACATATGCGATATCGTATCCTTCGTTTTCAGCAGCGTGCTGAAATTTCAAATCACATTCAAAACAAAATGTCACTCGAAATATTGTGGTTATGCGTGTAATACTGATATTGAGGTCCATAAAGTTGGACATGTATTCATGGTAAGGAATGTTTTATAATGCCCCTACAGCCAAACTTCGTAGGGTCTCATATCCGTAAAGAGTACTGGCGTTATGAGAAAATGACAGATGATAATGTTGTAATCGGTAAAATGAACCTGAAACAACCTCTTGACAGAGTTCGCTATGTGATGTGGGGTATCATCCTGAATGAACTAATGAACCCAGATACTGATGCTGGAAGGCTAAAGGAGATACATATATATATATAGATATATGTCTTTA
This sequence comes from Thereuonema tuberculata, assembly GCA_023159025.1. Taxonomy (NCBI): domain Eukaryota; kingdom Metazoa; phylum Arthropoda; class Chilopoda; order Scutigeromorpha; family Scutigeridae; genus Thereuonema; species Thereuonema tuberculata. Next base: position 30,672,897 of record JAFIDM010005346.1, on the reverse strand, counting down.
ACATTGCAGGTAATGAGATCCACAGGACTAAACTCTTCGAAAAAGAAAGTTCCAATGAAGAAAACAACTGTAAAAATACACCAAACGGTGACATGAGGGAAATGAAGTAGAATCTGTTGCATCACGTTGTGGGTTTTCAGTTGTCCAAATTCTGCAGTTGTGCCAAATCACATTACTAAGCACTTGGACTGAAATCATCAGTCCACATCTGATCAATGGCCAGTCAATTTCTAGTCAGTCCGAGCAAGCCTTTCAGCCTTTCGAAGGTGAACTTAAATTATGAACGTCTTGCATATTTGGAAAATCAATGAGCTTTCTGTAAGGATTTGCATTTTTCTAATATCATATTTTTTTTTTGATACTTGTCATGATTAGATATTTAAGTTTTAATTTTTTGGAATATTAAGAATAACTTCAGTCAGATATACACAGTAATTGATATGCTGAGATCAGTTAGATATGTACAAGTAATTTCTAGCATGAAAATGTAAGTAACATCTATCTATTGAGATGGAAATATTATGTATTTCACTTTCATCAATTTCTAGGAAAATTAAGACGTGAAAATAGAGTAGTCTTGTATTTAGGCCTATATCTTAAGGAAATCTGAATTTTTAAGTTGTAATAATTACTACAATGTAACAGTAAGGGAAAAATAAATATATTAATAATTTTTATTCCACAATCCATTAATACTTTTAAAATCCGCAAAACAAGCTTTATATAAAATTTTGTTAATATGTAATAATGTTATAATAAATTAACGTTTAGATATTAATATCTTGAAATATCTATATACATCGGCCTTTCTATATTTACATTGTACAACAAAAGCCAATCTTGGGAAATAAAGCCATATAGATTAGGAAAGAATGAATGATGTATTCTTTCTTTTTAATTTGGCTTTCTTTATTACGTCACGATAATTAAGGTCGATAGTTTCTCTTTAAGTTTGTTATTGCAGGACCACTTTTATTGGTTTTTTTACGATCGGAGAAAGGATCAGCAGACTTGTCTAAGTGTTTTCCTGTAGACATCATTTGTCTATTCAGGAAATCGAAAAACCCTGCGAAGAAGTAAATGCTGAAAATAAATGCAATGTCCAGTACCCAAGCTTATTCTACCACTTATTAGAATTACAATAAACTTTAGGTTAATATGTTTTTAAGCCAAGTTACAATTACTTGCTTGTTTGCAGGAAACCAAGGAACCCTCATATTAATGAATTCTTGAGCAAACCAATAAACACACTTATTTAAACATCACCATTTGCAGATACATTGAAGGAAACATCGAGGACTCTCCAATCGTGGACCACTATTTTTTTCAGAAACTTTGTGATAGTAATATTATATAACATTTTACAATGTTAATGTAAGAAAGAGATAGAAACATCGAGAACTTTCATTCAATTAAAGTTGACCACTTTAATTACATATGACGTACAAAATGGAAACTTGTCAGAAATAAATGGCAAAGCGTGTAACAAGATGTCAAATAAATGTAAATAAAATTCTACTAAGGGGTGTAAAATTCTCTATTTTAAAATGCTGTCGTCCAGCAACAGTAATTTTATCATCTTGCCAAAATAGCGACCATTGAAGTTCTGACTACCAATTCATTAATATCCATACAATTAGTGAAAAAGAATGGAGAAAGTGATGACGTTCTAATTCAATGTAGGGACAACGTCACATAAACATGCGTAGAGTTTCTAGCTCAAAAATCACTTTTACCGGAAATATTCCCTTGGGAACACAATAGAGCAATCACGAACTGAGAGAAAACAGAATTAAACTTAATGATCAAAGAATGCGAAATAAAACGATGGAACACACATTTCCCATATGAAAATATAGGATAGATCTATACACAGTGAAATCCAGCGATGGAGGTACATTATGGGCCATTAATGTATGGCCCATAACGATTAAGGCAGGGAAATGATAGACCCATAAATTAAACGTAAAGATTCGACAAATACGAGTCTTTTAACCTAACGAATAATTTAAGTACATGAAACAATTGAAAAACCAACAGAGAATTAACGACAATAAATAAGTAATAATAAAATAAACCCCTACTCTTAAAAAAATAAAATATGAGCTTGGTAAGTTTAAAGTTTTGAAGTATATATAAATAATAAAATAATAAAACAGAGAAACTTCCAATAAAACACACAAAAAATAAAATGCACTTATGCACTTAATAATATATATATTATTGGCCATCAGAGATGAGAACCATTGTGTGAAAAACACATTTTATGATTCCAAGTTAATGTATCTTTATCACCGTAAATTAAGCACTATGATCTCTTAAAACAGAGAATTTAATAGCATGTTCATCAGCTGTCTATGTTCCAATTGCTTTTATCGCAGGCAATCCACGATAAGGAGTTCGAGATCAAAAAATAAGAGTGCACAATATAATTGAAAAATTGACAAATTATAATTTATTTATTTATTTATTTATTTATTTATTTATTTATTATCTAAGTCTACTGAAATATGTCTAGTTAGAAAATTTGAAGTGTGTTCTCGCAGAAGATTTTTTTTTTATTTTTAAATATCTGGCAGATGGCAACTCAAATGATGTCACTCTCATATTCTCTCCCCTGACATAATTAACATCGCCCGCATCATTCAAATTAATTGTATTCGGATTGATCATAAATTTTTGCTGGATGCTTCCTTTAAATGACATGTAATTATTTATGCATCACCAATGTCTCTGCAACATCCGTATATTGATCCAAACGCTGTAAATTTTGTAGACTTTGGAGTTTACTGATTTCTGTTGGTCCACATGGCTTTTCTTGTTCTTAATCGATAAATTTGAAATTTCCATTTATAGTTATTCATGAAATAACACTTTATTAATTCAACATAATATGTTAATTTTATTAATACAAAGGACCAAACACACAAAAACAATAGAGATATAAATAAATAATTTCATAATAAATAATTTCATCACATGTTGCAAAGGTACTATCCTTCGTCGTCAGATGATCTTAAATAAACACATGGAAAGGAAAACAAGGCTCGGAATTAAAATTTAAATGTAACAATAAATTGCACTTAATGAACTTAAAAACACTGCTGAACATGTTAAAATCACTACAGCAGATAAAGGAGATGCTATTGTTGCAATGGATTTGTGTAAATATAACGAAATGTGCAGTCATTTCCTTAACAACACTGAAGGAATTTGCATAACCAAAAATAATGAAAGACTTACCATTTTTCGCATGAACAAAGAAATACGTAAATTAGCCGAATAAGAGATTATAGATAAAGAGAACATGGATTTTATTATTGCAACAAACTATTATCTTCCATATTTTAGAGGTTATCCTAAAATCCACAAAGAAAAAGTCAATGATAGATATAAAACTAGACTAATTATAGTATGTTCTAACAGTGCAATTATGAAGATTTCAAAAATACTTATTTATTTTTATCTGTATTGTTTTTGTGTGTTTGGTCCTTTGTATTAATGTTTATACACGCAGAATGGATAATATGTTAATTTTATTGTTTTATCATTTCTGCAGTTTTGTACAAAGGTTAAGTTCTAAATTTCAAGACTGATACCGCTTGCCTGAAAATTAAATTTCTTTTAACTAATTTAACTTTTAATTCTCGTCACTAGATGATGCATTATATCATTCCAGTCTCAATTTAATTCTATACAGCTGCCGTCCAGCAGTTTCAAATGGTATAGTCATCTTTTTTGGCAACTCGGCGATCCTCTGAAAGGGTAGACTTCGAATCTAAGATAAGATTCGGATATTCTTTCTTTCTTATCATTCATTCGAAGACTAGATAAATATCTTGAGATACATCTCTAAACTTTTATCTCTGTCAGTTAGTGTCTGTGGGCCTACTGAAGGCATCATAAAAACAGTAATTTTAATTTGTAAGCTATCCACACTGATGCAATACTAGCTGTTTTTTTAATAATTGGCTTGTGACATGAAATAGTTCGAAAAACTTCAGATGATTTCAAAACTTTGACTTCTGAGTAATTAGGGTAATATCTTTTAAGATGTTGATCTCCGATGATGCTGTTCAGCTTCGGTAACTGCGACAACATTAATGCTAATCAAATTAATTACAGAGAATAATAAAAGTAATCTAAAGGAGTGAAATTATAATGAGAAGAAGCTGTTTTACTTGCTTTGTTATCTGTCCACTCAAATTTTACGATTTTTACATTTCACGTTTTAGTACATATTTTTGATAAAGTCAGCGGAAATAAACTAATAAGCTGAATTCATTAAAAGTTTATTTCAAACCCTGATCAGATTCCTCAATGCCTTGCATCAAAAGCCGTCTTTAACGAGTTTAAAATCATCATTAATCTCAGTCATTTGCGATGTTCATTTATATATTTTTTGTTGTTGGGGAACCTTTTATAACAGTAATAACTGAAAAAGAATATCGTAAAGGAGATCTATTTGGGATTGACGTGATACTGATGAATACTTAACATTGTAGTTTGCGCTATTATGTCTACGAGGAATCATTTATCTCTGTGGGACGTCCATATACACATCCTCATTAAATTCTCCAAGTTTATAGCAGGAAATATAAATCCAGCTATAATGCTGTCAAGTAGAAATTGCTTTATTATTCGCATCAGTGAAAGTTCCTACAATGCGCAGCTATACAAGGCAATGGAGGAACACAGCCGCCAATGATTTATTTTGGACGTTTTTATTATTAATGTATTTTACAGAGTCGTTAAAAATTGAATTATTGACCTAATTTAATAACAGAATGCTGGAGGAATGTGCTGTTTGTGCTCTGAAATTCTGAATTGCAATTTAATTAATAATAACATCATGTCTTTAAAGGTCGATATTTTTAAGCAACACTGTTTGGACGTCTTTAAATTAGCGTTATTCATGTTTACTGGGTCACTGAGTTTTATTTAGACATTTTTCTGCCAGAATAATGTAATTTTCCATGCTAGCTGGGTTTCTGATTTCCATCGTTCGCTCAATCCCCTCTCCCTCACAACTCAGATATTTTTAAGGTGATAAATAATAATTTAATTGCAAAATCAATAATATAATTAATGAAATAAAAATACAATTGTTGATCTTTGACACTAAACTTCAAAGACATTTAGATATGAAAACAACACTATGTTTTCGTTATAATCTATCAGGAATTCGACTTACACTCTCTCATGTTATTAGACATTTTACACTTCATCAAAAATTTGTTGATTACTTATTGTAAATTAATAGTTTGTAATTTTTATACGAACTGAAAACTTTCATGAAACTTGATATGACAGCACAAAAGCTAATATTGTGATGAATGTTTGTGGCCACTGGTTCGGTAACATTAGACTGAAATCGACTAATAGAAAGATTGGCAAGAACTCTTTTATTTACATGAGGGGTTTAAACAGGCTATTTACATGGCTGTGATTGGTTGTCGTGCTTTACAAATTGATTGGGGGATTTAAATTATACAGGTATTTAACTGAGTATTAACTGTCTTTTTAAATAAGAACGAATCAGGGACAAGAAACACAGTCAACGGAAAATTTGAAAAATAATGGAATTAAATAAGAAACAGTAAAATTAGAATAATGATTCAATAATAATAAAATAAATGCTGATTAAAGATTATTACAATTATAAACAGAATATACAATGAACTAATAGGGCTGTTATAAACAGATAAATGAGAATGTATATAGTAAATAAAAATTATTACAATATGCAAGAAGCTTTATAATTTACATTTTTTTTTTGTATAGTTAATAGTCTTCAAAAATATCATTCAAATTATTTAATATTCAAAATTTAAACCTGAATTAAATTTCCACTATCATTTTTAACTTTTTTTTAAGTTATCTAAATAATATAATAATCTGGATTCTCAGTCAGAATGCAAATAGAAGACGCTATTATTGTGGAAACTCAACAGACCAATTCCAATTTTTGTTTCCACAGAAAAAAGTTTAAATTTATTTAAGCTTCAATTTCTTTTGTTTTAGTTGTAATTTCGTGATCATCCTTATATATTATTTGTCAAAGGAGTGTTAGTATCGGTACGGCATAACTTCCTTAATACTTCATCAAAACCAATGATTGAGACATCATTTTGACGATTACGTTCCCCGCTAATGACGAAAAATAAACAGTTTGCTTAAAATTAATGTTTTCGTTAAAAAACTTTATTTTAAAAACCTTTTTATAAAAATGTAGACACGCTTTGACAGAAGCGATTTATCTTTCGAAACCGAAACAACATTTTAAAAAATGCTTTAGTGTTTTAAACTTCAAATATATACTTTTTTGAATAAAAATGCACTTTAAAATGATATTTCATCGTTTATTTATTAAGAACAGATAAAAAAATTAACCAAAGATTTATATTTTAATAAAAATCAACGATTTATTACAATAAAAAATATAAAAATTTGTCAACTTCTCTTATATTATTTCTCAAAGGTGGTTTTTTTTTTCCTCTTAAAACTTCATCAAAATCAGTGATTGAGTTATCATTTCGAAGATTACGTTCACCGCTAACGACGAAAAAACAAACAAATTTTTGTTTTAAAATTCTTTTTAAAAAATTGTAGAAGGCGCCAAAAAAATATAATCTATTCTTTTATTTATTTCTACATTACCATTCGGTGATTGATCAAGATACCATGCGAATGATTCGACGGGTCAACTTTTTTATAAAAATGGAGAAGGCGCCATCTATTGACAATGTGTTTAACTAACATACACGACAGCTGTTGGATTTGTTTATTATTTCTCAAAGGTGTTTTTTTTTTTGTTGCGAATTATTCGCACGGGTCAACTAGTTGAGAAGTAAAAGAAAAGTTTTACAGAACATTTCCTGGCGAAAACTAAGGTAAAACGAGAAAAATACGACACTTCTGGAAAACACATGAAGCTTAAGGCGCTGTATGATCAATGAAGTTCATTTGAAACATTTAAGCAAAGAAGGAGATATCAGCGCCACTCAACAAATGAAGATGCTTTAATTTGAGTAATTAAAACAGTAGTTTTGATTTCACTTGCTTTTTATTATGAAAAATGTAATTTTTCAATTTGTTATCGAGGTTTTGGCAATTTTGTGTTTACAGTGTAACATGCCAATGACTGTTCAGTCCCGAACTTTCCTTCATTTTACCTTCATTTGTAAAAAGATCTTATCAATTCGATTTAGATAAAATGTTTTCATGACTTCAAAATATTTTAAAGTATCTTATAATAATGAATGATAAAAATATATTTTATTAATACTTGAAAATAATATATAAACCCAGTTTTAAGTAAGATTAAATTAATAAGTCCAAATAAGAAGTAATAAGTGATTACTGCGATATTTTTGAAGAACAGATATTTTATTACAGGTTGGGTTTTCAAACGATTGCTAATTGCAATCAAATTAATTAATTATATCGTATTATAAACATTTTTATTTTTATTTTGCCCGTAATGGAAATGGGGACATTTAATATTGTTTTCTGATAACAAAAAAGAAAATGTATTTGATATAAAAATATTTTTCGATAGTAGATTACAAAGGTGATTATTACATAATGATTAATTAACGCAACTGTCAATAGTAACAAAGAGAATGATAAATTATTAGCTTATCTAGAAAATTGAAATTTGAAAAACAATAGGTTTATTATGGTCCTTATTAGTCCTAAATACTTCCCTTCGCTTTCTTTATTGTCATTAAAATTTATCACATTTTCTTTTATACTGCGAACAATTAACGTTATGAGCGAGTGTTAAAGCTCAAAACGATGCTTCGAACTTATCTAGATTATGGGAAAAGATCAATTTCAATATTAGTGATGGAACATTACAGAATAAATCAGGTTGATGCTCTTTCTCCTGCTATCGAATGATTGATTCAGTAACATGTGATATCTAAAAAGCGCTACATGAATTGTCTACTGTCCGAGCAATCGCAAACTAATGAACATTCATGTCTACCTGTAACAAGATTAGCACTCGTCAATCAGTCATCCCAACTGTCGAACAGGTGGGCTGGTCTGATAGCTGTGGAAATCCCTTTCGGTACTAAATTACTTTCCAAAATAGCATACAGCAAATTTCATTCAACTACTGTAACAGTCAGAATCTAGAGAAAAAGATCTTAGTACTTGTGCAAATATTCTTGTAACATTAGCAAACTTCCATTTGATGACAATTCATTTGTCAAACTAATTTTTTTCACCTTATTGTTTAAATTCTAATCTTTATAGGTCTTCAATAAATAGCCTTGCTTTTTATAATGATTTATGAAAAACTTCAGCAACTTAGAAAAAAAAATTAAATTTTGCAAATGCTATTGCATCAATGAGAATTCAAAATTCGCGATCTGATCTGGGTTCGAGAAGCTTTTGTACGATATATAAGATCTTCTTTTATCTCGTAGACTCCTTGGACTCCTTTTATCTCGCCGCCACAACAAAGCATCTTTGATTTTAATTCATTTTCTAAATATCTTCAGCTCCTGATTTCCAAGTTCAAATTTCCATTACCGGAAAAAATTTTGAATTTCCTTCAAACTCGAATATCTTCTGACAAACATTTACAGTAACACTGCTGATGTGATCGGTATTTTTTTTTTTTTGGTTTTTCATTTTTTCTTTTATTGTTTTCTTTCACTCGACGATATGTAAATATATTCAGTTCACTGTTGTGGAATTTCAACATCGTTATTTAATGTGACGTCCTTATTTCCTTTCATAGTAGATTTCCATGATTTTATTTCGGATGCCTTCATTTTTTTCGCAGTCCTATATTCATTTCTTTTGGGGAGGAATGCATTCCTCTGTTCTTTTAATGCTTTCTTACCATCAACTTTGATGCTCTCGGTACTTTAGTTCCTCGGAGAGTTCTCAAACTTCCTGCAAGAGACTGGAATAAACGAGAATTGATAACGGACTGAGGCTTCCGGAGTTAGAAGCTCAGAGAAGAGATTCCCCAAAGTGTTGCTTCTACGGTGATGTTTTTTGCATTATGGCAGACGTTACATTACGCAGACAAGAGTCACCTTTCCTTTCCTTCTGTCTAGCTTTTCTTGATGGAAGTTTTTGTCAAAAGGTATCTAATAACTAGAAAACATTAAATAAGAAAGCTAAGAATATTACTAAAATTGAAGAAATGTATATGAAAAACCAATGCATAAATTTCCCTTGATTTACAGCTAAACCTGTAGCAATCAATGTTAGAGAAATCTTATTTTTTAATAAAATAATAGATATCGATGGATTTGATAATAAGTATTATGTGGAGACGAAGAGGAAGGCAGAAAATAGGAAAGATTGGAGAATGCTGGGTTTGCAGTGAAGGACCTGCCCTTGGCAGAGAACTATGAATGAATGAATACATAACACATTTTTGAGGTTTGGTAATAAATTCAAATCTCTCCATTTCCAAAATTGAAAATAAAATGAAAATGGTGTGATTAGAGAAATTACATTAATATTAGTCAGTATTCAATAAATCACTTCGTTTGTTTATTAATTAAGGTTCCCTTACATCCCTTCCGCATTTGACAACTGTATAATATAACAAAAAGATGGTCAGATCCTAATTTTTTAATTGTATATATCGTTTCTCTTTTAATTAGGATTTGACTGATTTTTTTTTTTAAGAAAGATCTTGACTACTTGTTATTGATAAAAGAAAACTACAAAAAATATTGCTTTTTTTCCCTTAAAGCAGACGCAAGATACAAGTTTCTTTTTATTTCTTGTGAGAATTTAGCTGCAATAGATGAGATGTCAAATATCCTTTCCCCTGAAGTTTGTTCTCAAATTTGCAGAATATTTACCAGTTGTGTTCGTAATTGTCCTTGCAGCAGTGTTTTACTAAACATTACTAACTTATTTTTTTTCAGAAGGTACAATTATTGTTCTTAATTTAATTTTTTTCTTTGCCAAAAATATATATCATTCATGGCAGTCACAGAAATAACTAAAATGTATAAATGAAAGATTGTAAATTTCAAATATTTGGATAAATTTGGAAATAGTGTTGGTGAGTAACAATCTATTAATACTGTTTTTAAAATTTTTAGGAATATTTTGGTTGACTATTTGGAAGTGTTTTCTTCGAATTACTTTCGATACCACTTTTTAGTCTGTAATAATAGAGCATTTCTGTTTTTATACTTGCTTTCAATTAAAAGAGTCATTTTTTAGGAAGTCATTATTTACAGTTCTTTTTGGCTATTCTTTTAGAAATTACGTTGCTGCAAGATGATTTGACAAAGAATTTATGGTGTAAACAAAGATACTTTTAATTAATTCTGCAAAAAAAAAATACTATAAAAATAAGCCTTTAAAACTTTTTAAGCGTAGTGATATTTCTTGATTTTGTAAATAGGAAGTGGTAATATTCCTGAAATTTGTTGAATAAGTAATTGGTTAAAATTTAGGCAAAGGAGTAAGAAACCTTCTCGGCTTCCAATTTATTTTTGCAGGCAGTGTTTCTTGCTGCTAAATACAAAAAACAAAAACTAAAAAAAAAAAAAAAAAAACCGGACGCCCAGAGTTTAGTTCTTCAGAATGATTAATGGAATATTCTGGCGTTGCTATCTCTCTTTCTCTCTTCGTTATCCCCTTATGTCCACTTTCACTACTATTTCAGTGATTTCATTTCGTTTATTATTGCCATTTGGTTTTGATGTAGTCCTTTTTGTTTTTTTATATATTCTATTCGATGATTGCCTTCATTATATCAACCTTTAAGCACTGTAGTAATTGTATGATTGGGATTTTCTATCTTAAAATAATAGTGAATTTTTCATATTTTAATATTTTTGTTATAGAAATAAATTTAATTTTCATATCACACTGCAAGAAAATTCTGAATTTACAGTTCTGTTTATGGTAATGATCAATGTGGTGTACCACAGTATCATCTGGAAATAAATGCATAAAATATCTAAAATATAAGAGCAGATGTTTTGATATTTGGCTAATTCCAAAAAAAATTTAAAAAAATTGCATTTCTTCTTTTTCTGATACAGAGGTTTTGCTGTACAGTATTTTCAAACATTGCTTTACAATTAAAATTCAGAAATAAAAATTTAAAAAAAGGTAGTTTCTGAAGATTAAAATTACAACAAAAATTGAAAGTGATTTAAATATAAAACATTTTTGAAACTTTTAAACATTCTGCTCAGTTTTAAACAAAGAAAGGGCAATAATTTCAGTTTCTTGTGTAATAAAATTTACACAAAAAGATAAGCTTGAAAAGTTTGCCCAAATCATTAAAATAGATTAGATATCCAAATGAAAAAATAAATTAATTTATTGAAAATAGCTATTTAATGATAATGCAATAAACGATAAGTGCGCTATTTTACAGAAAAGTACGAAATCTTCTGCAAATACTGATTAGAAATCAACATTTGTATCATATTTTTGATAATATTGAGATTCTAAAATAATATGGTATTAATTGTTATTTAAATGTGTAATTTTGATTCAATTACAAGAATTGTTCCACTAACGGTTTTATCCCTCTGGTCACATTTATTTTCTATTTTGAATTACATGATTACAACAACAGCTAAATATGATTGTTTGAACTAGTTCAGTTATTACATTAGTTATTATACAGCTCCTATCTTATCACTTTCTCATTGACATACGTTTAATTGTATTCTGTTTTAGACGAAAGCTAAAAGGTCTTCCGAAATTCAGAAGATAGAAATCTCTGCTATATCAGAAATCCATTGGGTTGCTTTACCAAAGTCTCACAGAATGCAACAAATAATGAAACGATTTCTTTTTTACAAATTATAACAATGTTTATAATCTCAGAGAGAAAGAGAATTTCCAATTCGGTATTACTTTTTTCTTTGTTACTTAAAAAACGATTACAAAACTCATATTCACTAAAGAAATGAACGAAAACTGCCTTTGAAAATTTTGCTGAATTTCATCCTATAATCTTCTGATTGAGGATTACTAAATGTAGATTTATAGCTTTAATTAATTGATAGGCGAAGTGAAGTAGATGATGGGAATAGATATATGTCATAGAAAACTTGTTTATATTGCTTCTTAAATATTTTTAAGAGCTATTGTAGCATAAACATCTACAGCTGATTTATTTAAGAGAATAGCAATTTATTCTTTGGTTTGTACAAGCCTGTAAATATTAGTGTACTTGTGTAAAAGAAATCTTGATAGAAATTTCTTTTATATTTTGATTTTATATTTTTCTTAGATTGCTAATTCTCTAAAGAAATTAGTATTTTTAATTTACAGCGTCCTTCCATTATAATGATAGTATTCATCAAATAATGTAGGTAATTCTAAGCGGACAATTTTTGTATTAATATTAGAACAGATCAAAACGATAGAAAATAAATTAATTAAGTGAAAAGTGTTTTTTTTTTCCATTTTAATATTTAGTAAGTGTTATTTTATTTCCGCTTTATAAATTCTATATTTATGATAGTAGCAATAACTTTCAAGTGAAATAAATTTGAATAACATTTTTGTCAGGAATTTTGTGACTTATTATGTCATCCAGAAGAAAACCTTATTATTGCTTTATCTTGGCTCGAAGCCAAAACAAAGTTTAGGTTAACAAATTTTTGATATAAAACTTTGGTTGGATTCAAACTTCGTAAATTAATTAGGAAATAAATGTTGCTCCTTTATTTATTATTGAATGATTTTCAGTTGACTTTTCAGAAGCGTACAGATTAAAAACAAATAGAAAATAGTAATCTTTGATACTTAAAAACAAAGAAAGATAGAAATATTGAGTTTGAACATTTAAAATTAAATTTTAGCCTTTACATTATGGTCAAAATATAAATTACATTAAAAAATGCCACAACTTGCAATAGCAACTGTCTCAGACTTTAATATTGGAATGGTGGACTGAACTAGCTCAGTATTTAATAATTTGAAGTTTATGTAAATTACATTTATTATTAATTATTATTACAAATGGCATTTTCAAATCATTAATTAGTAAGGCATTTATATAAATTACATTATTATTATTATAAATGAAATTATCAAGTCCTTAATTAGTAAGATTTAGTAAGGGTTAGGGTTTCGAGGATGCGATCATCCATCAGAATTTTTATAAAAATATTGGCCCTCATACTTCCTAAGGTTGTGCACCCCTGCTATAAAGAAAGATGAAGAGAGAGTATAAAATTCTTAACAGTTTTGCCCAAAACTAATTCTTATTAATGTATCAATAGCATTGTATTAAGATAACAGTACAATTATGTATTGCTATTTTCTTTGTTACTATGTTTCTCAATTGATAAATTTGCTAATAAATCAGAGAAATTTATTTGAAATGAAAGTTTAAGATATTCATTGTATAATCGAAAATCCTTTCAAGGACAAAAGGAAAGCTTACAACAACTCGAAATATTAATTACCAATAATGCTATTCGATATTTAGAAAAACTCATAAAAGATGTAAGCATTTTTTAGGTCCGTCGTAATTTGAAAGATTGTTGCTTTCTTCAAGAAAATAATTTTAAAATTCATTTCAGAAAATTGAAATACTTAACAACACTTGATTGTTTAATGATTAATTCTATTTAATATAGGAGCAATATCTTACTCACAAATATTGTAAAAGAAACTGATTCATTTTTTATTTATATTCTAATAACAAAAAAGAAATCAGCAAAAGTCTATTTTTTATGACTTAAAGTTATTACAGAAATAAAAAAGCGGGTTGTCGTTGCTATGTTTTGTTGATGTTGTCTTTGGTCTGTGCCCAATGGTAAATCCTAACACACCCATTTCTTTGGAACACCCAAGACAGTCATTTCCGAAGGTTTCAGACGAATGATGCAAAGAGGCTGCATACAAAAGGGCTTCTCCTACGCTCGCGAGAGAAAAGAGAATTGATAACGGGATCAAAAGAGCGCCTCCTTCGCACCAGAAAATCACAGCCCCCGATCTGCTCGCTTTCAAGGATGGAGAGTCTGTAATTCTACGTCGAAGCAAAAATCACGGAAAAGCAGGAATCCACCGGTGACGGAATTAGACCAGGCAGCTCTTAAACTAGGAGGCTTCCACAACAAACCATTTCTTTTTTGGTTTTTATGTACCTGGTGGTGCAGCCAAGGCAATGCAGGTGAAGCTTAAGAGAAAACAAATGCAAGCGTCGCGAGGAGTTATTCGTTAAGTAGAAAAAGAACTACGTTTTAAAGGAGCAAATTAAGCATCATGTTAAATATTGATTTCAAAATTATCGCAGTTTTACAGTAGTTTTAAATATTTTAGCTTTGCTAATTTCAGTATTTGCTAATAATAAAATAAAATAGATTTTGTTAAATTTAAATTATATATAAAAGTTTATACTGTTAAAACTATATATTTATTTAATTCTTAACAAATTCTGAAATTTCTTAGAAAATGAATTTCTAATGATATGTAATTTAAAATAAATATTTATGCAATACTAGCTGTACCCGGCATGCGTTGCAATGCCCCTCAAAGAAAAGGCCCGATATCGGTCAGGGGTGGGATACTGAGGTCCTTGTGTCACCTTCCACCCACCCAAGTGTGGTGTCCCTGCCCCCATAGGACAGCGAATTTTTCACTTTTTGCAATAGACTTGGGGGACCCGAGAAAGGGCCCTAAATAAAAGGGCTCGGTATCGGTCGGGGTGGGGACACTTTGGCCCTTCTGTCGCCTTCTTCCACCCAAGTGTTGTGTCCCTGCCCCCCAGAGGGGGAGCGTATTTTTCACTTTTCGTAATAGACTTGGGTGCCCCGAGAAGGAAACAAACAAACATTCATTTTTATATATTAAGATTTATTTTGTTATACTTAGTATATGCATATATCTTACGTATTTTATTTATTTTGATTATACAATATTTTTTTTTGACGCAGTGTTAGTGTCAACTTTGGTTTTTAAAGAATTCCAAAGAATTATTATTTTCTTGTCTTCTTGAAAATTAAATTAAAATAAAATTTTCCAACCTTAGGGCATTGAGTTTTCCTTAACATTATTAAAAACTTGAAGAACAGTAAAATTCAATTTTAACCTTAATTTAAAAAAATAACCACTTTCCAATTCTCGTGTTTTCGCAATGGTAATTTCCAAAAATTGCCTTTCTAACATATAATGGACAATGATAAAGGATTTGAAATTTCTGCGACAATCACTTGTTGATTTATTATCAAACGGGGCTATGAGTGAAATTATATGAAGATTAATTGTGAAGTTAAGGTCTTTCATTTTGGGTGCGAACTTCCGATCTGTAGGTTCCATATATACTAAAATTAATGGAAATGTTGACTTTCATATCCAAAACTTGCCATTTGAAGTTTTAACTTCCTAGAATAAAAAGTTGTTCAATAATCTAAATGTTTATGATTAAGCGGGAAATGGTTTTGAAAGGATTTACCCGTACATTCTGTGTGAAGGTCTATTACGTAATAAAATCAGTATGGCTAGATTTTTTTTCATATCATAATCTTATATTATAAAAGCGTTATTCTGTCTGTCATAAGACTTTACGTTTTTCCAATTTTGTGACCAAACTATAAGAGATAGATTGGTCATGTAAATGGATAAAATGTAGACTTTTTTAAGACAAACAAAATACTACAAAAGCCTTTCGAAAAAAGTTTTGGTTTCCAAGATGGCGCCTTTTAAAGGGTCAAATTCTGAATTATTCTCAATTTAAACGAAAAGTAAAAAAGTTGGAAGAGAACATTGTATTGAGAAAATGTTGGTATTTGAAAGTTCTATCGAACGGTATATCAGTCATTAACAAACATTTCTGCGTTTGGAAGATACATGCAAAAATGAAGTGTTTTTGCTGCTACCCCCCCCCCCGTGTGAGTGCCAACACGCAATACACCTGAGTTAAGCGGAGAAGCCCACAACATGCTGGGAAGTCTTGTATTATCCGATCTCCATAATAATTTGCTAAATAAATAAAGGTTTTTTTTTTTTAATGCTGTAAATGCAAGGGTTCCGGAGCGAAGCGACCAAAAGTTTTAATCTAGAAAATGTAAGTTCTAAAAATGATTATTCAGTGTAAAACTGACGGTGGAATTGTTTTTCAGTTATGATTTTTCTTAGTTTAGAAATAGTTCCGTAGTTTTTGGAAGTTGAGATTATTTCCTTACTAGTTGACCCGTGCGAGTAATTCGCAACAAAAAACCATCTTTGAGAAATAATAAACAAATCCAACAGCTTTCGTGCATATTAGTTAAACTCATTGTCAATAGATGGCGCCTTCTGTATTTTTATAAAAAGGTTTTTAAAAACATTTTTTAACGAAAACATTAATTTTCAGCACTTTGTTTATTTTTCGTCATTAGCGGTGAACGTAATCTTCAAAATGATGTCTCAGTCATTGATTTTGATGAAGTATTAAGGGAGATATGGCGTACGACACAAAAACACCTTTGAGAAATAATATACAGTATTAGGATGTTTGACATCTTTTAAATATACATAGTAGCGCACATAAAACCGGTCCTAAAATAATAAAACAATACAAAAAGAAGTGCCTATTGGGGCCGGCTTTATGTGCGCCATTCTGTATCTTTTGATTTGTAATATCTTGGTGGTAATCTTTCTCCAAGTGTTACTGGAGTTAGTCTGTGTTTGTACAAGAATTTTGTACGTTTCAACTATGTAATGAAATTATACAGTTGCAGATTCAAAATAAGAAGATGGTCATGTTTGTTTCTCACACACAATTAAGTCATTTTAATTATTTAATGTTTTCGGCTATTTCCTTATATTTAATACGTTCCGTACAGAAGGAGATAATTGTAAACTTATTCTGTAAACTGCTTTATTGCATTGGAACCGGTTTGTCCGCAGTAATGCTCTAAAAGTTCATGCTGAACTCGTTACACTTATATGATGCTATTAAGACCAATGTAAAACTTGCTCAACACACTTGAGATTTCCTAGTGATGCACTGAATCGGTGTTTCGTTTGCAACGGTGTTGCCTCCAAATGAAAACCTTAACTTGGGAAGATGATGCCGATGCGGCTTTTGACAACAAAAGGTCTGAAGAAAATTCCTACTTTCTTCGATATTCTTTTTCTTCCCGTCGCCAGTGCATTAAATCCCAACATTCTGAATGAAAAAAACAAATGAACTTCATTAATGTGATATTATAGAGCATTAGTGAAAATAAGATTTTTCAAATAAAAGAATTTAAGATATAAATTACATACAATCCAACAAATGTAATAAAGAAAAACATTAAAAAGGAGCAGATATTCTGTGAGAAGACTGCATATTTTCCGAAGAACGAAATAATATTCTTTAAAATCTGCTGTATCAAACTGATTTCTTTAGTGACATTGAAGCAGATTCCATATATATTCGAACTAATTTTTATTCCAAATTCACCATTACAAAACACCTTTGAGTACAAATATTAATGTTTTTTCGTTATAAAATGATGTAGTTCCGATCGTATTTTCAGAGCCGTTTCTAGGTGTTCTGCCACCCTAGGCAAGAACTGAAAAATACCGCCCCCTTCTCTTTCTAATGCCGCCACCACCAAAAAAAAAACGACAATCCTATTTTAACAACCAAAGAAAAAAAACCAGAATCTTCAATTCAACAACCAAAAAAAAAAACGACAATTCTATTTTAACAACCAAAAAAAAAAACGGAATCCGTCCTTCGGCCGCCCTGAAATTTTGCCGCCCTAGGCCGCCGCCTAGTCTTGCCTAATGGTAGAAACGGCGCTGCGTATTTTGCTAATTGTGGGTAGTGTAACGTGCAATGAGTAAAATTTTGTAAATGAGGGAAAACAAGAAAATCCACAAGATGAACAATAATAGTAAATAAAGGTGGTTATGATTAAAGTTGGCCTATTTAGAGCATCCTGCAGCTGAAACCAATAGTCAGAGAGTTGTATACCAAAAGTTGTATACATAATATTCAAAGAATGCGCTCAACGATTCGGCAAAAAAAAAAAATTGTGACAAAATCGTCCACTAGATGGCGCTTTTTGCTACAACAATAAAAATAATCTATATTACTAAAAAATTTTATTTCTCTTATCTGTCTGTCTGGCGCAATTGTTAATTATTAGTTTCCCTTGCTGAGAAAATCAGATTATAAAATTTTCTTTTTTTTTTTTCGCCTTGCACGGGAATCGAACGCTAACCATTGGACTACTGCTGGTCCCCCAATATCCAATCCTATTCTTATTTTGTTTGTTCGCGCGCTATCAAATAATGAGTTCATTCAAAAAGGAATAAACTATCTGCCATAACCGCTTGGATCGATTTTCCTTGTATTATCTCATACTTACCATGTGGAGACAGGGGAATGGCCTAGTTGTAGAAAAACATTAAACATGCAATGCTATAATAAAAGACTTCGGTTTTAATTGTAACGTTTCGATTTTTTTTATTGTAAAAGTGGTCCAAATGTCATCACAATCGCATACATTTGTAGTCACAATCTTTATACAAAGAGAAAACAATCTAGTTTGCATAGACACCAGGAGCAGAGCTGACATATAAGGAGCAGAGCCGGCTATAAATAATCGGTGTGAACTGAGAACGTGTTATTAGAACAGCCGCGATGACGATGACTTTACAAGAACGCTTTATTACGAAACTCATGATAATGCTGTAGCTTCGATTCGTGAATTTCGTCGGGCTAAAAAAATGGGTCGATGTCGCCACAAGGTGTGAGAAAACTGATGAAAAAATTTGAAGCAACCTGATCTTTAAGTGTGCAACGTGGCAGAGGACGAAAGTGCATCGGTGATCACGTGATTGAAGACGTTGCCACATCAATTGTTCTGCAGTCGTTGGAGAATGCTGCAGTTTTAGGTAGTGCTCGAGACTGACAATTAGATCTATCCTGGAGAACAATTAGAAAGATCCTGAGAAACTTAAGTCATTTTTTTTTTCCATACAAGGTCAGTCACAGACAAGAACTGTTTCCAAGCGTCAAGGAGAAAGGACTACTTTTGCATTGACCTTTCTGGCGAGGATGGAAATTGATATGTCTTGGCCGTTGGACATCCTACGGAGCGATGAAGCACACTTTAATTTGAATGGCAGTGGGAACACCCAAAATTACTCCCAAAATCCACACGTTTTCCAGGAAATGACTTACAGTCTGGTGTGAGTTCACATCCAACTTTATCCTGGGTCCTTATTTTTTTGAAGAATGTACTGCTAATGGTTCTCAGATATCTTCCGTGACTTGCTCAGAACTTTGTGATACCCGAGCTGCAGGAAAGAGTGTCTTGATTCAACCTCTTTTATGCAAGTTCGTGCACCTCCTCATATTGGAAGGTTCGGGCAAACTTTGTTGCGTCAACAATTTACCAATGATCGAGTAATTAGTCGATGTTTCCTACTGCCTGCCAACCACATTTTCCTGACCTAACTCCATTCGATTTTTTGTTGTGGGAATACCTAAAGAATATGGTGTATCGTGGAGGAATTGCAATATCAGCAGCACTGAAACACGGTATCATGCTACATGTGCGAACTATCACGGGTGATCACCTACGGTCCGTGGTTGAGCGTACAGTTCATCATCTGCAAACGGCACAAATTTGTCAGGGGAAACATATTGAGCAATATCACATTACTCGTTCAAACGTCTGATACTGTTTGTGTGAAATAAACGTGTTTTTGAACATTTTTTTTTCGTTTTCTGTTCATATAGTTGTAAAAGCGCCCTCTAGCGAAAGATTTTGTAAATATTTTTTTAATTGCAGAATCGTTGAGCGCGTACAACTTTTGGTATCTCCCCGATGGTTGCAGCTGCAGGATGCTCTAAATAGGTCAACTTTAATTATAACCATCTTGGATATATAATAAAAAATAATTATTTTAATAATTAATTCCTAAAATATATATATATAGAGAGAGAGAGATAGATATAGATATGTCTTTAGTATAATTGTCCATTCGTGCTTTCTCTTGCTTTCCCTCATATGCTATACTGTATTTTCTAAGGTTATCTTGCAACTTACTTTCTGGTTTTTAACGAAAAGTACTACTGTTAACTGCACCATTATCTCCAAATCAATATATATATATATATATATATATACATATATACACACATAAAAGGAAGACTTTGGAAGCCTTTTTTCTGAGGAACTACATGCGATACAGGAGTAAGTATGGTATCAAATTAACAAATTAAAGGTGCTGACGTGGAGACGTGCACGAGCATGTTGATTTTTGTTAAAGTAATTTTATTTCATAAAAACTTGACGCCACCTGGAACCCTGTTATTTCGTCCTCCTACAACTAGAAAGTGGTTAAATCCGATCGCATCGAAGTAATCGCTGTAATTAAGTAATTTTTTTTATAAATTCATTAAACTTTTTAGAACAATAATAAAACACACTAAACAAGAAAGATTAAAAGTTTTATAAAAAACATAAATACTTAACGTTGAGGAGCCTTTCGAGTTCCTATGCGAAAATCCCTTTAATCTTTCTTGTTTGAGTGTTTTATTATTATTATTATTATTATTATTATTATTAAGTATTTTTTTCACTTAAATATGATTAAAAGATCTTATTTAATCTGAATTGTTACTTAATTATAATCAGAAGAACTATATATCCAACCGTAGAATTTCTGCGGGTGTACTTGCTGTATTAAATTATAAAATAATATACTATTATGGTTTTTAATAAGAAATAAGATGTTAAAAAGTAGCATAGTTTTAATTTATTTCAGTTTAAGGATTACAGTTTAAAGGAGTTAAAGGATTAGAATACAATCCAGATAATGAAGAAACGAAAAGCAAGAACTGCAAAGACAAAAGTCAGCCACAGTTGAAGTTGCAGTGCTCTCGGTTTTGTCTTCTTGAAGTTTAATAACTTTAATCTGAAATGGCTTAGACCAGTTCTACAGTTTAAAAAAAAAAGCGAATCGTACAGCAATCAATAATTTTAACATTTAAGATATTTCGACTAGCTTTCTGACAAATTTTATTTATAGATTTAATGTTTTTCTTGCTCGTTTTTTGTCTGATAAATTGCAGCAATGATTGATGTAGAAAGAAAAAAGACTAAATAGGAAAAATCTGAACAACTAAAATTTCTCTTTTTCTAGTTTGTTTTATTATTTTTTGTTTTCTTTCTTCACATCTCATTTATTTTGCTCCTTCCTTCTCCGTCCTTTTTCATTCTTTTTATTTTGGGAAAGCTCCATTTATTAAATTTTCAACTCTTCTTCCATTTCGAGGCAATGCTTTGTTCTCACATTCTTTCCACAGATAAGGTACATCTCAATACTTTCAAATATTTCTTATCAAACCAAAATCAAATTTCTAATTTTATTTACAATAAAACGGATTTTGATGTTAAATGAAGGTTGTTCAATTGAATCAAAGACTAATATTGGAATGGTTATGAATAAAACTTTAAAGCTATCTAGAATAATGAAGAAGTTAAATTAAAAAAAAAAACATTCTTATTTCTTATGTTTTTAATGGATATTTACAATGGTAAAAAATAAAAACAATAATATCTATCGAATGAAGAAAAGTTTCCCCACAATTTGTCAAAATAATTTTAGAACACATTTCTAAACAGAAATTTACATATTAAAAATAGAGTAACTTCCGTGGAAATTGCATCACACTGGAGATATACCAAAATTCGGTTAACAAATGTGTAAATTTATTTATGCTGTGATCTCGATTTCTAATGATATCATATATACGACATATAGGACATATAGGAGAGTAAACCATGAAGAATAAACCAAAAAATACAATTTATTACATATAATACTACATGGAGCTGAAAATGTACCACAGCCTGACCAATACTGTTAAAGAGCCCTATTGCAAGAATATGCTTTTCATAGTTCTGGAAGGAAAAAAACAAGGTTTAATAGTTAGGCATACAAAACATAACATGGACTTTTATTTATCATTTCACCGAATTGCAGTACTTCGTAGGGTCACTTGAGTCTAACAACAGCTTTTCAGAGCTCACTTATGGAGTGGATGAACTTCTTCAAATTTTCTATACCAAGCTCATGATACCAAACTCTTTTAATACCCTGATGTAGTTGTTGTTTATTTTAAGACTTCTTCTCTGAAGCTTTCTTGGCCATTATATATCAGCATGTATCTCAAGATCTGAACTATTGCCTGGCCAACTTAGGAATCTAGCCTTTGCCTCTTGCAGGAAATTTTTGATCTAAATAAAATATGGGAAATCGGTTAAGTAACAATAATGCTACCAAATTGTATAGATATGACAAATCAACATTTACGCACCTTTCTGGCGCGGTGCCACAGCACTGAGTCCTCCTGGAAGATGCAAGATTCTTTGTTTCCAAATTGTTCCTCGATTATTGGGATTATCTGGGCAGATTTTTTAGCACTCTTTATTCACAGACCCGTTTAAAGGAGTGTAGTCTGCCGATACCTTTACTGGATATGCATCCCCAAGCCATTTGACTCAGTGGTAATTTTAATGAGTGCACCAAATTATCATTGTTAAAGGCCTCGCCTTTAGGTTTCCCATCATTTCTACCGTGCAGTTTAAAATTTCGATTCATCCGAAAACATAACCAAATCCCACATGTGTACGGTTCAGACCTCAAACTCTTTAGCCCAAATAAGCAGCAGTCTGAGCATTTTATTCGTGAGTAATGGCTTCTTAGGAAGACTATAAGCTTTGAGAACCATGTTTTAAACAGCTTTTTACGACTGTCTGCTCTTCTCACTCTGCCTTCAGTATGAATGAGATAGCTGTACTTTTTCGAAGGCTAAGACGCTTAAACATCCCATCCTGACTCGGCATACACAAATGTTTACCTCCTAATCCGGCTTTTGTTTCCATGTTGTCATCGTCGCGTTTCCTTGTAACAAAGCAGAATTGTTATTGATAGAGTAAACCTCTTGAGAAACCTTTAGCATTCAAAGCAAAAATTACCGACTTCTTTCATATTAAATGCCGAAAATTTTACATTTTGCTTATAAAACGAACCACCTTCGTATGACTATATTTATAATGGATTGCTGCAATTACTGAAAACACTGCTGCAGTTGGCTTTAGAAGTCAATAAACGAGTTCTTATGTTTCTGGTGTCATGGATGATGTAATTTTTTGAGTTTCTTGCAGGACTGTAGCACAATGCTACTTTAATTTACAAAATATAAACACATTTCTATATGATTTTACAGATGTTGCAATTTCCAAGGCCGCTACTGTAGGTATTGTGGAACTTCTTTCATTCTTATTCCAGTATGTTGCCGTTTTTAATTAATATCTCATAACATTTGCTACATAGTTGTCGGGTTGATTTTAAATAGTATTTTCTAAAATGTATGTATACCAGACCATCCCCGTGTACACGCACTTGTTTTTCTATATCAAAAAGAATTAGGTTAAGTAAGAATATTATATTTAAAATATTACAACGTTTCGGCAATTATAGTTCTAATTATCATTTTCGATTTACAAATAACAGAGGAATCAGAAATAAATAAATAATCTTTTGATTCCAAAAAAAGATTGAATACATTCATTATTGATTGGGGACGGGAAGGAAACACATGTAAAAAAAGTAACGTAATTCAGTTGTAGCCCCGTGGCCTAATAGATAAGACGTCTGACTTCGGATCAGAAGGTCGAAGGTTCGATTCCCGTCGCGGACGTTTCATTGTAAAAATTATTTCTATTTTCCATTCTCAAATAAAATTGCGCCGGACAGACAGATAGAGAAATAAAAGATTTTAGTAATATAGATTGCAATATACATAAAATATTTACAAGTTATTGAAGTTTGGGAACTACTCTTGCAAACCGATTGACGATATCTTACATAAATTGAAACGCAGATTGAAGCTTATGATCTGCGGGATTTAATCAGGTATCGGAAATAAAATCTATGTAAGAATTAAAAACTCTACAAAAACTCTATTCCTTGTTTGAAATATTTCAAGCATTTTAAACGATATGAAAAGAACGAGCAAAACAACGCCCTAATTGCACTTTTGTATTTTTTTTTTTTTGAAAAAAGGAAAAAATATTGTTTACCGTCTGAAGAATATTTATCTTGGCTTTGACAAAAAGAATGGGTGGCGGATATTAACATGAGATTTTAAGTGTAATTACCAGAAAGCAAATTACAGTTTTCCACTGTCGTCTTCGCTGTCATTTGACCTTGAGTGTTTCCTTGCTTCTTGGCTGTTCCTACTGTCTAATAAATTCAATCTTCTCTGTTTTTAAAAGCATCTGAATTAAAATTATTCTCGTCTTTCTGCTTTTGCCCTTTGGATGCCTCAGGGACTGGCCTGCGACCTGGAAGAGGTGGTCGGTCGCAAAACAGAATTCAACCAAGTGTAGAGTTGAGATTCCATTAAAATAAGTGCTAAATGCTTCCAAGTTCGTCCTTGCCAACTATTCTTTTTTTATATTAGCATTTTCAAATTTGAACTAAGCAAAAAAAAGGAACAAAAGAAGTTTGTAATGGGCTGATTTTATTCTGCGAATTCTTTTGTAATGCAAATGAAATAGAACACACAAATTCTGTCAAGAACCAAATTGACCCTTTTAGCCAGTGAGCAATTCTTATGAGGCGTGAATTTTTATATATAAAACCCTTTTATAAAGAGGAACACAATTGATAAATAACAGACTACTCTTCATAGAAAACTTTAGGATGTGCTTAAAAAAGAAAGCACTCATCATATCACAAAATTAACTACTAATTCCGGATATTACATGAAACCTTTTTTTTTTCTTATGTAATGCTCTTATAACTTTTGTTGTACAATCGGGTTACAGATTGCCATATTTCATTCTAACTCGTGAGATAGGTTACTGTAAATCGTTTCTTCAGGAAGGTATTATCCATGTTGATTTACTGATCATTCTATTTGTGGAATTGAATTCAGTTCTAAAATTGAGTGTATTTTACTCATTGGATTGCTCGTCACTGTAGAAAAATAAATATTTATATAGAGAAATAGAGATCAAAACCTCTCTTATGATGATATTACTGGTAAAATTGCAACAAGATCGGTAATGGCTTCAAAATTGACTTAAAAAATATTAATTTGAGAAAATTGCTCTTGTTAGGCGGTTTTGTAATTCTTTTTAATAATTTTAAGTTAATCCTGTTGATCGATATGACAAGTGTTCAAGAGTCCATTCCAAACCACTTGACTTGCCTATCTTCATCGTCATTTAATGAATAATCTGTCATAGTCCTGAATTTAAACATATTGTACTTCCTCACATTAATATTCAATCTATATCAACAAATCAGAAAGTACTTGAAGAACAATTTATTTATTCAGGCAATGCCATCGTAGAGATAAATGAAAACATAACTATTTAAAATTTAACATTGACTATAATCTGAAACATACCAAAATTATTTAATAAAAATAAATTTTATTTAAATTAATTCGTGTATTCCTATTCCTAGATTTAACTAACTATTCAACAAATAAGAACGTACAAAACTTGAGAAATATTACTAAATTTCTTAGTAATATTGTAAGTTAATCTCTGCTTCTTAAAGCAGCGATATTTGTTCAATAATTTTAGTAAGTAAAATAATACTAAAGTGAATGTCATTGTGGAGATTGTTAATTAGACTTCTAAATAATTATTTGAAAACAGGAACATTGTATCTTTTCATTTCCTTATTTTCCCTTAATTCAGTTACAAAAAAAAAAATTAAAACTCAAAAAACATGATTACTTGAATATTGAATAAACAAACTATTAGTTTAATTAATTTGATTTTGGTTTGAAATTTTGAAATTTAAATTTAAATAGAAATTACTGTAAAATTTTTCAGATGAAGGTTTATGGAGGATGGATTCATTATCAAAGTGAAATTGCTTACTCAACTATATGAACAATTCAGAAGACACGAACATTACATTAAAATAAAATTAATCTAACAGATAAGAAAGATACTCACAATTAAGAATACACAAGAACTACTCTTATATTCAAAGATTAATCTGTTTAAAAATTAAAATTAATGCTAAATAATAATAAAATTGTAGTCTTCATCTGTAATATCAAAGGGAAATTTGTGGATATGTGTGTGTGTGTGTGTATCTGTTGAAAATGTTTAAAATACTTCCCAAAATGACACAAACTTGAAATTTTGCAAGTGGTTAGGTTCCACCTGTAAACAATGTAAAAAGAGTAAAGATAATCTTTTTTTAATTTTTGTTTTTTGAGGGGAGGAAAGGAAGTGTTTGGCTGCACATATGCAGCTGATGGCGATAATTGGAACTAAAATATTGTTGTGTATAAAAACGCCATATGTTAACATGAAGGCAAAAACTAGAACCATTGGGTGTAAACCGGAGGGCGGTGAGGGGATCGGCAAACATTGCTGATTGATACTTCTAAGGGTTTTTCACGATAGATATAGATTTGTAATGATCACATGATTTTTTTACGAACTGGGAAAGGTTTGAAGTGATAGCAGAAGGATAGAAAGAATTTTGAAATTAGGGATCTCGAGTTACAATATTCAAATATAACATTACTTTGTTCTTAGTATCTATCACATAATTTTTGTACCAACTGGGAAAGTTTCGAAATAATCTCACAATTTCATTTTCTTTTTCATCCACATCAGAACAATTGTTTTTTTGTAACCCGTACGAAGAACGGGTACTCTGCTAGTGCGCTATTTTTTGTATTGTATTTGCTTGTAAAAATGTTAAGCACGATTTGCAACAAAATTTATCCCGAAGTAGATTGACTGTTTTAAAGAAAGTTTCCTTTTTTTTAAGAAAATCGTTTGTTTTCTATTATAATGCCATTGTGTTGATTATTTTTAGAAAGATGCTGAATTCTTCCTGATTTCAAGACAGTGTAACTAAGAAAGGTTTCAACTTAACGAAGAATGAAACGAATGAAAATAAACAGGTTGTCTAGCAAGATGTTTTGTTTCGGGATTCGATGAAGTTTGTTGGCGTCGTGACGGCTACAAACAACAAATCTCCATTTTGTGGATCTAAGAGCGATATATTTAAAGGATCATGATTTCCTTTGGCAACCTTATATGAAACAGTGCTGAGAAAGAAAAAAACTATTACAGTTTATATTTACTGCACCAATTTCAAATGAATTGTTTCTTTTAAGCTGAAATGTGTAAAGAAACGACTTAAAGTTGATGAATCGAAAGAGTTTCTTAAAAGCCGTCAAACATTTTAATACTCGTAGTATAGATTTGTTTTAGAGTGAGATGCTTCTATTCAAAAATTTTACAAGATTATTGCGTAAGCCGACAATTTAATTTTTTCTTGATTGTAGACATTAGCATTTTAAGCTAATTTCATTTAATATAACAATTTTTTTAAACAATGTGCTATTTTTTAAGGTGAATTTTAAGGATGAAATATTTATTTTCGTTGAATATTTAAATAAGCTACCTTGGGGAATTTTAACCTGTTTTTTTAATGTAACCCTATTTTCCAAGAGAAATAATTCTTTCTTAAGAATTCATGTCTTAAGAATTCATTTCAAATGCTTAGATTTAGTGTTTTTCCATACTAGAAAATGACTGTGTTAAAATATCTAAAGACCGTTTTAGATGTAGCATTTCAATAGGCAATGCTAATGGCAATGTAAGCATGAAATGAATAAAATGCCAGTGAATAAAAATCTTTAAAACTCGATCTTCTATTTTGACTTTCGTCAGACGGAAAATTTATAGTTTTCCACTGTGATCATATCTACGTCTTATTTACGAAAATATACATTGTTTTATAAAAAAAAAATTTATTCAGTACATCGAGAAGGGGAGAGAATGTCTTTAATTAATTAAAACAGGAAATAAGCACTTAGTTTTTCTTCTTTTTGTATTTCTTTGGCTTCAGTTTCTATATTTCTCATTAAATCGCAACCAGCTACGTTACGTTTTCGAGATTTCAATCGACCTGCCGCTTTAGATTTCTAGGGCTGAATTCTGTCTTGAATTTGGTTAATAATGTAGCTTTTTCTCGAAGCATCCATGAAAATAAGAAAAAGATGACCTCTGTTCGGGTAAAATCAATTTTGTAGTCAGTAATTTAAAATAAACAGATATTACTGCGAAAGGACTTTCAAGTTCTTCAATTCGCCACCAGGAGCACTGTTCTCAGATTGCTTCTATGAATGGAATACAATGATGGAATACAATGGGCTTTGAAAATAGAACCTGTTCAATATTAGAGTAACAGAGACAATCTCTTGGCTATCACGCCCCGTGATTTTGCTTACTGAAACTACACATCTAAAAACCTTAAAGCTGGTAAAGATTTGGGAGTAGAAAAGGACATGTTAAATTAATTTTTGATAAAAACGTAGATTCCCTTGTTTCGTGTTAAAAACTAATTACAGAATCAAAATTAAAGAAAGTTTTCTAGGCAGTCTTTTATTACGTTTTTCTAAGCTATATCTTTATTATCTGTTGAATTTCAGTGGCTGTTGAAGGAATGCTGCAAAATGACAAGTTTATTTCCTACTTTTATTGTACTTTAAAATACTTCAACTTTTCTTTCCATTTCTCCTTAGATTTCAGGAAAAAAATTATTTCATTCAGCTACTTTTTCGTAAGATTTGCCATAACTATCAGTGTTTAAATTTTCATAAAAACGAATCACAGTTTGTAATAACGTAAGTAAATGTTAACTGTTTTTATTCTGATGTTAGACTTCAGCGATTTCAAGACAAAGAAAATGAGACAGTGACAGTTTAATTCGGTATCGAACGATGTTTACAATTTTGTCCTCAGAACCTAATCTATATGCAAATCCCAATTTTGGATTTCGCTGAGTAAGAATCTCTGCTCTGCTAAGGGTTCCACTATTGAAATATTTATAAGTCCTGCAGTCTCTCATTAATGCCAAAGATGGACCCACCACCGCCTACCCTAAGAGGCGAAGGAAACTGTCTGCGAGCTTTTAAGATAGAAAGAAAGAAAGAATGGAGAAAACAAAAGAGGGAAGGATAGAAAAGAGTAAGAAACACAAGATGGTAGAAGGGTAGGGGATGGTAACCGTCCTCATTTTGGTGATGGATGAGGTTCTGCCCCCTGCCTTTGAGGTGACATGGAAAAATATCATCACAACGTTTAAAACCAACCAGCCATTTCCGCTTTGCTGTTCGTCAGCAACCTCGAGCAACTGCGATCGATAATTGTGTGAGGTTGTTTCCTTCAAGAGACGTGGTTTAAGTTGTTTTCCGTTCCTCAGCTGATGTAACCTATTTTTTCAGGCGCTGTATTATGTTTTTGTTTCTGTATTTCCGCTAGGGCATCGTCGACTACCCGTTATTGCCAAACCAATTGTACTTCGAAGCAAGAGGTCTCAAGGAAAACTTTCACTATGAGTTCTGGGTGACAGCTTCGACCGTAGTTGGAGAAGGAGAAAAATCGAGAATCGTCTCCCAATCCCCTGTTTCAACAGGTAAGATAATATTATGTTAGTTTGAAACAAATAAAAGTATTACAAAAAAACAAACAACAACAACACAAAAAAATTACCTTTATCATTTCTCTTCATAATTTATTAAGTACTCTTTATTAACTAAAAAAATAGCTTAATAGCAAACTGCATTACCAGTAAATTGAGTACAATTTATCGGTTATAAAATATTCATAAAAGAAAAAGTTTTAAGTATTATACAAAAATTATAAACAAACAAAATACCTTATAAAATTTTCATAAGCAAATTAGTGCTGTTTGGAGATTTGAATGCATGAAAAGTACTAAATTGTTAAAAGCCAAAGCTGAATTGTAAGAGGAATGAACTGTTTATATCTTCGAAAGAAGATTTAAATTAAAAATTTATTATATTAAAAACAAACTATATTTATTTTTCATTAATTTTCCATACCTAGTAATTAAGATCAATTAAGATTCTAAAAGATTTTTACACGATTACAGAAGTGAAAAGTTATAATTAGATATAATTAAAGAACTGAAATTAAAATCACCAATAAATTTAATGAGGAAATTCTGATTTTTTTTTTTGGAATACTTAATTTAAATGTAAAGCTTTCTTAATGTTCTAGGGTTAATATTTCTCTTACAAATCACTTAAAAGCAAAATAATTAATGTCAAAAATAAACTTATTACAAATATTTAATGAATTCTGTTGAATTTACAATTTAGACTAAACAACCAAAATACTGATTGTTCGTAAGAAAAATGATTCCAAATTGATGGCTTTATTCCGAATTTCTGTAATAAAAAATACTTTAACAATAAAAATAATGATCTAAATTGTAAATTCATTAGAATTCATTTAATATTTCTAAAAAGTTATTTTAAATTAAATATTTTTGCTTTCAAAAATATCTTTTTTAAAATTCAGAAATGAGCATTTTAAACATTTTTTAGATTTTTTTTAGCATTAGATTATTTTTCTATATAACATTAAATATGACTTCACTACCACTCAAAGTCTGTAAGTTATTCTTTCGAGATAGTCTCTTTCCTTTTCCTATTTGAAATACGATGCAAAATGAAAATATTAAACTTTCAGGAGGTTATTCGAAAAATCTTTCTGACTTTTTAAACATTAGGAAGGATATTTAAAATTTAAAATAGTTTTCTTCCTAATTACTTCCATTCTGTTATAAACGATGTTATAAGTGTTAAAAAGTTTCATAATGAATCTTCAATAAACTTGAGTGTAATAAAGTACAAGAGTTTACTGTATTTTACAGTACTCAAATACAGTACTGTACATTTTGGCTGTCAAAGTCCTTTATAGCTACCTATACTGTTTTTTGAGAAGCTAAAGCAAAGAATGATTATGGAAAGTCTATGTAATTACATGGGTTGTATATTTGAGAGCAAGGCCGTACATAGTATTTCCGATGGCCCAGACTAATAAGACAGATACAACCCTACAGATAGACAGATGCACACACACACACATGTGTGTGTGCATAGGAAAAGCCAAAAGTTACCCAAATAACTTTTGAACGAAGATAGCTAGAGTTAGGAAGTTAGGAATTGGTATAGGAAGGCGACCATGTGCTACAGATGAGACTGACGGCAGCGCTCCTTGTGGCAAAATGTGGAAGTGACGGAATGTGGCAGAAAAGAGTCGTACAAATAAAGAGAGGTAGACGTCGCTAGCTGACGCCTTTGTGTGCCGTTTGCAAATGACGGCTGTGACCTGATGCCACTTTTGCAAATAAAACTTATGCTTTGTAGTCTACAAAGAATAGTTGACTATCGAATATTCCATTGATGACTATGAAGTAAACAAAAGATTATTGCAGATTATTCGAATGAAGAGTATTATGAGTGGGTACTTCTATATGGCGAATTTGGCAGCAACTCTAGGGAGCGCTTCTGCATTAAATGATGTTCGAAAACTTGTCTCGCGCCTTCTATTTGCACGATTCTATTGTTTTTAAATATGGAACTTGGCAAATGGATTAAAAATTATTTTTATTCAGCATTGTTGCTAAAAATATTCTGTCATTGGTAGATGATAGTGACTAGCAAAGAGCAATCAAGTTTTAAATCTTGTCATGCTGCAAATGCAGCTGTCTTTAATTTGGTAAATTGATTTCAGTTTCGAAAAGCTAAAGAAATTGTTTAATCATTATTATATAAAAATATCTTCAATACGGCCCTTTCTCTTAAAAAAAGGTACTATCTGTTACTATAAAATGGTATTATTAATTAAAATGTCCGATGCAAATGGCATTTCTAGTTCGCTAAACTGATAAATTATTCTTCCTTTGCTTAATAATTTATCAGTGAAGTTCACAACAGGGAACCATTGTGGTCGGAACAGTGGGAAAAACACGCCGGCTTTCAGTAAGCGCAGCAGGAGATAAGTAATATCCGATTGCATGACAATATAAATCTCTAGGGAAAAAAACTCTTGAAGTAAACAGATGATAAATGCTTTGTCCAAAAAAATGAACAATTTGAAACTGATAGACGAAATATCAACCTCTGAAATAAAAGCATTCCTTCGTTTAATTTTCTGAGATCGCCATTCGATCTTGTATTTTGATTTTCTGCTTTCAAATGTAAAAAACAAATAAGAATATAGTAAAGATTACGAAAGCAAAGAATATAATATTTATAACTTAAAGGTTAACAGCAACATGCCATGCAGGTGCTGGTGTGCGCGACAGGTTTAGGGTCTCAGAAATTCTCGACAACGGGACTAGTCGAGGTCGGATGTTCAGCCCAACGCCCACGCGCCTTTAACCCCCGGGACCCAATTGA
The DNA here is from genome assembly GCA_023159025.1 of Thereuonema tuberculata. NCBI lineage: Eukaryota > Metazoa > Arthropoda > Chilopoda > Scutigeromorpha > Scutigeridae > Thereuonema > Thereuonema tuberculata. Next base: position 30,640,661 of record JAFIDM010005346.1, on the reverse strand, counting down.
CAAAAGGCTGGGTGAACCATAGGGTCCGTCTAGAGGAGAAATAAATGTAGAAAAATCCCCGTCCACCGCCTGGCTCCTCCGGTCCGCAGTCCAGCACCTTAATTTCAGATTCTCCTAAGTTTCTTATTATTAAATAAAATTGTATATATCCTTCATACACATATCTTTTATCTAAATTATATACAAATCTTCGAAATTACATTTCAGTAGATTAAATGTTGAATTAACGAAATGATAGGCACAAAATCCTTAATATTAAGCAAATTTTGGAAACGGAATTCTGCAATAACGCACCATTGGCAACTGGATTTCCATGTACATTCTTTTTCTTTTATATCAACATTTCTGGATGTGATATTCCTCTCTTACGTGACAATTCAAAGTTTCATGAATTAAAAGTTTCACGACTCATCTTCGTAAATTACATAATTTATATTCATTGATGTTGAACAGCAAAGGAAACAACTTTGAATTCTAAATCACGATAAATGTAGATCGTGGAATTAAAGACACTCGAATGACTACATGCTGAAAGAAATGATACCGAAATGAACTTTTTGTTGAAATTATCTATACATTTCAATAACGGCGCTTGAGCATATTCTTATTTCCTATCTTTAAGGAAATAAGTACAGATATTGCAACTATATTCATGGCTAAGATTGGTTTAAATATTTAACTTTTAAATATATAAGTAGAAAACCTTGCCTGTGAATAGGAAACAAAGAATAACAACAAACATACAAATGTCATTTTTGCTCTTTAGTATCTATCTACTTTCTGTCCATCTTTTTATGAATAAGATATTATAATAAGATATTTATTATTGCTAAAAAAATTAAAATAAACAGAAATAAATGCATTTTTTCACAAATATAGAATAATGATTATATTTATTATTCACATTATTATTGAGAAAATAGATCAACGTATGTCTAGATTTGTGAAAAAAGGCATTTATTCTCGATATAAATAATAATAATAAATATAATTAACGTATATAATTTAACGTATATAGTTTAACATATATAATTTCGAGTGTTTGAAATTACATAAAAAAAATAATAAACTTTGTACAGTTAAAACATACCCTGAATTGTCGCCAAAAACATGGAACTTGAAACTTCCGTCGTTCTTGCCCGTTGGCGAGAGAAAAATTGTCGTCTTATCCCTGTTCCCTAGGGGATATAGAGATGATTTATACCTTTAAAGAAGCACAATGTACAAAACTCAGAAAACCGCATCAAAATTAATTAATTGGTTGAACAGTTATAAGCGATATTTTTTTTTTATTTCTAAAATACAATAATGAAAAGATACAGCTAAATTATTTTTCCTTTTCATTTTTAAAAGCGCTTTTACTAATTCCTGCATTTCCCACGAGATTTCTTCATTGCTTGAGTAGCTAAGGCAGTCAATGAAGCTATGTGCCTTAAACAATGATGCATCTCCGACCGAATGATGAAATTGGTTCAGTATTTCTTAAATGTTAAAGAAACAAATATGTTTTGCTCTTTGCGCTGTGTAAATGTAGAGATTTTTAATTGCTCATTCATTTTTCGAAATTAAACAAAATTCCACTCAATTGCAGAAACTTACACAAATCGGTTTAAATGTTATATTGTTAACAAATACACTGACCAACAAAACTGTCTCTTTGCAATTAATTTGTGGGTGCAAATTGAATTATCCTTTACTAGAAAAAAAATAAAGGTCTGATATCATCTTGAACACTGTGTCAAGAATTGCATATCAATTGACCGAGTTCTTTTACATTCCTAACTGCATTCGCTAGCGTTAGCGAGAAACATGAAATAACTGACGATTCGAGTTCGTCATTGTTAAAATCTACCATGATAGTAACATTCGGGTGACTATTCATCTAAAGTCACTAGGAATTCTCAGTTCTCTATCAGCTTTGTTGAATGTGTTGCTGGTGTCGTTTACCATCTGGTCCTGGTCGCGACAGTGTTAAAATATGCCACATTTGTTAAAGATACTCTCCGCAATGATACAGCAGCGGTTACACAGTGAAACATTGGGAATAAAGAATTAGACGACCTTGGTTTTGGAAAGTAAATCAATTTGATTTAATTTACTTAACGATACAGTTTAAAGGCATACTGCCATTAGTTTAAACTGAACAACACAAGCGATTAAATTGAAGCTGATTACCGTATTGCATAGATTTTACATGTAACGAGTAATGTAAATATAACGAAATTTAAAATGGTAATATAATGAAGTATAAGAACAAAATTAGAAGAACTAGATTTTATTCTATTCTTAAAAAAAACGTTCTGGAACTATCAAAATGCAGTAGAAACTACAATCACAGATAATAATAAAAATATATTGTAGATCTAATATTATTTAAGAAAGTTTGCGGAAGCTAGAAGGTTGACACTATTAAACTTTTACTTTAGTCAGTAACTTGACAACACTGCATTTCAGCTTGATCTATTGTTTTTACGATAAGATAATTGATTTTAAGATAATTGATGAAACATATTTATTTCTGTACATCATGTTTCGACCTTCGCTGCAAAACTTTCCGATATTCTACAGTGACAGGTGAAAATAAATTAATTCTCAAAATTTGTGAATCTTTTTTCATCTGATTTTTCTTGTGAAGTAAATCTTTCCAAGTTACATGGCAAATTTAATAAGTCATTATAATTTTAATACATGTATCATTATGAGAGATAATATACATTGTTATTTACATTTTGAATTACAAAATTAACTTTACTGTAAACATTTTTTATTATGTAAAATAACTAAAAATTTAACAATAACCTTCAGCATGTGACGATTCCACAATGATTGATATTCTGATGAACTCTGTCTGCAGAAACTGGATTCATCCTCAGATAGTGATATGGGACATATCCTACGTTGTATCCAGAGTTCATTAATTCATTATCAGCGGGATGGCTGTTTTTTTTTTCTCTTTCCGAGAATGTAGGTGGTGCAGTGTTGGATTGACTGACCATATCTGCATCTCCATTAGGTTTATAGTAACGTGAAACTGTGCCCGCCCCCTTTTCATTTCATGATGCTTTAAATATGAATAAGTGAGTTGAAAAAGATACATATTACAAAAATTTGACAAACTAAACTGAGATAGCCATTTTCTTCTTTGCACGTATACACATCCATTAAACAGAAAAAGTAGCATATTTCTCAATTTTAAGTCTGCTTACCAGAGCCATGTAAAAACGATTGAGTTGAAGAAGGGACATATTCCAGGAATATGTTCTTTTTTCAACTCAAAGCCGCGTTAGTACCAGTGGCGCCCGCTGCAGCGCTAGTGCTCAGTAACATGTTGTCGTGGTGTTTGATTGAATATAAAAAGCTACATGTATATATATATATTTACAAAGCACAATACATGGTGTGATATAATGTTACATCACGTAACATAATATGTGCAAAAAATGAAGTTTTATGAGTTTTGTTTCTCATTTTTAAAACATTGAGTTGAAAAAGGAACGTATTCCTCAACACATTTACATAGTTTTATGCTATAAAAAGTTATATATCTGTATATTTGCAAAGCAAAATACATGGCATGATGTAATGTTACATTACATAACATAATATACACAAAAAAGAACTTTTATGAGATTTTTTTCTCATTTTTGAAACATTGAGTTGAAAAAGGAATATATTCCACAACATATTTACATAGTTTTATGCTATACATATTTACAAAGCACAATGAGTTCGCTTCACATAAAGGTATAAATCGATAATAGAAAATTTTTTTGTAAAAAAATTAGTTTTCTTAAAAAACAGTTTTTTTTAGTTTTCCAAAAGTTTACATTTTTGGAATATGTACCTTTTTCAACTCACTCATTCAATTATATACTTGCATTCGTTATATATCATTGGAATATAGAAATGATTGGAAATTACATAGAGATCTTTCTACCATCAATATGTTATAGTTGTAGTGAATATGTTATGTTAGTAACAGCACTGGTCTATATAAAAGGAGGAGCCAAGCCCTTTTTCTTTAGCAATAAATGTTTTCTCTAGCAATTAAAAGATATAGCAATAAATGTGGTATCAAAATAAAGGTCCTGATGTGGAGGCGTGCATAAGCTTGTTGAGTTTTGTTAATAGTAATTTTAATAAAAGTTTCATAAAAAATTGACGTCTCCTGCATCCTTGTTATTGCTTCTTCTACAAGTAGTAAGTCGTTGAATCCGTTCGCATCGTTATTAGGAGAGCTATATTGCAATCTGTAGATTATCTATGGGTTCTACTACTTAATTTACAAGAAAGTGTGAATATCACAGAACATTAAGTCATACTGTAACTAACTGTCTTATATTTGATACACAATTTAACTTGTTTGAAGAATTTAACAGATTAAAATAAATCACCACATATAAGTTAAAACTATTAAATTTACAAACAATTGGTTTCACGTGCTCCTATACATATCACATTTCGTGAGGTTGTGGTTATTATTAAAGCATTTTCTCAATTTAAAGGAATAGTTTTTTTTGGCGCTAAACCAATTGAAACATTTGACCGATTTATTTTAAACTTATTTTTAACTAATGTGTGATGATTTATTTTAATCTGTTTTATATTTTAAATGCAACTTTTTTTTTTAATTTTCGAAGAAAATTTTCTTAATTTTCTTAATAGGTATTGCACAGCATTGTAAAGATTTAATATGTAATCATAATAGTTATAATGATTATGTTTTGTTTTGGTTATATTTTGAAGATTAAAATATATCTCTAAGTTGGTGTAACTGTAAAATTTCAATTAAACATCCTATACAGAATCTTAATTGTTTCTTGTAATTGGAACTTTCTACATCTATCTGCAAATATCCCTAAAGGTTTGAACAATTTCTTTAGAATTAATGTAGAGTAAAGAGGTAGAGAACATACAATTACTTAAATCGAATTTCTTACCAATCCCTCAGTGTTTTTTAACATTGAGATGCTATACTAAAAATATTCAACCAAAATTTTGATTAAACAACAAAAGACGATTATTCCGATTAATGTTTTGATTTCTTTAAGAGGATCGTATATAAAAGCAATAATACAGAGCAGTACAAAATGTTTCTATTTCTATTTACAGTTACCTAATACATCTTTGAGTCGTGTTTATAGTGATCTGACCTGAAATTTACATACATATATACTGATAGTTTTACTTAAACTTACAGAAAGCATCAGAAAAGCATTTTAAAACCATGTGCTCCAAAACAGTAGCCTCTATATTATTTCTTAATCTTTTCCGTTTCGTGGATTTGCTTAATCAATGAAGTAATATATTTAAACCTCCTACTGAGTTTATGGCAGGAAAAAGAAAGCCAAGTTAAGCCTAACCACAATAGCAGCAGCCTTTCAGAAATTAGTGCATCAGCGTAATGTGTTTTTGATTTGTTACCTGCTGAGAAGACTGGTAGAGCATGACTCGATAAATAATTCAAGCCACACGATAACCTAATGTCATAACGTACGAATTTACTGAAATAATAATCAGCAATTTTTCTCTTATGCCTCGGAGCAGCATTGCAGAAAGCTTTCAAAGAAACGTGCAACTCATTCGTGCCCATGAATTGTTTGTTTTTGTTGTAGGATGAACTATAATTCATTTAAATGAAGGCGTGCAAAATATTCATTAGTTAATTTTTGGAATAGGGAATGCCATTAGCAGCCACACTCCCCCGAATGGGTCTGTATCGTAAATTTTATTACGGAAAAGCAATTTATCTGATGGAATATGAAACACTTCCGTAGTGAATAACATGCGGCTCTGTTGTCCTAGTTTCATTGATAAGTTTTTGTTTTGGTAGTAATCGCAGAAATACGCTGCAGATCGTAAATGATTTACAGATTTGCAGATCATTGATTATGTTACATCTCGTAAAATCTGCAAAACATTCTGCATTATATCATTATTCCACAATAGGCTTTCATTTATGCTTAAACTGTGACGGGTGACTTTTAGCTTTGAATTGATTTTCATCTTACTTTGTAACGTGCTGACTACTTAGGCACGTTAAATTTTCAATAGAATGAGAAAATACGATCTTAGTTCTAATGTGGATTATCATGAAAGTATTTCAAATCTTTTAAAACAGCCATTGAAATTAGTTACTAGGTGAACGTTGTTTTTGATATCATAATGTTCTGGATTGAAAAATGGAATTAAAAGCTTAGCAAGCTTATACCTCATTGCATTAATTTTTGCAAGATTCTCTTAATAGAGAATGTTGAATACAACATATTGAAAATACATTCAAAATATATCGAAAAAAAAAACTAAAAAGACCTAATAAAATAAACATTAACAATGTGCAGATTGTTGTGTATTTTCAGTGAGTATTGTGCATAAATTTCTGAAGGATATAATCATATACACGAGGAAGGACATGTAATATTTTTGGATAGCTATATCTATGGCGTCTTCAGTGCTAATCATTTTATATTGTCTACTCAAGTTTTAACTTTTGTATTATATACTGTTCATTATACGAAACAATACTTAGATTAAGTGAAAATCACCAACACCCAAAATCTCGTCTAAAAATATGTAGTGAAATCTAAAATACATACAAAAGCTTTCGGAGACCTTGTTCGGCTCCCTTGTCAATTGATTTATTTTAGGCCACGTCAAAACTTACTTTAAATAAACAAAACAGTAATTAATATTTTTGTTGCTTATATTAGGAATCTATAAATATCTTCAAAACTGACTTTTTCTCTCTTCAAATAAAAAAGATGTTAATCTACAAGTTCATGCTAAGCTTTGCATTGGCTAGCACAGAGATAGGACATATTGTGAATTTTAGTTGATAAGCTGAGATGTTACACCTTCCAAATTTGATCAGTTGAATTAGATTTATATTTTCATATATTTTTTTTCATGAAAATAAAACATAATACCTTTGTAGTTTTGTAGATGTTGTAGCCTTTATCACATTGTTACCATCCAAAAATATCGTTTCTATATGATTCATTACAAATTAAAAGAAATTCCAATTAATAATATTATAAATGTTATATGAAAATCTCCACTGCTTCATTATCTGGTTTATTTAATGGAGAATCTTGAGTTATTTGGGAAGTAATTTAGCGAATCACCGCACATTAACCCAAAAGTGTTGGCGAAGTCAGAAGTAAGGTTTCCGCAAATGATTAACACAGAATTTGTTCATTAGGGAATATTAAAACCGCCGGAAGCACATTTAACTTCTAACAAATAAACCGCAATAATTCAACTCAACCTCGCTCAGACTTTGGATCATGGAAGCGAAAAATCATTTCGTGGAAATTGGGACCACATTAACGATAAATACATTTAATGAGAGAAAAGATTGAGAGAAAATGAATCAAAGATTTAATAAAGACCAAATCAACTTTGCTATTCTGGTAGGAATCTATAATTGTAATCTGTACATCTTTTATATAGTAGCATCAGAACATAATAAACCAAGGTTAGTACGAATTAAATAAATTTAGTATCCAACTAAAGATTGCTTCAAGATTTCCAAAATAACAGCAACTTGATATATTAAAAATCCAACGAATATAATGGAAATTATGAGGCAAGCTAGTGATGTTCACGAATGCACTTTCACCTTTGTTAGTACTAATCTTGGACTGAAAAGAGAATGTTTTGTTTTAAAACCTTCATTGGGGGTATTTTGTGTCTAAAGATACACTTAGGTCACTGTGTACACTTACCAATTTATTTAATTATGTAAGGAAGGCAGTTTTTATTCAGATGGTTGAATATAAGATTGCATTTTGCTTGAGGTTCTTCTCACAATTTTATGTAAGTTTAGTTTATTTTATTAAGATTCACTATAAAAGATTATTTATAAGAAAATTCAGAAAATTCGTAAGAAAATAAAAATCGGAGAAATATAGATTTCCAGTCTACTTCTATGATAAGCTGTGGAACTTAAAGTCTGGAAAATAATTCTTTTATGAGATTGCGTCGCCAAACAGCAAACGAATTCAAGAGATAAGACGATAGATCTTTTTAAATTTTTATCATTGGTCATTTTAAATGGGTTTCATGCATAATTCAATTCTGAAAGTAGTGTTAAAATGCTTTCACAGTGTTTTGATATTTGAGATTTCTATTGACTCGCTTGAAGGTATGAAAACGAAACGGAAATGCTGAAGCATTTCAAGGAAAATGAAATGAAACTGATAAACTTTGGGCTCTTACAAAATGTGAACATAGTGCCGAATATACTTACTTCCATTTGTTACGAATTACTACTGAAAAATGTAATAAATATTTTTTAATCAATGTAACTTGAAGATACAGAATTTTTTCAGTTATATCTTCGATATCGTCCTCTTTCCTTCATGAGTGTAGAAATAGTTTAGAATAAGACATCCCAATAAAAAACATGCACGCACATAAGTAAGGATTCACAGTGTTGTTTTTAGTATTTTGAATACCGGGAATCCAGTACAGCAGTTTCTGATTTTCTAACCATCATCAGCTGGATTCGCCTAGTATCTTATAGCTCAGTGATCTGAAGAAACATTTAAAGAATATTCCCGCTAGCCAGTGGCATAGCAACGCCTTTGGGGCCCAGGGCGGGAGTTCCATTATTCCACAACCAAACAAAAAAAAAAACGAATCTCTAATTCAACGACCAAAAAAAAAACGTTTTGTTAAAGGGGCTAGTCGGGATAGTTAGATGAATGGGGCCCCTAGGCTGGCTGGTGGGGCCCCCTAGGCCAAGGCCTTCAGCAACCAAAAAAAAAAAACGTAATCTCCAATTCAACAACCAAAAAAAACTGAATCTCCAATAGGACTAATTGTGTTAATTCCGGAATTGTGAATAGGAATAATAATAAATTTTAAATTTGAATTCGTCTCATCGTGGGGCCCCTCCCAGGCGGGAGCCCGGGGCGGTCCGACCCCCTCGCCCCGCCTCCCTTGCTACGGCACTGCCGCTAGCAAAATGTGTTTGTACTTTTTTATTTTTAATTTATATAGTGTTGTTTTTAATACTGAGTGGCGTTATCTTGTTGACTTTTGTTTTGTTTATATGTTTTTTGAGATCACTGAGCTATAACATACTGAGCTAATCCAGCTGATGATGATTAGGAAACCAGAAACAGCTGTACCGGATTCCCGACACTAAAAATAGTAAAAACAGCTCAGTAAATCCTTACTTATGTGCGTTCATGTTTTTCACTTTAGGGTCATTATGATTTTCCGAAAGTAAAATTGTTCTTATTTCCAATAAGTTTCTGTAAAATTACTAAATCATATATTTAAAGGTATAAAGCACATGTAAATCTTTGACATATTTATTTCCTATATAGAGTTTTATCTATCTTCAAAAATTTTTATCAAGACAACATTTGGAATATAAGAAAAAGAAAAAAACAGTTAAAAATTGGTAACAGTTGAGACATTTCTAATTAAGAGGATGCTTTTTCAATCCAATTAATATATTTCTTTTGATAGTTTTATTTCCATAATTGTTAGTATTAACCAGTAATTCTGTAAATTAATATAGACTAATCTGTATTTTTCAGTTCCAGCAAAAATAGCATCATTTCCAGAGAGGACTGCAGTTCCACGAAAATCGGATGTCAAACTTCATTGCAGAGCAGTTGGGATACCAACACCTGATCGCGAATGGAGAGTGAAGTAAGTGCAGAATATATGTATATCTTACATATATTAGATTAAATTTGTTTGTTTATTAGTTTGTTTTTGAAAAAAAAAATTGTTGTTTTGCATATTAAAGTTTGAAAAATATTGTTTATATTTTTACATAAGAAATAAAATATAGTTCAAATATAAACGTATTTACATTAATGTTCTTATTTACATAGAGAATTAAATGGATTACAAGAAGAGACTTTTGAGCTTTCTTAACTGAATGAAAATAGGTAACTAGAACTAATTGCATCGTACTGCAATTTGTGAATCCCTAGAAAACTGATTCTCTTTCTTGAAAGTGATATTTATTTGATGGAGTACTATTTATTCAAACTTTAAAAATTTCTAGACCTAATCTGGAATCTTTTTCTCTTTTGTTCCTTTTCTTAGACAGTGTGAATTTGCAAAGACTTTAAGTAATCAGTCTAATTTGATTTGTTTGATTGGAAACTAGGAAATTTTCTTGTTTTACTACACATGATGTTAAGTGAAAATTAAATGTTTCATCGTAGATACTGTGTGTTATCACAACAACTTCTTGAATAACATCGGCAGTAATTTAACATAACATCCAAGCAGCAATTTTTAGCTTATACATTAAAAATAAAGTATCCTCTAGCTTTTACTAATTAAATATTAATGATTTTAAATTATTGTGTATTCTAAGTTGATTTACGTCTGTTCAACAGAGTTTTTTATTTTTTCTATTCCACTTTCTACCTAACCTTTTAGATGTAGATAGTTTTAGATTGACTAAAAATTCGGCAAAGAAGAAATCATTATCTTAAAATCTCGGATTCTACATTTGATTGGAATGCTCTTGTAAGAGAAGCAATGAAAAGAATATTCTAGAAATCAAAATGAGAAGTTTCAACTGCTGAAGGAATCGAAGTTAAAGCTTAGCTATGTAGAAATGTTTTTCATTTGTTAATGGAAACAGAAGTTTTCCATTGGTGCTTGCGTCCCAAGAATTCAAACTTTAACAATAACAGCATTACAAAGAAAAGTAGAATCTTCAGTAAAGAAGCAATCAATTAAAAAACGACATAAATGCTTGATGTCATCAAATGCTTGATGAAATAAAAACATGAAGCATTTTTATCTCATTTTTTGCCAAAAAATTAAGGATTTCTTAATAGTGGTTTATGTTAAACATAATCCATACACAATGTTAATTTTAGGGTAAAATATCAATGTTAAAATATTCGTGTTTTCAGATTTGTAAATTAATTCCGTTGGTGAATAGAAAGTAAAATTGTGATAATTGTGTTTACTAGCAATTCCAAAATTTTGGATAAATAAATATAACTTCATTAGAACTCCTTTTATATAAATTCTATATAATTCTAAGTTTTATACTTAGAATTAACATTAATGCAACAGCCATTCAAGTTTTATTTATTAGATTCTTATCAAATAATTTTGAAAAATTCCTTGTTGTAGAACTTACTAATATATTATGACATGTTACTGTTACACGACCATTTCTAAAAGATGGCTTTTAATAAGTTCCCATCTTAGCTGACGAATGTGAATGCATATAACAGTAGCTTACTTTACTTACCTGAAATGCATGAGTATACTTTTTAGTGATAATAATAGTGAAGGGATTTCTATGTAGAATTTTGGAAGTTAAGCAAATTGGTTTTATTAAGGAATTGATTCTTAGAAAGAACGATGTTAATGTTAATACCATCAATGTTATTTATGTCCGTGTCGGCGTGGCTGAGCGGTCTAGAAGGCGGTCTGCCGTGAGGCCGTGTGCCGGCATTTGGGTTCGATTCCCGGATGATGACTTGGTTCTTTCAATTTCCCTTCCTGTGTTTGTCAGCCACTTCTTCGCTTTCTCTTCGGTCTAACGTTATTCCTTAATGGCGTCTGGGGCAGGCAACGGGAAACCACCCTAGTATCTGTTCCCTAATAATAGGCGGCTCTCCGATCACCAAAAAAAAAATGTTATTTTTTTGACGAATTCTATTGACATTCACTGTTATAGACAACTGGACGAACGGTGCCTAGAAAGACACTATAATAAAAGTCATCTTCATGTGGAATCTATACTGGAGTGAAGTCACCAATGGAAAAGTTCTAAGAATAGAAGTTGCGTTTTAAATTCAATACATTTTTGCTTGGCTGTTAATGTCCTTCTGCACAGTGAATCGTACTCCTATAAAACTGATTATGTCGCAACAAAAATGTAATACAAGTTATGCCAAAGTAAATCTTAATGTACAGAAGCCATTCGGCTTTTATGGGGCTTTTAGGAAAAGCGCCAGATCTATTAACGAGATCGAATGCATTCCGAAGTCTTCAATATTAAAATACTCAGATTGCCTCGTAAATCATAAACGGGTGATGCATTTATGTAGAGGAAACGTCAAGTGAAAGGAAATAAACTCGCGTCAGATTGGAGTATAGGTGTCATAAACTCGAAAGAACTTTGCCATTAACGACATTCTAAGGTCAAGCACTAATAGTCCCGGCACTATTAACACTGATTAGGGAGAAGCACCTTGCGACAACTTATTAGCCCAGTTTCAAGAAGCACTCTTTGAATATGAGAAATTCCGAAGGATTAAGAATGCGTTTATATCTTAATTGGCGATACTGTAATGGCTTAAACGAAGTGCGTCACTCTGGCTGAAGAGGGAATTTTCAGCCTCAGTACCAAACCGTCCAATTACTCCATAAACTTGGTCCGATGCGATGAAAACAGTCTCAGTGGTCACCGCTTAAATTGAACCTTTTGTTTTCCTTTTGCGAACGCCTGGGCAACGCTAATGAAATGGAGATTAACGAAGGACGTAAAATGTAGAACTGCAAACCATTAAAAGTGCTAAAAGGGTGAAGTGCGCAACATTAAAAGAGAGCTTGTTCGTAGAAGCCAAGCACACATTGCTGAACAGCTACAATGCTAACAAAGTTAATATTGAAGCATATCAAGCTGCTAATTTTGAATATTAATTGAGACCGAGCAACGAGAATAGAAAGCGCAGAAGGATAAAGAAATTTGAATAAATGCGAATTTGGTTAACGCCATATAAAGTTGTGTTAAAGAATGCACCGCAGATAACTTTGTAGTTTGTTATTTTTTGAACGTTTTACCGTTAGTTTCATAAACAGCCCTATTACATCATTAAAGCAGTTGTGCATTTGTATAGACAATAAAAATCTTCAGATATCAACAGGAAAGTTTTTGGTATCCATTAGTGCTGTTATATCATCTACAGTACCTGTGTTTTTATTAAAGTTTGTATTATTTTATCCACACCAATTAATATGGCTTATATAGCAGAAATTTTGAGATGGCAAAAATAAGTTCTGCTATCAAGAAGTGTCTATTGATTAAAAGCGAAGTTTACCAATAGATTAACAGAAAAATTAAAAATAATAAGATGCTTACCAAGGATTTTTTGTTATCAAGAAATATGATTATATTTATAAAAGAGAAGCCCACCAAATCCAGGTTTGAGCTTTTACTTTTAATTATCTTCATGTACAGAGCTAGTCAAAACTTCTAAAATAGACAGTTCAGCCGTTTATTTTGGAAATGATCTAAGTCCATTTTTTCATTTTTCTTTGTTAACTGTAGTAACGTGTGCAAATTCCACGTTAGCAGTATAATATACTTGAGTATAATATACTCAATCGCAAAATGAGGTCTACGACTGCTAACGTTACTACAGTTAACAAAAAAAAATTGAAAAATGGACTTAGGTCACTTTCAAAATAAACGGCTCATTTAGAGAATTCCTTTGTATCTCTGCCTGCTGTGCTTGATTTTTCTCAAGATCACTGTTTCTTGTGCAATTCTTCAACTTTTAACAAGATCAGTGATCCAGTGTCGTTCTAAACAAATCGAAAGATATCTTTTTTCTTTCTATTCCTTCTAGTTTTTTTTTTTTACTTGACATAGTACCTAAGTAGATGGAACTGAATGAGAAATTCTGAGATTTGGTAGTAACGTAAAAGCAGCTTCATTTCTTATAAAATCGCTGACATGATTGTACATCATCCATTCCTTTTTGATGGGTAGATTTTCTTTCGTGCCAGCAACAGCAACTTCGTGATTGATGATCAGCCTAGAGTTCCCGTGATAGAAAGGCTGTCAAATCTTTCAGAGGACGCTTCATATTTCTTGTTACACGACATAAAAGAAACATAAGCGTATAGCAACAAACTATTCCAACCTAAAGCATTCATATAATAAAAGAAAAAAAAATTTAGTCAAATATTTTTTTATATATATTTTTCTTAACAGGGGAGGATACGGTACGTTAAACTTCTTATGATATGCATCCATGTACAGAAAATTCCAATTTTTATTTGAGTTTTTAGTTTTAAGTAACGTAGATTATCCATTAATACCGATTTGTAGGGAAGACATTTATATTCACTGTGTTCTGATATCGTCATGGTATTTAGTGTTCATTAACAAAAATGTATGACGAATAATTATTTTAGAAAACGGACCACATTAATTTTTTCCACCATAATTTAGAGGTTCGTTTATATCAAATTAAATTAGGAACCCTTTCTACTTGAAATTCATGTCTACAAATTGATTAACCAGCTTTCTGAAATTATATACTCTAAAATACACTCACTTCCAAAAGTTAAGCACGGAGCGGTGCGAAAAAATGGACAAGTACTGCTTTGATTGACATGAAATGCTGCAAATAAGTAGCTCTATGTTTATTCATGAAACAAAACAAAGAATTACATACAGAGATAAACAAAATATTGAATTTTCATAAATTATAAGATGACGTCCTATTTGCATCATTAACAAAATGATGTTTAAATTCAAAACAAACAATAAAAACCGACATTAATAGGGCATGTGAGACCCCTCACCTGCATACAAAGCTTACAGCATGTGATCATGCTTGTAACGAGTCCAGTAATTGCCATTCCTCCTGTAGGGCAATTTCTAAACCTCTGAGAGTGGTTGGAGGTGGGAAACGTCGACATACAGCATGGCCGAGGGCATCCCAATGATTTTCAATTGGATTAAGGTCCGATGAGTAAGCTGGCCACTCCATACGCGCAATCCGCTCACTCTCCAGAAAGTCGTCAACGATGGCAGCTCTATGGGGACGCGCATTATCGTCCATTAAAACGAAAGAAGGACCAACTGCTGCAGCGTACAGTTTCACAATGGGGTCTAGGACTTCATCTCGATACCGTACAGCCGTCACAGAACCTCGCCTGTAGATATCCCAATGAAATTCCTGCCCAGACCATGATGCTTCCACAGCGGAATGCGTTATTTTCGGTGATGTTCTGGGGTCGGTTGCGTGTGTCTTATTCCCTCCAGACCCTTACACGCTTATCATCGGGTTGTAGGGCAAATCGGGACTCATTTGTGAACCTATCGTTACCCCAATCAGATATAGTCCAATTCACATGCTGGCGGCACCACTTTAATCGTGCCTCTCTGGATTGGACGGATAAAGGAACACAAAATCGTGGTAACCGGGTGTACAGACCATTCATGTGTAAGCTTCGACTTACAGTAGTGGCAGATATCGTCTTATCAATGTCAACTACAACCATAGATGTCACACATGTGGAGGTCGATCTTCGATTCCGCTTGGCTACAACAGCAACATATCGATCTTCCGCGGGGGTCGTAACCCTTGGACGACCGGCTACAGGTCTTCGGACAACTGTTTGGCTGGTTTGGAATTGTTTCCAAAATCGTGAAATGACGGAATGATGAACGCCGAAGAAACGAGCAATATCTGTTATAGACTGTCCTGCTTCAATGCGTCCGACAGCCCGCCAGCGCTCAGAATCTTCCATTCATCTTCTGGAAGCCATAGAAACACGTCTAGCTTGAAAACAAATCGTACGAATGTTCTAAACACCTTTCATCAGCATTTACATGCAACTTCTGTAACCATTTTCAATGCCGGTTTCTTATACGACTGCCTGTTTTGCATATTTCTCGACGCGAAACCGTGATTGGCTATTACCTAAATAATTTGCATACTTCCTTCTACCTTTGCAGCAAATTTCAGCTTCTTTAATTCAGATGTCTTACGTAAATTAACTTAACCATGCTTAACTTTTGGAAGTGAGTGTATGAAAGGGAAACGATTATGTGTGTGCGCTCGAAATGTTTAGCATTCTTCCCAGCAAGCTACAAACTTAAAATTTGGCATATGGGTAGGTTCCATAGGGTAGACAATGTAAAAAGTATAAAAATAAAAATTTGTATTTTTTTTTTGGGGGGGGGGGGGGTTAAATGAAGGATGTGGCGACTCCTGGAAACGAGTGTCGCAAACCCGCATCTGGATTTAGGGGTCTGCAATGCTTTCCTCTGAGTGGCGAAAGATATTAGGCTTTCGGAGTTTCAATAGTTTATACGAATTTAACATAATTTGTAACTATCATTTAGAATATAAAATTAATTGGTAATGATAACGTGATGTTTTAGCAACTGAGGAAGATTTCAAATAATAGGGATGTGGAGAAGGCCTTATCGGGCTTGGAAGTCGTACATTCTCAATCTTGATAGTGTTTTTTAAAGTTACATATGCAAGGCTTCTGGAGCGAAGTGAGGGTAGCCGGCTAGTGATAACATATAATAAACCTTATGTTTCATATGCTATTCAGCAGTTCATGTTCAACCCACAGCTATCATTTAACTTATTCAATTGTAGTTCCATAAATAGTATAACAGTACTAGATGAAAAAAACCAGCATAGTTTGAAATGGATTTTAATTCTTTTTGTAAGCCTTCATATATTATGCTACATATTTAGAAACACTTAGCACCTGTAATTATCAAAGCTCTTTGTATTTAAACTTTTATTTCGTCTATTAGGCTATCTAACGACACCTGAAACGCTGGAATTTAATTCTTCGTGTATATTGCTTTTAATTAAGAATGTGCAAATTTTCCCGTATTTAATGTGTTTTAAGCTATCAAACTTGACATGTATTTTACCATCTGTGTAGTTTTAGTGATACAAATGACTTTGATTCGTCAATTTTTAATTATTAAAATTAAGAATTCAAAGATTTCTTATTTTCTTTCTCCTATTCTTTGTTTCTTTCTCTGGTATAATTAATCTCTTTCTTGTATCGAGAAAATAGTCGACGATTATTGGCAACTGAATATGTAGAAGGCGTAGATCTTGGATATTAGATAAAAAACAATAATTGCTTTTCATTTTTATTTTGCGTTATATTATTACTTTTACAGCCTAGAAGAGATTTCCTGATTTCACAATGTTATTAGTAACTGAAATACTGACTGCGTCCTATCAGAAATATTATTGACTCCAGGCTTAAACATCTTCCGTCGTTATAATCGATGTTACTATCAGTGTCTTTAATTCGAGTGATGATTTATGGATTTGCCCCAAACTCTTCGTGGATTTTGATTGAATTTCTGACGTAGCAGTATTACTAAGAATTCATTCATAAGTTAATGCCTCAATCTTCATTAAAGGGCAGGTTGCTCCTGAGATCACAGTTTTACGAGCACAGACGATATCGTAGGACCAGTGACACGCTCATGATTAAACCTCGAAAAAAGTGTTTGTTTCACTGTAAAAATAAACATATTAGACAAATATCTTATATTTTTGGCTGATATGTATACTTTGTTCATCATTGAAATATGAGATTTTTACAAACCGCACAATTGCGTTTGAAACTTATTCTAGTATCAAAACTCTCATTGTTTACATCTGCGTAATATTTGTATTTATCCTAGATTTTGTTACGGCGCCCTCTTGAAAAACGAAAATTTGGCAATCTCTTATGTTTACCCAACCTGCGGAAAATTCAGAAACATGCCAAATATTAGTCCAGAGCAATTAAGTTTCCATGACAACCCTTGCTCCAACTTTGCAGTATTAAAATTCTCCACTTTCATTGAAGGAGAATTATAAAGCGGAATTAATAAACCTATTTGCCAAAAGTTTTCCTCCTAATTATCTTAAAACGTCGCAGGATGAGGGGTGCGTTCGAAACATTCACGTGCAATTAAGGGTTGGAGTCGCGTGAGAATTACCCCGGGGAACCCTGCGAACGTTGCTGGCGCGCACTCGCTAATCGCCTCGTCACGCTTTGCAATCATCTGCACGAGATACGGCGAGACTCCGATGGCCACACGAGAATTACAATTTAACGTCATCAGTGTCATATGACTTCAAGGTAACGGGCGAATTCGTTAAAGAGGTCTTCCAATAAAAGACAAAATTCCGATTCAGTATTTTTTTTTTACTAATTTGCAGAGGTTATATGAAGAGCCTAGTAATGGTCACAATTGGGGTAGATTCTCGTAGTAAGTTAAAAGCTGTTTTCTTAATGAATCCAAATTCTTAAACCAGGAAAAAAGCCCCCAATTATCAGAACTTTTCTATTACCATCATAAGAATTATTGTCTTAAGGAAGGTGAAAAAAAAGGAAAATTACTGGATGTTACTCATCTTCGAAACTTCCTCCCTAATATTGCTGTAAGCTTCTAATGCTGAAATTTACATTTTTTTAGGATATCTCTGCAGGAAAACCTAAATAAATAAGCCTAAATAACCAACTGCTTAAAGGTTTACTTGACAGAACATTATTTCTGACTTAAATTAGCCTACCTTTCCACAATTAATTTTTTTTTAAAATTACACTTGTTAAAAATATTAATTATACTTACAACATACCTTGACATATACTCTTTGTAGTTCATAATTAAAGTTTTTTAATTCCCTCAAACTTTTAATTAATTCAGTCGGCTTTCAATCAT
Organism: Thereuonema tuberculata; assembly: GCA_023159025.1. Lineage (NCBI taxonomy): Eukaryota > Metazoa > Arthropoda > Chilopoda > Scutigeromorpha > Scutigeridae > Thereuonema > Thereuonema tuberculata. Next base: position 30,622,219 of record JAFIDM010005346.1, on the reverse strand, counting down.
CCACTGACCGACTTTTTTTTCTATTTTAATACAGTTGATAAAATCCTGCATATTTAGGAAAAATTAGTGAATTACTTTTTGATTATTGACAAAGGAAATCAAGGGCATTTCATAATCTTTATGATTTAACAGTAGGGTACACAGATGCTTAGACTTGTTTCAGTCTGTTGACTATGTGATTCTGTATGCATACGTTCTTGCAGATAGTGCGATAGTTTAGGTGTGGCGAAAGCTCGGGGAACGATATCTGCCATCACGTGTAGACAATAATGAAATTTGGAGGATGTTGCATTAAGGTTGTTAGGGTTGTGTGTGTGTGGTGGACGGAATGGACTCAACTCTATTTTACCACTGCACGGCAATATAAATGTGGAAAGATACAAGGACATTTTTATTCGTACTGCCAACGGTAGAGAACTACTTTGGTAGTGACCATTGCCTCTACCAGCACGATAACGCTCCGTGTCATAAAGCAAGGTCTGTGAGGGAATGATTTGTGGACAATAAGGTTCCGGAAATATACTGGCCTGCCTAGAGTCCCGACCTTAATCCCATCGAACACCTACTGACGGAATTAGAACCTCAACTACACTCCAGACCTTAACGTTTCATGACGACTTGCACTGGCTACTGTTCTTTAGGAAGAATGGCTGCCATTCCTCCAGAAACGTTCAGACAACTGGTAGAAAGTCTCCCAGACAAGAGTCACGGCTGTAATAAAGACGAAAGGCAGACCACAACATGCTGATATTAACCACTGGGGAGTGTATCACGGAGAAAAATTTGACTACGGCCCGGATATTTTTGATCACAAAGTGTATAGTCTTTAGAAGTGTTTCCTTTTGTGCCTCGCACTAGTTTGTAAAGTTAGAATTAATTTGTAAAGTGGAAATTCTCTGAAATAATTAATTTCGTGAATTCAGCTTAATTGTTTTCTGAAACTTATTTTAAAAATTTTACTGTTTCGAATATATTTTTGTCAATAAAAATTGAATTATAGTTTTGAATTTGAATTTGATAATTTTTACATCAGTTGCTGTCACATAAGAATTAAAATCTGCTTCCTCAATTAAGCTAATCCTGTCTTAACAAGCGGGAAACAACCTTCAAATATGTCAGCTTGAAGAAGACAATTGAGTAGCTGCAAATGTGAAACCGAATTGGTAAAATCTTTCAGATATCCGAAGTCATTACAACAGAATGACTTCAGCTATTGCAAATTGATTATGTGCTAATAGTACCTGCTGTCCCAACTGGAATTCCTATAATCAATTTCCGGAAAATGTTAATTTTGAAAATTAATTTTCAATATCTAATTCCTTTAAAACTATTTTGATATTTGAAAACTTTAGAGGATTGCTTCCTGTTGCTGATTTAATTAAAAATCTATTAAAAAAATCAATTCATAGCTTTAAACTTTGTTTTGTGTTTCATAAAGAAATTTTCAAAAATTGAGGTCTTTTCCAGGCTTCATGTTTTCATAGATTTTTTTTAAAATTCCAAACGCGGAAATTCTAAATAATTTGGATTTCCGCATTCTAAAGAACATTAAAATTAAAGATCATGAAACGATTTCGAAAAGCAATGTGTTCTACACTTGAAAAGTGGTTATTTATCTGGAAAACGTTTATTACACAACGGAAGACTAAAAAATGTTAAGCAAATTTCTGAAGATGAAATCGAGCAGTTGGATTTTTTTTTATCAAAAAACAATACAAATAAACAACGTTTTGAGGTTTTGTTTGTTGTATTAGTTCTCCCATTTTAAATCGATATCTTTCTTTTAATTTTCTTGACTCACTCATTTTTGCCTATAGAATTTTAATTTGATAACTTTCAGTTTTGACCTCTTTTATTTGATGATAGAAGGTAAGAGAAATGTTCCTGTAATGTCATGATTCATTTATAAGCTTGTTCTTCTATCAGTGTAAAATAGGAAGCCCTATAAGTAAACTCAAGAAGTCATTTGACTTTTTGGATTAATTTCAATTGATTCATTTAAGAAGCGGAGAATAAATCCAGTAATATATTTTATGGTACTAATAGTATAGGGGAAGGTGTTGTACCTTTCACCAGTTTTCACTAAATGAATTTTCTAATTTTTTGAACTCAAGTAAATCCTTACCTGAATGGATACATGTGATCTTCACTCATCTTGCCATCAACTGCATGTGTTTTATTTATTATATTTTGAGTACAAGTATTTTATTTTTATTTTACAAAAAAACTACATCTTGTGGTCAAAGGTACAACTACGTGTTGTACCTTTGAACGGAGGGTATTGTTCCTTTGACCAGGTGATAGTAGAAACTGACAGTTAGATACAAGTTATTTAATTAACATTTTTATTCATTAACGTATACATTTGACAAATACATGCAATTCAAAGTAGAATAATAAAACATCAAATAAATTCTAAAGAAAACACCAATCCTTAACTCTTCAAATAATCATCTTTAACTCTTCAATATTTCAATTCTCTAAGGATTGGTGTTTCTTTTATTACCTTAATAATAGAAGACTTAGGATGTTACGATTTATAAATTCTACAGCTTAAGTAGCCTACTCCTGCCCATTTATTCTACATTATACAATGAAAAATCAATGTCTATCTCCAAAAGATAGACATTCTTTTAGTCGAGCTGTGGTTGGATTGGTAGCCTGACCAGAATATCTTGTAGTTCTATGTCATAGAGCTGATTATCTTCTTGGATGAATTTCGCCATCTTCGGTTTTTTTTTCAAATATTTAACTTTAAAATAATCACATGCTGTTTCCTTTATTTAGGCCACAAAGTATTTCTTTTTTTTTGTTTTTTTGTTTTTTTTTTGCCAGCTTGACAAGGACATAACTTTCTTCAACTAAATCTTCTTTTTCAAAGTTTAATTCCTTCTCCAACTCATGGCATTCATCTGAAATATCGAAAACACTTTCCCCTGATGAATATTCAACATCAGACTCAAATGTCATGGACAAACAATCGATTGTTTACTTTCTTTGGATAAAATTTGGTAAAAAAACAAAAATTTGGCAAAAATATTTAAATTTTCATCTTACATAATGCTAGAATGACTGTAAGTAAAAACATTGACGTATTATTAAGTAACGTTGTACCTTTGACCTGGTCAGAGGAACAACACCCTGCTGTGGTCAAAGGTACAACATCAGTCAAACTTACGTTTCACGCCATGCTACAATTTTTAGGTTATCTTAAAAGTCCCAACAATTAAGCTATAGGCATACATGTATTACTCATTATTGTTAAAATAACAATCAAAAGAAAATAAACAATGTTATTAAAGAAACATGCACTTGCAAAATACTTACTTTTCGGTGATGGAATTAGAAAAATATTTGTCACTTCTTGCAAGTCAAAGATCTAACTGCTACTGAAGGTTTAAAAGCGCAAATAGTGTGAATATTACACATTAAACAGAAAAGCTTTTAAAGTATGCTGATAAATGGCAAAACTAGCAAGGGTGGTCAAAGGTACAATCGGTCAAAGGTACAACACCTTTCCCTACACACATACACTTATTTGAAAATATTGTTATGTAAACTTGAACAATACTAAAAACTTTTGCACACATAATAAAAGTTCAAAAAGTATTTAAAAATTAAATACTTAAATTAAAAAAAAAACTTAAACAAGTTCGGTTTCAAACCGCTACTACTGTAGGTTATCTTCAGCTTCTCGAAGCTTTAATTTTTAAATACGAATTAATCCTTTTTGAACTATTATATGTGTACAAAAGTTTTTAGTACTGTCCAAGTTTGCAAAAGATTCTTTCAACCCGCACAGGTTAAAAAAATATAAATTTGAAAATATTGCTGCAAAAGTACAAATAATATTCTCAATGTATGTTGGAGCCTGAATTAAAAATAGATTTCAGTAAGATGAAAAAATAAGTTTAATTTGATAAACAATTTGAATTTTCATTTGAATTTTTTAAATATGGGTTAAAAATAATCTAAAAATTAGGAATGCATTTTCATGTCGTAATGATTTTTAAATTTTATGTTATAGAGCTATTCTTTCATTAGCTGATATCCTGTTAAAGAATATATTCAAAAATATCAGAAAAAAAATAATAACCTTAATAAAGTGAAATGTTTAATATATTTTTTTCGATAAATAATCTTTATTACTAATCAATGTGCAATTACATCTAAAATCTCAACATGAAATGTTTTTCAGCAGCAAAAGTATTCAGGCAATTTGCACAGTTAGTTGAATCTAAACAACCTATTAGCACCTAACCGAATGGTCGTTGAACAAATACCATTAACATAAGTATTGATCAAAAAATAAAAGTTTAGTAAATAGAAATCCTCAAAAATTTGAAGCTTTTATTCATTATTTAATATTTGAATATGTATCATCGGACGAGTAAATTACAGACAAGCCTGTATTAAGATTTACATTCATAAATGAAATGTGTTTTCAACTTTTCCATATAATAAAATAAATCCTCTTCACTGCACCAAAGACCCTTCTAGTCTTAATTATATAAAAACATCACCAACACTTCAAATTAAATTATACGAAAGACATTTACTTCATCTCTTCTATAAAATAACGCAATATTTCGGAGAACTTTATCAGCTTCTCCTTCCTCAAGCGTTTTACAAAATAAAATAAAAATAATAATCAAAAAATTAGCAATAAAACATGCTCCGTGCGGCACTTAATGCAAAAGCATTATTACAAAATAAATAAATCAAAAACAAACGAAAAGTCATAAAGGACGAAACTTTTATTCTAGATTCCTGTTGATAAAACTCGTGTTTCTGAAAAGATGATCTTATTTCTCTTCATTGTCATGGGATTAAAGTTAACAATTGCTCTATTTTTGATTATTCAGATCATCAAATTAGATTTTTTATGCTTATTAGTATTAACATCACTTTAAGATGAGGTTTAAAACCATGATTTTTACTTCTTATATTGTATATCAAAAAAAGAGCTTATACTGAATAGCATCTATCTTTCATTAAACAATTAGCAATTAGCATAAAAGTTTTCATCTTTTTTGGGATTATGGCAATTTATATAAATGGTTTTCAGCCTACATCCTGATCTATGTTATTAATATGTATCAAAATCAATAAGCTTCTTCCATGTGACAGTGCAATCATTATATTGAAGCTGCAGTTTCGTAGGATCAACAGTTATTACGTTAACATGATTATGGGGGTTTATTATAACATGTTTTCGACATTCTCGTCCACAGCTCTTCCCAAACTTTACCAGAATCAAAAAATGTAATAATTCTAATATAATTTAATTTCTCCATTAGAATTCAGCTCCATGAAATAAACAGTTTTGGAGTTATTTAAATCACAAACGCAATCATTACGTTTGACTTCAAAATTCATGAAAAACAATTTGTAATCCTTATTTTCTCTCAAATCACATTAAGGCATTTCGGTAACTGGGGGTATAAGATGGAAATCTATAATACCTTCCTTTTGATGAAATTATTAAATTTGATGTCAGCTGCAAAGCGTTGTAAATATGGATGCACAATAACTGTAGAACATATTTTAGCAAAATCAGACTTATGTAAACTAGTCAATTCAGATTTTGTTAAAAAAGTTCATTTAGACAGCGCACAAGTCTAAAATCTGGTAACTATTTAAAAATAAAAAATATTTACAATTAAAAATCAAACTAGTTATTGACGGAGCACCTTCAGTGAATGAGTTTACTCAACAACGCAGGGTCTTTTTAAAGGCAAACAACAGATAATTTACCTTGAAACAACAGATTGGAATACCTAACTAAATTACCAAGTTCAGAAGAATATTTTGGTTTGTCTTTGATCGTATTAATGTCTCTTTTATCACGTTCTGTTTATTGAGTCAATGCTAATAAAGTTACCTATCAGTCTGTAGTATGATAATTTTTAACACTTATTTGCATTCATTGATCTTTTGTGATTTGCCATTTTCCAACTACTATCCTGTTTACCATTTAATTAACTGATTAGAAAACGCTTCATTGGATTAAAAGTAGCGTTAAATGAATTCCGCGGCCTGTTTGGATTTATCTTTCTTCTGTAAAATATTAGTGTTTGTAATTTGATCTCTCAGGCTTTTCTAAACAGGGCCTGATAGATGTAAACTAGCAAATCCCCAAGGTGAAGTACCCATCTGCTCTGATGCAATCTTCCATTTAGAGTAATTTAGGTAATTACCACACAAACGGTCACTACGCCCGGCAATGGGGAATACGTTTTAATTTCAGCGTGGAGGGTTGAGTCTCGTGTCATACCGTTCTCCTTCCGGAAATTAGACACGTTGAGCAACAAGCAAGAACCGATATTCAGGAGGAGATTGCGCAGTGTACGCAGATAAGATTGCAAGAATTTCTTTCGATAGACAACGAACAAGTAATGTAGTCGATTCTTCGCCACTTAAGGGAACATAATTTCGAAATCCTTGCTGCATCAAGAGTTTCATCGTTTACTTGTTGATCCTTTGCCTGGAAAAAAAATTGTTGAAACTCAATATTTATAGAACATATTGTTAAAAACAAAAATACTCGAAGACTTGAATATTTGGTAAAGAGACTTTTCATTTTTTTTAATAGTATTTACTAGTTAATTAAGATTCGTAAATGTTTAGAATGGGTCAGTGGATTAGAATGGGCTGGAAATTTAAATTATCCTTTGGTTTCGTTTGATCCTCGTACTCAAGATTTGAAAAATTGTACTAAGGCTGTAAGGATAGATATGAATGCGAAAAAGTGGGATGGTAACTGCAATAAAAGTTGTCAAGTGGATTTTGTGTATGTTTATGTGAAGTAATTTGGTCTTCAGAGGCATTTTGATATCTTCGACCCTAATGTTAGAACACTTACTATACCATTGACTACGGGTGCACTTCATGGATAGAAGATGCGCTGCAAGCGTGATTACTCGCAATTCTCCCGCTTTTTTTTCAAATCTTTCCACTATTTTCTTCTTTTCATTTTTGATCTTGCCATTAGTTGCTCACTCCCAGCCTTTCGATGACACTGAGATTAACTAAAATTGTTAGTCTCACCATCGTCTGTTGTAATTTTAAAAAATATTCATTTCATGCAGATGAAGACTACCTGGCATGGAGATTGAAAACGTTACTTCAAAATGTGCAAACTTGCTTAATCTCCATGAAATGTATCTAATGAAATGTGTCTGATAATTACAATCATAACTTTATCTGTATGAATATTTTAAATCGTTTTATCAGTATTTGGAATTAACAATAACATATACATAAATACAATAGCGATATTAACACTATAACGTTGTTTTAATTTTGAAATTACAGTAATGGATTACTCAGTTCCCTGCTTTAATTCAGCTTGAAATTTATTTTAAGTTTTTAATCATATGATTATTGGATTTTAATTCAAACATAGATTACCAAATTCTGCTTTATATTTAACTTATAGCAATGAATTTAGTTGAAAGTCATCAAAGGGATTAAGCTTATGTTTACATCAGTAATGCATTTCCATTAATTTTAGTCAAATAATTTATATAGAAAGAACAACCTCACTGATATTTGCTTCCCATGAAAAGTTCGTTTCCAAAGTAAACAACTGTTACCGTTTGTATTTATGCTCAACTTATTTTTCTTTTATTTATTTTCCTTTCATTAGATTGGAGCGTCATTTCATACTTAAATAATGTTTGTGGATTTTAGATTTCAAAATTTTATAATGATATTGAATCTTAAATAAATAGAAAGAACAAGTCAATATAATTTTTTGCTAAAACAGTAATTTAAGGGCGATCCATAATAATAACAAAAAAATTAAAAATACTTAAAAAAAGGAAATATATTAACGTTAGGAAAAGTAAAAAAAAAAGGTAGGAAAAAATAAAAAAATCGTTAAGAAAGTAAGAAAATCAGAAAAAAAAACCATGCGAACATTGAGAAAAAGAATTAGAGAAAGAGAGGAAAAAAGGAGATTTAGGGATTCGAACTGACAACCTTATGTATGAATCCGAGACCTTAAGCATCAAGCTATATAGCTGACAACTGAAATGAGATCGTCGTCGCATTTCTAACGTTTAAGCTAATAGCAGAAATCCAATGAAAATAATTCTCGATAATGGGGGGGGGGGCTGAAAATGCCTATTCCTACGATATTTAGGCCTCTGAACATGATGGTGAAATCCGTTTGTCGATCCGACCTTCCGTTCGGAGTTGTTAGAAGACGGACGGACAGGAAAAACGCAATAGGTACCAATTTTAGGCGCTATGACAATAGCTGAAGGAAAAAATTTTCTATTAGTAAATTTTATAACAGTAGATAAGATAAATAGCTTAATGCCAAAAATTTTCAAAATAATGGTTATTTTAATATCATTTAAAATAATTGTCGTAATTTCACTCAATTTAAAGAATTAGTGTTTACATCATACCTTTATTTAAACTGAGGTTTTTATAACTAATTTTATAAGTTTTATCACTATATATATTAAGCAAAACATATTTCTGTTTGATTGGTTTTTAGTGAACAGTATTTATTGGTAAGGTAACGTTTAACGTACTGCAATGTAAGAAGTTCTATACCGAAATAGACGAAAGAGAACAAGAAGTTCCGTGTATACTATTGCAGTAATGTAAACAATATAAATACTATCCAAACCATACTTGTGTTTTGAACACAAAAACTGTGGCCATTAAATGTTCTGCGAGTTCTTTTACTCTCAACTCAACCATTCTATATCTATATCACAAAGCTACAGGGCCCATGGATCGAAAAAACAAAAAACATTTAAAAAGGAAACTTTAAGTCGACATGCGCGTCTTTGTTATTCCATTCGTTTGTGATTACGTTAACTCAAAAACGGTTTGTACAGCCGAAATTTTAAAGGTAGTTAACCTTCATTTCGATAAAAATGGGAACGATGAATAAGAAGTTATGAATAAAATAACCATCATCAAATGATTTTTCTGAACATGAAAAAAACAATTATTTTTGTTGTTAGTCTTTAAATAATTGCTAGTGAATATTAAAATCTTCCTTGTTTCCAAAATTTAATGTTACATACTACTAACTATCAGCTTAAAAAAATTTAAGATAAATTAGTTTCCATGGGGTAAATTTATTTGTAAAAAGACATGAATGATTTAATGTGCTGATTGATTAAGTGTTAATATAAACTACATTAAAATTTTCGATGTGCTACCTTAGGAAATCTAAAATCGGAAAACTTGTGTTATTTAATAATTCTAATTTTTTTTTAAAAAAAAAAACTTTTTGAAATTAATCGAAAAGGTAACCTTATATATTTTTTAGATGGCCATGTTATTATTTTAGATGGTTTAATATTTAAATAGATATAAGAAAAATAACGAAAGAAAGGCATTTGGTAATTTTTAAAAAGTAAAGCTTAAAATATTTATCAGAAATTTTTCTCCAGTCTCATGTTGCTTCTTTTTCTCTTTTTTACAGAGGTCAGAAGATTCAAGACGGTGCTAGGTCTGAGATAACACCTGACGGGTCATTGGTACTTCGATCAGTAAAGCCCTCAGACAGTGGCAATTACACGTGTCGTGCTAATAACATTTACAATACCGATGAACTCACCCACGAGTTAATTGTCCAAGGTAAGAGAAGCTAATCCCTTAACACACGCTTCACAATTGAATATAGAGATATTCATTCTTTAAATTAAGAAAAAAAATTAAAAGTAAGAAAGCAAAGTAAAAAATAACAATTTCTTCATGCATACATATATTTTTTAATTTAAAACTATTTGTAAACACTATTAAAAGATCGCCAAACTACATCGGAAAAATGCTTCAAAGGACAAATCCCTCTTTTTTATTGCAAGATTTTATCTTAAATGAGATTAGAAACTTAAAAATAAACAAAAAAATTCGTTAAAGACAATGCCACACATGATACAAAATCTGAATTTTTGACTACGAAGAGTGATGTATTCCTTTGTAAAAATATATGCCGATATTGGTGTATATAGGTTTCCTTTATTAAAGAGCTATTTTATAAGTAGACTAACATATTAAAATATGATAATAAATAAATTAAGATAATAAAACAACATAGCATTCTCCATACAAAATGGAATATGTGCTTGATATAATTATGAAAATTGGTACTTCCAGTCAATGTCATTGTTAATCTGTGTTGGAATATGTTCTTAGTTTTAATTAAATAAAATTAAAAATAATGATGTTTTGGTAGTAAGTTCTATCAATTTTGTTAATATCACTTAAATTCTTCCATCGCCAAAACGATTGGTCAGGAATTTAATATTGTAAGCAAAACAGAGCTAATCCTAGTTTGGTTCCTATGTTGTGTACTCGAAGGATGTTGATCACGTCTCGACATAAAACAACGATAAATTCCTCAGCTGCTATTCCATTTGATTAACAAATTATTTAACAGTAATTTTATTGTGTACTTACAAGTTTAACTAGTTTCCAAGTGCTATGTCGCTTTTAAGTTTAAAACAAATGTTTGACATAAATTCGGTGACAGTTTATTAACATCAAGCGTGAAATTACATGTTGAATATACAAGCAGTATCAATAAAAAATAGTTTAAATAGTTTAAATTAAAAATAGCGTTGTTTGAAGTAGGATACAATGCTATATTTCTTGAAACCTTTATAAGAATTTTTTTACTTCTTGTGGATCTTGTAGGACACTTCTCCAAACTGTAACATACTTCATGCGCTTCATACTTTCATCACTCATTTAGGATATAATACAATATAAGGTGAAAAGAAATTTAACGTGCCCATTGACCAGTCTCTTCCCGATGACAAATCTGGGTGCGAATCCTTTCTTATAGCGTTGTGCCTCGTTTTCTTGCTTTATTCTTACAATATAAGGTACTAGACAACAAATAAAGTCTTCAGAGATAAAAGATATCAAAAGTAAATAAAAAGATTTCTTTGAGAAATCACGGAACAATAGCATCCGATGATTACGTTTTTATTAAACAAACAGAAAAATCAAATTAATTATTGAGTGATTTCCTTCTTTTTAAAACCTGTTTTTTATATTTTTTTTATTATTTCTACTATTAATAATACTGAAAATTGTCACGCAATATTTAGGTATTGTTGTTATAATAATCAAATTTACAAGTATAAATATTACTGTCAATATGCTGAACTTATTTTTTTATTACTAACTGAAACAATTTTCATTTGAATAAAGAAATTTGAAAGCTTCAACGTTCTTCTGCTTTGGTTACAAAAGATCCAAAAGTAGTAACAAAACTATTAGAATAAAAAAATTATAATAAAAATCAAGGATCAATTTTAAAGCGAAGAAATTTAATTAAGAAATAACAACAATTTTACTACACATCAAATCGTTTTATATAAGTATGTGAATTCCTTTGATTGAAAACATGATTAATCCATAAGAAATTCCTGTGAGGATTAGATTTTCCGGGTTTTGTTTATGGACACTCCTACTTAAGATTTTGTACATGCCCTGTTTGCACTCTCAATTAAGTCATTGGAAACTGTTTGTCAGTAAACAGCAACTGCAAACAATAGTACCCTTAAATAAACCATTCTAAAAACTGAGTAACTTTTCAACACAGTATTCATTTTTTGTATATTTTGTATTTAAGTTCACTTAGTAATTTTTTTTCTTATTTTATTTACAGCTGATCATGAAAAAGAAGGTAAGATTTTTTAATAATTGACTTTTAATTGAAAATTTAAGGAATTTTTTTTCTTTGATTTTTCAGAAATTTAGGTATTTTTTAAGACAATGAAAAAGGATTTAACTGCATTGGTTCAAAACACAAAACCAAAACTTTTAACAACAAATTTAACATTTAGTATTTTTGATACCGGGAATCCAAGACAGCTGTTTCTGATTTCATAAGTTATCAGCTGGATTCGCCCAGTATCTACTGCTCAGAGACCTCAAAAGACATAAAGAAAGCAAAAGTCAACAAAATAACGGCTCCCTAAATCAAAAACAACAATACATAAATTAAGAATAAAAAAGGCTTATCAATCAATCCCCTCTATCAGACGCTTAGCTGATAAATGATTAATTGGTAGGAAAAGAATAAATTTAACAAAAAATTTAACGTGCGGAAATTACAAAAACATCACAATAAAAAAATACAAGCACATAAATAAGGATTCACAATTTTTTAAAAAAAGGAAAGAAATTGTTCGGATTTACAAAAGTTGAATATCAATGTCAGAATCACGAAAACGTACCATGTCAAGTAGTACATTAAGAGCTGTAATAATGTTTCAGTTATTCTCCAATAGCTTTTTTGAAGGGAAAAAAAAGCCCAAAAATTAACATTAAACAAGATGAAAAAATTATTTCTTTGTATTAAATATTAATTCTCTATATTTTTTTCCTTCTAAGCGCTTTTTTATTTTAAGCATTTTCTTAAAGCTATTTATACAACTTTAACCTGTTTTTTTTTACATTACTTGCGCTAATGTAGTTTTTATTTTATATTTTTTTTTTATGATCGTGTTTGATTAATAAATTAAGTATAAGTCAGTTGATTCAATTTTACAGAAACTTATCTTCTTTATTTAAGCCTAATTTGTTGTTCTGTCATATTTGTTTAAACACATACAAAAAAGTTAAAAAAAAATCCTTCGTTTTTATCATAATTGTATCGAAATTAGGAATTATTTATTTTACTCCATTTTTCCCAGAATATTGCAATAAAAACATATTAATGAAACATTATTATTATTTATAGTTTTTTCCATTTACCTCGATTACGATTCATCCTTAGAATTGCAGCTGTTATAAGCTTATAAAATTACATAAAGCTTATATTCATGAATTTATAATTGCTTTCTACATAGCGAATTATTGCACTATTTATTCCACTCCGACGATTCGTAATTAAACTTTCCGCACGACCGCCATTTTGAACTTTGGATTACGTAAATATTTTATGTGAACTAGAATATATTATCGGCATTATTGGATCAGATATATTTAGCAGATTTTAACTACACTAATATTGATTTTCTAGTATTCATAGGAAAACTGTCGATTAGTGAAAATTTGGAAGTAAAATTTCGATGATTGAATACGTTAGCAAATTGAAAAATTTGTGGCCTTTGATCAGAAACACGTTACAATGAATTACTGGCGCGTTCAGATATCATACAACGAACTCCCTCATTTTAGTCGTTTATTATTATTATCGACAATGGAAATAAATTTACATATTACGTGCTTTAATTTAATTAATAATTTACTATTTGTATAGCTTCCCTTGTTCGTTTGCCAGGATAATAGTATTTTGACCCGAATTTTAAACTAGATAAAAAGAAAAAAGTTTGTTGAAGCACAAAATTAAAATTAAGGGCGACCCATTAAAACTCATGCGGAAATTGAACGTGTGCATAATCAAATTGAAATAACAGATAACATGGAATCTCCGAATAAAATAAAATAACTAAATTGTATTCAAGGCTGGGATTGGAAATCACAAACTTCTGATTCTGAATCCGACACTGTATCCTCTGTACTACTTCAGTTTCCTTAGAAATAGTGATATTTTGCCTAGTTAAAGGGAATCTCCGAAATACAAAAAAATTCAACTCCGACTATGACTTTAAAAAACTTTAAAACTCCGACTACGACGAAATTATTTGCAAACAAGAAACAAAAATAACCTATTCCTATTGTGTTTGGGCCTCTGAACACGATGGTGAAGTCCGTTTGCCAATTCGACCCTCGGGAGTTGTTAGGAGAGGACATGGACGGACGGACAGGACAAACGCAACAGTAACCATATGGCTATAAAATGATTTTTGTCTATTAATTGTAGTAAACGTTTAATTAAAGCGCTTTTAATTTTATTAGAGTTAGATAAAAACTATTCTGCGCATTTTGTCGGCGGATTGATTGTTTTTTACTATTTGTTTTTGACTTCTTAGACGAGCATACTGTAATATTTGTATGGCCTACTTTTAGCTTTTTGAGGGTTTTTTTATATCTACGGTTCTAAGAATTATAGATATGATAAATTCTATAATGAAGTACACTTGACACTTTCTTAATATATAGATTTAAGCCATTTTTCGCCATAATTATAGATTAACGTCTACACATTTTTTTCTTCCCCAAACTCATTCTCCAGTCGCTTACTCTCGGCAATTTTCTTTACTGAGATACATCGCATTAAATAAAGAGTTTTATTTTGGTTCTTCACAAAAAACATGCTTAAAGGATTTGTACTTGATTAAATCTCTTAAGATTAGGAATGCAGAGAAAGTTCCTTAATCCCATAAGACGTCTCACTATAGGAATCAGACAGATTTGGAAACTAAGATAACTTTAATTTAAAAAGCATGAAATTACCTAGACAGTGTTAAAGAGTTGAATGAAACTGATTGCTGATTTACAAATAGTGTTTAGAGGTTTATATAGTGTTTGCTAAGACAGCTTAACAAAAGACGAACTTTTGCCTTTCGTTAGTGCTTGATTTTAATGTAATTCCCTTCCCGTTTGCCCTTTTAATTCTTCATTAGTAGAATACGAAAGGAAGGGTTGAAAGTTAAAAAAAAATCTATAATGATTCTTTCAACTTCAGTGCAACTATTCAAACAATAAAGTGAGGTACACCTAAATTTCACCAGGGCTGTATATTTCACAACAAACAGAGAATTCTAGTTAAGTAAATACATGTTGTATGTGCATTGAAAAATACGTTTCGAATGAAGGAGAAATATTCGTAGAAATATAACTAAACCTCAAGTTTACATTAAATATTGATTAGTCCGCTTTTGGCTGCAGAAATTATGTGTGCAAAATTATCAGCAGAATATACTGTCCTTATGAACTCTTCGCTATTTCACATTTCACAATATAGCAGTTGATTAGAAGGGATTAACTAATTATCCTTTTTATTTTTAATTTATTTTTTAATGTTTGTTTATATGAACGGCCATTCTTTTGTTTACCTGTCTTGTCTTTTGTTTTCTTTGATCTCACTGAGTTGCACATATAGGGTGAATCCAACTGAGGACGGGTAATGACACAGAAACAGGCTCTCTTGGATTTCCGTTATCAAAAAATTCAAAAAGCAGTACAGTGATTTTTATTTATGTGCGTTTTTATCTCTTTTAACCGGTTGTAAAGTTTTTAGTACGATGTAAAAACTTCAGTTGCTTTATATGACAATGAGAGAAATGCTAATAATAGCTTGAAATCCATAATGCCGTTTTTTTTCGTAAGAATCCAGAATAGTCCATGTAATGTAAAGGGCCAGAGGGAATATTTCTAACCGTTCGTTCAAGATTGGCAAAGTAATCATCCCTCAAACGAATTGCAAAAGTTTAACATTGAATCGAATTTGTAAATAACTATCTATAAAGAATTTCTCAATTATTCTTTAAAAAGAATATGGCGCCTCCAAAAATTAAAATAAAACAATAAATACACAATTAAAAATAAAATAGAAAAAATTCTTGTGTCGGTCTCCGCCAGCCTGAAGTAATTTCCTTAGACATTAAAAGAAACACAATAAGCCTAAAATTGTATAAACAGTAATGACTGAGACCATTTATTTACAATATGACATCTCAGAACGGGCGTCTTCTGAAATTAGCCATCTGTAAATAACGATGTCTTAATGATCATAAGAAATTCTTAAATTGAAGCAGCCAAAGAAAATACAGTCATAATCAAATTATCATTAAAATTCTTAAAATTTGAAAATTATAAATTTCAATATGAAAATCGTAAAATTTATTAGAAATCGCAAAGTCAATAATACTCGTCAAAGTAATTGGGAATATTATCTCGTAAATTAAAAAAAAAAATTCCCAACTTGAGACATAAAACAAGCTGTGGATTTTATAATGTCTACAAAACCAAAATTTCACATCTTTTACAATATCTAAAATAGAATATGCACATATATTCTTATTTGTGTTAGTCTGTTTTACATATATTTTCCTAGTACTTACTATATTTTCTAAATACTATATTTTTTCTCATACATATTAGTTATTAGAAAATTATAAAACTCATTTGTTCTAAAATAAAGCCTGCGTTTTTTCCTTTCCTTCTTTCTTAATCAGATTCAGTAAACTGCGAACTATTTACCTTATCTGTAGACTACCTTGCGATATCTATTCCTCTTCTAACGCCGTAGAACTCTTAAATGCATTTTTTATTGTTCTTTCGGATTGCTAAATCGAACAGACTGCTTCGTTTCAGATAATTCTGGATTACTGTCATTAAATGGCACATATTGATTATCGCTTAGAGAATCATGTTTCGGCCCGAAATGAACTGACTAAAGTCTATGGTCGGTCGTCATTGCTGGAGCATCATTACTTTCCCGGACGAGCGTCGTTAGATCCAGCTGTGATCTGCACTGCATTAACGGAACAGTCTGATTAGTGGACCAAGGAGAAATTAATTCCGTACGCGGAGCGTTCCAAGAGCCCTTGCTTTCGTTTTCAAAGTAAGCACACCCGCGCCAAAGCTAAACATAAAAAGTTTCTGATACGGAAACTCAATGTTTCCTCAAATTATATGGCCCTGCTTTCTTTCTTCGCGATTCTACTCCTCGTCTTTATGCTACTCATAATCGGAAACGAATGGCGGAAATACGATAGCATTGAAGACGGACACTTAGTGCATCTGCGAGGGGGAAACCAATGTTTCTTTCATAGATCTTGGCATCGTGTTTATTTGGGCCGGATGTTTAGCTCAGCTCAATTGCTTTGAAAAATTTTTAAATGAGTGCTGCTTTTCATCTT
>JAFIDM010005346.1:30477553-30605449 GCA_023159025.1 Thereuonema tuberculata | reverse complement strand
AAACTTTGGGAAATATCAAAATTCTTTTATGCTTCACAAGAAAATCGCATGAAATTTCTTTTGTTTGAGCAAAAAAAAAAGTTCTTCAGTAATAATGAAACAAATATTATACTTTGAGGAGTGAGATAATTATATATGAAGTGAAACATTGCAACCTATTAAATTTTTGTCAACCAAGTGTCTAAAGTAGGTAACAGATTGCTTTGTAATTGCTGACACAGCAGTATTGTCATCTGCTATAAAACAGCTGCTTAAGGCTTAGCACCATATAATTTTGATTGTCATTAAGTTTAACGAGTTGCAAACATAAGTACTGAAAATACTATAATTTATATTTAAAATATTTTTATGACAAGGCTATTATTAAAATTCAGATTTATAGCATAGTTACTTAAACCTGTTTTCTATCTTTATCAGTTATCAACAAACCATGAATTCCCGGAATTAAAAGCAGTGTGAATATTTTCCCATGTCAGTATTGCGAAGCCTTTATTACTGAGTTATTTCGGTTTATTATCCTACCAAGTGTGTGATTAAAAGCGTTTTTACATTACATATCTTCATGTTTATCAGTTTGATGCTTGTAGAAACATTTTATTATTTACTTTTAAAACTGACATCATGTCTGATTTAACTTCATATATTTCGTAACAGGATACACTGCTGTGCTGTTCAGAAAGTTTTACAGAACGATTTTTCTTCCAGTACATTTAAGTTCATAGAATAATTGTTATTATTATCATCATTATTCATAATAATATTACAATACTATTTATTTCAAAGCTGTATGTTATGTTTCTAAATTTTAACATACAAGAATTTCCTTAGAAAATTATTAGGAAAGAACTGAACTGCCAAGGAACACCTTTGTGTTCGAACAAACACAATATGTACCAAAATTCAGAAGATGATCATTTTCTGACCTCTGAATTGACTGATGATAGTCGTTTTTCTATAAACACAACTAGAGGTCACTAGAGGTCTCTTGAGCACAAGGAACACACTGAAGCTTGAAGAATCGGATCTGCTTGCAAATCTATAAATAGGACAGTGCGACGTTGTAACTTATTTACCAATGGTCAGTTTTCTTTAGAACGTGTTGTAGTCTCGGAAATGATAATCATCGAAGATATTCTCTGTCTTATTCAACAAACTAGGTAGTTTAGACTTCTTTACTGGAGAAGGTTCCTATTCACCAGTATATCATCTGGATTGCTCACCAATCTTCGAACTGCTTTTCATTTCACTACATGAACAAACAACCTTAATAATGTTATTTATTTATTTATTTTATTTATTTTGTAAGGAAGATACAACGGGACTATACCCAGTTACAGTATCTCTAAAAAAGAGAAAAAAAAATAAACTAAGATAAAAGGATATAAACAAATATAAAAAGAAATAAACAATTTAAATAATAAAATCATTAAAAAAGCAGAAAATAAATATAAAGGAAATACAAAGTATACAAAACATGCTAAATGAAATACAAGTATAGTGAAAAATAAAATAATTATATACATATATACATAAGCTATATATAAGAATAGCTACAGCAACATCTAGAGAAATTGGGAAAATAAAGAAATAAGGACTGAATAAGGGAAGGAGGAGAGAGAAGTAGAGGTAGTTGAAAGAAAGATAAATAAAGGGAGAGAAAAGGAACAGTAGGAGAATCAGATGACTCTAAACAATGGCTAATTTGAAAGATTTAAGATTCATATTAAAAATGTCAAGATTACGACACTGACGATTGTATTCGTCGCACATTCTAATAAGAGGCGAATTTTTGTGTCTGTTAGATCGCACAGAGGGTGTGTAAAAAAGGGATCTACTTCGACTTCGTGTGGTAGTTACATTGAAATTAATTTGACCTAGTAATATAGAATTATGGATCTTATTATTAAGGCGCTTGTAAAGAAAAAGAAGAGAGGCACTTCGTCTACGCAACGTTAAAGGTTCAATTTTAAAATAAGATAATAAAGTTTCGTAACTAATAAGGTCAGGATAAAAACCATACGTTTTGAAAAAAAGATATTTGAGAAATCTTTTTTGAACTTTTTCAATTAATTTGATTGAGCTTTGTTGATGTGGAGACCATACAATAGAAGCATATTCGAGATTAGAGCGGACAAAGGCATTGTAAAGTAAGATTAGTGTAGAGATATTGCGAAAGATGCTTCCTTGACGAATTACAAAGCCAAGTAGTTTATTGGCTTTATTTGTTATATGTTCGTAATGATAATGAAATGAAAGATTGTAAGTGAAGAAAACACCGAGATCCTTAATATCTCTTTTCCTGGTTAGTGTGATGAAATTTAGAGTGTAATTATAATTAATCATTTTTTCTTTGTTGTGTAAGACATTATTGAGCATTTAGGAATGTTGAAGAAAAGTTTATTATTTACAGACCAATTATAAATACCATCCATATCTTTCTGTAGAGCGATACAGTCTTCTTCAGTAGAGATCTCTTTAAAGAATTTGCAGTCATCAGCATACATTAGACAGTGCGTATTCCGCAAGATAGATGGAAGATCATTTATGAAAAGAATGAAGAGAAGAGGCCCAAGGTTGGAGCCTTGAGGTACTCCTGAGTTGACAATAAAATCGGAGGATTTTATACCATAGTAATATACAAATTGTTTTCTTTCAGTAATGTAGGAGTAAAGAAATTGAATTGTATTTTGATTCAGACCAAAACATGAGAGTTTATTAAGCAGCAGTTGATGGTCGACTTTATCAAATGCCTTTTCGAAATCTGTATAGAGAATATCAACTTGCTTCTTATTATCAAAAGAATTTGAGATAGATTGTGTAAAATTTACTAAATTTGTGACAGTTGATCTCTTAGGTAAGAATCCATGTTGAGAGTCAGTAATAAATGTTTGTGTCATTTGATACAATTGTTTATGTAAGATAATCTCAAATAGTTTAGCAGGAGCAGAAAGAATTGCGATAGGTCTATAGTTGGTGATTTGAGATCTGTCGCCATTTTTAAACAGAGGAGTAATTTTAGAGTGTTTCCATAAGAGAGGAAAAGTATTTAACTTAAGAGATAGAGAAAATAGATAGTGAAGCGGAAGTGTGAGTAGGTGACTGCAACCTTTCAGTAGATAGGGAGGAATGAGGTCTGGTCCAACACTTTTTTTAGGTTTAAGAAGTTTGAACGCATTGGTTACATCATCAATTGAAATATCAAAGGCCACAGAATTGTTATTTAAATTATTATTATTAATAAGATTGGGGATGTTTATAGAGGAGGAGGGTTGATAAACAGATTGAAAGTAATCGGCAAAGGCAGCAGCGGTATCTTCATTGTTTATAAGTGAATTATTTTTATAGTACATGATGTGAGTATCATTGTTTCTGGGCTTATTATTGATGTACTGCCAAAATTGATTAGGGTTGTTTTTGATATTTTTTTCTGTATTTTGTATGTGTGTCGAGTAAGCATTTTTGATTTTGTTTTTAGTAATGGTTCTGAGGCGTTGATGTTCAGCTTTATCCTGAGAATAACCATACTTTTTATAGCGCCTATGATAATAATTTTTACTTTTAGTTAGAGAAATAATTTCGAGTGTGAACCAAGGAGGATAAGATTCACGTTTTTTGGATAGCTGAATTCGGGGAACACATGCTTCAAAAATATCATATATGATATCATAGAAGTGTTTAGTTGCATCATTTATATCTTTGATATTGTAGAGACTCTTCCAATTAACTTGAGATAATCTATTGTAAAGTTGAAGAAAATCCGCTTTTTTGAAGTTGTAGTGATTGTTTATGGTTTGATTGGGATATCTGTGGGTAATTTTGGATGAAATAAAGCTTTGAGAAATTGAAAGTGCGGGATGACATTTATCTTCAGTAACAAAAGGTTGTGTATCCTGTTCAACAGTAGTCGTGCTGACATTAGACAAAACAAGATCAAGAGTTCTGCCCATGTAGTTAGTTATATTGTTAAATTGGTATAAATTATGGAAATTTTTAAACAAATTTAGATTAGATGCTGCAACGGAAGAGGAATTAGAAAGAAATGGAATATTAAAATCGCCTGCTATAAGAATGTTTTGGTCTCCTATAAAGTGCATTTTGGATTCTAAGTTATGATAAAAAGAATTAAGAAGATCATCCTTCGAATCTGGAGGAAAATAAGAGGCGCATATATACAACGGTTTAATGTGTTTTTGAGTTTGACTTTGATCCATAGATCTTCACCTTTGGTTTCGAGGTAGTGAATTCTAGTTGCTTCAAAGGATTTTTTTGATAGCAATAAGCACACCTCCTCCTCGCTTCTTAGCTGTGTTTTCCCTGTCTCTATCTCTACGAAAAACGGTATAATTATTTTTAAATAGCTCAAAGTTTCCAATGGAATCATTTAACCAGGTCTCAGTTATAATGACTACGTCGTAATCACCACACAATGAATTTAGCGAGAATTGATTCACCTTAGTACACAAACCTCTGGCATTTTGATAATAGATATTGAAGGAAAAAGGTTTAGAGTCAAGCATTGGGATAGAAAAACAAGAGAAAGAGAGAGAGAGAGATAAAAAAAAAAGATAAAAAAGAAGATAGAGATAAGCAATACTAAAAGAAGAAAACAGGCAGCGTAAAGTTGTAGTAAACGAAGGAATGAGGGTTAGATATAATTCAGTAAAGGCGTCCATTATTTAGCTATTATTTCATATGAGATGAGAAATAAGAAATGCAAGCCACAGGATTATGCAGCGATATTAAAAGACAATCGGTAAGAAAAGTTCATGGATGAATCTAGAACATTAGCAGATTAACAAGAAATAATAATAATAATAATAAAAAAAAAAAATGCATACACATATATACATGCACATATATACACACCCTTCTATAATACATGTCAAAATAATCTATATAACCATTTGTAACTTCTAATCAATGAAAATACTAATTTATATAAATGATAAATAAATATCTTATAAATATATATCTGTGGAGAGACACAAGCAGACGTGCATTCCAAAAAAAAAAAAAAAAACAGGCCTCAATATGAAAAAAACTATGAAATAACAAACAAAAAGCCCCCCAAAAAAATGATAACAATTACATGAAAGATCTATGGTTATATTGGCATCTGCACAGGCTCAACTGGCGTAGCAGGAGGCGGACGACATATCGATGTGTGATGGCAGAGATTTACAAAAAAAAGTGAATTGAGATGTCAAAAAATGACCATCCTCTCAATTGTGGTGAGTATTTGCTTGTTCAGACCCAAAGGTGTTCCTTTTGAATTTAAAAAGTCGAAATTATAAAATATGAAATGATTTTAAATATTAGAATAATCTTAATGCTAAGAAACATGTGCTGTTTCTGATACTCTGTTTATAACAGAAATAAAAATCCAAATTGTATTAAAAAACGAAAAAAAAAATTGTTAGTTTTTAAAATGCCAACTTTCAAAAGATTTTATTTTGTACCTTTCCAATCCATTTGCGTTTTTCTTAATTATCAGATTGTAATAGGTTTCTTTGTTATTTGCTTTAATTTCAAAAGGATATCTTAGAAGATTAAAGACTAACAAATCAGAACAGTAAGAATCCTAAAGTACAGCATATCCGTAATTGCGAGACATTTTTCGATAACTTTCTAAAAATATTAACACTTGAGACAGTCTATGTATAAACATGATTACTTTTGAAACAGTGAATTTGGTTTTTATTTGAAAGTTGTCATTAATGCGAAAAAATAAGTTATCATTTTTGAATGAAAATTTATTCTTGTGAAACACTAATGAGAAATTTTGCGTGAATGTGACAAAAATTCCCATTAAGCAGCATTGGAAATTTAACATTTAACTCTCATTCTATAAAAACAACAATTTTTTTGGTTGGAATCCAACAATGATGGAAAGTCTTTACTAATGCATTTTGTTATCTAATGCTACGATTTGATAACATTTAATTATATTTAGGATTCTTATATTTTTAAGAAATGGAACTGAATTTTTCGGACTCGTCTGGTATTTTAATTTACGAATAGGCGTGCTCTTTTTTGTTTTATTTAAAAAAACGAAAGAACCTTCAATATTTTAAGTAAAATACTCATCAACAGTCTTTCAGTTAACTTCTTAGTTTGAAAAACTGTCAGGGGGTTTTATATTTCTTATTTCTCGACGATTCGTTTCATTTCACTGTCATTTACCGTCAACGATAAAAGAAGTATGTGATGGTATTCTTTCAAATATATTTCCTTTCAAAGTATTCAATAGCTATCAAAATCTATTGATTGCTTTATAAAGCTACGCGAACACCATGCAATTTTTCAACAATTTAGTCGTCCGATTTTGCCGTCACGAGTTGATGTAGACAGTCTTGAGTCCGTTTATTTGCAACTTAACTGCAACTTTTGTCATGCAATTCGAGTTGTTCGAACAGCTGCAACTCGAAAAATTGCATCGACGTCACTGGGAATTACCCAATCACAGGGAAGCGTTGGAACACGACAGTTGGAAAACAAGCCCATGAAAAAAATGGCGTCGAAAATAATATCTGTCGATTCGTTTTGAAGACATGCTCATACTCAATGAATATCAGAGTAGTGCGAGTTTCTTTCACGCATAAATAAAGTTTACTGAAATGCAGAAATTGTATGCGGCAGAATTTATCAGTGGTTTCAAAACCTCGATTTTTTCGGATTTTCCACATCGGGTTTGGGAAACGCATTGCATTATGGGAATGCTGCTGACGAAGGTAATGCAACAGTTATGACGTCATTGTTTCCAGGGGAGCATTGTTTCTTATTGGCTGTTGATCATTCGTTACTTTTGATTCGAAATAATACCATGAAATTCAATTCGATAGCGGCTAAAAATTTTGAAACAATATTTATCATATGTTGCAAATGAATCACTCATATATTATGTTTGAAACGACATAACCGAATTTTGCTTGACGTCACCCGTGACGTATTTAAAATCTGCGTTGTCATGGGTCGGTTGATCGTTCGAGTTGCATTTCGAGTTGCATCGTGTGCGGGGTTAACAAAGTTTTATATCAACTCGTGATGTCAAAATCGGAGGACTAAATTGCAGAAAAATTGCATGGTGTTCGCGTAGCTTTATATTCGGTGATAACAAAACGCAAGGTAGGACCAGCAATCCCAGTAGAGATTGCATAATGAAAAGCGAACGTTAAAATCTCGGAAACTTTACAACTTCAAATCCCCAAAGAAATAAATAGAAGGTTTCCATACACTTTAGAGATCCCATTATAAATTAAATTTTAAACCAATCATTGTAAGATTTATTTCAAGCAAAGAAAAGGAAAATTGGCTTCATATAACTAATTCCTATAATAATTCTAGCTGAAATCAATATAAAAACTGAAGAAATATTTTTTTTTTTATAATATACCAGATTTTAATAAAACTTAATATTACGATCAAATTCTAGAGGAAACCAATAACTTGTGAATCACAGAAGCTAGAAACGAGTTCTCAACAGCTAGTCTTGGCCCGTTTTAACGAGGCATAGTTCAAATCTCTAGAATATGCCGTTTCTGAGATATGAATTTATCGCGACGGATGGACAAACAGAGCGGTGATGTAAGGCTTCTCCTGCTATGAGCTGCGCTCTCTGTAGAAGCCTAAAAATCACCATTTATTCACTAAAAACTTAAATGTAGTTCCAGGTAAATGATTAACATGATTTATAAGTTCTGCTATGGGCGAGCCAAGTGTATTGGAATCTGTTGATGTTTCTCTACTTGTTCCTTATATGTGAGTATGTTCCATTCTATTGTAATCATGATTCACAAATCAATTGCTTTTTGATAAATTAATTTAGGTTTTTATTAAATAAATGTATTTTATAAGTCCTGTAATATTGGGAATAAACACTATTTTATAAAACTCTTAAAGTTAATCTAAAATTCACAACAATGGGGAGACCAAATTGCTTAACAAGTGATATCCTGGAACAGCTGTTTCACGCTTTTTGGCGATCATCAATCAGGAGCAGTCACCAGTAAAACAACAAGGTCTCCGTACTGAGGCTAATATGAATGATCATCGGAAGCGCAGTGGTGCCTCAAGAAAAAAAATGAACAATAAAAAACTCACTAATGAAAAATAAGTGAGAAAATTCATGTTCGCCGGATTCAATGAATTTTTTTAAAGCATAAAAATTCAAACTGCGCATTTTTATTTTCTCTTGAGGCACCACTGCACTTCCAATGATCATTAATCTAAAATTGTTAGTTAAAAATAGACACAAAGAAGCCCTATTGTATATAAGTCAAAAGAATAAAGAAAAACTAACCTTTTATTAACTTAACTTTATTAAATGAATGCTTTAGTAATTTATTATCCGTATTTTACTTTTAATATAACGGTAGAACTTAATCATTCCCAGATGTTATTGGTGCGAATTTAATATATCTTATATTGATTCGATGAAAACAATGAAGATAAGAAGATTGCATTAAGAAAAAAAAAAGAAAAAAACGAAGACACGAGTTGGGTTTCTTATTTCCATTAGTTCTATCGACGACAATGCATTGCCTGGATTTGTTTTTTTTCTTTTCTCCTTTCTTTATTAAGAATGCCATTCAGTGTCAGGAAGGGGGAAACAGCGGAAGGAAGAGCTTTCGAGCCACTACGCTTCAACTTTCGTCTTTTCCTCCTTAAAAGATGCTCGTATCAAGTGGTGACTGCATTGCTTCATTGAGGTTCGACCTCATCAATAAAAACTGTGTTTAGGAATGTGGTCACTCTGCACAGCATCTGAAAGCCTTCCATTAATAGGCTGAAAAGTTCGAAGTTCCGCGACGTAGGAGGAAAACAGCTGCAAATTTGTTCCTTTTGACTTTGGGAAATAGAATAAACGTCTGTTGCCAATTCCAGGCTGCCCCACACAAAAGACTTTGTCTTGCCACTACGTCTAAAGTTCCTGTCTCTTCAGTGCTGTCACTAGCCCCACCGTTTCTCCTTTTGTTGTTGTTTTTTTTTTCCTGCATTATTTACCAATTTCGATCAATATTACTCCACTTCATAAATTCTACAGGACATATAGTTCTTGGGATTCGTATCAGCTTAAAGTTGAACATATCTAATGCAAATAGCTATAAATACCGAAGCAGAGTACTTTACTTAAGATTTCTGAATTTGAAAACAATCAGGTAATACTCACTTTATATTGAGTTAATTCAATATATATCTGCTTTAATTCTTGGCATAAATAAAGTATTAATTAGTAACTAACTCATATCAGTGAAACCTGAAAACGAAGGTATCCACCCAAGGTTTAATGAATTCGGAATTGCAAGTAATAAATTGACGGTAAAAGTAACGGTAAATTTTCCAAAATTATGACGTGAAGAGGATAATTAATAATACTATTTACACAAAAAAAGAATATATATATATATATACTCATTACCAAAAAAAACGACGAACCTAGAAGATTGTAATGAAATTTCGTATGCATTGGGACCGCCCACGCAAATGATTAAACTTTGGTGTCCAATGAATGAATAGCGAGAGCTACAGCGCATCGGAACTGCGCACTCAGCAAGTGTATATAAGAAGCGATTCTCAATCTGATGGTCAAAATTTCTGTTGTATTGCGAGTTAGGATACCTTTCAACGGCTGAAAAAATGCCTCGCCGCAGGATTCCAGCTCATTACATGCAACTGTCAGAGTTTGAAAGAGGTCGTATCATTGGATTGAAAGAGGCAGGTTGGGCAAATCGGAGAATCGCTCGTCATATGCGGCGATTAGAAGATGCTGGCAGGAATGGGTGGACAATGGCAGATTTCAGCGTCATGAAGGTAGCGGTCATCCTAGGGCCACAACAGAGTGGGCGGATAGAGTGATTGTCAGATCAGCTGTCAGAGCGCCTGAATCATCGTTATCAACCATCAGACGTGCGACCCGCACACGAGTGTCCACCATGACCATTCGCAGTCGGCTGAGAGAGCGTCATCTACGCTCGTACCGACCGCTACGCCACCTGCCACTCACGTCTCCATACCGTCGGGCCAGATTACAGTTGTGCTTGGCTCAATCCGGTTGGAATGTTGCTGACTGGGGACGTATAGTGTTTAGCGACGAATCCCGCTTCCAACTGTGTCCTGACGATCGTCGCAGATGTGTCTGGAGACGCCCAGGGCAGCGTGCCGATCCTGCTTTCACTATTGCACGCCACACAGGCCCTCAACCAGGAGTTATGGCCTGGGGTGCCATTTCCCTTGATAGCCGGACCCCTTTGGTCGTCATTAGCGGCACACTTACAGCACAGCGGTACGTCGACGACATTCTGAGACCTGTTTTGCTACCCTTCCTTTTGCAGTACCCTGGCCTTATTTTTCAGCAAGATAATGTCAGACCACATACGGCACGTGTTGCTATGACCTGTCTTGCAGCTTGTGAAACACTTCCTTTTTCCAGCCAGATCTCCAGATCTCTCTCCAATCGAGCATGCCTGGGATATGATGGGAAGGCGACTGCATCCACCAGGGAACGTGGATGACCTAGCCCGACAATTCGAGCAAATTTGGCAAGAAATACCGCAGGAGACCATCAGGGAGCTGTATCACTCAATGCCACGTCGTGTGGCAGCTTGCATTCAGGGTAGAGGTGGGTCAACACCTTATTGAGCTCGTTACTTTGTAACACTGTTACTCTGATATAAATCATTCAATTTGTCTGAAAGTTTAATCATTTTCTATTCTGTACATAATCTTCCTCTCCACCAATTTTTGTCTCCATCGGACAACTCCTTCTAGGTTTGTCGATTTATTTGGTAATTAGTGTATATGTACAGTCATTTGCCCTGACACAGTGGCCAAGTGGTAATTCGCGTGACTACAGCCTGGAGGAGCCGTGTTCGATCCGGCGGTGGTCGGAGATTTCTCCACGCTGCATTCTCCTGCAGATGGGTTGTAGATTACACCCAGCCCTTGTAAAATGGGTACCGGGTTTCTTTCCCAGGTTTTAAAGGCGGCCAGGCATCGGCCTGACCATCCGATCTCAAGTCCTGTTGGTCTCAAAACGCCGGGAACCTTATCTCCCGCGACCTGAAGAGCTACATAGGCCTATAAAGGGATACATTATTTTCGTCTCCAAAGCTCCAATTTCATGAGTGGCAAGCAATCGTACATTTATCTATTTTTATTTAGGAAGGAAATAGTATGTATGGGAAGAAAGTACATCCAAACATAAGCAATATTGTACTTTATCTTGATTTAAAATTAATCGATTCGATATCACATTATTCCATGCGATTTTCGTGGAACTATCAAAGCTTAGTAACCAAGTGCATTGGTGCTGAAACATTTTTGGTATTCATTTCTTAATGAAAATTTAACGCAGTACGTTTTAATTCTAATGTCACTATTCGTAAAAAAAAAAAATTTCAGCGTCTAGATAATTAATATAATAATTAGCCTTCATAATACATAATAACAGCAAAATTTTATTCATAATATATAATAGCAGCATATTCTAAAATTTTATCTTTTGATTTTCCAATAATTACTTTTCCTTCTATGAATTTAAAATAAATTTGTATTTTTTTAGTGTTTTTTTTATGCCTAAAACTAGCAAAATAGCAGAAATAATAAATTCAAACTATAAAATTAAATAAAAATGACTTGCGAATTTTATCTAAACAGCTTCACTTCCCATTAATAGATCATCTTATGCAATTGTAGAAAGTACTCCTATAGATGTGCTCTTGAGTTTCTAATTGATGTAAGAAAGATTTACTTGTCTTGTAAAACAAGATGCAACCATTGTGACTTGCGATTGTGTCATAGGAACAATGCATATCAAGCCAATCCCATATTGATTCATCGTGTTTGGACGAATTTATTATTAAGGAAACAAAGTTAGGTTGTGAATAATATGGTTTATTTTAGACCAGTAACGTCGCTTGAAAAGAGCTATTAGATGTCTATGAAAGTCCGACTGTACTAAAATTAATATTTCATCGCAACCATTTGAGCTTCGCGAAAATTAACACGAATAGAAGCGTTGGACTGAGAGGATAAATTAAGTCAAAAGGAACTAAGTACATTAATCAGATGTTTACGGGCCAACAACTTTACGGGCACTCTTGTTTATTAATATTCTGAAGGCAGGACGATGTCTCCATTAATTTGCATGCGAATGAAACCTGCCAACACGCATTTTTTGGGTTTTTTAGTGGAAGTTTTCCTTTTCTTTATCCTAGGATGAACACGCGGAAGCTTTCGAGGTTGTGCTTGAAAAGAAAGTCCCATGCATCGGAGCCTTCTCAAATTCACAGCCGCTTTTTCTTCAGAAAGCTAATAAAGAGCCAAGGAGAAGAGACTAGGCCTGAGTTGAAGCAATTAGGCCGTTCGTGAACACTTTCCAACGTCTTATTCTCTTTTATTATTATTCTGTAGTTGTAAGGTTTTGAAACATTCCAAATTATCCAATTTCATTTCGTCCGTAATTCACATCTTACTGTACCCAAGAGTGCTCGATTAGATGTGGCGGGAGTGTGATAGCTTGTTGCCGGTAAAATCAGCCTTTCATTATATTTCCAGGCTGACAGGAATTGCCGCCTTGTTTTCGAATATGAAATTTGTAAGAGCAGTCTCTTCACCTAATGAATATGAGACTGTTTCGCCATTTTTCTTTTTCGTCCTTATTTTTTAGCCTGATGGGATAGATAAAAATGCACGAATTGTGAAGATGGAAAGAAAGAAAATGATGAAAAGATATCCTAAGGGAATATAAATATGCAAAGAAACTACATATGTTCCGTTTAATCAGAGTTTTGCTATTTCTATATTTTATAAATAACGACACACTAATGGTTAAGGGTTGTCTCGAATATTTTAGCTGAAGTGCGCAAGAATGAGAATCAACTTATAATTCAAGGCTGATTCTGCGAAAATAATAAACCTGTAAGTAAATGAATAAAGTATAGTTGGTTGTGGGTGTTTATTAATTCTTCAAGAACTATCTTTTTTTTTGTCAAGCGTTTTGTAAAAAAAGAGTTCTAGCTTTAGCAAACTCGATATCAGATGAAAGATTTCTCAAAATGTAAATTAATTCGAAATAAATGTAAAGTTAAACAGATTGAATATAAATCTGCTCTACGGTAAATACAAAATAAATATAAGAAATTAAATATTAATCGAAATAAGCGTCCTGAAAGATTCCTGTTTATAAATTATTTTTAATTACAAAATTAAAAGTGCACATATATAAATAAAGGTTCTCGCACCCTGAGCTACCTTCTCGGAAATCTGATACAGCTGTTTCAGCCTTATTAGACTTCTTCAGTTAGATTTAACCTTGATGATAGTCCACAGGACGCGACAAGATGAGGTTACCACTTCATCTCCCCGAAGTGGTCCCAAAAAAAATCAACGTGACAATGGCCTCAGATTCTTAGTCCCGGCAACCCCCGGGCTCAGAAGAATTTAAAAAACGATTTAAAACACAAAAAACAATTAATGTAAATAAATAAATTAACGTGTAGTCAGAAAGTTTCATTAAAAAAAGTAAAAGTGCGCATCAATAAACAAAGGTTCTCGCACCAAAAGCTATGAAGGGTAAATCTGACTGAAAAAGTCTAATAAGTTGAATCAACTGTATAAGATTCTCGACATGATAATTCAAACTACGAGAATCTTTCTTTATGTGCACTTATAAAATTATTTTTTTAATGAAATTTTATGGCTGCACGTTAATTTATTTTATTTAAATTATCATAACTAATTGATAGATAAAAATGGTTAACCATATCATGCCATACAAGAAAGAGGGGGTGGGGGTCTTCCAATCTCTATAGCTTCCATTCGGCTGCAAAGCTAAACTTCATTCCTTTAAACAATATTTTAATTTTTTTTCATTTCAATATTTTAGATTATCCTTTGTTTCCATGAAATTATCTATACACCTATTATTTATCATTTCTCACAATCTTAGTCAAAGTTTTGATATTTCCCTTCCGATTCATTTCAGCACAAAAGCTGTTAGCGTTATTCTATTATTTTACGGATAGTCTACTTCCAAAATACTATAGGTGCAGAGGAGTGACAACATATTCACATTATTTTATTTATCTTGTTACCCGTTTTAGATCCGAGTAGCTTCATTTCATATTGCACACGTTTTATTATTGTATTCTTCTTTTATCATTACAATTCAAACTCTAGATCTGTTAATAACAGGGAAAAAAAAATAGGAAAAAAAATATGAGTGGAAAAAAACTTAAAGTTGAAATCTGTATTCGTAAAATTAGCCGTTTTGGCAACAATAAATAAAACTGTTTTATGCATTATGGAAATTAGTACATAGCAGATAATCATGGCTGAATCAAATTCAGCAGTTATGATAATTCTGATATTACTCAGCAGTTTGTTTAAAGTTTCTAATTTTTATATTTTGTTTTTTCCCACTTTCAGTTCAAGTGAATAAGAAACAGATCAGAAATAAACATTTGTTTCAATTATATTGTCTTTTTAGTTTTTAATTGTTGGTAGACTCATGATATTGTTCTTAATTCCTCAGTAAAGTTCTTAAATCTCGAGGTAGTGAGTAACTATTACTTTTCCAACATAAAATTTGTAAAAAATAAAAAGAATATATAATTCCTTAAGTCCTCTGTAGAGACGCCGAAGATTGCAGTTAAAACATGATTAATTAAATAAATTAAGTTAAAAACAAATAATTACAAATAAATTATTACTAGGACAACAAGTAGCAGTAACCAAATTTATTAAATTTGTATTAACTTTTATTGTGAAAATAATAATTGATGAATTGTTATTTTGTGCTTTTTTTTAGAAAGCTTAAAGTTTTTAAAATATTAATAATTTTGCACTATAAATCCTTCGTAATAGATTTAAAAAATTCCATTACTGAAATAATTTATGATTAGCAATTAATATTTTATAACTTTTCTTAGAAGATTGCATGATTGAATTATGGATAGAAACTAAGTGGTGGAAAACTTTTACCGAAGACATTAAATATTTGAGTATCGAAACTGCAAAGTTTGTAGCATAGTTTAATACTGACAATTTGATGCATCAGTCGACAAAAGATATGAGCTTCATCAGCTTGCTTTAATAGCAACACATAAAATGCTGCATCAAGCATAAGTACTACAACGAGTTTTCCAACTAAAATGTACTACAACCAATAATTAATTTTTCGAGTGGAAAGTTTTGGTATCATCAAAACAAAACACACAATAGTACCAAAGAAAGGAAATTATTTTTTCGCAATATTGAATTATTAATATAGTTGAAAAGAAAGTTTTAAGTAGATATTTTATTTAAAAAGAACATGTCCGTAACAGAATTTAAAGAGATGTCTGGAGATATACCAAATTATATATGTTGTAATGTTGAGAATATAAGCCATATTTTTAGAGGCATTTTAATAAATCGATTTATATTTTAAATATTTCTTACAACATATAAATATTTAACAACTTGAAAGAGGTTATAAGTAATGAAGTAGCAATTAAGACATTTTTACAATTTAAATAACAATTGCAATTTAATTGTTTCAATGTTTAATGTTTAGTAATTTAACGATTTATTACAATTTAGTATATTTCACAATGTTCGATTATTTGTATAAATAATAAAATAAGAAAACTCGTGTCCATTGTGTTTTAATGATCTAAAATAAGCATGGATTTAACATAGATTTCAACGGTTTTTGAGAACCGGAAATAAATGCAGGTATTTTTCGATAAATGATTTTTAAAACTAGTTTTGATACCATTTTGAAGCGTATCAAAATCACATAAAAGAATATTTCCTCTCAATGTGTTTTACGAAGTAATAATACAATTCATCATTTTTTAATCACTCTCTTGAGAGTCATCTAATAGATTTCAGAATTACGGACTAAATTATGAATTTTATTTCAACTGAATTACAACAATTGACGTTTATTTGGGAAGTTCATGAGGAATTTGAATATAAAAGGAATATAAATGAAACAAGACATTTGTAAAAGTAAGCCTTTGAATCACGAAAGTCTGAACACTGGATCGTCCGCTTTCATGTGATTCACTTGCCACGTTTTCCATCCTAAACGAAATAAGTTTCCATGAAGCCGAAATAGCATGGATCTTATAAAAGAACAAAACATGGACATGTGATTTCAGCAAAAGAAATTAAGGAAAAACAAAGTAATTGTAGGAATATTAATTCGAAATCATCCATGACCTTTAATATTCTAACGATCCAAAGAATTTTGAATACAAAAATAATAAAAAAATAAGACAAAATCTTTCGAATCCTTGGCCCGCAGCTCGTTATGAAGATTAAAAATTTATGGTAGTTCGGTTCTCTTTATATGTATATATTTAAATATATATATATATATATATATAGAGAGAGAGAGATAAATAGATAGATACTGTATAAGTAAAGAGATAAGGAAATAAAACTTTGTAAAAATAAATGGTTCTTTCAGATTTTCTAATTAAATTAACTCTTAATAACAGATAAATTATTATAATGAAGCATGTATTCTGTAATATGGTTCTAAATTATCATTTATATTTTTCTTTAAATCCCTGGATACTCAAATATTAGTAATTTAATGTCAGTAATTTCTGGATTATGTAAAATTATATTTTATTAAGTAATTATATACTTAGTCTTATGTTTACGGCGGCGGTCTTTCATTAGGCAGATGTATCGGAACCTAGGTTCGACTCCCGGCTTCGGCATGGATTTTTATTTCCTTTCCTGTGTTTGTCTCCTTCTTCATCTTTCCGTTCAGGAAGCAAATGGGAAATCACCTCAATATCTTTCTAAGGATATTAAATACTATCCTTTAGTAATGATGGGTACTCTTTGAGTTCTTTGAACCTGTTGCATACATCAGAACACTAAAAATAAGCACAACTACATACATGCATTTAAAAGTTGCAATTATTTCGGTTAAATCTTTTATTATAAACGATTTCTAAGTAATTTCGAATTTTTTTCATATAATGTTGATTATTTAATGTTTACATAAGAAAAAATATTTATATATTATTGAACATGAGTAATACAAGTACAAAAATAGTATTTATTTGTATACATACAACTGCAAACATAAATGAACCTATTCGTATTCACGGAAGATATGTTGCTTCTAAATGTATCCTAAAAATATAAGCCCAGCACTTTCGTAGTTTAGTTTTCCTTCGTGAGAGACAGTTTTTATTCCTAATTACACAAAAAAGAAAAATATTTCTTTATGACGAGATGGCAAATAAAGAACAATCTATTTAAATGTATGAAAAACATTTCTAACCAATTCGTATTTTATATATTTTAATCAAAAATTCTCTTTCTCCGTTATGCTTCGTATTAGTGGCTGAAATGATACAATGGATCGCTGCGATGGAAAATATGATATACACTTAAGATTTCGAATGTTATTTCTAAGGAAAAGAACTGAAAGTATTTCCTCGAATATTGCAGTTGTGATTCAGTAAGGAGTAGAAAGACTAATGGTTCGTATTAATAGAATTTATCTGCCGTCTACGATTCTCCAGCGCGAAGGACAGACTCCTTTTAGAAGGACAGACTCCTTTAATATAAAGGAAATAAAAGCTTTATTTGGAAATCGGTTAAGTTGAAAAGATTTTGCTAAAGGCACTTTCTAATAAATTCATCAACTTTAGCATACTTACTCAAACTAAACCTACAAATACTAGCAAATGCCAACAATTTAAGTTAGTGAAGAATTTTAATTTGAAATAAATCGTTTGTCTCGTCTGATGGTAATGTTGATTTTATTATAGTTTATTATCGTCCAAATTTAATTTTTAGCAGTTCTGCTGGCTTTAAAACAAAAGCTTGTTAAAAGTTCGTCCTTATGTCTTTTAAAATTGATGTGAGTTTTAAAAAGTGATGTGAACTCGTCTGCTCATTGTCTAGGCGTATATAATATCACGCACTATTTGTAATGTAAAGAATGAAACTTTTTCATTGTTTTTAATTCTACTTGACAAAGTGCAGAAACATCATTAAAAAATTTACCACACTTCATTATTTTTTATTCATATCTATTGTAATTAATCACGTTTAATTTCGGTTTACGATTTTCCAAAGAAAATCGTTAAAAATGCCTTTTTTTCTAATAGTAATCTTAAAGCTATTCAGACCACACAAAAAAAATTACTTTCTTTTTGAAGAAAAGACATTCTTATCTTTTTTTTTTGTATTTTTCGCCAACTTTAAGGATTCCATGCGGGCTGGTTGGCGTCAAGAAAAGGAAGACACTTTCCAGTCAATCACAGGAACGGTGCTGGTTAATTAGGTTCTGTAATTAGGAATTTGAGAGCTGACATTATGACTGCCCATTAGCAGGATATATGACTGGACTATAAATTTTTAAGCCCACGCGTTAATTGGTTAGTGTTGGAGCAAATGCTGCAGATGCACAGGGAAAGGAGGTCTGATGCTTTCAAGTGTCGTATTGATACAGAGAAGAGTTGTTCCATATGTTTTACATAGCCATGCATTAATTTGACGTGTAATTAAGATTTTTTTTTCTTGTAGTTCTTAAAATCAATTTTAAAGATATTTTGTGCAAAATCAATAAAATGATTGAACCATGCATAAAAAGAGTAATAAAAGTTCATTAAGATAAGTAGTAATAATTTAATTTGAAACGATTTTCTTAATTCCTAAATCATTTCTAAATCGGCTTTAATGAATAATTAAATAGATGTACAGTTTGCTTTAGAATGCTTTATATAGAAAAAATAATCTTAAAGTACAAAAATCGATAATGATTATTTCTTCTTATTAAGAAAATTTCCACTCCAAAATTTCATTTTTAATTTTCAGAGTTCTTCAGAAACTACCTTGTTTTGCATAAGATAAGATTTAAAAATTCAAACATAATGAATTTGTAATAATAATTGTTAATTTAACAGAGATTTACAAAAACACTTAAAATATTTGGTCTTGTTTCATACTTAAAGCATACCAATTGCAGCATCTAGAAACAGAGTTCTATCGATTTTCTTTATAAAGATATAAATTGGCGGGGCTAGAATATCTTTAAAGTTGTAGAGGTTGCTTTAATTCATAATTGTTATTATCTAAAATTTATATCATATCGGCAGATTTCTACGGAAATATTAATGTACAGTAATTTCAATTCTTGAATTTTAACAACTAAATACTTGAATTTAGTATTTTAAAGACTTTTTCCTTATTCAGTTATTCTATGAAACGTACCATTACAATAATGTCATCATTGTTCATCCTATTTATACTTTCTGTTTATAATTTATGTTGGTCTAGTTTTTAATTTCTGTATGTTAAGCAAGAAATGTGAATCAAATTCATATCGTTGTATGTGTGTCGAAAATTCTAACAATAATAATGATCTTGTTTTAATAACAATATTTTTTTCCACTGAAACGTTTTGCTAAAAATGACGATCTATTTTATTTTGCCTGGTGGATTTTCTTGGTTATCTGCGTATATACATAGTATATTACATCTGCGATTCGAGTTACATAGTTTTCCAAAAGAAAAGTTGAAAAAGAAAGAAAGCAAAAAACTATTTACTCATTACAGCTGCAGGGGAATTTACTAGAGACTTCTTCGTAGTTTCGTCACAAATCATGTGACAACTGAAACATGACGTCAATTGAAAACAGGATGCTGTAAACGTTTTAGAATAATCGAGTACTATACAAGCTCTGTTTTGTCGTGGAGCTCTGTTTTTATTTAGATGACAAAAAAATATCTGTAAAGAGTTTTAAGACTTTAAAAAAATTCATTCTTGGATTCTCCTTATTTTGTTGTTCCCCTTTTGAACAAGCTATATTTATTTAATTATTTTTCAGTTTATACAGGTATACCGCATTGCATCCGATCACGAGACAGCCGATTGGCGAATAAAAAATTACTTATACTTCTAAATCTTATCTGAGAAATACGTGGACTTAGCTATTGAAAATTAAATAATCGTGCAAATCAAATCGACCCCAATATGGTATGACAGTATACATCTGAAAAATTTGCATGCTTCGTATAGATGCTTTTCCTAAAATTCTCAAAACTTATTGGAAAAAAATGATAAGGTGGACTTTCTGGAAGTCTTAAAACTGCTTTCACATATTTTTTTTTTTTTTGGTTTTCTTCTCAAAGAAAAACTACTACGACAAACAACTGCTTGCTATAAAACTCGACTACGTTATTAAATCAGATGACACACTAATGAATTTGTGAAGACACACTTAAACAGTCTATTCATAGCTTCTGTATGTTACCAGAAACATTAAATTTTATCCTAACAAGTTGTAATAATAACAAAGATATTTCGTTTAACGTGACTATCACATTAGTAAAAGGGTTCCATTAAATAACAAATAGTGTGTTGTAAACTTTATAGATAATCGGCAATGTTTTGAAGATCTTTTCTTATGATACATTTTTTAAATTTTAAATACGAAGAAATGAGTTGTAATATTTCAGAATAATTTAAGGTATTTGAATAAAGATTACGTATCCGATTACTTAGAAACTCACTTTTTTGAAAACAAAAGTAGGCCTACTTGAAATTTTTAGTTTTAGGAAATGTAGAGTAGAACAACGTACATGTGGGTTATGTTTCTTCTAGATTAACGATAATTTTGCATAAAATACCTGTTGAATCACTGTCTTGAATTTAATTGGATTTTAATTAATATTTATTGTTCTTTCAGGGTTCAATATCCATATTCGACCTAACAAAGAAAACAACATTGGAAAAGATATATCTGTGGATGGTACAAGTACAAACTACACTCTAGAGGATCTAAATTGTGGCTCAAAGTATGAAATATATATGACAGCTACCAATCAATTTGGATCAAGTGGTTTGAGTGAAATTATAGAAACATCAACAAAAGGTTTTGGTAAGTGGAAAGAAAGCCTGAAGTATAATTTGTTATGTATCCATTCGTAAATACTTCTTTATTTATATTTTTAAAGTTTTTATCCAACTACCGGCCTTTAATGGAGATAAGGCTCTCGGCGTTTTCTGATCAGCGGGACTGATCTAATTGAGGTAGGGAGGCCAACCCGACGCACGCCCGTCCTAAACCTCCGGGAAATAAACCCGGTACACATTTTTAAAGGGCTGGGTGGAACCCAAGATCTGATTGGAGGATAATTCAGCGTGGGAAAATTCCCGACCTCCACCGAGAATTGAACACTGTTCCTCCATTATTTACATTGCTCAACAGCTGAAGAATATTTTAAATGACATAATTACGGTACATTTAAATAGTTTGCTGAACTTCTATAATTATTTGTAGATTTCAGACATGAATGAAGAAATAATATCTAAAATTCGATTAGAAGTCCATTACTAGAATCTCTGGTAGTTCAGTCCTTATAGTACATAAGTGTCACATGTAAGTTGCTGTATCATGAACTTAAAAATGTTCCGAAATAACTGTGGCCCTCCAGCTACTGCATTTCTTATACAGGTGACATTGGACATGGTTGGCCCGGGCATCAAATTTTAATTTGTAACGAAGAAACAGGATTGATTAAAAAGAATTACAATATAAATTTATTTATTTTATAATTTTTACAGAATTAATTTTAATCTATACATTTTTTATTACATACTATGTATTATTTAATTAAATAATTAAGTTAAATAATTAAATTTAAAAGTATTCTTAAAATTTAAAGGAAATTTATTTGTTACTGCATTTTTCTCTTTAAAAGATGCTTTTATTATTAGATCGAAAAGAAAATACTTTTCTTTTAAGAGAAAAAAAAATTGCACACTTAACTGTGTTTTCGATCTCTTTCAGCCCCGCTCATACCGGAAAAGGAATCCTTCTTAGTTGCCAATGCCACTTACCTGACTCTCAACTTAGAGGCGTGGAATAATAACGACGCGGGGGCGTGTTCTGTGCAGCATTTGATGGTAGAGTATCGGCCCAGGTCACGGCGCGAATGGACTTTAGTTGTCAGAGAATTACGCCCCGATCAGCACTACTACGTCGTCGGTGACTTGGCTCCTGGATCGCCGTATACATTTCGAGTGACAGCGTACAGTGACGCTGGACCTACTGTGGCCCATTTTGACGTGATTACGTTGAGTCATTTAGGTAAGACGACTCGCAGTTCTTCTTAAGAATCTGTATTTGAAATGACATTTGAAACTTTCTTCCAAATGTATAGATTACAGAATGTCTCTTTATTTTGCTGATAAAGAAGATTCATTTACGACAGTCAAATACATTCAAGTTTGTGCAGAAAACTTGTTATCTATGTCTCTTGCCAAAAGCTTTCTTAAAGATTTGATAACCATCTTTCAAACAATCTATGTAACATTTCCTGAACTTTATTGAAAATGACAGAACAAGTTACTTGAAGTCATAAAAATGATTTTCCTTGTCTAACAATCCACTTAAAGGTATTTAACTCACTGATTCTTTTTCAGTGAATTCATTCAAAAAAGAAAAAACTTTCTTTACCAATCAATTTAGAAAATATCTATTTTGTATTTGTTTCTGTGTGGTCTATTTTTACCGCACAATGTGTATGACAAACAAAATTAATTTATTGAATTTGAATGTGCTTAATTGTTGAGTTCTTATAAAACATCATCAAAAAATTTTCAAGAATGATGATATATTAAAAGAAAATATATGACAATTATGAAAATAAATTAAAAGAAATGTAAAACCAACAAAGACCATTAAACCTGAAAATACAAGAAATATAATGCATTACAATCAATAGTAATGCCGTAGACAACAATTTCATTTCTGTTATTTGTAAGTTTGTCGAATTTTATCTCTGAATATCAGTATGTTTTCTAAGTTTTGTCTGTAGTTTGGCCAGAAGTAGGACTTATGGAAGTTTACAGTTATTGTAAAAACAGTTTTCTGAAAATATTGGTGCAGTGGTTGCAATAGAACTAAATAAGAAAAAATTCTAAGGTACATAGTACAAAAATATCTAAGTTACAGATCCGTCTAAAAATAAAGAAAATTAGTCGGTCTTCCTAAATTAGCCCGTTTATTGAAGGTGCATGAATTACATCTTTTACTGGAAAAATTCCTATCTACCAAATATCCATCAACCTGGAACTTTTCAGAAGAACTTCAGTTCCGGTTCTGCCAGTGTCTCAAAAAAAATCAAATTAAAATCAAGTAGATGATACAAGCGACCTTTTATAGGTACAAAGTATATATATATATATGAAATATTTCAGCACTTATAATACAGGAGTAATTTTGTAATTACACCTAATAGGATTGGCAAACATTAAAAAAAAATGTAAAATACATAAAAGAATATAACACAGGTGTAGTTAAACAATTAAATGAATCTTCATAAAATTAGTCTTACAGATTTCTAGACAATTTTATTAATAGAAAACGTTTATTATTTAAGTATTGTTGATCATTATAGTGTTTATTATTAAAACTCCTTGGAAATGGTCAATTTGGAAAATTAATGGTTGACAATAATCACTTATAGTTTTTAAATGTATAGGTTATGGAAATAAAAATGAGTTGAACCTATTTAAGGTTACACATTGCACCATAGCATTGTTTGTAAACAATATACAGTAAATTATAAGGCATATTTTTGTTATGAGAATAAACCAACTGTTTTCATGTGTTTTGCACCTGTGACTAAAGCATTTTACTGTCGTTCAAGTCTCTTCTCTTTTTCAAGCTGGTTTCCCATTGTTTATCTTTATTAATATTATTTCTTTATTTTCTGGTTGTTTACATTAAATTGACACTCCATAATTTCCTTTGGGTGTTTGCTTGGAGTCTCTAAGTGCCAGTTTTCATTAACTTTTGTTTTCATTTTCTCCTTGTTTTCATTTTCTCGTCAGGTGCTGTAATGTCAACCAATTTAATTTAGAATTTCATTTCACTTCTAATAAAGTTGGCGTCTAAAGTTGGTGTTGATTTTTCAAGGACATGCTGTCTTCTTTACATCTTGCTGAGGACATCTACAGGCCTATTCCATTTTGCAATGAGAATATGTTTGAGGAAAAGACTATCTAATTGCAGTACGTCTTCCTTAAGATCATTAAGAAAATTTCATGATTTCAGTTTAGAGATCAAACATTACCTTGCTTTCTTATCCATTCAAATATTTTCATTAGGAAGGCTTGAATGATCAAGACGGGGGTAGCCATTTCTTTGATATCCTGCACTTGGGTTTAAGTTTCAAAGTTGGCTTGGTTATGTCTATCTTTTTCCATCCCTTACCACGACTTGTTATCGCTTTGATACCTAGTTTCTGCAGCTCCTTTGCTTCTGTCGCTCTTCCACCATGTGGAATCAAAAATAACAACAACGAAAGTCATCTTATATTAAAGCAATTGCCGCTATAGACTTTAAAAAGACTGATGAAAAAGTTGCCGGGCACATTCATTAAAATTTGTCCCACCTTTTTTTATTTTTTTTTAAATCTTAAAATTAATATCTTAATCTTTCAACCAATCAATATTAGATATCGTGCTTTGCTTTACTACAAATTCTATGACTGTTTCTAATCATCATAAAATCAGGCGAACGTCTATGACATTAGAAATGATGTTTTATCATTTCTAGTGTTTATATCAGTGGTGCATAACCCGCGGCCCGCAGGTATATTTCCTGCGACCCGGTAGTGTCAAACTTAATATTAAATTTGAGCCTTTGTATTGCTGCCAATAGATACATTGAAAAATGTCCTAACTTGCAATAGCAAGTGTCTCAGACTTTACTATTGATACGGTGAGACCAAAGACATGTGAGTATATATTATTGTATGACTTTGATAAGACTTTACTATAGGAAAAGCCTGCCACTATAGTTTTCCGCCACCGCGACGGCATTCAACAGTCCACTCTGCGACAGCTATTCATTATGTTATACAGTATACTCTCGATATCTCAAGTCGAAGGCACGCTAAAAAAAATTCGAGATAGCGAGTTTTCGAGATAACAAGGTCATAACCAAAACATAATAATTCACGTAAAAACACAAGATACGGAATAATATCCTAAAAATTAGTCTTGACAGATGAGAATAAGTATAAATATGTAATGATAGTTAACAATAAGTGTAAATATAGCAATGATAATTTTATTTTTTAAAAGTAATCGAAAATAATTACATTAAATTGAAAAGAATTAGTAAAATACAATGAACTTACCTTGCTAGAATTTCTTAAAAAATACCTCTATTTGCTTCGACACAACTGAACGGCGATTTTTGCGGAAAAATGTATTTTTTACTTCGAAATATATTCGACATAACAAGGTTTTAAGTGAAAACTCTTCGACCTAAGAATTAAAATTAACATTAAATGAATACGGTATGGAATATCAAGGGGAAAAATAATTTTTCGGGATATCGAAGTTCGAGATATCAAATAGATAGCGTTGAATTGTTACCGTTGGCGTGAGTTTACGAAATTTTGGTTCAGTCTGTAGTATTGTAATAAGTGTTTAAAGTGAAAATGACTGATTGACTTCAACAAAAAAAGCGCAAGATTACTGACGAACACCGATGCTTTCAGGAGAAGGAACAGAACTATATTTCTGTTGTGAATTCGGAGATAAAACAGTATGTTTATTCTGTAGGAAACCAGTAATTTTTGAAAGCAGTACAACATTAACAGACATTAATCAAATCATTAATTATTAAGATATATATGAGAGTGGGGGGAGTTGGAGGATGGAATGTTGCGACCCACCATCAGAACTTTTATAAAAATATTGGCCCGCAGACTTCGAAAGGTTGTGCACCACTGGTTTACATTGATTATTGAAAAATGAACTATTTACTCTTCAAGAAATGCAAATGTAGAGATTCACTACTCAAACTTAACTCAGCGAGAATTTCTCGTGCTATTTTAATGATGTAAAGCAAAAATTATTATATTCTGTTTAAGTAAATTTATATTTTCAAAACAAAAAGCTTAAGGCATTTGAACACCAGCTCATCGACATAATATGTCTTACTGTTTGTTCCCAGACAGTTTACATTTATTGTCTATTCTAATTTCCCTTCATATGCTTTTCGATAAGTTTCATCTTCTCGATGCCCCTAATAATATTTTTTTCTCCTATATAATTGACTTGTCCTAATTTCTAATTATGAAAAAAAAATTTCAAATTTTGTGATCCTCTGCCTTACTTTAACTTCATTTAATGCCTTATTATGATTCATTTTATGCATTAGCATGAAGTTAACTTTTAATTAAAACACAACAAAATCGAAAATATTGATAAATATTTTATTGAAAGAAGGCATCAATTATCGTTTATTCGCTGATGCCAATCTATGAAAAATGGGGAATTTT
Organism: Thereuonema tuberculata; assembly: GCA_023159025.1. Classification (NCBI taxonomy): domain Eukaryota; kingdom Metazoa; phylum Arthropoda; class Chilopoda; order Scutigeromorpha; family Scutigeridae; genus Thereuonema; species Thereuonema tuberculata. The sequence goes on along the minus strand of JAFIDM010005346.1, from coordinate 30,579,121 downwards.
GAACGGTTATTGGTGTGAAATGTTGTCATTATTAAGTTTAGATTTCCAATCTGCGAAGTCCTATCGATCAGAATTCCGGCACATAACTGCTTTTGAGCAATTTCATTATATGGATTCATAGATTTATCGGAAAATAAGCTCTAAACAACACAAATCACTTTTATTTACATCTTGCATTTTCAAAATTCTGAATCGATCTCATATAATGGAGTAAGTGTACGAAGGAAAATATATCATCTATCATATAAAATATATTAGTATTATCACTTTAATGAAACATTAATGTCTTAGGAAGTGCATTACATGTAATAATAATAAAGCAGTATCGGAAGTATTTGTAAGAAGTCTATGTGATACTTATAGAAAAGCTTTAAATACTGAAAAAAATGAAGATACTTCAAAGCAATTCAATTATTTATCGTCTCAAAGCTTTTCATTTGTGAGAGATTAATTTTGTAAATTAATGTTCTCTGTACGACCATCATCACAGCAGGATGGAAGTTTCCCTGATTTTTTTCCAGTTTATTTCTCGAAAACTTTCCTGTTTTTATCGTGTCCATCAAAACTTCCCAACCCATCAATCTCGGATATTTTGTTGGCTGCGTCCACGGACCACTATTTCAATTGTTCATTTTTGATCATTTCATCTTGCTATGTATCCTGCCCAGGTCAATTTAAAGTTTTTATAGCTCAGTAAAATGTCGTCATATAGGTTTCCTCTCTCTTAAAAACTATTTCGTTTTAAGATTTCGATTTGTAATTATTATATTCGTCGGTCCATCTTCTGTAGTAGTCACAAATATCTCACGTACATTTACATACTGTTTTAGTATGGCTTATACTATTTTTTGTAAATTACTGCTGGGCATTTTCTTAATATTTATATATGATCAACTTAAAAAAAGACATTATCAAAAATTGATTGTAAAATGATTTGTTTATATGTACGTTAATTACTGGGAATGTTAAGAGACGTAGGATCCCGTGATAAAATGACATTAGTAAATAGATTTTTGAATACAAGAATTGGCAATCACAACTTTACAGGTTCAATGCAAAGATGCAAAAACATTATTAATATTTATGAAGCAGCATGTATTTAAGTAAAGGAGATATTTAAATATCTATAATTACACTACTGTAAGATGTTTTTTGCAGGACCAATTTCGGCTTTTAAGGCATTGTCGTAAGGGTTCGTCTGTTTGTCTATCAGCGCTATTAGGAATGCAGTTTAATTAAATTTCAGATTGACATAACTAGATCATTAATTATTGCAAAATTAAACATAAAAACATTGATCTTCGACATACAAACAATAATTAATTAATTAATTTCACGTAAAGTTGCGGGACTGCTAAATGCATTCTCTGTATACTTATACAGTAAAACATCGCTAATCTGGCATCCGATAATCCGGCACATTCAATAATCCGGCAACGGTCTAAGGGTTTTTTTTTACACTGAATAAGCCTTCCGGACGAAACAGACTCACCAGTTCCAATCGAAAATAATGCCGTATTGAACCTGTTGGATAATGCAGAAAATGAAATTGTAAGTAATTTGCCGAGAGATGAAGTTTGCGAATGGATCAACATTGACAAAGAAGAACCTTTAGTGGAAGAAATCACAATAGAACACGGAAAAATGGCCTGATACCTATTAATAGCCCTTTTGACTCTATTTTAGTGGTATTTCCGCTATATTCGCAATAACGGCTATTTTTAGACGGCGCTCAGTAATCCCGCATTTTCGGTAATCCGGCACTGCCGAAGTCCCGAACGTGCCGGATTAGCGAGTGTCTACTGTATGTATCTCGCTGAAAAGGAATTAAAGGATAAAACTAGAAAACTTATAAATCTAATGGTCAAGACATTTCTCTTTGAAAGAAACCCAACTTTATTGACAACTTGTATCTTCATGATTTTCATCGACTACTCAAAGACTAATTATACAAACAACTTTTAGTGTATTCCGCCTGCCATCATGCAGAGCATCAAAGTTAATGTAGAGTATTTAATGCCTAGTAAACAATAACGTACCACTTAGAAAATTTAATTATTTCAAGATTGCAATTTTGCACTGTTTTCATTTCAAATAGGAAACAAGCAGATAAGGCTCCTGTGTTCACCAGACGAAATATAGATCGGAAAACTGGCAGATAGTAACACAAGGAAAAACTAAACAAGGCAAATATTGGTTTCATATTGAACATGAACCCATAGCAACCCCATACACGAGACAGACCGCGGAGTGGAACTCGTATTTTTTCTCCACCTCTAGAAGTCGTAAAATTTCAATAAGATATCATCAGATACACCACTAAAATATATATATAAATATAAATATATATATATATATATATATATAAACACAAAACGGTCATTCTAAAATTAGGGAAATAGAAAAGCAGGAACGAAAAATTCTCAGGAAGATTTACGGGGCAATTACTAAAAACGGCATTTGGATGAAGAGACCTCAGAGCGAACTCTATCAAAAGACCAACACAATAACAGAAGAAATCAGGAAACGCCGAGCAAAATTCTACACACATATCTATAGAATGGAAAACTCTAGAGTGGCAAAGAAACTACTCGATATCATAACAGAGAGTAAATGTGGCACAGAATGACTGAAAGAGGTCCAGACAGACCTACAACAGATTAACATAGAGAATCTCGATGACCGCACGGAGTGCCGGAATAAAATCATGAATGTAAAATTTAAGCAAGGAACATCGCGACAACCTGGGAAAAAATGGACGGAGGAACGGAAGAAAGAGCATTCCGAGAGGATGAAGAGATTCTGGGACGAAAAGAGGAACAACAAGCAGAGATGAAATCATGAACTCAAGTTCAATCGCTCTCCTCAAGGGGAACAATCGATATAATAATAATAATAATAATATAAACACAAACGTTTCATCCATTGGACATGGACTTCTCAATTTTACAACATGGAGAAGTTCACACATATATAAAGAAGTGACAAATGAAAGGAAAAACGCTAGGCATCAGGTGATAAGCCACTCGAAGTCTGTCTGGATTGGTGCAAATTTCCGACAATCAAGCGACGGTGTAAGAGGACCAATCCAGAGAAATTTCGAATGGCTACCGTTTTTTCCTTTTATTTGTAATTTCTCTATATATGTGTGAACTTTCCCCTGTGTTGTAACATTGAAAAAGTTCAGGTAAAATGAATGAAACGCTTATATTTATAATTTGTTTTAGGCATTTTAGTGGTATATCTCATTTCTTACTCATTTAGATTTAAATACATACGTAAAACCTCTTGGTATGTTCTGTATCATTTATGTTTGTCCAATTTGTAGTTTGGACTGCAGAGCTGATGACATGCTTCATATTCGGCCATTTCCTGTGAGACAGAGCGTGATCGCCTATATCTCCCGAATTTTCAGTTTGGGCTGTAAAAGTGGTGACTGAGGGACGTACAGGCGGACAGAACCTTTATAAAACTTCCTCCCGTTTATATTTTCTATACGGGGTATTAACACTAAACCCATTGGGCAGGGGCTGACGAATCGTGTGATCACTTTGGGAAGAACTAGTGAAAACATCCGACCTTTGCCAGGGATTGAACCACGTTCTTTGTGTTTCTAGAAAGCGCTTTCGCAATCGAGCAGACGACCCACATTAATGATGGAAGTACCCAATATAAACCTTATTTGCATTTTGACCCGTCTCCGATATTCGCTATAATGAAAAATAGGAATAGGAATAGAATCATAAGAAGAGTTTCCAATAACACGGAATTATTTTCTGTAATTAAGGAACAGCGCAATTTCTTTGCGCAGTAGCCGAATTTATTCTCCTAAAGCTGAATAGAAGATTAAGGCTAGAAAGTTGAGATTAATCAAGAGGCTCATATCATCAGTCTGCCTAGAGGATCTGATCAAATCTTTACGTGGTTCTGGATACGGTAATGTGAGTAGTTGTAATTCCCTTCGGAAAAGCGAACTTCTCTCCATAATTGGATCCATATCTCTTGGTCACCATCATTCCCACAAGTCCTTGTAAAGAGCAAAGCAACATCACTGAATATCAGAGCAGTAATTTTAGTAGACAAGTTGCATTTTATTGCGAAAAGGCAATTTTAAGGAGTTTAAATTTCTAAAGGAACATGAAAATGCTTGATGATTCAATTTTATATTTTCGAAAGAAGTATAATCATAAAAAAATAAAAATCTATTCAGCATATTACCCAATAATGGAATAAAAATGGTTTTTCTTATACAGAAATTACAATGCAATTTAGTGAAATAGCATTATATTTATCTCGAATTTCTTCAGATTTGTATGGTTATACTATTTAAAGTTGGTTATTGTGCAAAGCAAATACAGAACATTTTGACACTGCAAGAAATGACAAATCAGTGTAATTGTAGGGACCAGTTAGTGATTTGATTTTTTTTTTCAATTTTACAAACAGCCATTTCTACCATTATAAACCCAGAGGAAAATCTTTTATCATTATCAAAATAGTTTAGCTTCTTTAAAGAGCAAAATCTTTATCACCTTTTTTTGTAATAACTCAGAGTTTTAATAAAAAGTAACTGATAAAACAGCTTTCTTTCTATATTACAAATTGTCCTGCATTAGAACAGATAAAATGTAGAGAATTGGAAAATGCTGGAAATTTCTGGTGCAATTAGTCTTGTTTCTTCTTTACAAAAGTCATAAGAGTTCACCCGGGGCTTCATTACAATAGATATCTTTACAATATATCTAGAAATATCCCGACTAAATATATATAGAATCTAGAACTTGTGCTGTTATATGTAGTTTACCCCATTAGACGGCTGATCGCTCGAAATTTTTTCTGTTGCATCGATTGTTTGATGTTGAATACTGATTTCAATATTACATTAGCTATTCTGAATGATGACTTCAGAACAAACATTGGATGCTTCTCAGACTTCCTCTATATTGTACAGAATTCTTTAAGCGGAAACTGAAAGAAGATCAGCAACAAAACCCATAATAATCTTATACATGGTAGATGGAGAAAAGGTCCGTAAGAAATAAAAAAAAACAGTGAAAAATAAAATTTCAATTAAAAATGTCAGTTGATTTGTGTTGAAACCGTATCAGTTCACTAAATATGAAATATTTTCGTGGTAAATGAAATGAATTAAAGATGGTAAACATAATGATCCCTCAAGGCTAAAGACCTAAAAATAAAAACAACAATGAACGTGGAAAACAAACACCTTAGGAGGCACAATGTTCCATACAAAAGGAATTTGTTCACTAAGAATAAAAAAAGAAAAAGACAAAACAATGAAAAGAAATCCTCTAAAGGAAAGCCACAGAAATGATCATTTTGAAATAAATACATTTTGGGTTAATCCGAGATCCTGAGACTGCCGTTTCGAGCGTTTTGGAATCTCTCGTCAGCCACGGTTAATCAGCCAGTGCAAAACCCAAAAAGGCGTAAGAAAGTAAACATAATGATCCTCAAGACTAAGGAACTAAAAATGAAAAGCAACCATAACGTGTAATATAAACACCTTGGGTGTCACAATATTTTGGGTTTTGCATTGGCAGAGTATCCCTGGCGGACGAGAGTTCAAAAAGCTCGAAACGGCCTTTCTGGGGTTTCAGCTTAAGCCAAAAGGCCTTTATTTCAAAGTGAAATGAGTTACGTTGAAAGATAAATAAGAATTTATGATAACATTTCTGTACTAAAACAAATTTTGTTTGATGTTGTTGTTTCGCAATCTATGCCAGACAAGATGGATGCTGAGAACATGTTTAGTTTATTCTGGTGAAGCTGTTTATTCTGCAGGGCTTTATTTTAATTGATGAGTACGCTTTACTTTCAAAAGAGAGTAAACAAGTTATCTGGTTTCTGTTCTGCATTTTCTGACGCAAGTTGGTAAGACATCGTCAACCCTTTCAATCTCCTTTAGCAGAATGTAATGATTAAAAGAACTTCCTCGAGTCCTTAATCTATTGCAGAAAAGTTTTCATGTTTCAAGCCAAGATAATTAAATTTCCTTAATTGAATTGAAATAAACAGCAAAAAGCCGGGCTTTGAGTAGACTCGAGCACACTGAAAATCAGTTCCGAAAATTTGCATAGTAAATCATGCATGGTAAAGTTTGCAGGTATTTCAAAGTGACTAATGCTACGACGCTGTAGGATTATTAGAAATTAAAAATTTTTATTGGGGTTTCAGAACTAATGACGCTTTTTATGGCTTTTTCCAAGTTTTTAAAAACAAAACATTATTTATTTTAAATTAAAAAATTTACAGTTTTAAGTGTTGAAAATATGCTTGTGCACTTCTACATGGATTTCAGTTGCATGCAATATTTCATATTTATAGCAAATGTAGATTTGAAATAAAACGGTTCACGAAAAATGATCTAGTTGGGAATGGAGATACTCGCTTCGCTCGTCTAAATTAGCATCTTCCTTTTTCGATGTTCAAAAGAAAATGGGTAAGATAAAAGTCTAAAGTTTAATTATTTGCAAATTATTTAATTACTAATCTTCTGTTTTGTTTGAAGACAAATACCTTAATATTAGATTTCCGTTTCTTTTTTATAATTTTCCTTGAATTTTGTTTTAAATGAGAATCATTATCATTGGGTCTGTAGCAATATAATTTATCCTTGTAAATTATTCATTTGTTTGTTTTGTTTAGTCTTGTGTTGGGCCTAACAGTCATTTTAAGTTGAATCGACGAAACGTTAAACCCAGTTTTTTAGCTTTATTGCGGCCTATGTTGTTTTGTTCTTCTTGTCCTTTTGTTATTTGATGTTGTTCGCCTACTAGTTGTAGGGAACATTCCCGATATTGCCTCTCGGCTTTTCGGGTTTTATTTATATTGCCTTTGGCGAGGTCACAGTCTGCTTGACTGATGACTTCACCTTAGCCTTGCCTCTCCGATTCATTTTTATCGAGGGGGCTGGTTAGAGCTGATGATCAAGTAGAATTGTGAAACAGCTGTATTCTAGTCCCCCTCATAAAGATGAATCGAAAAGGCATTTGTTTGTTTTGTTTAGTCTTGTGTTGGGCCTAACAGTCATTTTAAGTTGAATTGACGGCACGTTAAACCCAATTTTTTAGTTTTAAATTATTCATCTTTGGTATTTATTTTTATAATTACATAATATCTGTTCATTGATTTTCTTTAAAAAAATTCAAATAATAAGAAAAGTTGATAAACACAAAATTCGACTTTCTGAGAAAATGGCGAAATATAAATAAACATTTCGGATTTCAATGCAAAGCTCATCTTCAGCAGCTTATGATAACCTTATCTGTAGATGAAGAATGTCAATGTCTAAGCCAAAAATTTAATTATTCTTTTATTTTTAACTTCGAATATAAAGTAATTAAAGATGACTGAGTTTTACATTCTGAATACATTCTGAATTCGTTAATTGTCAATTCAAAAGCATTACAACGGAAGCGAGACTGGAATATTTTGATAGTTCAATATGTTTGATTAGGGACTAAAATAACGAAATTCAAATTGAATTGAAAAGTGTAAACCAGTTAAACCTTTCAAACTTTCGGATACTGAAACTTTTCTCATTCAAAATTAGTTTATATATTGTATATTTGTTTTCTCTTAATACTGGAAGTTTTCAGACAATCACTCAGCTTAAATACAATCACTCATGTAAGAAAAAAAAGTAGAATTATTACAAAGTTGTACGCTTGTACCGCTTCGAATTTAATTTGATGTCATTTTCTATTTTGAGCCAATGTAAGATGTAGATGGAATCCTTAGTTCACTTTCAATATTTGTGTTTCTCATTTCTTTGTTCATTTAAAATTCTATATTTAGCAAAATAGTCCATAGTTTCTTGTTCTGAAAAGATAGGTTATAAACCAACTGACTGGGCATAAGAACCAAACCATGTATTATCTTGCGTTGAACATATTATTTTTTTTTTGTATTTCTGTAAATTCGTATTTTTAAAAAACATTTTAGTATATTTGTTTTTGGGGTTTGTCTCAATATACAACTGAAAGATTCCCTTTCTTTTACTTAATGTTACTCGAGAAAGTTTTGCAAAACTACCAGAAAATTGTTATGCACGATACGTGCATGGGTAATTTATTCTGAAAGCTCGATTAGATCGTGTGATGAGACCACCTGCCCTAGTTCGTTGGTACTTCCAATTTCCTCTTTCCAATTTCACTGCATTAGCAGGATATATTTGTCTAGACCTGTCTTAACTATGAGAAGTCCAGTGCATTTACAGAAAGTTAGGCATGAAAATTAAGTCCTACGTTTAAGAATTCACGAACTGAGAATATTAAGAGCTCCTCGTAAATTTGCAGTCTTAATGTCAGACTAAAATAACACTTTTATATCGATTGGATTAAAGTTAAAGGTTCACTTTTGATTGCATATGAATATATACTTTTCAATTATATTGTAAACATTATTGATATAAATCGGAGGTTTGGTGATTAAATGTGAAAAGATTTGATTTTCTGCTTTATAATGTTTTTATTTGTATCTATATTAATTAGAAAAACTAAATATAACAGAAAGCAATTCTATAAAAAACTTGAGATTTATAATTAGAGTTTAATATGTGATTGGGTCAAAGACATTTTGGTAAAATAGAGATAAGTCAACAAGATGACATCATATTCTAGATTGCGTGCGCAAGGTTGAAGTCCTCTACGAACAGTATAATAAAAATTTACAATCTGAGGTTACTGGGATTTTTTGCTCTTTTTTGTAGTTTTGGAAATTTATCACTTCAATCATTTCCATGACTTTTTACTTCTATCACGGGAATTTCCGAACTATTCGCAATAGCAGAAAAATAGGATAATTCTGAAGCTTTGAACAGCTAGATAATTACAGAACACTACTGGAAGGAAACTTTCTTCATTTCAAACTGAGATGGAACTGTACACAGTTACGATTTTTTTATTATTTTTATGAAATGAATCCAAGTTTGTCAGGAGTATAATGTCTTTTTATATAATAATATAAATGCTCTCTTCAATATGAGAAAGAGAACTTTCTTAACATACAAAGAAGCAAACGCATGAGGGTTGTGTAGATCCCTTCTATTGCTCTAAAAGCTAAAGATTTGGCTGTATCTCCAATGGACTTAAAAAGAAGAAAACACTATTTAGTAGAAGTTATCCACTATTGAGATTCAAATATCATTATCCATCATCATCTAAAAATATGGTCTGGGGATGAAATATTCCATTTTTGATAAAAAAAGGACTTAGATGGAAATATAGTCATTGCAATGATATAAAATATGACATAGTAGAAGTTTTTCAAAAAATAAAAATATTAAAAAATTAAAATATTACATTCCTTTTTATTGCTTAGAATTATTGATTTATTTTTATTGATAAACTTCAAAAAACATACTATTTTTTTTAATTCTTATGATTCAATGTCAAAGCAATGGCAACTATATAATTGTTTCTTAATTCCCTCCCTTTTCTTCTTGCAGGCAGTGCTGGTGATATGACATCCCGAAACTCTTCCAAATCGTTGCGGTTCTATTTGGATCTGAATATCATCATCCCAATAATCGTTAGTGTAATTATGATCGCTGTCGTCATTGCCACCATCTGCTACTTCCTTCGTCGCCGCCGTTACACAGGATACAAACACGGCAGTAAGTTCTTAGGTACCGTAAAAACTGTCTAAGCAAAAGAAAGTTTATGTGCGCGGAAATGGTAACTGCTTTTTTATTGGGATTTGCTTGACAAAGCACTCTCGAACCCGATTCCCTATGCAAGGAGTCGAGTTCAACATGAAAAACAAATACGTCTTCCCAGCAAGTAATTATTTACAAATCCAAGTTTGTTTTTTTCCCAAAGTTCTATTATTCCGCTGAATTATTGATTCACAATAAACATTAATTGTGCTTTGATTGTTTTCGGTTACCATTTGATTTCTTTATCTTTTTTTATTTTAAATTACTTAATTTGAAGATGAAATGATGTTTATCTTTACTTTTCCCAAAGACACTTGACAAAAAATTCTCATTTCAATACACTTGTGCTATAAATTATTGCAAAATAAAATTTTTAGAAATATATCTGAAGGATTTTTAATTGCTAAAATATTTTACATACAAATTTAATCAGGTAAGTAGATCAAATGACTTTGAAGGAGTCTAGAATTAGTAGTCTATCAATTAACAGGTGAGACCTCTAACTGACTAACTGACTGCGCCTGTCCAAATTAGTGATGTATCTTGGATCTGGTGAAGGATTGGACTATCATAATTGGATATTTAAATAAGCTACTCGTTTTGCTATTGGTCACGCGGAAAAGAAAAATCCTTCATAAGCGAGTGGGTTATTTTAAATATCCAATTACTAATGTACTGAAAATCAAATCTGCGTTGTTGAATCTCATTAGTAAATAACAATTGTTTAAAAAAATATTGAGTGAGACCAAGTATTAACTAAGTGACATCACGCTCTTTGTTTCAAATAGATGTTTCACGCTCTTTGGCTAGCATCAGCTAGGAGCAGTCATCAGTTCTTTTTTGCTTTTGAGGCGCAACTGTGATTCCGATGATTCTTAACAACAGTTTAAATATGTTCAACGTATAGAGTTTGAAATTTAATAATTACGGTGAAACCGACTAACACGTGACAACTATTTAAAGCTTATTCTAAAAATTAGTTTCTGAGGAAGCATTCGTATTTTTATCAGAGCCCTTCCTTTTCTTATTGATAAAAATAAAAAACTTTTTTTAGAAAAATTTTATTTATTATAAAGAGAATTCTTTATTTATAAGGAGAACTGACTTCAGTTGAAAATGAGTTTACAGATTTACTTAAATAATTATTATACAAATATAAATGCTAAAATGACCAGGATATGCACAGTTTTTATAAAAAAAAGCAACAACAACACAAAAAAGTAAATAAAATGTCACAACAGTTTCGAAAATGCATTTTTTTCCGATTTCCTTCTTCGAGTGTAAGGAAATCGGAAAAAAAATGGATTTCTGAAACTGCTTATTTAGTTTTTTGTGTTGTGTTTTATAAAAACTGCATATTCTGGTCATCTTAACATTTATGTATCTACTGCACGTTAAACAAGATGGATATTATAGAAAGAATTCGATAATTTATCGTATATTAGAAACTAAAATGATAGGAGTATAATCCAGCAAGCTCGTGAAATGTTAGAATGTAAAGACCCTAGTTAAATAAAATAAAAACATAAGTTAATACATAACATTAATATATAATTCAGCACAATATCGATAATACAAACATTTAGTGTCAGATCTCAAAGATACTTAGTATATTTACTAACATGGAAAACAAACAAATCTTCTGCTCCTATATTTTTTAACATCTTTTCTTTACTATTGAAGTTCATTGTAAACCTTCAGTAAATTTCGAATTCCTCAGTAATTTTTTTTACTAATAAATTTTTGTTACACACAAAACAACATCGAAGTAAAATCTTGTGTTGGGTCCAACTCCAAGGGCTTTGTTAAATAATTGAAATAAAAAACCAAATTAAAATTACGTAAACTAACAAAGGGTGAGACCAAGTTGCTTACTAAGGGACATCCTAATACAGCTGTTTCACGCTAATATGGCGATCATCAGCTAGTAGCAGTCATCGGTAAACCAGGCCTATACGAAATATCGTCGGAATCAGTGTGGAGCGGACGATATTCCATACAGGCCATATTTACTTGCGCAATCTGATTTTTTAAAATGCGCTAAAAAATTCATAGCGGCCGCGTGTAGCGTGCACATGAATTTTCTCGCCAGTTATCCTTTTGGCTTGTTTTTTATTGTTTACTTATATTGTTTAGCTTTTCAGGCTTGATTTCGATTATATAACGTAAAATTACTTCAGAAAAGTATCTAAGTCTTCGAGTAATGGTTATTGAACTCGAGAAGGAGAAGAAGCACTACAAATGAAAGATATTCTTAGAAACGGAAGATTGGAAAATCAAAACAGAGTATCAATTACAGTGTTTGAAATAAACAAATAGCACAAAAGGCATCTACACCATTCAAATGTTGTGATTTCTAGTAAAAAGTACAATCAATAAAATAGAGGATTTCATTTCCAACTTTTTATTTTAGAAACGTTTCTAAGGTACTTCTATGACAGAAATTGCTGGAATATTCAAGAAGAAAATGCGATTTTATTAATGAAACGAATAAGTCTTCATTAAAATGATTAGCTAAATCATATTATAAGGACTTTGTTGTGGAAAGTGAATAAATATTCATGTGACAACGATGTTTAGGCAGTGTGCCAAGAAGGGACTGGATTAGACTTTTACAAAACGAGTGTAAATGATTGCAATAAAGCCCTAGTTCCATGGAAAGTTTTTTTTAGCATTAGAGTAGTTGTCTGTTATGTCATTGGCCTTCCTATTGACCAATCTTTAATTTCGGGTTATTTTCAACCTGGGTTTTAGCTATCGTTTTAACTATCAAGCAAATTATATGAAGTCAGAAGTTGTGTTGTTTGTTTATTTCAAACACTGTAATTGATATTCTGTTTTGATTTTTCAATCTTCCGTTTCTAAGAATATCTTTCATTTGTAGTGCTTCTTCTACTTCTGGAGTTCAATAACCATTACTCAATTTCCCGAAGTCTTTTCTGAAGTAGTTTTACGTAACTTTAATTTGGTTTCTTATTTCATTTATTTAACAAAGCTCCTTGGAGTTGGACCCAACACATGATTTTACTTTGATGTTGTTTTGTGTGAAGCAAAAATTTCTTTAATACTGAGTAATTCGAAATTTAATGTAGGTTTACAATGCACTTCAATAGCAAAGAAAAGATGTTAGAAAATATCGGAGCAGAAGATTTGTTTGTTTTCCATATTAGTAAATATGCAAAGTATCTTTGGGATCTAACAGTAAATGTTTGTATTATCACCTGAAACTTTTGAAGACTTTCTTCTAACAATAAAAGTACAGTAATCCAATAAGATTATCAACAAATTGTCAGTGATCACTAAAACTGACTCAGTAACTTACGGAAATTTCTTAATTTTTTAAGTTAATAGTATTTTTTTAATTAATTTTTTTAAGACTTTTTTTTTCTTTCCTTCATTCATTTCAGTTGTATTTGAATAAAATATCCTTTTCTATGCAATTAAATTTGTAAATGGTTCAGTATTTTATCCCCTTTACCTTTGTATTCTATTCAATTGAAGGTCATTCAAATATATGTCATGTACAATTCTGTCACAGGAAATGCGATAAATTTCAATTGAATATCGCTCTTGGAAATAATGCATTTCGAAACTGTTTGCAACATAACTTTATTGGCAATTCAAAAGTAACTTTCGTTGTATCTGTATTGTTTCTCCAATACATCATTACAACAATGATTTTCCAATATTATCGATACCTTTAAATGTGATTAAAGGTAGAGATTTTGCTACATTTCGCAAAGACTGAAAACTTTCCTTTTTCGGATTTTAGTTTTTGAAGTAAAATTGCATGTCGAGATCTTTAAAAACAATATTAATGATCACAAGAAGTGTTGTTATGCATTATTTTTAGCTTCTTTCATTATCCATCGTTGAATCTTATAAAACACAAAATATATTGATCGAAAGTATCTGAGGGTCACTTACTTCCAAAATGTATAGTTATACCTACAAGACGTTTCTTAGTACTGTATTGGACCAACTTTCTCTCTTGACCTAAACCTACGCTCAGTTACATGTACAATTTGCACTAGTTATTGAAAGATTACGTCCTGAATTTGCCTTTCCCAAAAGCGATAGTTATAATACATGCTGTTCTGTAGCGCAATTAGTACAGTAGAAGCTCGATTAACCGAAAAGGTCGGGGCCGGACCTCCGTCGGTAAATCGAAAATTCCGGATAAAAGAGAGCACTTAAAAATAGCCGTCACGAGACCGCAAAAATTTTAACACTCGATTTTAAACATTTACACATTTACAAAATAACTAAATGTGATGTTTTTAATTATATTACTATAATTATAAACAATAAAGTTGTTCATAATGTCACACAAGCCAGAAAATGCAATGTAAATGTTTATATGACACACGATACGTACTTTACATTGGCTGAAACTGAAGATTGCTCGGCAGTAAGTGTCGTTTAGCCGCTCTGTCCCGAAGTTGCTTCAGTAGCCTAAGTTCTGTAGAATCAGAGTCAGTCTGTTGCTCCAACCACATCAGTCCTTTATCAAAACATTCAAAAGCATCGGAGTTCCTTATTTTAGAAGTTTCACCTGCTTCAATTCTACTCACAATTTGGAACTTCTGTTCCACTGTTAACAAGACGCGTTTTCGCTGAGTGGGCTCCATGGCAGAAACGAATGTTCGGTAAAGCCAACGCTTCTGAGTCGAACAGAAAGTAGCCAATAAAAAGTCAGAAGGTAGATGGTGTTGGAGACGAATGGAATTTCCGGCAAAGGGGGACAATATAATGGAATTTACGACAGGAGGGGGATGAGAGGGAAGAAATTATTTATTTACCAAAAAAAAAAAAAAAACTTAAGGAAACCGACGTCGGTTAAACGAGGTTCCGGTTAAGAGAGTTTCGGATAATCGGAGTTCTACTGTATTTCAAATTACCCCAAAGTACTACCTCGGATTAAGCTTTAGAGGGGAAGAGGAAATAGCTTTCTAATATTTTTTTAATATATATCTTATTAAATCTATCAGAAAGTGTAGTTTTAGAACGCAGTCCTGAATATTCAAGTATCCCATTAGCGGGATTAATTAAAACTACGAAAAAGAATTTAGATGATGATGATGCCAGACTGCTTATTCAAACAAATGACTGTGTATTTATTTAAATTATTATATAGAATTGTATTTCTATTGTAGATAGATTTGTATTCTACGGAGATTCTGTTCATTTCGCAATTGCTGATCTATTTCATATATTTTCCCACTATTTTATTATCAGGAATGGCACAGCAGTTTGCAGAAGGCGCAGCTGCGTCAACTACCATGAATTAGGCTTTGTATGATGCGTTTGATCCGCATTTATAATTAAAACCAATCCCTAAGGTAGGAATGCAATCCGACATAGCAGACAAGAAAATTTTTTTAAGGACTACAGCTGACAACGACAAGAAACGATAGAAAAGTTGGGTTTACTATCTTGAGAAATGTTGTTGAATCTCTAAATAATATTTAGACTGCTTATCAGGACGTCGAAAAAATTTTAATGCATTTAAAGATTTTTTTTTATGGCGTTCTGATAAGAAAAATAAATACTATTAGAGATTGTACTTGTCAAGATACAAAGCGCATAATTACAGAGGATTTTTTAATCTTCGTTGTAGTGTAATCCTTACAGAATATCTTAGTTTATGAACTGTTTTACAGTATGAGAATGCATAAAATAGATACTTTTAAAAGTGTCTATTATGTTACAGTATTAATGCAGTTTTAATACTGTGACAACTTAAAAGAAATGGTTGGAATAATTTAGAATACTTACAACAAACTCTTCCAAGTCTAATTGAATTCCAAGAGTACCTCGGATATCAAGACATGTCTTGAAGAAAAACGATACAAACTTCTCTGACGTTATTATTTAACGAGAAAAAAAACACTTGTAGAGGTTGTTGATCTTCTCTGTGTTGCAGTTTTAGATTGGCTATGTAACTACCTTGAAAGATTTGTTTACATCAGTAGCGTCATCAATAAAAATAATAATGATGTAAACACGAATCTTCATTGGTTATGCAATTGAGAAAAAAGTTAAAATTAGAATACGTAGTCGAGTTTTTGACTTCATGACTTACATTATCTATTTATCTTGTTCATATTAGGGGAAAAGTGCTATATCAAAATAATTTCATCTACTCCCGATTTCCTCTTGTGGCGGTGGTGCTTTGTTCTTAGAAGGGCAACTTGGAATTGTGATACCGATAAGAAAACTTCAGATATGAGTAAGACATCTATCTTTAATTAGGCCAATGAAATGCAGTTATAAACGCATGGAGTAGAAATACGTTACGAATTTCAGTTAAGGCTCGATTATTAATAAGGTCTCTCTAAGTCATGGGACTATCAATAGCTATTTGTTATATAGCATATTTATAAATTGGGTTTTTACGTATAAACATATTGATCTACATTTTGCTTTTTAATTTCCTTAAAATACTAAGGACTATTAAAACCGTTTTGAACTTTTCTCAATTTTAAATTTTTACCTTTTGAGATGACCGCTCAGAACATCAAAGAGTGTGTATTGCGTTTTAAAAGTTTTCTTTTCCGTTCTTATCAAAAATACACTGAACATTGAATAATGTATTGAAAAGGTCTTACTTTACACTATATTCCTATAAATGTTTTAAATGATTTGATAATAAAGAAAAGGACATCTAATAACGTTTAAATGTAAAAATATAAAATATATAAAAACTCATTCAGGAGTTTTAAGGATTATTTTATTGTGATTGTATTTTAAATTTAATACTACTTTCAAAACTTGAATTTCTGAGTTTTTATTCATATTTAGTTCTTTGTACCATCATACTAATTTTTTAATGTGTTTTGTTTCTGTACTGCACATTACAATCTAACAGCTGTTTGATTAATCATCTGTTGATAGAAATTTTCCTTTAACAATATTTCACTTTTACTTAGTTTTAATTAACTTTCTAATTCAGTCGAATAAAAACTACTAGAAAAAAAGATGAAGAATGTAATAAAAAAATAGATAGCTGTTGGAATTTTCAAAAAAATCTTTTTCACGAGTTCTTTTTACATTCTTTAGTTTTGAAATCTTTATGCAAGGAAAAGTGTTGTGTCTCTTATAAAGGTGTTACACTTTTTGATATGTTTTCCAAATATTGTTAAACTAAGTATTCTAGAACCTTCTTTGATGCTCGAATACGTAAGAGAAAACTTTCATTTAAAACGTTTTTCAACAAATGCTGATGCTTTATCGACTGTAAAAACGATATTCAAATAACTGATATTTCATTTTTAATGGTCAGACTTTAACGCAGTGAAGAACATGGAGGTAAACTCAGAAGGACAACTTTGACAACCTGTCATATTCTCGTCATTTTTTTTCCTTCCTCTGGATACCTCCTATGCCTTCCTTTCGGAATAACAACGTACTTGTTATCCAAAACTTCTTGTCATGTGTCTAAAATTATGACGTGAGTTGAATATCAGGGTCTTTCGTATTGACCCATTTTGTTCTGTTTATTATGCATTCAGTCGAACACGGAGATACAGACAGCTTAGAAAATAACGATAGAATGTTAAATGAGCTTAAAAAGGAAGGAGAAAAAAAAATTCTTTTTTTTTTTTTTTTTTTTTACTGTGAATTTGTTATTGAAGAAGAAAAATCTTTGACGGGGTTTTGACGTTGAACATAACTCTGCGACATCTGTTGGCAAAGTATCGAACCAATGCTAATGTCCCGTAGTTCCACAGTTTGACGCGAGAGGGCAAGACATGTCAGTGAGTAATAACAGTGCAGATAAGATGCAGACTCATGAGCAGAACGATTTAAATAAATCAATATTTTTGATGGAAGCTAAAAAACAAATTGCGATAATGCAAAATAATTTTTAATGAAGTACAAATTAATATAAAAGGTTTATTTAAACGCAAGCCAATAAATAAGCTTTTTTGTTAATATTTTACGTTTCAATATTAAAATTTACTGCATTTAACTATAATTAAAATTTATATTGACGTCATGCAAACTTCGATTTTATTTTTTTCAGATTTATCAAATTTGATAATAGTATTTTAATTTTTAATCAATTTCGTTATAATTATTCCTTTTCTTTACATTTAGTGTATAAATATTTTTTTAAATTATTAAACTTTCGTTTGCTACTTATTTAAAAAAAAGGCAGTTTTCTATATAAAAAATATTTTTAATAATCATTGAAGTACATTTTTTTTATCTGAATATATTTATTTTTTATTTTATTTTATTCTGCAACATCGATATATGAGTCGACAAATATTTATCGAAAGATGATAAGATATTTCGATTTCCAATATCAAATAAAAAGAATGGGAAGCCACAAGAGAAAAGATAAGTCTTTTGTTAGCCAGGCGTTCGACATAAAAGAACTTTTGGAGTCCTTAAACGAAAGAAGAAAAGAATATCAAAAATAGTGAAATGGTCTCGACATGCGTCATCTCCTTGGCACTACATAGAGAAAACCGGAATCCTCACTGGTACATCTCAAGAGGGATCTATATCTCTTTTTATTTTTGTCAGTTTAAGAGATCTGAGGAAGCCATTTTCATTTTTTCCCCTCTATTTGTGACTGTTTCTGTGTTCTACTCGTGTAGTTCAAGAATCGTACAGCAATACTGCCGACGCCATCTTATAGATCACTACAAACAAAATGGCATTCATTAAAAAACGTTTGTTGGAAAATGGTATTGGAAAAAATAGTATTGACTAACAAAGACTGTATGAAAATGGCGAAAAGCATCTTTATTCTCAATTTTGCCTGCTATCTTATCAGCCCCGCCGCTTCACTCTTAGAAAGCCTAGCCTTTTCGGGGAATTTTTACCTGGGAAATTCACTGGGAAATTACACACTTCTCGCTGCGACTCTTGTCAAGTGTATACGTTTTTCTTGACCGCTACTGAGTGTGATTTCATTTCATAGCGAGTAAGCTCCGCTATAAGGGCTATTTTTCATCTTGCAATTTCGTGGTTCGATTACATTTGTAACATGTCAGGGAAACGAAAACTTACCTCGTTATGTTTTAAAGAAAAAAAAAAGACTTAATTGCACTTTTTGAAAAATCAAATGTTTCGGAAACAGCTTTTGCCAAAGAACATCGTATTCCCAGGACTACATTAAGCGATATTCTTTCATCGAAACAAATAATTGAAGAAGCTGATTGCAAAGACAAAAGAAAGAGAATGAGGAAATTTGACCAGATTTGAAGTTTGATCAGATCGAGGAGGTTTTAGCTAGTTCGATGGCTAAAACATGTCAGATCGCAAAATGTGCCGATTTCTGCCGTGATTCTCAAAAAAAAAGCCATGAAAATTGCTAAAGGAGTTGAACATTGAAGATTTTGAGGGCAGCAATGGTTGGCTGGAACATTTCAAAGACAGACATTGACTTTCTTTAAAAACGATCATAATGTGATAACTATAAAAAGTATTGTTTTTTTACTTTCCACTCATTTGCATGTATTGATTTCTTAAAATCTTGTTTTTCTCACCGAATCCTACATCAATTCACGAAAATACTGTATTTCAGTGTTTTTTTGTTTGTTTGTTTTTTCAAAAATTCCCACTCCGCCTAAGTCGTCAAAAATGTTTGGTCCCTTGAGTGACGACTTAACGAGGTTTTACTGTACCTACACCATTATACTCTTCATTGCACAGAATCGTGTAATTCCTTGGAGATATGCAGCTTGAGTTATGGAATTTTCTGGTATTATCTATGTTTCTGATACAGCTGTCGAATTAAAAACCCCATTAAAAGATAAAATAAAAGTTAAATTTTTATCAAGACCCTAGGGACAGTTATCAGCCATTAATTTAAGATCAATTCAGTGGCAGTGAACCTTTATAATTGCCAATAAATCTAGTAACCTAATATCTAATATTAAAATTGTATGTATTGGAAGGATTAATGATTAGTTATTGCATTAATTGATTGGAAATTTATTAATTTTATGCTATGCTAATGAAATACACTAGTAATTTTGTAAATCGCGTTCTGAGACAATAGCTTTAATAATGATTGTAAACTTCCTGAATAACATTTCAGAAGAAGATATATTTAAATAAAATAGCAGTGTAGCCCCTGCAGAGTAAACAATTTCTATTTCAACTTCGACGCTTTAAACTTTTTCGTCGTGGAAGTTAAGAACAGAAATGCAACTTTTTCCTTAATATGTACATTTCTCTTAATACGTAACTCTAGTAAGTATCCAATGTTCAATGTGGCAAATGACAAGCTAGTTTGTGAATAAAAGGCATCCTTAAAACACGATCGTTAGGGCAGAAAATTGTATTATTTTCAGTTGTTGTGAAAAGGAAAATTCCGACGTTTTATCGTATAGGCCCCGTGTATCGAGACTTGGTTGTGTACTGATGACTGCTCCTGGCTGATGATCGCCATATTAGCGTGAAACAGCTGTGCCAGGATGTCATTTTGTATACAACTTGGTCTCACCCATTGTTATTATGAAAATATTTCCATTTTGTTTCTTTTCTTTCCCGTTTTATTCTTTTCATTGCTTTAAGAAAAAGAATTCATATAGTTCACTAAGTAATTCTATTCTAAACAGATCACTATGGGAATGGAACAGAATACAGCAGATTGATTCTGACAGATCACCTTATTAAACATTTATATTTTCTAGTACATACGGAATAATTGCTGTTAGTAAATGTACTGGTTCTACTGCATTGGCGGCCATTTATTAATTGTCAGTAGATATAAACATACAAAAGCAAAAATTGCAATAATGTGTCAAGAATATAAATCATTAATGCATATCTGAAATAAATTTAGGCAAAATCTCTTTTGATAATTCGTCGTCATTGTATGGTCTATGCTTTCATAGGGAGCTATACATACAGGGTGCTCACAATTAAAGTTGCGATTTCAAAACGCCCTAACATTAAAATTACCGGTCAGATTGATTTGATATTTTACCAGAGCAATCGTGTGGTAATGGAATTTTGTTTGGCGAAGTTAAAAGTTAGTTCCAAAATGTACCGATAGATGGCGCTCTCAGGCTTGAAATTGCTATTGTAGAGGTATGCAAATTACTAAGACATGTTAGTAATGTCTTAGTAAAGACAATTATATATATTTAGCCAAATATATATGTAGTTTCTTTTCGTTTGGCCGAAAATTCCTATAGGCTATTTAAATCATATGAGCTAACTTAAAAAAAATTCGCTACGTAGATAAATTTACTAGATAAAATCGAAATTTGTTAAATTTAACAGGTTTTACTTTAAAATGCGAGTTAAAAGGGTGTCTCATCCCAGAGTATGAACCATTATTATCAACTACAAGCAAAGCTGTAAGGAATTGTATTTAAAATATCAAAAAACTATGTAAAAAAAATTAGTTATTTTAATTAAAGTATTGTAAATTTTAATTAGGGAATTTTAAAAAAACTGCCTCTACCTCTGTATCTTTTTTCGGTGTTGTGTGGTCTATCGATATTTCTTCTTCACTGAGATCTATCGGATACACCCTCACTCCTCATAAAACCTTAATGATCGATTCTCCCTCGTGAAACGGACGCCCACCTCTGAATGGACCCTACTTCTCTCGATCCAATTATGACCCATCAGCAAGTTTGATCGAATTATTCAATTAACACACACGACGATGGCCACTATCTTAACTAATATCGCTAATTAACCAGTTCTCCAACACTTAGTTTAATTACGTCTCCTGTTCGTGCATTCACTGTCAGTCCCCAGTCCACCCCCACCCCCATTCCGTCCTTGCAGCGGCACTTCCTATCCGGCATCGCTTTGCGGAGACATCGATTTAGATAATAGGGGGCTATTAGTGCTTTTATGACAGCTAAGTCCGATTTTTATCTGATTACGGCGGACTTTGTGATGCACTGGCCTAGGCTGCAATTATGAGATACCGCAAATGTGATCTGCTGTGACCAGAGCAAGAGTCTGTGAAACCACAGATTCGGTAGCATTAAAGCCAATAAAGCATTCTCCTTGTATCTTTCTGTTCAAGACTAGATGTCATCTCTACATAGAATATTGTTTATTTTGTCTTACCTTTGTAGCATCCTTTTAATATGCATGGGGAGAAAAAAAAATGTTGAAACAAATAAGCTTAACAATGAAATACCCCATTCCGTCGGCTCGTCTGTGATCACGATGAATCAAACATAGCACATTTCTTATACAGAAATTTGAAGATACTAAATGGAACATTTCTATTGATTTTGAAATACACTGCAACCTCGTTTATCCGGCCCTCGTTGATCCGGATCTCCGGATAATCCGGATCAGATTTGTAGACATTTTTTTTTATTTAATGTTCACATAGATAATAAGTTTTAACTATGATAGCAAGAACGTACCTATAAGTATACTATAAGTCATTTTTTATTTTGATTAAATCTACAGTTCCTGCATAGATTGTACAATAAATTATGGTTTTTAAAATGCTTTTTGTCGAGTTTAAGAAAGCTTTACTAGAGTAATTTGGTTACAAAACAGAGTTTTTTATCATAATAAGCGGTAAGTCTGTTATCCTTGTTTTGCTTATTACCCATATTACCCGGATTATCCGGATTTTCGATTTTGCGGATTGCCTTTGGTCCCAGTTAGTCCGGATAAACGAGGTTGCAGTGTACATTCAATCGATAGGTTACGCAAACAAAAAATAATCTGACGAAATCATGGATGGTAAAGATATCTTTGAAACCTGAAATAATAATCCATAATTGGGAGATTGGAGATAATATTATCTCGAGTGAGAATCCCATAAGTAATAAAAGTGAATTAAATTACTAATGTAATTTTTCGTCATACATAAAAAGGTTCAAACAGAACGTTTCAGCCCTGCTTGGGGCTATTTTCAACTATACAGTTGAAAACACAGTTGAAAATAGCCTGAAGCTGGGCTGTAGCGGTATGTTTTCATCTTTTTATGTATGACGAAAATTGCATTAGTATTTTGATTCAATTTTATTACTTTCGAGATTCTCATTCTGCAATAATAATGGCGAATACACGTCAGCGAATGTGATTTCCTGTTGATTTTGCTGAAAATAAGTCCCGATGGGATCTGAGTCTCCCAATACAGGTCTCTCTCCAAGCTGCTATAACCATTTACGTAAATAAGTTGAAAATGTAACTATTAATAAGTTGTAAATTATAACTGTCATTGTCCATTTTTGTAACAAATTTCCCATGCGATTTTCATAAGCTCGCACACCAACTGTAGAGGAAAGTGACCATATTTCGGATGGTGCCTTAATTTCGGATAGCGTGGTAAATCGCATACCGGTCAGCAGATTGCATTAGTGTCTACCATGAGCGGAAGCTCTGGCCGCCATATGTAATCTGTCTTGTCGTCGTGAGCCTTCGATCTGCATGTACGTAACAATAAATAATTTAAAAATATTACAAAAAGTGAATTATTAAAGATGTCAATTTCGAACACAGCTGGAGCGCAAGTGGTAAGTTCTAATAATTTGTTTTAAATTGTATAATGAAGTTCGTAAAATGTAGTTTAAGTGACAAGTCGCATCGTTGTGTATGATTTTAAGGTTACTTTCAAATGTTGATTCAAAAATATTTGTCATAACGTCCTAATTTCGGATAGTCAATGGTGCCTAATTTCGGATATCCGTTTACTGTAGAAAGCACCTCCAAAGGCTGAAGTGCGTGTAGAAGAAATAACGGTAGACATCAACATAGAACCTCTTGTATTCGAAAAGTTATCTCTAGCTCACAATATTCAACCAATCCAGTAGATCTACAGAAGCAGTCGACCGCATCTCCGGATGCAAACACATCTGTGTCTAAATTTGTAAAACCCACTGATATAAGTCCTTTGCCTGACCTCAAGAATCGTAAAAATGTTGATTGTGAGAATGCAGCGAAAAAACAAAAAGGAGGTAAAAAGGGTAAAGCATTTTTGGTCACTGGGTCTCCAATATCCGAAATTAAGACCCCATTTGCTTCACAACAAAAACAGCAATGTTTTGCAAAAAAAAATAATTAAACTATCTATTTTTTATAATGGATATTTACCAGTTCGGGATCTAAAATTAGGTTATTTATAGAAGAAAACAAAGTAAAATTCTTAACCAAAACTTCAATATTTTAAATTCTTTAGATTAAAAACAAAATGGTATCCGAAATATGGTCACCTTCCTCTATCTGTGACTTTATTGTTTTCTTTTTAATTCTAAGTAAAATTGAAAAGAATGGCAAGAGTCAATTAGAAGACCTCTGAGAATTACATTTATACCATCAGTTTTAATTGCATTTGCTGTTTCCAAGAGAAGTAAATTATCGATTGCTCCGAATACAAAATAAACAACTAATAAAGGCGCGTTTTAACTTCTGTGTCGGTTCTCAGTCCGTTATTGTTTTTATCTTTATTTTGATGATATTGCCTAATCAAATATTAACGTTGATTGCGATGTTCAGATTTATCATTTACCGAACTTAGTCCTGAAACTTTAAGAACTATTACCGAGAGAAGGATTTGATAAACGAATCAAGCGATGCCCCATAATTCTTTATTTTATAATTCTGTTTTAAAAATACTAAAACTATATAGAACCAAGCTATTATCTCCGTGCATCAATAACACGAGTATCTTAATTTAGTTTGCCCTAAATATTTTTTATACATATATAACTTTAAAACATTTTTTAAGTAAATTATTATTTTATAAAATGTACACAGAATTGACTGTACTTATATTTATTTTTTGTTTAGAGCTCTGAAATAACCATCATTATTACATGAAAAATACGTAGAATAACATGTCTCTGTGCAGATAAGTTCACTTAATTATATTTTTTATTACCAGTTCTTTAATCGTATGAAACAGTTTAAATCTTTCGCTTAAAGTGCAAATTAGTCAGAATTTTGAGAATCACTACTTATATTGTCTTATGACGCGCTTACAAATTTTGCTTTCATTAGCTCTGTACTGCGATACGACAAACAATTTCTAAAGTTTTCATCCAAACTTCTCCACTTTTGTTTTTTAAAAAATAGGAATAATTATTTTTTTTGTTATCAAATTTAAATTGCATATGCTTTCAATAGATTATTTCTGGAGAGTAAGTGAAGAATTTGCCGTGATTACCTCTGAGAGAAACAGAAGAAGGGGCGACAAATTAGGTTGTGGTCTGTCCTAAAACGTAACAGAGTCCTGACGATTTGCTTTGCTATTCCAGAAGTGGTTTTCAGTTTGAGAAATTGCTCTACTTTTTGTTTACATTTGTGAAATAGCTTTTTTCTTAAAGTAACTGCTATTCTACTTGCTTTGAAGTAGATCGCTCTATAAACTATTCATATTTACGTTTTTATATGTTAACAAACTACCATTGATTTCAGCAAATGTAGACATTTCATTTATAATATGGGAATCATAAAAATCACCTTCATATTTAATACAGTAAAACCTCATTAAGTCGTCACTCAAGGGACCGAACATTTTTGACGACTTAAGCGGAGTGGGCATTTTTGAAAAAAAAAAAGAAAAACAAAACACTGAAATACAATATTTTTATGAATTGCTGTTGGATTCGGTGAGAAAAAGAAGATTTTCAGAAATCAATACATGCAAATGAATGAGTGGAAAATAAAAAAAAAAAACACATTTTATACTTACCACATTTTATTTTCTTTTACTGGCATTAAAATAATCCAACAGTGTTGATTGATGAAGGTGCTGATTACTGGTAACAATTCGAAACACTTTGTAATGAAATGGAACTCCAACTTTTGTGCGCATAGTTAATCGTATCTAAAACCGAAACTTCTAGCTTTTCGTTCCTATCCAAGGCTTTTATCATGTCCTTTACAAGCATTTTTTTGTACTTTCGCTTAAAGTCAAGAATTATCCCTTGATCTAAAGGCTGAAGAAGTGCAGTTACATTTGGAGGAAGAAAACCAATTTCGATCGCTTTTAAATTTTCGGGGCTTACTCGCTATGAAATAAAATCACACTCAGTAGCGGTCAAGAAAAACGTCTACTCTTGACAAAGAGTCGCAGCGAGAAGTGTGTAATTTCCCAAGTGAATTTCCCACGTGAAAATTCCCCGCAAAGGCTAGGCTTTCTTAGAGTGAAGGGGCTGGGCTGAAAAGTTAGCAGGCAAAATTGAGAATAAAGATGCTTTTCGCCATTTTTGAGGGTGACGAGTTATCCGGAGTAGAATTAAATTTGGTGACGAGTAAAAGAGGGTTATTTTACATTATTGTCTATGAGACCTTGTTGGGACCAAAGGAAAACGACGACTTAAGCGGAGTGACGATTTATCCGGGTGACGACTTAACGAGGTTTTACTGTACCTTTAAAATAATACATTGCTCATTTCGGAATGCAGTTGGTCTGTTTATCTGTTGATAATAATCCTGATATTTCCATATCGTTTGCATTTGGTTCCTAATATCACTGAGGAAGATTATCTATACATGGATTCACATTAACATTATTTTGAATTAAGTTGTTTTATTTTATCAGACTTCCACTGGATTCCATAGGTTATCTCATTCTCTAGATAACTTAAACTCTTTAATTCTTAGATTTCATATTATGAAGTAATGTCAGATAAATATAGACAAAAAAAATGGGCATGAGGATAATTTGAAACGAAAACATTTGTATGTGAATAATTACATTATCTTTATAACAGCTTGAATTCGATGTAAGTTTTGTAATTTACTAAATATCAATATTCAGTTTGCTTGTTTTCGTTCATCAGAGCAAAACAGATTATGACCTCATCAGGAAAAAAGGAAAAGCGTTTAATTTCTTCGCATTTTATTTCCTTCAGAAGAAAATAGCATATTCTGTTTTTCAGTAATTTTCAGATTGGACAGTTCGTATAGTTTGTCTGGTCTGTTAAAAATTGATAAGATACACATGTAACAACTCAATTTACTTCAAAGAAACATAATTTTATTGCTATTAAGTGAATGTTAAGGTTTTCTGTTCTGAAACAGTTCTTTTATCCAGTATATACGTAGGTCGATCAGAAAGTTTAGAAAGCTTGTATACGAAGAGGAAACCTTTATTGAAAGAATATGAGATAGTGTCCTTAAAGAATACTTACACTTTTCAGTATTTCACATCTTTACTATAGCTTCATTATTATAGTAGAAATTCTTCACTAATGCTCATACATTAACAGATGAAAAAATGGTTAGCAGAAAGGTCTATGACAACTCTTAGCTGAATCTACGCAAAGGGTCACCTTAACTATGAAGGCATTTGTCACAAGGGATCAGCTTATACCTTTCCGCATAAAAGTCAGGCCCTGCTGTTGCGTGTGAAGCGTTCGACCTGATATGTCCTGTTTCAAGGCAGGGAACCGATAAAAAATCACCGGGAACCAAATCCGGACTGTTTCGCGGATATCCCAAAATTTCCCAGTAAAAACCATCCAGCAAGTTCTATGTGTTCCATGCAATGTGGTCGGGATTGTCATGAAGGAGGATCACGCGGTTTTTCAGAAGACCAGGACGTTGCATCTTAATGTTGTTGAGCAAATTCCTTAAGGTTTCAATACGAGACCAGTTATCCAAGAGGATCTACATTATGAACTGATAGCGAGCACCTCCAATGACACATAGAGAAAGATCACGCAGCACTGAGCAGTAAAGCCCTCTAGCGGATATTTCAGGAACCGCCAGCATTATGGCAAAAATCATAAATTTAATTCTAGCGTTTAAAAAACACTTTTTTTCTGATCGACACACGAAGAAATGTATGTTGAATGACGCTCTGTCAATTTTTAAAACACATGCACATTTGTATACAAATACTTAAGTTTAAAATAATATTTAAAAATTGAATCCATTTTCCCTATTTTTATTAATGTTCAGTATTTTAGGTGAACGTTTTAAAAGCAAGAAATGTTTCACGATGTATTTCAATTCAGTACTTGTCTTATATTCTATGCAACAAATAATCATGGCATAGATAATTTTTTGTCAAAATTGTAAACATATTTATTAAAATCCACTGAATACAAAGTATTATAATTAGATATTGAATCATTTTTGCTAGAAAAAAATTAAGACTTTTCAAAAATAAAAAAAATTAAAAAAAAAGAAAAAAAGGAAGGGAAAAAAAAAGTAATAAAATTGGAACACTTAAAATTAGCTCGACCTCGCGTGACGCTCTGAAGGCGTAAAAAGCGATAATTGGCATTTTGAGCAACAGAGGGAAGCACTGAACACGATTCCAGAAATCCTTTGGGAGGTGTTGCCCTCTGGAGTCAATTCTCTGAATTTTTTTTCTTTAGATTCATTCCCTTTAGATGTCATGATACATTTTTCTTCATTTCATTTTTTAATTTTCTTTAATTTTTTCTTTTTTCTTATACATAATCAATATTGAATTTAAATATTCAAAATATAAATAATAGAATTTCGTGGAAATATCATAACAGCTAAAAAAAAAAGTATTGACCGTCAGAGTTCTATTAAATTTGTTTTCTAAAAGGACTGGAAAAACAAAATGGCAAATCATTGAGTTCTCATCCTTAATGATAAAAGGAACATTGCAGCAAAACAAAATGACATTTGGAATTTTAGCATTTCATCAAATGACTATTCTGAATGCTAACTAAAATATGTATTAAACTGCTGAAACATCACTGTCTAGCTAAACCAATCTTAAAATAAATATTTAAAAATTAATTAAAAGTAAATTTGATGGTTTAATAGGAAAAAGAAGTATATTTGTTCCTGAAACAAATTTGTTTAGTTACAAAGTCGTATATTCTGAAAGATTTCAAATAGAAATTGTAGTCATAGAGTTGTTGACCATTAGGTTTATGTCCGGTTATATGTTTTATATACAGCCGGTTAGGGTTTTAGCCGATTATCATGTACTTACGTTCATATTATTTATATATGTGAAGAAGGATACAATACTGCCATAAAGACTGCTTTTACACACTTGTTTAAACAGAGATATGAAAACTCCTTGAGATTGACTAAAAAAAGCCAATATACCTTAGGGTTTTTAGGGGTTTTTTTTTTCTCCTTTATTTTGATTATTCGCTGACATTCTTTGCTGACATTATTTTTCACCAATTCACCCACCTTTTCAGTAAGCTAGGACAAAAAATGAAATTCTTTTGAAATTTAAATGATAAAGAAAATAGAACAAATTTAGAATTTGTTAAAATATTTATAGAGTATTTATAGAGCAAAATGGACGGAAGAAAGAAGGAAACAACATAGTGAAAGAATGAAAGAATACTGGAAGAGAAGAAAGAAAGTAAAAAAATAATCATGAGTTATTTCACGTGGTCCATAGTCGGCCAAATTCGAAGAAAGAAGAAGAAGAGTATTAAAATTATTTTGTTTTATGTCAATGTTTGGGGCCTTTCAAATATTACGTAAGCATTCAAGGGGGGGAGGGGGTTTAGGCTTTGCTTATTTTTGCTAACAAGGGGAGAGAAGGATCAGAGCAATGCTTAGATAAGACAGACAAAAATGCACGCGAGAGAGTGCGCTGCCCGAAATAATTTTTCCTCAGTAGTTGATGCGTACTTTTATATTTAATTTGTTACATTTTAATTCAGGAGTAAATATCATGTAATTTTGACTGTTTTCATTTATTGTTCAGTGATATTTACTATTAATGATTTGGCAAATCTTATGTCAGCACACAATAATTATAAATTATTATTATGTAAAAAATTATTATGTCAAATTTCAGAATGCTGTCCGGCTATATATATATTTATAAATTAAATTAATAATTATATGTATATTAGATGATAATGTTTTTCTTATGATTTACTGTTCTGTATTGTGCGATGTGATCATCGCTTCATCGCATACATCGCTGAAAAGAAAGATCTGAACATTAAACAGATCATAAGAACAAATTCACATCAATCTTGTGTCGTTGAAGAGGCTTCTAACGTTTCCAATTGAGACGCAGAGCCTTGTCCACCGATTCCAATGTCTACGATTACAACATTAACATGATATATAGTAGTGAGAAATGTAACTCAATAGCAAAAATGACTGACGAGGAAGCGCAGACATTCATACGATTGACAACTAAGTCAACGCCTGGATTCATAGAAACACGCAACTTTATTATTGTTCTAACAATTTTGTTTTGAAGTCGTGTTCTGAAGAAATTTTAATGAATGAGTCTTGTTTTTAAGTGTGGACCAATCATTAAATTTGTCATTTCTTCTTTTAGTATATATTTTGGATGTAAGGGTAAAGTTTTACATAAATTTTCGATTCCCAGTGTTTACAAAGAGCTTATCGATATTGCTTGAATTCGGGAATGACAAAACAAAGGAATGACATAAGTTTTGCAGGGGATAGGAATCAAGGGGGGGCCCAGGCAGCCCCGACGGTTTCAAACATAATATATATATGGATTAGTAAAAAATGTAAATAATTTAAAACCTGCTAAGTTTTCTGAAATAGCTCAGAAAGCAGTTTTCACCTGGTTCCTTGATAACATATTTACTTCAATGAGTGCTAATGTCATTGTTAAAATAAGTTTATTTTGCTAACAAAATCTTTTATCTCCAGTATGATGCTATGATATTTCCAGGTGATTGCTTTTGGATATACAGATTAAAATCAGATAAATGCTTTTATTGTTTCACTCGCAGTGCTGTGACAATTATTTATTTAATTATTTATTTATTTATTTATTTTTGACAAGTTATTGTATAATCTTAGCTTTCATATTAGCTGAACGCTATTTGATTTGACAGAAGTGGAATCACAATTAGTATCAGAGTTTAATATTGAGTATAGAACTAGAAGCTTTGCTATAATTTTTAAAGCGGAGTATGGACATGTTTTATTAGTAGTAGTAATGTTTTTTAGAGGAAATTCTGATAGAATTTTATTTATACTAGTGGTTGTTTTTTTTTTTTTCTTTGTATTTATTTGACTACGAGGAATACTACCACGAATACGATAGTTAGTTAAGTTACAGTGTCCCACTACAGGCCTATGTGGCTCTTGGGCTTGCGGAGCGGCGTTCCGTGACCAACAAGACTAAATTGAGGCCGGGTGGTCAGCCCAACGCCCGCCCGCCTTCAACCATCGAAAAAGAAGCCGATTCTAAAGAGGGCCCACGAATACGATATCTGCTTTACTTTCTAAAATGATTATTTTTTTGAACGAAATTATTATTAAATTTGTAATTTTAACTTCGTCTAATAAGGTAATATTAAGATACAAAACTAAAAAAAGTGTGAGAAGAAAGTTCTGGATGTAAATATGCTAATAATAAGATTAATATGAATTTCTTGTGGGGTAATTGGATTGAAGTTTAAGTTTTTAGAATTACATAATATAAGAAGGAAATTGAAAAAGGAATGACAAAAATTTTTAAAATTCTAAATAATTTTGTTTAAAATAAATGTTTGAAGCTAAAGAATTAATTTACCTAAATATTACTAACATTCCTCCCAAAAAATAACTAAAATCAATAAAATATATTTAGGATTCGAACAATAATAATTATAATTATTGATTGTGCAATAATTATACTAAAAGACAAAGGAAAGTAAAAATAACTGATCAGCCAATAGAGAAAGAATTTTTCTTTTTATTTCGAAACATAGCAATAATAACACTAAAACCGCTTTCTAAGAACTACTAGAATATATTGAGGAGGCTAGAATCAAAGGCAGCTAAATACATTTTAATTATTCAATAAATGAATAACCTGTCATTATAGGCGTTCAGTGTGCTATCCATTGAGTTCTAATTCCTACTCTAAGTATTTTGAAGATTTCTTCATACAACGTTACTACTTTAAAAAAAAAAAAAAAAAAAAAAATTGTAAAATTTCAAAACATGGATTTAGCTGCCTTTGATTCTAGCCCCCTCATATAATGTAAAATCTATATAATCAGTAAAATGAAAACTATGCAGTCAAAGAAAAAAATAATCCTCTTTAACAAAAAAGCCATGTAAAAGTCCTCTATAAAACCAATCACATAGAATAATTCCTGCTGATATGGCAATTACGAAGAAACATAGGATTGTTACATAAAAGACTCGACAATGCCTATAAAAGAAGTTATATAGAAATACGCTCTAAATTACAATCATTCACATATATACATTTTAGAATTGTTATTCGAAATTCACATTATAATTGTGAAATCAAAACTTCCTTCAAATGTCTACTATTCTAATATTCATATTAATGAATTATAAGATCATCACACAAATTAAATATATTTAAAATATATTGAATGATATCTTGAGAAAGGAAAGATGTAACATCATTCCTTTGCTGTCATTACAAATATTTTAAATATGTTTAATTTTTGTGATCATGCTTATCTCAGATTAATAGCAGGTTTTCAAAAGTGGATAATGATTGAAAATAAAGTATCATATTAGAATTTTTAATATGATATTTCTTTTTCTTAGTTGATAAATATCTAAGCTTTTCAATTCCTAATTACAAGAGTAAATATTATGGATTTTTTTTTATATATAGAAATAAAACGCAGTAAAAACAAATACGATTTAGAGACTATACTATCAACATCCGCAAAAATTTTTAAAAATTTTGCTTATTTTGACTTTATTTATTAGTGATTGCATTTTCAATATAAATCACTTGGAAAATCAGTCTATTGCCGAAATCATTTTCGCTTTATTGTTTATTGACAATGTTGTTATTTTACGCTTTGATGACATCACAATTTGTAACAAGACAATCAACGTGGAAATGCAGAGAGAGCATAAAGTGAAAATCGCGCACATCCACGATATCATTGCGAGAAATGTGGTTTGTTCATTGCTTTTGGCAACACAGGATAGCGTTATCAATTTAAATAACAAGCACTTATTTGTGACAGAAGTGTGAAATTTCGAATTGATCAGGCGCTAATGATAAACATTATTATTTAATATGTTGTAATATTGATTACAAAACAAAAATATTACACACAGAATGATAATTTACATATAAAATATATATATTTTGCAGACATATAATAAGGTTATCTTCGGCCTTAATAGATGAAATAATTTTGGCTCGTGAGATTTACGCAGAAACATTTCGTAGATGAAATAAAATATGGATAACTTTGTGTTTATTTGCTTTTTTTTTTTTTTAAACCTCAAAATTGCTTTTCTTATTTTTTTTTCTCTTATTATGTTTTTTATTATTTTTTATTATTATAAATTAATATATAATAATAAAAAGTATTCGATCGGTTCAAAAAGCATAAAAACAGGTTAGAGTTATATACAAAAATACAGAACACGATATATACCTATTTTCTCTGTCTTTCGGTGCCACTTTCCACTTTGAAATTAGAAGGGCGTGAAATTTGATGGGCAGATAGAGCTCACCAATAGTCCCAAAACTGTTTGGAGATTTGGAGGGTGAGAGATGCCGAGGATATTCTATCTGACAAAGCCATTAATGCATGCGTACTGAAAAGGGCAATATTCGTTTTCCAGACGACTTAATAGAAACAAAACATAAGGCAATGTCAAACCGCTTTACAATAGTATGAGAGAGAGTTGGTTATGAGAGTGAATAAGGATTTTTTTTTCTACACTAAAGTAATTTTATTAATATCTCTCACGTATTTTTCATGTGAGCTCAAACATCAGAATCTGATGCTTACGAATGTGAAATGTGACCAGGGCTTAGCGCACTATCTCGTTTCCGTCCAGGTCTATGTAAGTTAATTGCTTCAGTCACGAAGTTACGTCTTCAAGATCCCAAACAAACTGACAAAAATTACGTTGAAAACTCGTAAGGGCTTCCGTTGATCTTGAAGTGAGCATAGCTCTCCGTCCGTGGAAAGTAACATCAGCCAATCCGAAGATTGTGTATATGAAAACGAAGAGCCAATCAGAGAGCAGTGCTATTCCTCAAGGATTTTCAAAATAGATACAGTAGGCACTCGCTAATCCGCATTTTTCCGTGTTTTATCGTGATTTCTCTGATTTCGGTAGTGATGGAAAATGTTAAAAACAAAACAACAAAATATATTTTTATGTAGTATTATATTTTAATACAGTACATACAGTAAAGTTACTTTATTAGATTTGTCATCACTGCCGAGTACGCCCGATCTCAGCCGATTGCCCGCGAACTCTGCCGAACGCGCCCGGAAGGCTTATTCAGTGTAAAAAAAAAAAAAAAAAAAACCTTAGACCGATGCCGGATTATTGAATGTGCCGGATTATCGGATGCCGGATTAGCGGGGTTTTACTGTATCAAGTTCTTCGAAGATTGAACTTAGGATTGAACGTAAGATTGAACTATTCAACAAGTTCAAATACTTAATGAAGCATTACATGCATAAATAAATAAAAATAATAAAGGATTGGCTCAAGAAAAGTAATTTTAGATACATGTTCAACTAACCTGATTTGACTTCTTAACGAACTCTGGGAAAGCATTTGATCGAAGTCTTTTCCCTGAAAAGAATTGATTCATATTGGAAAGAAAATTCTAGTTCTCATTATTTGTAAAAACAAAAAAACAAAAAAAAAATTCTTTTTCTTTATCACTTCACTTCGGAAGCCTTGCATATTTAACGTAAAAAAAAAAATGCTTTATTTATTTAGCAAATTAATATCGAGATCGGAGAATATACAACTTCCCAGCCCTTTTTGGCCTTCTCCACTCCCCTATCAATTGCAACCTTCCCCAGTTGGTAAAAAAAAAAATCCCGTTTGATAGTTACAAATGTATGTTAATTCATATAAATTATTTAAACTCCGAGAAGCCACCTAACATCTTCCCGGCACGCTGCCCGAATGGCAGGAGAAAGCAATGCAGACCGATTAACTCAGATGTATTGCTCGTTGCCGCCACAAATTTCGGGTTGTCCACATATCCACAAATTTCCTTTTTATATTCCTTCATATATTTTATATTTCCTTCATATATTATAAATAACCTTTTTTTCTTATTTGTAAAAATTTTCTTATTTGTGAAACGATAATAAGATATAGGCCTACATTAGAATAATATTTTTAATTGCAATAATAGTAATACCAACAACAACAAAAAGTTTTAATAAAATCCTTAACCGGAAGATTTTGAGAAACGTCAACAAAATTTTTCCTATCGAACTCGTATCAAAAGTAATTGAATAGCGACCTTGATTTTGAATTAACGGAACCAATAAGTTTAGGAGCGCTTTGCTCGACGAAGATCTAAAAGCAAATGAAGACGAAACGTTACGAAGGCGTTAAACATTAACGTTAGATTGCGTTGAGCTCTATACACTAAGAATTATTTCTTTTTACCATATAAACCCCGTTTAATTCGTGCTAATTTTATTTTAACTACAGCTTTATTCTATTTTTTGGAAAAGGAAATAGTTACGTGTAAATTAGTATTACTTTTCAGTAAATAAACAAAATCAATTTTGGATGATATTAATAACATTTATTATTTACTATCATTTATATTAATTACATTTTTCGTTGTTAGAATTTTGTTCATATTTGAACTGATTTTTTTTTATTATAGACTTAATTTTTTAAATGAAGTCATTAAACAAAAAACTTCAAAAAAAAACAATACTTTAATTAACTAATTAATATAATTTATTTAAACTAATACATTAATAATGCGGTTTTCTAAATTATTTCATACTTAAAAATAAAATTTTATTCATATTTTATTTTGAAATTAAGTTTTAAATTATTAAGTAAATCTTTCAGAAATTTTAGAAATATTACAATAATATTGATTATTTTCTTCATTCAGTTTCCAAGAACGGAAAATAGAGGGCGCCACTGGTTTGAAACGAGAGACTCATTGTCCCCCCATCCACAAATATTGATTTCTGCTTGAACATTTAAATAGACCTGAGCTAAATTAATAACATTACTTTATTTTTTTTAATTAAACTTTATTATGTCAAAATATTTTTTTATTTGATTTTGAGAGTATTTGATATTTCATGATTCTCTAAAAATTTTTTTGAAGTATTTTATTTTTTGATTTTCTGATTTTTATTTGTTTGCTTAACTTAGCTTGCAAAATTTATAAGTATTGACGTCGCAATAATAAAACAATTATAAATATGCTATTTAACATTTAGCGGTTTTATATAATCGTTACGTAATTTTTTTTTTCGAAACAATGCATCTGTTAAATTGATGTCTATTTCAATAGTACATCTCATATTTCTTTTGCTAATAAATTAGGTGGGAGGTATACCTACAAAATTCAAATTCTTCTCATAATTAGGTAAATATTAGAAAGGCTGTCATCAGGGGCTTGTGGGCCGCCGTCCACACTGTGTAGGGGTGATGATTTATACGCCAAAATTATAACAATTATAAGATATTGAAAATCGGATAACAAATTCACTACTTTATTCAAAATAAAAATTATTTCTGTTTCATTGTTTATTTTAAAAGTAGCGTGTTTAAAAGGCCATCAAATTGTTTTTGTGTAAGGCCAAAAGCTAAGGACGACCATAACAATAACTATATGTTATTGAATCGTTTCCAATATCTCTTTTAGTTTTGAAAGAGCTAAACTCCGGAAATCGTTACACGGAAGTCCATTAAATCGTGAAACTGCATTTACTGTAAAACGAGCAAAATATAAGAATAAGATCGACTTATTCTAATATACTGGAATTACTTATATACTTATTTACTGGAATCAATAATAGATTTTGAAAAAAAAAATCTGTGTTTTTTTTACAAAGCAAGCACAGAGAATTGTCACATCCTACAGCGCCATCGCTCGGCAGCAGTGAAAACAAAGTTAATGATTTTATACAACAAAATTAACGTGCCTAACCATCATAAATTAAAAATAAAGGAGGGGCAATGGTTATCCTCAACCAATTGGACTATAATGAAATGTGTGAGAATTTTATCTCTAGTCAGGAAGGTTTTTGTGCTATAAATGCAACTGAAGAGCAACTTATCAATGAATTGAATCATAGGTTTGAAAAAGCATCCAATATGGGTATTATTGAAGTTGAGACTGCCGATGATTGTATAAGTATTAATTCTACGCTCCCTCTTTTCAAGGGACTCCCTAAGATACATAAAGAGAAAGAGGGAGGTCTTTATCGTATTAGACCTATCATTAATTGTAAAGGTAAACCAATTACGATTATCTCTCGGATTATTGAAGCGCAAATTAAAACTTTAAATTTTCGATCCAAGTTTTCAATATGTAACCGTAATCCGGTTCTTGATTATTTGAAGTCTAGCAAACCTATATCAAATTCTAGAACGATTTCCCTTGATGTTGTAAACTTGTATACTTCACTTGCTCCTTCTCTTATTACTCAAGCTGTACAATTCATTTTCGCTATGTTGATGATACTTTTCTGATCATCAATGAACATTATGCTACTGAGATACTTTCAGATGTTAATAGCATTCATCCAAACATCCAATATACAAAGGAAATGGACGTAGATAATACCTTGCCATTTTTGGATATTAGCATCCGTAAGAAAGATGACTTTTATGAAACATCAGTATATACGGAAAAAACAGATGCTCAAATTGCTGTTAACTTTCATAGTGCGGTACCTATGTCATATAAAAGGAATTCTATATATATATATGGCAGTAAATAGAGCACATAGCATTAGTTCCAATATAAGGATTTTCAATGCTGAACTTCAGAAAATTAAAAGTATTTTCATCGCAAATGAATTTCCAGAATATGTTATTGAGCAAGTTTTTAAGAATTATAGGAAGAAGGTATTATATAAAAGACTTATAATTCAACCTATAAATGACAAGAAACGTAAAGAGATTAAAAATTTCATATCCCTTAAATATGATGAAGCACTCATTAAAAGAATAAAGCCGGCTCTGGCTATTGCGGGGATTGGTATAGCCTGCAAGCCACAGAATACCACGATATCTTTCTTAAATAGAAGGCATTCTAATGTAGATAATAGATTAAGTACTCGAGGTTCCATTTATGGGATTAGATGTAAATCCTCTGTTAGAGGCAATAATAGTTGTTTATACGTAGGCCATTCCAAAAGGGAATTAAGTGCACGCCTAAAGGAACACGATTCTGCTGTAAGAAATGCTAATTTATCTTACAGTACTGCCCTTCACTGCCAGCGAACCGGTCATTCGCTCGACTTAGGACAGGTAGAGATTCTTGGTGTACGTAAAAATAAATATTTGCGTATTTTTTATGAATCTTGCATGATAAGATTGTTAGGTAGCTATAATCAGGACCTTTCTACTTCAAATGTGTTGGAATACGGGCTTTGATAATTGTGTTAGTTCATTTAAATAAATTTCCTAATAGTTTTTTCCATTTGATTGTATTTGAAACCTTCGCAGACGACCACTTCCTGTGCGTATTTAAAGCATCTGTCAGCAGGAGGTGTTTTTATTAAAATGGGAATGGCCATTCCTTTCTATTTTACAATCTCAGATAAGGAAAGTTTTTCGTTAAATATGACTCGTTCCACTTGAAAAGGGGGTTTAATCCATGAAGCTCTGAAACGTCGTGGTCATTTAAAGTTTTAGATTAAGGTTAGTGCCAGTATAGTTTCTATATTTTTAATTAATGATTTTAGTATTGATATGAAATCGGACATGTATAGCTTTAAAGTTTATGGAGAAAATTGGAAGCATACTTGATTTAATTTGATAATATATATAACAATATACATATAAAGATATTTTGAATATTTCTCGTATGTATACAGGGTGATTCAAAAGTCCCTTCACATACTTTAAAGGTAGGTCATGAATACAAAAAGCGTAATCATTATGGAATGTTTGCCACCCGAATGTGCTAGAAGGTTCAGAAATAAAAGACAACAAGTACCTGGTAAGGTAGACAACATATTTATTAGACCTATGTTTATAATATGACAGTAAGGTTATACACCTACAGGTTCACAGTAGGTGCTCAAAGTTCCTCACAACGTGGATGCATGGAATGCCGAACATGTGCAAAAATGCGAGGCCTTGTGAGCACATCCAGCTGCTACAGTGACTCTTGCGACGAGGTCAATCTCAGCATCAATGGGGGTTTTCGTAGACGATGCCATTGACATAACCCCGGAAGAAGAAATCAGTGCCGGACAAGTAGGGTGATACAATCGTACAACCGCTCGTCTGTTTCAGTTTTCGCTGTCCCTTAGGCTAGGTGCATTTCTGCCCTCCCATCATTAGTGAAGCGATACATCCTACTCGTACAAAGTCAGCATCTCAAAAGACGATGGTTAACATTGCCCAACTAAAGGGCTGCCAAACAGCGCCTTCTAGCACATTCGTGTGACGTTTGTGACTACGTTCCACTATGAATACGGTTTGTTTTGGTATTCTCCTAACCTACCTTTAAAGTTTTTTACAGGGAGTTTTAATTTAACGAAAATTCCTAAACATGTGAGATTTAAAATATCTTTATGTATCAAAATATTTTTATAAATAGGCCTATTCACATACATACATGAAGTTTCGTTAAAGTTCGCATTATTTTACGATTCTTTATTATGCTTTTAAGTAAAACTAATAAGTTTCCTGAAAGCCAATCAATCAATTGAGAAATAAGATTCATTGGTGTTTTATAAATTTTCGGAAAATGCCTTTAAAATCTCTTGTTTCAATAAATATATAATAAGTTAGCTTAAACATAGCAGTTTGTAACAGTATGTAAACATAACAGTTTAAAATTTACTATTCTAAAAAATAATGACTGAATAAATAGCGCTTTATAATATCATTGTAACTTTAGAGGTTCAACAAGGTGTAAATTTTCAGCGACTGCTAAATTATTATAAATAACCAAGAATTTCTAAACGTGATGAAACTATCATCAAATGACACTATTTTTTTCCCTTTCCTTCAATATAATAAAATCAACGAATTTTGTAGTGAAAACCTGAGTCAAATTTGTTTTTGGAGATGTTGTCTGAATTCTTCTCTTCTATGCAAACCATGCCTTCACTAATGTCTTTGACAATTATAATGTTATCTCCTATCCACAACAAGCAAAGCCTGTCACGAAGGCTACGCGAAGCAGAATTGACAAAACCTCCTTCGAATCGATGAGAAAAGCTTTATTCAGACTCAACATGAAACGAGAAAAAGGCAGGGATAGGAAAGTCTTTTCAACCCGCCACACTTTTTTTTTTTTAGCAAGTTTTTTTTCCCCCACCCTTTTCTCGGTTCTGCAGTCTGCTGATATACTATCGGTTTTACCAATGACTTAGCTAAATTTTGGATTATTTGCGAATAATATAGCTCTTTGTGTGAATCTTTTATGCAAGAAAATGGCTTTCTGATTCTTCTCGCTGGTTTTTTTTTTATCCGGTAATCCACTTTCTCAACCAGCAAAAGAGGTTTCTTGATTGTAAATTGCTTATACAGAAAGCGAAAATTATTGGTAGGGAATTTCTCAATGATGACCCTTTCCGACAATAAAGATGTCTCTGTCTCTCTCTTTTTATTTTCAGTGTTAAAAAGGATTTTGTGGTATATTAGCAAAACGTGCATCAGTATATTCTAATGAATTTCTTTTCATAAGCAATAAGTGAGAGTTCTACAATACAAAAAAAGGACGAGCTTTTATCAGCAAATATACATCTGTGATAATGTATCGTTTGGCAATAGGCTGCGAGTAATAACTGAGAATTTCTATGTGAAGTGAATGTGTTAACATCATCCTACAGATGTGATCATATTCGCTTCTGTTTCGTTACAAGAGAGTAATGACATGTGGAAAGTGGGTTGGTGCACCTCTTGTATCACTATGTACATCACAGTACAAAGATGGTAGAAAGCTTTACACAATACATTCAGTAGAGAATTTCGGAAACGCATATACCGGGTGTAGGTTAGACCAGGGGTTCCCAACCTCAGAAAGGCTAAGAGCCAATATTTTTGTAAAACTTCTGATGTGGGGCAGCAGCGTTTCTTTCTCCAACCCCTCAACCCTTACTATATAATACTAATTCATGATTTGACAGTGTTATTTACAATAATAATTAATAATAAATGTAATTTACATAAACTCCAAATTATCAAATAATGAGCTAGTCGTGTTTCATTCCAACATTCCAATGTTGTAGATATTTGAATGCATAAAAGCAGAGCGAACTTTGAAGTTCTTTATAACTTTCCACATTAAAGTCAATTGTCTATAGAGATAATTTCTATTACAAGTTCCAGCATTTTCTAATGTATCTGTTGATAGCAATGTAAAAACTCAAATTTAATTTTAAGTTTGACATTCCCGGGCTGCGGGTTGTGCACATGGCATCAGACACATGACGTAATTGAATTGGGTAATTCTTAGTCCATTATTTTAATTTTCTTGGCCTAAAATTCAAAACCAGAAATATTCAGTCAGAACTATTTACGACATGAATCGTCGAGCGAAGTTAAGACTGGAAAATTCTTGTTTCTTGTGTGTTTGTTCATTTATTAGGGTATAGAATGAATCAAGCATTACTGCCATCGTCTTATCAGTCACCAAAGGCGGCAGTATAATCCAATTTACAATTTCTCTCTATCAAATTTTAATTACTCTACTTAAATAAATATATATGCATATTTAAATAATTTAATTATTTAGTCTCATAAAAACAATAAAGAGATTTATAATGAAATTAAAGGAAAACATTAGAAACCTTCCGAGACATTGTTAGCTGAAATTTCTCAAACTAGTGGAATATTTCATATGGAAGAATTCAGTAATGAAGGCTATTTAAATACCACTATTGATTAGCTTATTTTGAATGTCGAAAAAGCTTCAAATTTCTAATTTCTAGTTCTAATTTCTAGTCTCTATCTTAATTCTATCACTTTTAAAATGAGTTGTGAAAATTGTAAAATATCAACTCATGTCTGTTTAGGTAAGCCTACTTATGTAATCTTAAATACTGAAGTTTAAAACTATCTGTGGATAACGTCGGATGAGAAGTGGGAAGTTTCATGACCAAAATTTCTGGAGATTAACTCAAAAATAATGAATATATTAACTTCATTTTAATTCATCTGATTTAATTTTATTAAAATTCAAACGTAAGCTCTTTCATAATTAAAAAATATAAAAACTATAGCCTTTGTAAGAAAGTTTAAATTATTATCATTAGGCTGTTAACTTCTAATAAATTCATGTTGTAGAAGTTAAAGCTGAATAATAAATTTAACGTGCTGTGCAAGTAACAAAGCAATAAAAACGAAAAAAAAAAACCGACCATTCCCAATTTCCTCCGATAATTGATTCAGAATGGCATTTTGTTTATTTTGTTGCTGTTTTTGTTTTCGTTTTTATTGCTTTGAAGTTAAAGCTGTTTTTGTCTATTTTAGTTTCGATGATAACCTGCCTTCGTAATCACATTTATTATAGAAAATCCAAAAGTAAACATCTCCAACATATAAGTAACAAGAAAATGTCTAAAAAGCTCAAAATATTGCCTCCTGGTTTCTATTGTTCTTGAACTGAAGTTTTTAGATATTCTGATCTGAAGCCCAAAAGAGAAGCATTAAATTTCTTACCAAAAACTCTAAAAGCTTAAGTAAAAGGATTGCTAAGAATCAACGACTTCAGATAGTAATATACATTTTTACATTTTTAAAATAAATTGTAAAAAAAAACAAAAACCGTTACCATAACGAAGAGATCAATTGACTTGGATGAATTTAAAAAACCTTTTTTGGAGGGCCTTTAACGAACAAGAATCTATAGAAGGTATTGTCTGACATCTGCGTCAGAGAAGACCTAATAACATACGTTTTACGTAAGAATGACGTATGACTAACCTATAATTAACCTATTTTTGTGCAGTCGGCTAAACAAACTTCTATGGCAACGTTATTAATAGGAGCCTGTTTTCATTCAACCTTTCATTTCAAAGCAGTGAATCTCGAATTTCACCATTATTGTATTTAGAACGAAATGACGTCTGATATTCCGACAAGCATTGTTCCGATAGTTAAATAGTTGCTTTGAGGCTTCAGTTTATCTCATGAATATTTACCAGTTCAACAAAAGATTTGACAACACCGTTTCATTACTTTTTATTAGGGGCGAGCATAATATAGCGCTGAAGTTTCTAGTGGATTAGCTTTCTTTTAAGTTGTATTACTTTGGGTATAAGTTACTGCTGTAGCAATAATTGTTCTTTATAATGGACATTTTTTATTATTTTTTTTTAATTATTTCTTATAAATTTACAATTTCAGTCCTAAGAGATGCTTGCATGTTGAATCTGTGTATAGGTTCTGAGGATAATTTAAATAGTTTAATTTATATATAAAAAGAACTCGCTGTTTTTAGCGAGATTTTATGTGGTCTAAATACTAAAATGATAGAAAAATTTTACGAATTGAAATTTTACATTAATGGTGCTTGAGTCAATTTATTTATTCAAATCCTTAT
Organism: Thereuonema tuberculata; assembly: GCA_023159025.1. Lineage (NCBI taxonomy): Eukaryota > Metazoa > Arthropoda > Chilopoda > Scutigeromorpha > Scutigeridae > Thereuonema > Thereuonema tuberculata. Next base: position 30,536,063 of record JAFIDM010005346.1, on the reverse strand, counting down.
GTCAGTAATGAAAATAAATTTAAAAAATAATCTAATATACAATTTCAGTATTTTTCTTTTCTTTTTTTAGCATTGAACATCAACAAAATTATTTACTGGAAAGCCTGAAATAATAGAAATTGGCAAGCATTCAGAGATATCACTCTTAAAATATTTATAATTGAAACTCTCTATTATTTTTCTAAAATTATTATATTTATTAATTTACATTGCGAATTGATTTGCGATTGAAACATTATAATCATGAACTCTGTTTGAAAGCTATTTTGCAAACATGTTTAAGATCGAGCATATGAGACATTCATTGTTTAAAATAAAAATAGATAAACTTAATTTATCAAAAATATTTTGTGATGTAACAAAAAAAAAAGTCAAAACTACTTGATAGTGGGAGCGATTGTTTCATGATATACAATTTAGAAATAGTTGTAGCAATATTAGTATATTTCTTCATCTTATTGACAGCCATTTTATTTGCAAGCAATATAAAATTCTTCAGCTTATATTTCATTATTGGTCTGTTAATAATAATGAAATTATTCAGTAGAATTAAGTATATTAAAGCAGAGATTTACAATAACTTATCTTTGTAATTGGAGATTCGAGTTTTATAGCGGCAGAATATTCCAAAGATTTCTGTCTTTTACCATTAAAACTTAAGAATGTCTGCTTGTAATATTAAATCCCTCCTTTTCTGTTAAAGTCACATCATCACTTCTGATGAGAGCAGCTGTTGAAGATACGAACAAATAAATATGTTAGCAATTATCCACGAAATTCTTGAAATTTGCTTACAATCTAAATCTTGAAATCTGAAGTTAGATTCTGATAATGTGTTTCTTGTGATCCTAAAAGCCTTTGTAAATATCTCCATATATTTATATATTATAATTATTTTGCATAATCACTACGATTCATTAGAAAGTTATTGAAAAATTGTTGAAATATGACGCTGTAAAAGAGAACAACATCTTTTTTTTTAAATATAAAGCCTCCGTGTTAAGAATTGAATTGATAACATGAAAAAGTTTCAATATGCTTAGTATTTTCGTTAAAATGACATGGAAACAGTTTCGAATTTATGAAAGCCAATCAAGACAGCCTATTTTGAAGAAACGTTATCACTTGATGGTGAAGAAATTTTCAATCATCGTTTTGTTTCTTTTGTTTTTATTGTCAAATTTCTGGCTTCTATCCTTAGGTCAGTGTGTAATGAGTATTCTTTGCATTGTAATAATTGCTTACGGTTTCTGTGCAAATGACAAGTGAATCAAATTTACAATATCAAAACATTATAATTAATTACATCGAAAGGACAGATTTTTTTAAAAAAGAAATCTCTAGCATCTCTTTAACTAAATGGCAGAATTGAGAAGAGAGCAAATAGTGGTGCATCCTCTGTGCATCTCTCTATCCTGAGGGCGACCCAGGGAGTCGTTCATAGCAATTATTTCAGTTTCACGTTGTTCTGTAGCGTTGGAAAGCCTGCAGGTCTTCGCTGTTCCTCTACAGGAAATTAGCTCAAAAGTGCAGTTGTTTATGAGAGCAATTATCTGTTTTCATAACGGCGTTAAATGAAGTTGTTGAAGTAACTGAAAGCAGTGGAAAATGCGTCTACATTTCACGAGATATAATTGGACAACTTACAACAAAAAAATGCTGATAAAAATCAATGATTTTTTTTTTGTTCTCTATAATTAGATTCCATATTCAGACAAGTTCTCGTAAACTATTTTTATGTTCATTTGAAAGGGTAAAGTAGATTTGGTAAAATCTTTCCGTCGATTTCGAAAGATAAAAATGCCAACTTTTACAATACGACTTTTAGAATAGTTAAAAATGGGAAATCAATACATAGCAATTGATTAAAATATACAAAAGAAAACTGAAAGACTAGTTAGTTTTATAACCAAGTACAGTTCTTGGTTTTATTAATTGCAACATATCTTCAATGTAGCTATAAGTGTCTGTCAACTTGAAATACATTTTTCAGCATATATCATATGACAAGACCTTTACGGTAACTCGTGTCTAGGAGCTGCGTGCAATTCCTAATGATGGTATCAGGTTCTCTCTAGGTTGTTTCTCCTCCAGATGATACCTAAGGGTCACCGACCTGTCTGTAAAATGGCGACTGAGAAACCAATTACAGTTCCGTTCTGTTGATCGAAAATGACTGTGTATCTATGCTTCCCATGTCCCGATGAACATTGCCTGTTAGTGAAGCTTTTAATATAGAAATACCTTGAACAAACCTAACAATATGTCAAAAAGAAAAAGCTTGATAAAAATATTTTTCTGTCCTGAGAACACATAGGTAACTCGAAGAAAGTTTTATAAGTTTATTCATAGTGAATATCGTACCTTTAGTAATTCCAACAATAACTAACTATCGTGTACATGATTAATACAATAATTGACACTTCTACCGAATGGAAATTTTGCTTCATGATGAACCACTTTCTTTTAAGTTCTTTTTCCAAGATTCCAAGATTAATGTCTACCGCCATACTCGTTTTCGTTAAATAAGTTTAGAGTCAAACTTTATAGTTTTTTTTCAATACTTTACAGAATGTTTGAAAATACTTCTTTTCTATTTCTTTTGTTTCAAAGTCATTGATTTTATTGTTGCATCTATTATTTTCTTTTTGAAATAAAACTTTCATTCGTTTTAGGACTTTTTGAAAGGTTTACAACATCTGGAAACCTCACCTCCATGAATCATTATGTAGATAAATACACTTCATTTCCTACAAATATTGATATTTTTTAATAATGTATTGCTACCGCTAGCACACCTTACAGCTACAGCTTTTACTGACTTCACAGTTTAGAAAATAAATTAAGATTTAAATTCCCAATACAAGCTATCGTTAGAGTGTTATTTTACTATTACATTAAAATAGTATTCTAAACATTTACTAAAATCTTAAGAAATAAATTATAACCATGATTAAAACGACTACAAATTTATTATTATTATTATTATTATCGTAAAATTAAGGTTTCCAATAAACATAAAGACACAATCTGCTCTGAAAAAGCTTAAAAAATGTAACGTACTATGGATGTAGTATAATAATTAGTATTTAAGGCATGCAAGGCTTATATTACATAAGAGAGATACGAAGAGCATTAATGGAAAGAGTTAATTACCTTTTTGGAAATTATTTAATACATATACTTAAAAAAAAGTTCCCTCAATTCCATTTTTATCGTCTCTTAGATATCTTCTCGTCTAACGTACCGGTATCGTTTCTTATCGTTTCTTGGGTATCTTCTTCAATTATTTGCCACTTACAACAAAAAGCGTGTTTTCACTGCTTAAATCCAAATCTACATTTCAAGCTGTTCATCTGAAATATCTTAAACATATTGTCTTAAATAATATAAGTGATGTTAGTTATTGTTACGAATTGAAAAAGCCTGTTAAAGAAGTTTTGTTAGAACCACTGACCCCATGGTACTTTATTTTGCTTTTAAAATGCAGTCCATTCTTTTTTTAGTCTTAATGTAAATTTCGTAAAGTTTCTCATTTAATTTCTAATGATTTTGTGTTAAGTATGCTTCAATATTCCTTTCCTTAGACTATTAAATCACTTAAGACAAAGAAATTATGTTTTCATTGTTATTTTGTATTGCAGAAAATGTTTAATTAAAAGGAATGTGATGACCATTTACGGTTGATTACATAGCAAAATGGTCGATGCTTTGGTTATAAAATAGCATCTTTAAATCTTTCATACTTCCATTGTTGGTAATGTATTCAAATAGCCCATATGCTTTTCTCCTAGATTGTGGTCCTATAAGCGAATTCTTGGCTTTGGATTTAAGTGGCTATTACGAACTAAGTAATTTCTGTATCAAGTCGAGTTTCTGAAATGTTGCCAAGGGCATAAGAGAATATTGCAGCCAAAACTTGAAAATTCTAAAATATAAGTTTGTGGATCTTTTTAATTGTCAGAAGTTGGTAAGGATGTTGGAATTGTTTTGGTCCAACAACAGTTCTGAATTTATATTTTCCATTAACAAATTAAAGCTGTGTTCGGAGAGACTTCTACAAAAACAGCTCTTTGGAAGATGACTTCTTTGTTTACGATGTCATTATTCAACATTCCTTACTATGTAAGGAAAATGGTGCTTCCGAGAATTTTTTTTTCGAAAAGAAATCATATCAACAAACATGTTAACTTAATAAAGAGCGAAATCCCTCTATGTACAAAGATACAGACCTCGGTTTATTGAAGTGTGGTTGATTTGTTTCAACATACTGAAAAGATTATACTAAAAAGAAGAAGGATAAAAAAATGTAACTTGTGAACCTAATAACATCTTCAAAAAGTTTTGTAGATAAAATTCATTGCAGTGTAGATAATTCATTGCATTGTAGGTAAGATTCATTTGGTGTCGACATATCAGTACTGCACATCGCTACACTGAATTTTCAAATTAAATTCATCGTGTAATTTATAAGGTAATAGGAATTATATCTATGATTGCAGAAATCTATGATTCCTTGCTATTGTTTAAATCATAACAAATTATAAGGATATACTTGAAAGTCATTATAAATAAACCTCAATTGGTGAGACCAAGCTTTTACTACGTGATATCCTAGAACAGCTGTTTCACACTCTTTGGTGATCATCAGCTAGGAGTAGTCACCAGTAATCACCGAGGTCTTGGTACAGAGGCTAATAAGAATAATCGTCGGGATCGCAATGGAGCCTCGAAAGCTTAAAGAAACAATAAAAAATATTGGTGAGAAAACTCATAGGCCAGCATTTCCTGCGGCTTCAATGAATATTTTTAGTGCCTTGAAAAATAAAAATTCGCATTTAAATATTAGGATGCAATGGGTTAGATCAAGCTTTAGGAGGCTTCACAGCGATTCCGTGATAATAGATAGTTTCACAATATGATTAAAAATGTCAGGATTAAAGTAAATTGCCATTGGCTTTCTATAATTCAGGTACTCTTTAATGTATTCGATTATTCGGAATATTGTTAGATTTATGTCTAGAAGAAACAATGGCTTAACGACAAATTGTGAATAGATGGATATTCTAATTTTCCTTGTGAAACGTTCTTTATCCGACTTTGCTTCCAATGTGAAGCGTAAGAATATTCGCTTCACCCAACTTTTCAAGTGACTTGGTGCTTAGCCAAACGGCTAATTCCGGAGTCTAATCAACTTTTCGCGCTTAATGTTCTTTTCTTCTGGAAATGTTTTGTGAATTTATCTTTAAGTTCTGTCATTTAACTTTGAATTTCATTCAGGAGGTAAAAAAATACAATTTATTCCCTTTTAAAGTTAAGTATTAATTTCTAATGTGATTTTAAATAGCGTTTTTTTAGCATCAAATTTTTAATTTAAAACTATGCTTTTAAACTACTTTATCATAAATGTATTTACATAATAACGAGAAAATTATAGAAGTCCACATGTTATTTGAAGATGAACGTTGGCCATTCTGAAGAAATGAAAGAGTATAGATTTCTGCAGAGAGGTGCTTAGATATGGAAAAGTTCTGTTTATTCCTTCCAGTCAATGTTTTTTTCAACAGTGTTGATGCAGTGTCAAAGATAGCTTTATAAGAAACATTCTTGTAGTATCAGAAAGTGTTGGTTAATAATAAAGTAAGCCACAAAGGAAAAAGTTGAGTAGAATAAAAAAATATTATTTTTCAAGTTATTTTAAAAAGCAGATGAGCCGAACGTAAACACGAAATATCAGTTGTTTTGGAAAATTAACTATTTGAATTAATAATTTAAAAAGATTAGGTTCTTTAAAGGTTGGGTTTGAAAATCAAACATTACAGTAGTTCATTTAAATCAAATTCCAATTTAATATCAGCATTCATATCCTAAACAAGAAATTAAAAGTAGGTGAATTGGCTTGGGTTTCTAACTAATGGAAGGGGGGCGGGGAAGTGGATGCTAGGGACATAAGAAAAGTGTAAAATATTTTCAAGGTAAATAAGATTAATATGCTTGCCAACTCAAAGGAGCCTCAGTAATAAAATGACCGCAGAGAGCTTTAAAATAAGACGTTTAATCGGTAAATATCTTCAAATGTTAAGCAATACATTACAAATTAAGTATTTTCCGTGTACCTTGAAAGTATGTACCTTGAAGTAATGACAAGAGTGGAGATATATTCGAAAATTTAGGGATTTGATAGGTCGCTATGGACTTTAAGAAATAGGTAAAAAAATGATCGGGTTTTCTTAATCTGAAATATGAGTTTAAGCTTAAAAAAATGTGTAGAAAAAAACAAAGAAAGTTGTTACACATAATATGAAGGTATTTTAATACCTTTCATAAACAAACAAAAATATAGACGATGTGTTGGAGTTTTGCTTTACTGTATTCTTTTATGGGTGCAACAGGTGTAAAATTTCAAATCAATCTCATGAAGTAAAAAATGAAATTGAGTTTATATTATGGAAATTGAAAATGAATTTCGTAAATAACCTACGAATTTGCCTATCGGTCAATTTCATTTGTTAAAGCAAATTGGTTTTGAATATAATTGTTATTTTGCTAATTGGATTTTCGTTTTACGGTTTCCAGTACAATACATCGAAATATCGTCCGACAGATGCAGTAAATGTAAAGTAAAAGTATCCAAGCAATGGCTTTTTATTACTTAATGATGCTTCACCGTCAATATAAAAAAAAAATCGCAGTGTTTCAAACTTTTGATCGAGAAATGCTCCCATAGTTTAATGTTTCTACCAGTTGTTAGTTTGGCCTTGAACTGTGGTTTTATATTTTGTTAGAACATCATAAAAATTCAGTAAATTCTTGTTTGTGAGTTCTGTCGTACAACAATAATTCTCCATTGCTTACAATATGAGCAATCGTTATTTCTTATATGTGCGGAGCTAGCCATTAAATGCTAGAATGCTTCATGCGAAATGTTGTTTTTAAAAGAAAATTTGTAATATTTTCAGCGCAGTAGTTCCATTAACTTCATGAAACCCCAATTATTATTTTAATCTTTGTTTGAAAGTGTTATTATTTTAAGTGTAATTACATATCTGATGGGAAATTTCAGTAGCACTTATTTTAACTTCCTTTTGCTTTTAGGTTATCCCCTACAGGAAAAAATACCAAGAGAAAACACAGAGAAACCAGAATTTGATAAAACAGCGACAACGGATGGAGTAGGGGGAGGCCCACAAACATATTCCCCTTCACCTACACGCAGATCAGATCCAAACCAAACAGAGACAACTTCCTACACTAAGCAAGGTAAGTGCTGAGCATGAATTATTTATGTTTATAGAGTATGAAAACATTTTTCCACGTTCTTTAGTCTTTTGCGATCGTACCTTCAAAGATTATTTGATTGCATTTCAAAGACTTTTCTAACATGTCATTTTATCCTGTGTTGCTTTTTTGTTATTTCCAACATCCGAGTAAGTAGGTCTAAATATAACATACTCTGATGAGTTTTGATGATATTTAGCTTAATAAAAAAGTATATTCTATTTTGGTAAATATGTAGACTGATTTTGCACCAGGATATTTAACCTATATTACAACATTTCCACAATTTCAAACTTCTTAAGATGACCGATGTTATTACTTTGCATTTGAAAATATTTTAAGCCTCGTTCTGTAGGAAGCATTCACATTATGGACGAGATTCAATTACAATCTCAAAATATAATGGAAGAATAGTTTTTATCTGAAAAGTAAGAATGACCTCTCTCAGTTAAATAAAATATATCCAAAGGTGATTTCTTATAAATAGGGTTCACTTATGGGGAGCATAGTCATCTATACAGAATACAACAAATACAAACTGACAAACAAATCTCAAGGTTGTAATTATCATAAAATGCGAAGTTCGGTAAACATTGCTAACGGCTACATATATAAAGTTGTAGTATAAGTGATTGCTTTGCAGTGCAACGATATGAGATCGAGGTCTTTTGACTCAATTCTAAATGAAGTTTTGATTGGCATTAAAATTTGGAGAAACTTTAGAAGATATTGGCAGCTGAACACGTCTCAATGGGGACACTATTCAGTAACCCTTACTCGCACTCCAATTGTTTAATATTTAATTAAATAAAAGATATTCACATAAACTTGGTATTAAAAACTGTCTTTATAGCTGATCTGTTCTTTATCTTTGCTGAAACATGGAAATTTTTCTTCACTGTTACAAAGTACTGAATCAGTAAAAAATAATAATAATGCCTCATTAGATTCATCTAATAAAAATCGTTTCTATGATTTATGCGCCTGCCAACCTAATTTCTAATCGATGATAGAGTAATAAAAGAGCTGAAAATATTGTTGTTTGCATTTGATGATTGTTTTATCTCAAATTATTAATTAACATATTATTTTATATGTTAATATTGAATTATTACTGTTATATTAAGGTATGAGAAACACTGATAAAACTCAAATATTTATCATGTATGATTGATACATTTCGTTACGATTTTCTCGTATTTAAGTACGTATAACTTAAAATTTAAAATTTACTTCTCTTGATGTTCATCTTTTTTTTCAGATGCAAACAAAGTACTAATTGACCACTTGAGGTTTACGCCCCTATCGACGTCAGGTATGACGTGTATCCCACATGCGGCGAGAGCTAATGGGATAAACAAACATATAACTTTGTTTGAATTACTTAAAAAATCGTCGATATTTGATATTTCAAGACGATGGTTCAGTACTGTGCAGATCCTTATTGTAATAATTCTGTAAAAACGCTTGGAATATCCTTCTTTAATATAATATTTCTTCTGTATCTAAACCGGTTAAAACAAAGCACGTGGCTTTGTTTATCCCACATGCGAAGCAGTAGTGTGGTGGGATATTTTGTAACTACGAAGCTCCGCCTATCCTCAAGTGATCCATTAAATTATATCCTTCTTTGAAAATATATTGCTGTCGCCTTCTTCAATAGGCGATAATCAACTCTATATCCAATCTGAAGATTTTGGAAGGCTTACAATCGTTGTATCCAAATCAAATCTTTTAGTTAAGCCTCCATATCTATTAGGGTTAAAATGAAGCACATGGCTTTGTTTATCCCACAAGCCAAAAAGTACACTGATGGGATATTTTGGAACTACGAAGCCCTGCCTATCCTCAAGTGGTCCATTGTCACCATTACTTAAAAGTCACATCAATCCGAAATTCATTCAAATACTTCGGAAATCCTAACCTCCCCTTTAATAAATTACAGAAAGCAACCATCATTCCCCGAAATCGAGTATATAACGTAAATGCAAACCAATAGATTTAATGTTAGAATAAATGCCTCAGGAATCCGAAATTAATTTCCAAATAAAACATGACATCTGGTGGAAATTCAAATGATTCAAATTTCCTTTTGTTGATTTATATAGACCCTACAGAGACACGAAGTCATTTTGTTTACAGATATTTAAATTTCATTTGAGTTACATAAATACTTCTCAGTAATTATAAAGCTTTGGTGTATAAATATATGTGTTTCTGTAAGATAAATATAACGTTTGAAGTAACCTCGTGAATAGAAATTTACTATTTATTCGCTGTGAAGTGATAATAACTTTCAGTTTCCATGCAATCAGAAACTCACTGTTGTCAAGACATATATTCGTTGTAAGCATGAAGGATCTTTAGGTCCTGACTGTTTTTTCCTGACTGTTTTTGAATTTAATTTAATTAATTACAGAATATTTTGAAAATTAAAAACAAGAAAATATTTAATTTCCGCATACTTCACAAGTTCATTTTTAAATTTTCAGATTTTTATGTGCATTGGTAAAAGAAATAAACAAAATAAATAAAAAGTTTGCAGTCGCCTGAACTGCTTGAGTCAGGACCTTAAAGAATCAAACTTCATTTCTTTGAAGGGATAATGTGAAGAAAATATTATTTTTAAGGATACCTTAATAATTACTGAATCAGTTTCCTTAAACAATCAAAGAATTCCGTTTCGTATTTATTGAATATTAATTTGTAAAACCATTATATTGAGGCAATAGTTGTTATAGACATACGTTATTTATTGTTTTAATAAGCTGATTAATTACAAATTTTATGGGGAATCAGAAAATATTGAAAAATCATTAAAATAGGTCGATTAATTAAATTCAAAGATTAATGTCAAAACTGTAGTAATTAATAACAATCACTTCAGTAATTAATATAAAAGTAAATTTTAACTTGCCTTTTGATAAATTTTTAAATACCAAATTATTAAAAAAAACACTATTGAGGAACCAAGTATTTTTTATTCAAAATTTAAAAGAGGATTATTTTATTATAAATTATATATTTTAATATAACATGTTTAATGTTATAACTATCAGTATTTTGATTAAAACAAAGAACTGACATTTCGTTTAACGCAGTCAGAAACTCACGTGAAGATGTTTAGACAAATATCATACTTCATTTCTTTACCTGCTATCAAACAAAAACTTACCATTTCTTTTCTAACATCTATGCAATCTTCTTAAATATTATTACATTGTCACTATGTTGTATCTTATGGATAACGAATAGAAGAAGAAATAAAGTAGAAATAGTTTTTAGTTATTTTACATCCTCTTTAAGTCAACGTAAATACGGCAACGTAAAATGTAAAGATGAGAAAATTAAATTCTGCTGTTAGTAAATTGTTTTAGATTAAATTGGAATACATAATAAAGTCAAAATAGAATATTAAAATAACATTAATTCATTTACCTTGCAAAGAGAAGAGTTTTTAATTTGGAAATTGTAAAACTTTTAGGTCTTTGAATAATTTTCATCATTTTATTTGACTATAGTCATTGTTATTAATACATTTCTTAATTTGGAACTAAATGTGGAAAAAAATATAATGGAAACCTCCCTGAAAATCATTAACTGTTACTAATATAAATTTAGTAATTGAATATTAGAAGTATGGTACAGTAAAGCCCCAATTATCCGCGAGCGGATGATCTACGGTGCGGATTATCCGCGAGTGCCGCGAAAATTTCTTTTAATTACGAACGTAAAAAAAGCAAAAACAATTTTAATCGAAGCCAACAACAGGGAAAATACAATAGGCCGTACAGGGCGAAGGTCGAAAATTATTGACAGGCTTATGGTGCATCGTAATAATATAGGCCTTCTCGGAATTTGTGGATGAGTGGCAGACTCTTGCTGGGCTACTGTACTCTACATATTTTAAAAGTTTTACACATTATTTTTTTTGTACAATAAAACATAGTTTTTATGCTGAAATATTTTTTTTTCGTGTTTAAGTTAAAGTGTCCCTCTACAGGCCTGGACAGGCCTTTGGGTCGCGGGAGGTCAGGCTCCAAGCATTTCGTGACCAATGGGACGAAGAGGGCCGAGTAGACCCTAGGACCCGATGGAAGTGAAACGAGCGTGGAAAAATCCCCGCTCTCCGCCGAGGTCGGGAATCAAACCCGCAGCCAAGCGCTCAGACCATTCGGCTACCGGGTCCATTTTTTCGTGTTTACACCTCATTTTTAGTCTTTTTTCGGGTTATCCTCGATTTTCACTATCCGCGGTGCCCTTGCCACTCAATTCCGCGGATAATCGGGGCTCTACTGTAATCTCTTTTTTTCCACGAAATCTACCTCTGCAATAATTGTTTGCTAGTAAATATTAATAACAGTAAATAAAAAAAAAAGTAAATAATTCACAAATTAAAATGATTGGACGTAAAATCAATTAGGTACAGTTATCCGCAAATATAGTAATGCATAAAATGGTTTAGGTCAGTGACTTCATTACTTATAAGGCCTCCATTATAAGGCAGAATATTCCAGTATTAAAGTGATATAGAACTTTTTCATGTAGTATTCGGTTGTTTAGTAAATATTAATTTTAACAACTTACTGTTCCTCCATAGACAAAGAAATTTTATGAATTACCACAATCTTTATGCTTAAATAATTTTCTATCAAAAATAGGAACTTGAAAATATATATATATATATATATATATATATATATATAGAGAGAGAGAGAGAGAGAGAGAGCTGAGCCGGACAGCTATCTGAAATTTAAAATCCCAATACAAATTTCAGAAAACTGTTTCTGTGAATGTACGGCTTCTAATTACATTCACTTCATCAGCGGCATCTGGTGTTAAATTTTGAAACTAAACTAAAATTTGAAAGACACAAAAACGCAATATTTAGAGAAATTTGCTCTTTCTTATTGTAAATATTCTTTTTAAGTTTTTTTAATTTTATATCCTTTTTTTAATTTCTTTTATATAATATACTTTTTTTTGCTTTTTTTAATGCTTTTTTATACTTTTTTATATTTATATATATATATATATATATATATATATATATAGATAGATAGATAGATTATATTGGGTTGCCCGAAAAAAAGATCGTTCGTTTTTTTTTGCGTACGTTGGCTCTTGCAGTGCTTAGGTGCTTTAGCATTATTCGACACCATTTTGTTAGATTGTATTGTGACAGCTATCACATTAGCTTGTATTTAAAACAAAACTGATTAAAATTGGTGAATTTTGTATCGCCAATTTAATATTGAAGATGGAAGACAATAAGCACACAGATCACATTTCTTTTGATGACCACGCAAAAGCTATTACAGCTGGGAAGTTCTTATTCTCCCGCCGTATTTACCAGAAATTGCACCTTTAGATTTCCATTTATTTCTGTCTTTACAAAATTCTCTTAATGGAAAAAAATTCAATTCCCTGGAAGACTCCATTGCACCTGGAACATTTTTCTTGCTCAAAAATATGAAAAGTTTTGAGAAGATGGAATTATGAAGTTGCCTGAAAGTGGAACAAACCGTTGAAGACGTTGTTCATTAAAAGTATTGGTGAAAATAAAAAATGTGTCTTTTATTTTTACTTAAAAAATGAACGAACTTTTTGGCCATCCCAATAATTACAAAAGATCTCAATAACCGACCACCGTTTAAAAGTTTTGTTTTGCGATGAAAACAAAACAAAATAAGCTTTAATAATGTATCAGATACTCTGCTTTGTTTAAATAAACTGTGCAATATGTATAAACTTAAATTTCCTTTGCCAAAAAGTTTTTTGTCAGCAATTTCATGTTGCATTCGATAAAGAATTGTATTCCATGTTGCATCGTTGCTCAGTTTATTAGATTGAGAAATTTCCAATTCACGGACACAAAATGTGGCTTGAGTTAAAAAAATTGCTGAATTTAGCAATGAGGGGTGACTTGAACCTCTGATCTCCATGCATCATTATTAAATATCAAACTGAATAAAATATGTAAAATTTTATCCTGCTTCTTCAGGCTTAAATACAGAGAACATAGAATAAATATAACAAACAGATTATAATTTAAAACCAAAGGTGGTTTACAATTTAAAAACAAAGGTGGTTTACAATTTAAAAACAAAGGTGGTTTACAATTTAAAAACAAAGGTGGTTTACAATTTAAAAACAAAGGTGGTTTACAATTTACAAACAAAGGTGTAAGGCTTTACCAAAAATATGGTACTTTATCATTATTACAAAAAGTTATCATCAATGAATAATAATTAAATGGATAATTATTGAAAGATTTTATGATTTTTTTACAATTTTCTTTAAATTTTTCCAATAAAAACGTGGCTAATGTCTATACCTTTTTGTTTTTTGAAACATTCGAAGCTATTAGTAATACACACTACAATCATAAATCTTGTGCTTTTGTCATATATATTCTTATACAATACACTTACTAATGGATCTGGATTGTGACCTAATGATATACAATGATCCGCCCAGTTCGAAACTTCAGTCTGTCGATTTCGAATAGCTGCCAATTATAGTAAAGTGTGATGAAGAGTTTTTGTTTTAGATATCAAGCTTTTTATCTTCAAATAAAGTCTTTTTAAAAAATTACATTCTTTTTGATTTTAAAAACATAAAGGTTTCTTTTCTTATAATTATCTAAGGAGAATTTTGATTATCGAAAAACCTGAAATTATTCAGTATTCGGACGTACTACAGATTAATACTGACATTCCATTTTTTTCATTTTTATTTTTTTATTTTTACATTTTCCTATTTTCCGCCTCACATGAATATCTAATTTTTTGCAGCGAGATTGGGATATCTCATTACAAGATGTTGTCCTTTTTCCTTCACGAAAACCTTTAAATAAAAACTAATCGACTTTTATTTTGAAAACAAAATTGCTGATTTTGCAAATTTCATTGTTATTCAACATTTTTTATTGTTGATAAACCTGAAATTAGGCTACCTGTGTTTTGGATTGTCTGAATTATTAATTCCATTTATTTCGATATTTAAAGCAAAACATTTGATATTTTCTCTTTTAATTAACTTTTAATTGCTTAAAATAATTATAAGGGGGTGCATCGGCTTAATTTTGTTTCGTGAATCAGACTTCTTCTTTAATATATTCGATACTTCTTTACACATCTTGATATTGCAGTTAAAATTTTGCTGAAATTTAGAAATTCTGAAATGTCTTACTTTAACTCTAGGCTCAATTGTATAGCTTCTAAAAGAAATCTTTGAGATGGAATCACGGTTCAGTGATACGAATTTGTTTACTTTGCTAAATCAAGAAAAACCCACAAATGGACATTAAATATGCTTTTATACACTGAGCCAACTTCAACGGGAATAAATTGCTGTGAACGTTAAATTTTGCTTTTCTTTCTTTGGCTATTTATAATTTTAGTTTAGAAAGAAAGTTTTCCTAGTTAATATTTGTTCGAATTTCTATCTTCGAATATTTATGACAGTCAAATTTACGTGCTTGTGAATTCCTATTCTTTAAGTTACATGACAAAAATATTTGATCTGGTCATCACAGCATTTTCATTATAAGCAGGTGAATGCTAACGATGTCTTTCTTATAACCTAAGTATCATAGAAAGTTTTGTGAAAGAACGCCATAGAGTAAAAACTCGTAAGTTAAGTTGAACTTCGTAAAACATTAAATGTTTTCTGGCACTGTTCTATTTTTACGAGAATAAGCTGTAAAAGTATTTACTTCTTTGAAATGCCGTGAGTTTTCGATCAATAAAAAGATAAATGCAGAACTGCAGTTTCGTCTGAATCAGACGTTTTCTCTAATTCGGTTTTAGAGGGTTTAATTATTGACAAAAATCAGTTTGGCAAAAGAAACGTCAGTCGCTGATAAATAATTTCTGAATCAAGTTTCTTTGCTATCGAGAAAAAGTTTATTAAACTAATTTAGATTCGGGAATCAGATACTAACTAGGAAATTCGATGGTCTAGACTTCGAAGCATAAAAATAAACGTGCATTTCAACATACATTATTTATAATGTCTGCAATATTTTACAGATTTTTATATGGTTTCCCTTATGTTAGAATTGGATTGTGAAGAGAAATAGATGACAAACTTCTTCGATTAAAATGTTGATGCTTCAGTTAAAAATGCTGGTTTTGAAGTTTTTTCCAATTACAACATAAAGTCTCTGAGTAAAATGTCACAAAGAAATTGAATGCTTTTACCATCTACTCGAAATGGAGAGTGATTCGTGATGTTTTCTCTTACTTTCGTAATAATAAATCTCCATTGACAATAAGATAACAAGTAAAGCTGGCATGGTAGCTTTCCAGTAGAGCATGGTAAACTCCAAAACTTACTGTATTAAAAGAAACTGATTGTAATGCTTACTTCAATTCATATGCTTATTTTAAAGTGCTTTACTTGAATTAGTATACATCGACCCCCTATACATTCAAATTCTATCAAAAAAAAAACATAATTAACATAATCATAATAAAGTCTCTCAATATAAATATGGTTATTTATATCGATCATTGGTCTTTGAAAAAGTCCAACATATTTGTATTGTTCCTATTTGCACAAAATCACTAGGCATTATATTTATACCTCAACCTATCATATTACAGGATGAATAAAACTTAAACTTATTTATTTAAACTTGAATAAAAAAGTAATATAAAACGCAAATTTGAAAATTGTCTTTAAATTTGTCTTTCAACTTGAAAAAGGAACGAAACCGTTCCGAAAATTTATGTTTTATATTATTTATTTATTTTATTTATTTAAGAAGAAGAATTATGTTTTATTCAATACAATGAAAAGGACCGAATTTAAGAGAAGGTATGGCTATATTATAGTACAGGTTGACCATTACTAATTCGGCAATCACTAATCCGGTTCCATCACTATTCCGGCACTAATTTCGGGTAGCGTAATTTCAAATTTCCTGAGTCGCCTCACCAACTTCCCGGAGACTGTTTGGTGGTGCTACGTAAACACTGTTTTGGTCACTTGCAAACACAGGCAAGCCATTCCAATTTGTTTTTCTCCATTTATTGTTACACCCTGCTCATTTTTAGTCTTAGCCATGGTTCCAATGAATAAAGGAAATGCTTCCTCACTTTGATACTGGCAGTGATGAACCTTTTTGAGTAAGTCAACAGAATTACCTGTACCATTTATCTGTGCTTCATTAAAATTTCATTTTATTTTCACTATTGCTTCTTTTTTCTTTATTAAGCAACTTGTACTGATGATTTCGGGGTATTTCAAAGGTAGGATAAACCCTAACTGTTAACTGTTGGATTAAAGGGTATTCTAACCTAATCTTCTGTGATCCGGCAAAGCCACTAATACGGAATCCTACCAGTCCCAGTGTCGCCGGATGAGTGATGGTCAACCTGTATCAGGAACAAACAGTTTTTAAGTTATCGTGATCACAGATGGATAGAGGACGATAACTCAAAACACTTAAATTTTAATATTAAAATTGTATTGGAAATTTCTCTTGTTCTTATCACATTTTCTTCTATCAGCTGCAAATAACAAGAGCTTTACAGGGTTTTTAATCGACTTAAAAAGAATAAAGTTTTTTATACTTTTAATTTAAAATTATCTAATAACAAATTTTCAAAGTATCAGAGACTTCACTGTGAGAGCCGCTGAACTTGAAAATTTGTAATTAGACCCTAAATCAAGAACCTCTGTGTTATAAAAATAGCAAGTTGTCATCAGAAAAGAGTTTCTCCTCTTTGCCATTTCAAAAACACTGTTCTATGTTCATCTTCAAACTTTAAAATAAAATGTAACTGATGTCAGCAAATGTCATGATCCTTTTGAACATTCATCATTGACACAATTTACGTTAAGGACTTTTCAATGTTTCTGCTAATTGTAGTACTGTAGTCTATCGACTTGTTAGAAGCGTGTGTCTTAACTGAAGTTTGCGATATTCTTTGTTCCTTTTCACAATATGTATTAGAGAGATTTGATTTTGTTAATCCACATATGGTTTTCACATTATTTACAAAAATAACTGGCTCTTTATCAAAAGGTCTTCGAATGAACACTTGCAATTGACAGAGGAAATTGAAGAGAACTTCTCTTTTCGTCAAAGACAGTCTAAATTGAAATTCACAAGATTTACGTTATCGATAAGGTATCATGACATATTTACGACCATTTCAGGTTCAAATGAGAAAATCAGAAATTCTCTGTCCATTCCCATGACCTCCTTTTCACTGAAATAAGAAGTGAAAAGATTACAGGGCATTTGTTGTATAAATTGTTTGTTTTAAAGAACTTCTTGTCGATATTCGTCTTTGTTTGGAAATTATGTAATTAAATAAGAAATAAACACCAAAGACTGCAAATAAATAAGCAAATTATGCCTTTGAGTTTTTCAGCAGAGGGAATCGGGAGCGGCCGTTTCATCCTTTTTAGAGACTCATCAGCCTGATCCACCCTACCTTGATAACAAACCCAGAATGGCGTAAAAAATAAATGGAAGTCACCTTCACTCCCGAAAGTGACTCCCGAACAAAATAAACAACAATTAAAAAAAAATGTGCTAAAATGCACTTGAAAAACCTTTCACTCTTAACAAATGTTAAACTCAAACGGCTTATAAGTAAAAGAAAAAAATCAAACCGAAAAGGCAATGTAATAACAAGAAATAAATTAATTAAACAAATGAATTAAATCAGAAACAAAATCTTTCATTATTACTTAAGAATAATGAGTTTAATTTTAGGGAAATGTTTGATGTTTTAGTAAAAATTTATATATATGTCAGATTAGGGACTTTAACAATGTATTCACAAAGAATATACAGAACCAAAAAAAAAACAAGAATTACATTTCGATTTGCCAAAATTTCTACATGGTGATTTATAAAGTACTGGAAATAAACCCAACGGACTCACTACAATTTGTTTTATTTATCCCCCCCCTCCCAACGGGGTTCTTGTGTTTGAAATAAACCAATGGAGTCCATACTCCATTTAACTTAGCCTATAGATTCTAATTTCGCTTCCCTTTCCTTGCTCTTCCCGGTTGTGAAGCGTGGTAACTTGACCATTTTTTTTTTATAGGGGCAGAAAAAAAAGGCTAAAATGGGGACCCCATCATCCAACTCAGAATCACACGTTCTATCCGGAATTCCTTGCCCTATTTTACTTTTTTTACACAGAATTGGACAGTAAAATATTTCGATGTTCGTTCTTTATTGCCCTTCCTGTACTTAATGAATCACCCTGTATATCACTTCTTTAATTTTCATCCATTCTTGACACAATCTGTGGTTGATCGTTTTAAAATAACTCGCTGTAAAATCTCACTGTACTCCAAATTTCATTAATATCGGTGGAGTTTTTGATTAGTCGGATGAGAGACGATAGAAAATCTGGCAATCCATTGCAAGCAGATGGTTTTCAGCACTGGAAACATGCTAAAAAAATTTTATTTTTTTTAACATTAATAGCTTCTTTAAAAGTTTTTTTGACAAGAAAAGAAACCTTGTTCAAAGTTAACAGTGTTGTAATGCCAAACTTGTTGTATTTGTTTCATGCTTTTAATTCAACTATAATGATATCTCTGCTGTCGATCGACCTGAAATAAAAGAAGACTGTTACAGTTTTCAAATTTGCAGATTTTCCTAAAAGGTCTAACTCTCCGAAATGCAAGAGAGAATGTTGAAATCTCCTTCAAAAATAAATTGATTCTTTCTATATTTTTAAATTTATCTAATTTATTCGAAATTCTTATGAATTGGTGATAATTGAATTTTCAGTTACATATTTCGTTTGTAAAGATATTTTGTAGAGTAGCTATTTTAATAATTTTAAAATTGAATATCAGTTGATTTATATTCAATTAAAAAATCATTATGACTAACGGATGGCGCAAATAAAACATTACTTCATTACATGCAGAAAGTTGATGGAGTTATATTTTATAAAAGCGTTATTCTGTCTGTTATTGTCATAAGACTTTGTTTTTCCAATTTTGTCACCAAACTATAAAACATAGATTGGTCATGTAAATGGATAAAATGTTGACCTTTTTAAGACAAACAAAATGCTACAAAAATCTTTCGAAAAAAGTTTTTGGTTTCCAAGATGGTGCCTTTTAAAGGGTCAAATTTTGACTTTTTCTCAATTTAAACGAAAAGTATAAAAGTTGGAAGAGAACATTATATTGTGAAAATGTTGGTATTTGAAAGTTCTATCGAACGGTATATCAGTCATTACCAAACGTTTCTGCGTTTGGAAGATACATGCAAAAATGAAGTGTTTTTCCGCCAACCCCCCCCCCTCTTGGGGGTGCCAACGCACAATACAACTCAGTTAAGCAGAGAAGCCCACAACGAGCTGGGAAGTCGTGTATTCTCCGATTGATATCGGAGCCATTGATATCGTTTATGTACAAAAATGCTAATTTACTGATATTTCAGCAATTTTAATTTTTAAGGCGACATTTGGCATAGTGAAAGTTCGTACAAGAATTGATTTGATCGTGTTTATTGTAAATTTCTTTCTTGTTTACTTAAATACAGTAGAACCTCATTATAACGGACTAATAGGGGCTGAAGGTTGTCCGTTTTAATGAAAGTCCGGTTTATAACAAATAATTCTTATACGGGTGTACTGCAGCAGGGTGTACTTCAATGAAAGTGCAATAGTTAGCTATAAAAAGTGTTTATTATATATCAAATAAAAAACAGCCTTCAGCATAGTAGGTTGAATTGAAAAAGATGTGTACTTAAACACTGCAATAATCTTTAGAACAAGAAGGTCCAGGTTCATGTTGATTGCTTACATTCATTGGTTTGAAAAAATAATTTAGTTTCTGCTGGGTTTGTTTGCTGCTTATTTCTTCAGTTAATAACTGACGGAGGTGCCGTAAGTGTTCATAATATGCAAACACATTTCAATTGTTCAACATATTGAATAACAAAATTTAAATGGTCTTTCACTTCGCTCACCTTAATTGTAGGCTGCCAATTTTTTTAAAAATTGTCCGTTATAAGCGACGTCCGTTATAATAGGGTCCGTTATAATGAGGTTCTACTGTATTAGGAATTGTGTAATTCCTCATGAAATTTCGGTTATTTTTTGATCTAACAGTTCTCGTTAAGAAAACAATCTTCGACTGAGAAACGCTTCACTGGTTAAAGACTAGCCTACAGCAGAAAACGATCCTAATTCAGAAGTTCAGTAAGACCTTAAGTCAGAGATCCACGGTCTGATGGAAATCTGGCAAATCACATAATGAATTTAATATGATTTGTTGCTTCAATGCTAGACGAATTACGTTTGAAAATGGTGTCAGATTGGAATAACGAAGTGACTTCAAACTAGATTAAGTTTGGATTTACCTTGAGCATGCGCAATTACGTAGTGAAATATTTATTATGATCTAAAGATGGCCTCATTCATCTAGAACAAGGAAGTTGATACAATTTTTACAAAGTAATGGCTGAATTTCACTATGAGTGTTTGCTTCATTTTTCACGAACCTTATCTTCAAGTTTAATAAAATATTTAATATTCAATCGGAATAGTTTTATTCTGTCCTAAAAATGTATATTGATTTAACAGACAAGTTTATATTAAAAATAAACTAACTCTATTTTCAGAAGTATCCTTTTAACTAAATGATTTATACAACCCAGAAACATCATCTCGAATTTGCTTATCATCGAAATTATTTATTCCCTCTAAATTACTAGATATTTTTCATTTCCTCCGCGCAATTATTTATATCCCATCACCATATGACACATCAGCTCTCGATTATAAATGCTGACGCTTTGAAAACACATGCCAAATTTAAAATGAATAGTCACTTTTATATATTTTACATAGGAATTTATTTATATTACACTTAGTCTACACTTTGTGTAATATATTACGCAGTAAATATATAAATATTTAAAATACAAGAGTTTTTCTGTAAAATGATACACTGCAAAATAAAGAATCGAATATAGGGAAGCACCTGAGAACCTTAAAATCTATGTTCCAGAAAATGTATATTTATTTTCACATTTGTTTTTCGTTGTTTTAAAGTAATGTAAATAGTATGAGGAAATTCTCCAGATTTCTAATAAATAGTTATTTCTTAACTCTCCATTTGCTAAAAGTTGATAAAAACCATAAAGCTACTTTACAAATTCTGTCAGATTCTGGCAAATCCCATAATCAATTTCATATAATTTGTTGTTTTAATGCAAGAAGAACTTAAGAAGCCAAATCACGACCAACAATTCTGAAGAAAAAAAAGAATTACTTTGAGTTTTGGGCGCAAAAAAATTAAAACTCAAAGATTTTTGTCAATAACAGTTAATTGTTTCTCTATTAATGCACTAAAATACTTTTGCTTTTTCAAGTGCAAATTTCTTAACAGGGACTCACGTTTTCAAGTATAAACTTTTATTTCTTAGTAACAAATACAGATACAGACTTACCGATTTTTATGATCCTAATTTATTTTTCGCATGCTTCATCAAATCACATTGATGTTATGGTCCTAACACATAAACATTATAAAATCTTAACTCTATCTTTTAATATTGACCTGATGAGTAACTTTCCCATCATGACAGTCATCCCTTAATATAAAAGGATATAAAGGATTTGAAATGCTCCTTAATTCATTCCAGAGGAAAAAGATTTATCACAAAAATTTGAAATGCAATTGAAACAGGAAATATGCAAATCAGACGGTGATTAACATAACTAAAAAACTATGTATCCTAGGACACTGAAACTTCAAAGTTAGTTATAGATTATAGTAACGGATATTCATACTAAAGTTGGTGCTTAACTGACAGGTACCAACTGACAGTAAGAAGCTGACTGCGTTTGTAAAAAAAAAAATATTTTGAAATCCTGAAATAATAATTGTAGAGTTGGGAAGTATCAACTTTATCAAATGTGATTTCACTTTCGATTTTTACAAGAATTGGATATATAATGGTCCATAACTACGAATATCAAATATCCGTAGCTGACATGTTATCACAGTTCAAAAAATATTGAATACTGAAATTTACTACTATAATGCTTATTAGAAGATCTTTTAAATGTTTTGGTCTCGAAAGCTATTACACCAATAATTTACTCTTGTGATTTAAGTATTTATTTAATTATTCACTGCTAGACTCATTTGTAAATCATTCATTAAATATTCGCTTTTTTTATTCTGTGTTAAGATTTCTCAAACACAGTTTCGAATTTTATGGTTTCAGATACAATTACCCTTAAATCGCTGGTCAAGTGAAAGGTGGTGACATTTTGTACTCTCTGCGACCTTTATCATCTTCGGTCGTTGATCCTGAAATCCACTTGACCACATTTTAATGTGTCTTGAAAAGCTAAGTCGAAACTCAACGTTTCATATTCTTCAAACACAAGTGGTTCCTTCAATATCTTTGCAATCGCAGTAGTAAGATTCGAATCTTCAAAATATTTGAACTTCGCTAACAAAAATAATCTGGAATTTACTTTGGTTTTTAATAAGGTTTTTATGATGATAAAAGATTACCTTTCCGAAATGTAATCTGTAATGTAAAGTCTTCATGTACTTGAATCTATGAAGATAAGGGAGTTAGTGGGAAAATCGTTCGCACTTTTCCTTTTTCCGAATTCTTCGTTTCTCCATTCCTTAAGTAACATCAACAATAATAAATTCCAGCTAAAACAAAAAAAAAATTTCTTTATCGCGCACACACTTCAGTGTGAGATCTTTATCAAGACAATTGAGTCTAAGCTGCATCAACGTAAGTTAAGTATGAAATCAAGAAGAAGTCGTTGAAAGGAAGACAAACATACGCTGAAGAGAGAAACATTCAAGAACTTGCAGCAATTTCAACCCAGATCTAGGTGTATTAGCCTCATAGTAGATCATCGCCTTGCCCATTCGGTTGTGCCAAACGACCTTGTATATCTGTTTTAGATTTAATTATTAATATTTTATTAACAGTTATTACTTCAGTAAATATTTAAAATTACGAATTACTCGTGCCAAAAAGCGCTTCTCCAGAATTGTGAATTTCTATTACTATAACTAGCCGGGTACTGGTCATTTCACTGGTCGCTTCGTTCCGGAACCCTTGCATACATAGTATAAAAAAAAAAAAAAAAAACGTTATTTATTTAGCAAATTGTGGCCTTCTCCGGATAACTCAGATGTATTGCGGGTTGGCGTCACCCACCTATATATCGATAAAGCAACATGAAAGGGAAACTATAAATTCTCTTTATTTTCTATCCCGTGGGAATTTAGGCCTTATTCCTTGTCTACATCATAAAGGGAACCTCTGTGCAACATTTCAGCTTTCTAGGTCCAAGGGTTTGGGCTGGGCGTTGATGAGTCAATGAGTGAGTGTGTCAGGACTTTTCTTTTTATATATGTAGATTTAGCTTTTCAGTTGCAGAAAATTATCGTGTATATACATAATGACTACAAATTTCGATATCTTACACTTCCGTTTTCATAAACGCGAAATTCTTGTTAGTCTGACATAAAGAGGTTGATGATAATTAGACAAAAAAATTTTTGTTATCTAATTACAGAAAATATTGATGTATGTCCGGAGAGTAGTATTATTTATAATTGCTTCAGTTATAAACATAAGATGCCAATTAATCTTATTTACACTTTACATTATGTAATGTATTTTGATTATGTAGAAGGATTGATTCTTTCATAAAGGTTTATGTAAATTTCATTGTAATTATTTATTCTCTTTCCGTCTCTTTTCAACCAGGAGGGGTCCAAGATGAAATTTGTCCTTACGCCACTTATCAGTTGCCCGAATGTGTTACCGACGAGGACGCCACCGTCCATTTCCAGACGTTCGGTCACTCCGGGAGACCCGGAGGCTCGTCGCAACAGTCCGGAACGGTGAGTTGCTTTCAAATACTGGCGGGATGCAGTGTTTGCAATTTCCTTACATTACCTTAAACAAAGGCTAGGAACTGCCATCATGCTGGTATCTATACTAAAGACGGGATTCTGCTCATCGTTACGGAAGAACTGCATGAATTCCTTTTAAGACATTTGATGAAATCTGCTGAGTGAAACAATAATTCGACGATAGCCTTTCAACATGCTGTCAAAAAAATTTAACAAATGCGCATTTTATAATAATTTTATAACATATGTAACTCTGTATACCTAAAATCTGCCGTAAACGTTTTCCACATCTGAAATTAAAGTTAGTTAATTTCATATCAAACACTATTTCCCTTAATCTTTATTTTGATAAAAAAGTTTTAGATAATGAACGAATTTTATTACATTTATGAATTAGAAAAACATATCAATAGAATATTACTGAAAATATAAACATAATAAAATTAGATAACTGTTTACATGAACTACAGAAATACTGCAGTTAAATCAACTAAAATCAATTAAACATTCGACAAACTAATGTTCATATAATAGCACTCTACATGAAATAAAATATAAAATAAAAAATCATAAACATTTCTATGAATTTATTAGTTTAATCATGCTAAAATATCAAATTATGAGAACATTAAAAATTTGAAAAATCATTTCAATGTTAATTGTCTATAGTTGTTAAATTTAAAATAAAGTTTTTTATTGATAAAATTCAGATTTGTAATTGATTTCAGACAGATTTCAAAAATTTTATTTGAAAACCTTCTTTAAGTTTGAATCATCGTTTTAAAATAATAGAACACATTTCATCTTTTGTTAATAATAAACATTTACAAGATACGAAGTACTTTATTATAATGGAATGTTTGATTGCAAAAAGTAAACTTCAGTAACCAGCAGATTGAGTTCATTCCACTATTCAAATAAGCAATTATTAGGCTCTACGTAATTTTGGATATCTTTGTGATATAAATTTGAATGAAATTCACAGAAAGTTGGTGGATGATTTTATAGATTTTTTTTTTTGCGAAAAACGCAGATTCGCTTCAGAAATAATACATTTTCTATAAATGTGGCAGAATGTTCATAAACTCTTTGACTTTACATAAGTGAATATAAAGTTTGGATGAAATGAAAAAAAAAAGCGTTTATCGTTGATAAAGATTCATTGTTCTGAGAGGAAAACTCTTCAGCGCTATACTATTTTTAAAAACTTCCATGTACAAATACTGGAGTTTGTTTGATATACTGTGATATGTTGTACTTCAGCCAATTGATGCACATATGGTTTTTTTCTTGATTGTAGTCTATTCAAATCAAAACTTTCTGAAATCGTTTCAAACCATTATTACATGATTTTAATTATTCTAGAATTGTCTTCCAATGACTAATGTTTCTTAAATTTAAGCAGCGAAAGATTACCGGTCTCATTAGTTCTCATATGAAATATCTCGTATGAGCAGTCAATGTTTCTTTTGCAGTTAGGAGGAGATAAAGATATTGAGGTTCTAAACTTTTAGAAGAAAATATTAATGACTTTTTAATGAAATAACAGAATGAGATTTTTCTTAGCATTTGAAGTCGATTCTTTTATGTTATCTGAAATTTTCTAAATTTTTGTATAAAATGTACATTATTCTTTATTGTAAATTAGTTAACAGGAAAATGTGATGGTTTGAAGTAGTTAAACATAAAGTAAATCAATTCATAGGAAACGCTAGATATTGAGTTAGAAATTTTAATTCCATAAATCAGCAGATTGTCAAGGATAATATTTAATTATGTAATACGTAACTCAAAATATTAAGTAATATTTAACTCGGTTTCTCTTTAAGTGAAATCTTGTAATTTGTTTTCATTGTTTTCAAGCCTGGAACAAAAGTTGTGTATTCTAAAGTTCGAAAATTTAGACAGACACCAATGTTAGAGCTGCAAAGAACACAAAACCAAGGTAAGCACCAAGATGTTATGTTATATTCTTTTTTTCTTTTTAAATTACTACAGCCCCTTTATCTCATTCATTTTGCAAAGTTGGCTTAATTAAATAAAAGAGTATCATGTTCCCTTGAAGTAACTCGTAGACATCGAAGATGCATTTTGAAAAATCTTTTTTTTTTTCTTTTTCTATTTTTTTCTTGAATAAGACTTTCCGTTTATTAAAAAGAAAAGACGCTCTGTAGGTGTAGCACAATTCGCTCACTAATTTAATGAATCACCATGTTTTTAAACTGAAAAAAAAAAGAAAAAGAAAAAAATGTTTCCAAAGTAAATGTCTTTGCTTGTGGAAACTTTGATGGAATCCAAAATGAAAATTTGATTTTGTTCTAGTCTCTTGTGCTAAAAACCTTTTTTCAATTATGCGTTTTTTTTTGTATTTTTTTTTCTCTTTGCTTCCTTCGGCTTTCTTATCTTATTCAGGAATCAGCTACGAAACCCGGGCACCTTACGAAGAGAAAAAGACCTTCTCGCCCACCACGCACGACCTGCCCACGCCAACTCGTGAGCTGATGCAGTCTTACGTGGAGAGCCCTCTGGTGCCGACAGCGCCTCCAGCGGAATACGACAGCGCCATGCCCAACTCAGTTGCGCCGAATCCTGGCGGAGGCGGTGGCTCTGGTAGTCCGCTGAGAATCGATCAGAATCTGCGCAACAAACCCATGCACCGAGGTAGCTTGGTCTCATTCAGTTTCCAACCATGCACTGTTAGCCAAGGCTTTGTTACAGGGGAAGAGTTCAACGCTCTAAAAGCCATCACTGGGCCATGTAGCTGTTATTCGCAATTGTCATCTTCCATGCGCGAACTTTCAGAACCTCAGAAACTAAATATTAGTAGAAATCAAATGTAATGTTTCAAATAAAGTCAGCAAAGGGAGAACAAAACTTTTTGTTTGAATTCACTCTACGTAACACAAACATTTAATAGAATTAAAAATTATTAGAATTTTATATTATAAAAGATACATTTACCGTTTCAATTCCTTTCAATTCCTTTCATCTTAGTGAATAAAATGTCTTTCTGAAATTTTATTAAGTTTAGAGCTACAGTTATTTTTTTCATTAAAGAAAAATTTCAAACAATTTTGAAGATATATTTTGCATGTTATTCTTAATTAAAATAAATATATTATCAGAAATAATATAGTCATGGAAAACGAAAGCAAAATTATCGATTTATTTTATTATCAGTATTATCTGTCTTTGTAATACTTATAATATTTAGGAAACCCATAAAGCATCAATAAAAATAATCACAAGAAATTCTATAACTTAAATTTATTTTTGATGGTTTTGGTGCACTTTTATAAATTACCATGTCAATTTGGATCGCCTAGTGACTTGTCTAAAGAATGGTAATACTAATAAAAAAACTCTTCAAAAACCAATCAAAAACCCATAAAGGTTTTGTATTTATGCTTATATTTTAAAATTCTTATTTTAGTTATTATTAACGGCTAGAGAGCAACTCTAAATGAATGCATGTTAAGTACAGTAGCCTCAGTTTCCGAATACTCTGCTGTGCATACGTTACGTAGTGGTCGAAAGTATTATACGTCTCTAGAAATTTCGCTCTGAAACCGATAAAATTGTCTGATCTTCAGACTCATAGAGTTTTACTTCAATATAGGGTTTTCTAGATGCACATGTTAAAGATTTTATAACAAACATAAAAGAACAACTATTAAAAGTATTTAAAAAATAAAAATATTTGTTTAACTGCTTTGCAGTAACATTGAGTTAAGAAGTAATAGAATAAATAATATATAATTTAGATGTCAGTGCTCAGAGATGGCTTTTCACAATGTAAAAACTTTTTCCTCTGATGTAACACGGCTTTGGGTTGCAGTATAAGCTAATTATAAGATAAGCCATTTTGTGTGTTTTGATCTATCATTGATCTTTCTACAAAGAATAATGGGCTTTAAATAACTCATTTCGCAATATCGACTTCAATAATATTGTTTTTTTTTTTCAAATGACCGAATTTTTGATATATTATTAAAATTTCAGAATTTCTGAGGAAGTACAGCTGGGATCTTACTGGAAATGAAGTAATTTACTAAGAATAGTTTACCAACATTTTAGGATTTCAAAAGTGTTTAAACAGGAAGCTTTTGAATTATCATAGCAAGAGTTTCACTTTTTATGAAGTGATATAAACTTCTATCTAAAACCAAATATTTCTGTTAATTTTTCTTGTCTGAATTTGTTTCAGTAGCAATAAAATAATTTTGACTAAAGCAAAACAAATTTTCATTTTGAGTAAAAAAAGATTATAAAAGTCTTGTTTTGCTGATTTCGTTGTGTTTTAATACAGAAAATACAATTCCAATAACCTGATGTGGTTTTAAAGTAAGTGGTTTTATTTGGTGATCGGCAAACAATCAAATAAATTTCCTATTAATTGAATCATTAAGAAATGTGATTTCTTTCTGAGCAGCTTAAAAATTCGTTATATGAGAAGCAGGATTTTTGTCCAATGTGATTTTGCTTGAACTTTATAGAAAAATGCAAAGAAATAATAAAGAAGTTAGGAAGTGAAAACAAATCATTTTGAAGTTTCTTCAAAATTGATTCTTACTTGGAACTGAAAGATTCGATAAGTTTCTGAAAGATAGTTGAAGGTATGACGTAATTTAATGTGTCTACAGTGCCCCTCATAGCTAAGGCACTGCGGTCGCGGTTGGTGCATCAAAGCTGCGAATTCCTCTTTCTACAACAATGGAGAAATAGTCAGTTGCACCAATTGAACCCTCCACCATGTTAGGAGGCCTAACCTTTCACAGGAGAACACGACAGCGACACCATCGCCCTGTCTCTATGTGGTGTCAGAACGACAGCGTGTTGTGGAGATTAATCTCATCTTCACCGTCTACCGAAACAGTTGGAACGATGAATTATTAGAGAAAATAACTTTCCGTCAATATTTCACGGCCCAATGGCGGTATTTCTGTGGAAACACAAGACGCATTTGCCGATTGCTGTCAGTCAACATAGATACTGGATGTAGATGTCTGCACCAGGGTTCTTTTCAGGATGACCTTGACAGACTAGGATGAAGGCCGGTTGTATTCCCTCGTTTTTTTCGACGGTCATGTGGTTGTTGACGATCCCCGCCCCCTCTCAATAACCAGTAGCTTTTGCTCCGCCACAGCTGTCATTTGTCGCTAGAAGTTCTATACCTTAACAGCAGCGACATTCGAACAGATCAACAGTCGTCTTAGAAATAGTAGCACATCTCAGGCGGCACCCTTCGATCATCCTGCGTTCAAAGTCACCAGCTATTTCCTTTTGCACTCTATATTTATGCGGCAGTGTATGCTTCTCTTATTTATATGTGTTCTTTTCATGCGACGATAGGATGTGGGGAATTTCATTGGACCAAGGGAAGACATAATAATTTGATCGCAGAAAGTAATGGTTATCATCCGTTAATTCCGTGTAATTTTGGTAATGAATCATTGATAGCCGAATGATACACACTTTTCTCATGGGAGCGAAACGGTCATTCAACTGTTCCAAAGCTTTGAAGCTGTCGCGAACATGACGATCAGAAATCAGGATGCTAGAAAACATGAGAATTGATATTGCTTGTATTTAGGGAAATTATTCGGAATTCAGCGAATTTTCAATGACTTTGGTTTCTATAACAGTTACAACTTCTAAACAAAGAGGGAGTTACAACTGAATCATAATAAAA
This sequence comes from Thereuonema tuberculata, assembly GCA_023159025.1. Taxonomy (NCBI): domain Eukaryota; kingdom Metazoa; phylum Arthropoda; class Chilopoda; order Scutigeromorpha; family Scutigeridae; genus Thereuonema; species Thereuonema tuberculata. The sequence goes on along the minus strand of JAFIDM010005346.1, from coordinate 30,506,185 downwards.
TTCTAGTCATCTAATTTGTTTTTCTTTCTGACAAAAATTACCTACAATAGTCTACATAAATATTAAATTAATATATATTTATTTGCTCTTTATTACAAAGGAGTTTTGAATTCCGTGTATTAATCCTTCATAATAATCAATTAGACTAATATGAAGAGATGGGCAAAGTCGTTCTATTTACTGAACTAGTTCTTTTGAGATAGTTTTTTTTATTGAACTAGTTCAAATGAACTAAGTCGTTCTTTTTATCTTAACAACCAAAAAAAAAATAGGTTCTCAAATACTTTTACAACCAAACCAAAAAAAAAAGGTTCTCAAATACGAAATAAACTAATTCCAATAGCCAATAGTGGAATGGTAAAAGAACGGACTAGTTCATTTGAACTAGGTCGTTCATGAACTATAGTTCTTTTATATGAACTAGTTCAATGAACTAGTTCATTCACGAACTACCCATCCCTACTAATATGAATATCCAGGAAAGTTTTTCCCATGTCATTCTGTTCTCTTTCAGATGCAGTAGATTCGTAACAGTAAAGTTTTGCGAAATTCATCTATTGAAGTTTGGTGAAGAACTTTTAGTAGTAAAAGGCTGAAATTGTAGATAAATTCTGTGATTTCAGTTATGTTGTCAATTCTAAAGCTGACTGGTTTTTTTTTTCAGTACCGTTTATTATAAATAATAAATATTACTGATGTAAAACTTATGGAGTATTGGATTGTTGTATGGTTGGACAAGAAAGTGCAACTGTTAGTCAGCAGTCTCTCTCTTATTAATAAATATAGAATCGTTATTTATCAAAAAGTCAAAATTAAAAGTGACGTTCCTCTTTAATTATTCGAGGTCTTGTCCAGAGAGGAAATCCAATATTTCCCAAGACATCAAATTAATTTGATTTGAATTTTTTTCTTTTCTTGATTTTTCTTTCTTGATCAACCATATCTTGATAATTGACATGATAATGTCACACATATTGTGCGATTTACTTGCTTCGGAGTTGCTCCGGAATTCATGGCTTTATTCCACTATGGAAACCATAGGTGATTTTATTATAAGATTGATCTAACGCTTGTAATACCTTTTAATACATATTGACAATCTAAAATCGAAATGAATCTATCATGCAATAGAATCAACATGCATACATGGAACGGAAGCTTCAAATTGATTCTGGTCCGTGGTTAACCCTTGCCTAAAAAGTGGAATACTAGAAATGTTATGCTGAAAGATCCCTTATCATATCAAATAGGATTTATTTAAGTATAAATTAAAGCTGAAATATTATTGATAAACGAATGTTTTAAAAATCAAACTATCTATTGATCTAGCACAACTTAATTACAGAAGAATCCTACTCGCAAACCACAATCGTAATTTATTGTTCAAGAGTAGTTTCACGATAAGAGTAGTTTCACGATAACTTTACGTTAGGTATCTAAAATTTACTACTTCGACTGTTTGACATGTGCATAATTGGTGATATTTTTGACCGTACAAGAGCAACTTTGGCTAAAGAAATTGCAAGAACACTTACCGATATGGATATCGGAAAATCTGGATCGCTAATTTACAATTTCAGTGTTCAAACATATATTTACAATAGATGAAATTAATAATTTATTAATAGGCGACTTCCCAATAAACGTCATAAATATTAGAAAACTGAATTTTCTAAAAAAATTTGCTGAGCTGAAAAAGACAGATTTCATGATTAAGTGAAATGAAAAATGAAAAAAAGAAATCTACATTTTTTTCTTTAAGGAAGTCTATTTTGTTGTGCATGTCACATGCGTAATGCCAGAGGCTATTAAAGTAAGATGACTTGAGTTGAGTCTTAATTTGCTTTATTTCGCAATTCAAAAATTTGCTATTTTATACTTCACAGTATCTTTTTACATAAGAAATGTTGCAAAACTTTTCACGACATCCTGTTTGCTAAAAAAGATATCGATGTTTTATTATCGATTTCCAGAATGAGATTTCCTTTACAGGGAGTGAATACTTACTTCTAAGATAATAAAAAAGTTGAATCATCAGAATCACAAACGATTATAGTTATTTTTTCTTCTCATATGAATAGCTGCTGCAGTTCCCTTCTTATTACTACTGTATAAGCATTTTAGATTGCTAAGACATTTAAATTAATATTTTATATTCTTAAAATTACTTATTCTTAAAATATTTATAATTAATAATATATTTTTTAAGCAGTGGACTGTTTAACGAAAAGTTTTTGTTGACATGCAATGCTTCTTTTGATTAAAAAAACCACTATGTATTATAAATCATGTGTCATTAAACGTTTAGTCATAAAATCCTTAGATCATCTTCGTATTTAAGTACAATGTTAATGATTCATCTCTTGAAAATACATTTATACCGATATGAGACTAAGGAAAATCTTGCTATACCTAAATTTTTGAGAAATACTGATTTCCATAAACAGATTTCTTTGAAATAATATTCACGGACCACATAGAAATTAAAAAAAAAATACTAATTGAAAATATTAAAAAAAAATCAGTTATGTAGACTGCACAGCATAAATCTCTAAAGGAGGAATCATGTGTCACATGAAATAAATTGTAGTCCGTCTTTTATTGTTATAACACTGAATTCCACGTGGACCCTTTCTGCAATAAAGTATGATCCAATTGTGGTGCTAATTAGCGGACAGCCCTTTCCAGGTTACATCAAGTCCTCATTGGCTTTAACCTCAGGGTTTAACGGTAATGGTGGCAAGGCAGAGATCTTTATGCCTTTGAATGATTGTCCCTTAGTTTTTATCGAAAGCACTACTTGACTTACTAAAACATTGTTCGAGGACGTTATTTTATAGAAACGTGTTCTAAAATCAATATCTACTCTCAAATGGACTTGTTCTGTAGTCTAAGAAAAGTTGTTTTACCAAATATATCAAAACAACGAATATCTATCATCAAGAGTGGATAGTTAGTATGACAGTCGAACAGTTTGGACTAATGGAAAGTACATTCAGTTTTCAAAGTTCCAAGATCACTGGGTTCAAATAAATTTTGATATGTATAAGATGACAGTTATTTACAGAGATTTATTAAGATTGAATTACGTACAACACTCACAATTTTTTTCAAATATTTGACTTCTTGGATACAATAAAAACTCCAATGCCACCAATGGCAGTATCACAACTTGCTTTGTCTCCTAGCCTCGACACAGCCTAGAAAAATATTGTTAAAAATTTTATTTATTAACATGAAAATTAGATGCAGAGGAACCAATAATTTCGGATAGGATTTTAAGTTTTGATCTTTGTATGCAGAGTTGGAGAAAGCTACAAAAATGTTTAAAGATGATACAGAGGCGTAAGAATGAAATCAAACCTCTGCAGAAGAGAGAAAATAATCCTGAATATCGAACCAGTTCGTAGTTTTCAGAGCCTAATGTAACCCTCAAAACAAGGTGGCTATGTCTCAAAGTAAACATTGGAAAAAATTGAAAATGGACCTGTTTATAAGATATTTTTGATAAAAATATCCTCTACTGAAAATCAGATTGTAAGAAAATAAGTTTGTTTCGTCATTATAAATTCTCTTAAAAATAGTTACATACAATATATCCAAGTTTCGGAGAAAATTTTAAGTTTTTCTCATTCCTTAAATTGTGAGGAAAAAATACCTTTCTTTATTTTTCTTTTCAAGCTTTCTACTTTTTTGTCTAAAAATCTCCTTTTTTTTCTCTCAGTCCCCTCTTTTCTGTTATTTGTTGTTTAGAATATAACAGATTTTCGGAAAGCACATCCTTCCTTTTTTCCCTTAAATTCCCTTCTTTTATGAAGTGAAAACTTCTTTTCTTTAAATCATTTGTCTTCGATAAAAACACTGTTGTTCTTTGTCTTGTTGTCCAAGGAAAGCCGCCAACTAAATGTGCCCAACAACTTGGCTTGGTTTTTTTATTTTTTTCAGTCTCTTGTATACATTGGTCTGTAGCCGTTGGGTAAAAGGTCTTCACGTACAGTGATGCATCACAAAGCAGAGAAGAAAAATATTCGCAATGGAGACACTTCTCCGAGATGTTTATCTAGTCACGACCGTGTGTGAGAAAACCGCCTGATAGCAGAAGGTTTCTTCGGTGTAGTTTTTCATTTCAAACTGAAAATTAACTGACTGCTGCAACATTCTGTTTCAAAACAAAGTTTTAATTTAAAGTTATTACATATTTAGAGTTTCTAGAATTGTTATTACCTGCAGCAGATCTGCAACCACAGAGAAAATATTTTCATATTGTCTTTCACTCTTCAGATAAAACAGTTATTTCGATTGGGCAATGTTTTTCAAAAGGGGATATAAATTTACGGAACGTAATATTGATATAGTAATTTGGGAATTGTGTTTTGAATGATTTAGTGGATTCTGCATATAAAAGTTTACCGATTTATTTTCATTCATTTTTAAATATCTTAAAGCACAGTGCCTTAAATAGCATATTTGTTTTAAAATAGGTTTAATTTTGTTTAGTAACTAAATACTGTTATAACAATTATATGTTTAGAAAATATTCAAATAACATTAATGCAATTATTATTATAGAAAAATCGTATACAGTTTAGCCTTCTGTTTACATTTTAATTCGATAAATTTGATTTTGAAAAGAATTTTTCTTTCATCCTGCTTTTTCGTAATAAATTTCGGTAACCGTTGCTGAATATACAGGGTGATTCTAAATTCATATGACACACTGTAAGGGAAGGTAAGGCACACTAAAACAAACCTTTTTTGGCAAACAATGTATGTTCGCAACTGTCGCATTTATATTCTACGACAGGTTGAGAAACGTCCCGACACAAGAGCCAGAGCTGGTGCACGTAGCGTAGATGTGAGCCAAACCAGCGTAAGGAGAATTTGGCACCAGGAGCAATTATACCCATTCCATTTACAGAGAATTCACGCATTGAAAACTCAGGACTATCCTGTGCGCGTAGACTGGATTGTGCAGCAGAATGCAGTGCAGCCGGATTTTCGAGTACATATGCTCTTCACATATGAAGCATTGTTTACACGTGAGGGAATGTTTAATATGCATAATGCACATGTGCGGGCAAACGCAAATATACTCGCTACACGCCACATTCTTACCAGTAACGATTCTTTCTCAATCTTTGGGCAGCGACCAAACAGCGCCCTCTACCACATCAACACAGCAGTTGCGGATATACGTTACTTGACAAAAAAAGGTTTGTTTTAGTGTGCCCTACCACCTCTTAAAATTTTCCTATGAATTTAGAATCTCCTTGTATATTGCCTTGTATTCCAAATAATACTAATAAGTTGTCAGCGATGTACTGTGAGTTGCCTCTTTTATTCTTTGACAAAATTTGACCGCAGAGTATTAAAATTATATGAAGCGAATTTTATATTTTACAGTCCAAAATAAAGTCAGTTTTTAATAGGAAAATCACATTCTTCTCAGTTGTGGTTGCAGAAATTTTAAAATAGTTACAAAACAAGCTCGAAGATTCAGCAATATCAGGCTTTTATCTGTCATCACTTAGTTTAAAAGATTTCAAACTCATATTGATTACTGATACAGGATCTCATGGAGTATCTTATTTCTGTTCTTCCTAAATTACAAAGATTTGGATCCTTTATCAGACCATGCAAAGACTCCCACGGAGTGGATAATGTAAGATTCCAACCATTCGCTATCATCAGATTGAAATAAGGTCGGTAGGTTAGTCCGACGTTCTTCCTTCATTAACATCACGAAACACGACCGGTCCCAACTTTAAACAGGGTGGCACTAGGACAAGTACGAAGGAAACACCATGAGATAAGTTGCAAACCTCCACTAGGAACTGAACGTGCCCCCCTCAAGACAGCGAACATGGATCTATAGTGAATGACCTGAACCACCCTTTACTGAATTTGTAAATGAGGAACTTTTCTCTGCGTTTCTTTCCTTAAAAATATTCTAAATTTGAAGCATCATAAGAGACTAATGTTTGGATGTCAACTGAAATAATTATAAACTGTCTCGCCCTGTGTTAGTGGAAATATTTTAACTGATTAAAACATCCTCTATAATGATTTTATCAATTAGGTATTTCTTATTTTTATCTGTTTTCACAGTTGACAAAGAGAATCTTGACCTAAAATGCTTAAAAGATTTGAAGTTCATGTTGAGAAAAGCCCTTAAGTTCCTATAAAGTAATTCTGTAAAGAAATTATTTTAAGCATTCTACTGCTTATATCAAATTATTAGACAAGATTTACCTACTTGTTTTTCAATTTTCTTTAATGAAAATTCATTTATGTTTCCACTTAGATCCCCATTGGCCTTTTTTAATTCAGCAGGAAAAAATTCTTGCCTTATTAATGAAATAAAACCCTGATAGAGAAAATTTAGGAGATTTTACATAAGTAGCTGTACTTGCCCTCTAAGATTTATTTTTTACTGATATTTAATTAGGTGTAATTCCTGAAACTGAAATGAAAATAATGACATCGTATCTTACAACAATCGGAAGTGACATAGACTTCCGAATAAAACCTTTCGAGTCTGACACAACTACTTTAATTTACTGATTTCATTTATTTTATCACTTCAGGAGCTTTTACGACCTCAAAGAACACTACTTTTTTATTTTATGAAGGAAAATTAAATTTTAAATCAATGTTCAAGACTATAATGTAAACCAATTTCATTACTAACATGGAGTTCCTTAATTGGATGTAAAATTAAAGAGTTAGAATCGACGTTTTTTTATTGTTTGTTTTCTTCTTTAGGAGTGTTCTTAAATTCTTGTTTGCAAAACTAATTAGACTTGTGCTTTACAATGCATAAATCCAATCCCATTAGATTACAGAAAGAGAAGTGATGTTAGGAATAGATAATTCAATTTCGGAATCTTCTCGAAAATTTTTATTCCTTTGTTTGAGATTTTGCTTTTGAATTGAAACATCAAGGATTTGCATAAGTTTTTCAATTTTAAAGTTATAAATGATTTATAAATTTTAGTGTTATATCCTTGTAGCTTGTTTCATAATTAAATTTTATAAAATTGAATTAAATTCATCAAACAATTGAATTGAATTAAATCCAATTGGAAAAATTAATTTCTACCAAATAATTGAATTTGTGGTCAATTCTAATCAACGGTTGACATTTGAATGTTTTCATTGATTATTATTTTATAGGAATGTTAGTTTATGCATTTAACCTGCAGCAAGCGCAAGATAATTACTAATCTTTAAAAAGAATTCGATTTATTTTCAGCTTTTATTGAGATTTACATTAGAATATCAAACAATCTTCATTTTGCCTTATATTCAATAAGCTGTGTTGTGTTCTACAAGTTTATCTGCGATTATCAGTGAACTTCCCATAATAAATGCAGTTTTGTGCTGCAGACACTTCATCCCTTGGCATTTAGGCACTTTTCGAAAACAAAAAGCAGCAATTAAGAAACTCTTTTATTTTTCTATTTTTATTCTCATCAGTGCAATATCATCTTTTGTTGTTCATTTCTAAGCATCGATTCGGAGGAGATTAAAAATAATGAAATGATAAAAGTCCTGATTTGTAGAAACGGAGACAGTTAATTCAGTTCAAGGGCTTCAAGTAGTCTCCCAATGACTGGGTACAAAGCGCAACGGAAGTAAATGAAAGGAAGGTTGATGAGCTCTATTCAAAAGCCTGGTTTCTGTAGTATGTTTGCAAGGCTTTTGGCTATGATTCCAAAGTTAGAATATTTAAAGCAAACCTGTAATCGAAATTCTTCCCTAGTGATACGGAAAATAACAGACAATTAGGGATTACGAAATTCGTAAAATTCATAGTCGCTACAGTGAAGAAGCAAAAAGTAAATAAAATTCTCTTATTTAATTTTTACTTCTTTCTTACAATGCAGTTAGTAAAGTAATAGATCCTTGTTGTCTTATTATATATTTAAGAATGAATGTTCAACATACATTGGTGAGACATGAATATGGTAATATGAAACATTTAATTATAAATGCAATCTGAGTTTCCTGAGAATCTGGGACAGGTGTTAGGTCCCTATTTAGACACCGCGACCCGAATTACTAATCGGTAATCAGTGCACAATTATCAGACGATTGTTTCACTCCTTTATTATGGGTTATATAAAAGCTTTTTGAATCTATGGTTTCTGCAGGAAACTATTTACTGGTTTTGCGTCCTGGAGTCTACTGACAGAAGGATCAGCGAGTCGACAACTTTGCGGAAATTCGAAACTCGTCGTTTATTGAGCCACGAACGAAAACTGGCCGATGAGTCACAATCGAAGCAACTTACCAATATTTTTTCCCACACATATTATTATCTAATAATCCTATTGGTGACGATGGTGGGTTTTGATTTAAGATGTTTATCTTTTAGTGTAGGGGATCTAATTTGAATACGATATTAAACACCCCTTTCAATAAACAAATACGATGTTATGCTTTGCGAAACAAAAGAAGCCTAAGGAATAACAGTTATATATGTAGCCACAAGCATCCATGCCACAGGAGGATTCGATCTACTTTTTTTTTCAATTACATCTCTGGTTACAAAGCATTTTTGGCATCACTCCATTTTATACGAGTTTTCGTTGTTTTCTTAAAAACATTGTATTGAAATACAATAAACTAACTTTTTGATATTATAGAGAATAAACAATAAACACGCACAAATTACGCAACAAGAAAGGATTCGCACACTGAGCTGTCACCGGGAAGAGACTGGGGAAAAACTTTCTTGTTGTGTAATTTGTGCGTGTTTGTTGTTTATTCTCTATAAGTTCACTCCGCACGTTAAAGAACGTTTACCATTACGTTTTAATGTATTTGGTAAGACTCTTTGTAAAATTCTTTATATTAATGAAATTTAATTTTTAACATGATTTATAATTTATATTCTTATAAACTATAATTTAAAAATTCCAAGTGTAAAACTGCTATTTCATACGAAAATTTTCCTTGGAAGAAGATGTTCACTTGAAATTCTATTATTTTCTTAAAGAATTTATTTGGTCTCATAGACTTGCAAAATGAGTGGAAAGGGGAAATATTTCAAGCAAATACGTCTGTGATGTCCCCCTTTTTGTCTGTTTGTAAGTCTGGGAAACGTTTACTTTAGAAAAGGAGTGAGAAGTGAAGGAAGTAAAACATCACTTGGATTCTCTCAAGGGAGAACATCAGTCGAATGGAGGAACGGATAGAAGGTTGGAGGCAGGACCCAAGATGAAGAAGGCGTTTTTTTTTCTTTCTGCCGTTTGCCACTTGGGGTTGCGCAGGGGCTATCGATCCTATTCGCTATTCCATCACTACGATTCCACATGAAGGTTTTTTTTCTCATTTCCTCCCCCCTCCCTTCCCTTTCCCACTTCTTCTCCGTCTCTCTCTTCTCTCTGGCAACACTGCTCTATTCTGAGAAGTAATTGGGGCTAAAATTGCCTTGAATTTTGTTGGATTATGTGCATCAGTGGATCAGAGTAATGAATGCCATTTGAAGTTCGTTTAAGAGTTCTTCTACACTGCCCATTACCATCAATGGCTTCTGATGCCTCGCGCACGCAGTCTGTTTTTCTCTCGGATTTGCCCCACCCCTACAAGTATTTCTTCAAAAACTCATCCAACGTGAGTTTCAATATAATATTTTTTTTTCCTTTTTGTTTGGTTTCAATCATCTACTGTTTTTATTAGAACCGTATTATTATTTAACTATTAATTACAGAAACAATTCGGGGATTTTTGTCTCGGTAGTAAACAATAGCACTTCAACTAATGATCACAAAGTTTCTTGTTTTTCATATTAAGCTTGATTTGAAATTGGTCTTGCCAAAACACTCACGACGAACGAAAAGGAAAGATTTTTATTTCGGACCACTTACCTGCGGTTTCTATTGATCTATTCACTGGTTTTTGCAAAAATGTAGACTTAATGAAAATATTTAAACAGAAAAAAAAAGTTGAATGTTTGCTTTCAAAGCATTTTTATTTTCCATTTGCTGATTGATAAAAGGAAAAAAAAACCCAAGCATTAATGAAAAATTAAAAGCAAAAAAATAGAAAAAGTCGTTCTTTAAGAATTTTATTGAAGTGTTTCTTTGAATTTAAAAGTTTTTTCGCTAAAAAAAAATATTCTATGGATTTTTTTCATAAAATTATAAGGAAATAAAGTTGAAATAGTGTAAACAACAATTTTTTATGATATATAATTAAATTTGGTATGTATCTATGTCAGTATTAAAGATTATAAGTTTTATTTCTGATTAAACAATCTTTCATGATTTGTTTATATTAAAAAGTTCTTACATTTAGAAACTAAAATACAATAACATTTAATAATCATTTAGTTACAATAACTTGTATTTATTCTAGTCCTTTTATCTGAAATTCGAGGAATGTAAAATTTTATAGTATTTTATTAATGTTTCCATTAATTTCTCTTTGCTATTTCAGTGCCAGATCTCTTGTACCATCGGCAGGACTCGAGCACTTCCAACGAAGCCTCTCCCGACACTGACCGAGGAAGCTCGTCAAGGGGCAACAGGTATAAGAAGCGCCTTGTGGCTAGGAGGTCCTTGCGACCCTCAGCACCCCCGGACAGGTGCAGAAGTCACGTCTCTGCACTCTCAGTTTCTGCACAATAAATTTGTAGTCTCGCACACTTTTATGGCCACTTCGTTAATAGGATCAAACCATGGTTACACGCTGCGCTTCATGCATATTCAATGCTGGCTAGGAACAATTTAGCTTTAGCCCATGTTCATTTTTATCAACCTATCGTCTTTATAAATCCCACATCATGGCAAGTTCCATGACCCAATGTTACGACTCTCTGTCATGCCATCAGGCATTTTTATTCTCATATTTTTTTTCTTCTTTATCTTTATTCACGATATTCTTTCACTGTTCGAATTAACGCTTGCCATACATCAAGATTCGGAGCTTCCAAAATCTGCATGAGTCGTAATGTAACTTTGGATGGCAATATCCGCAGAAAAATTGATTGAAATATGTGAATTGTTCTGGAAAGTCAATGGTACGTGGAAATCGGAGAGTTCCTCTCCGGAAATGACTTTCTCCCTGGCATTGAATATGGTAAATTCCAGAACCTAACTTACTCTCATTCTTCAGCTCAAAGCGTGTTCATATTGTGTTGGGAACAGACGTTTAGAATGATGGAGATCTCTGACTTTCACGCTCCAGATTTTTCACTTTTATCGCCCGAGAGATTTGAAGATTTATTTTTTTTCTTTTTGATTTTCTACTAATAAATTTTTTGGACTTCATTTTACAATTGATAAACAATAACATTATGTTAACTTAACGATTTAAAAACAGAAAGTTTTAAAGAAAATATAAATTTAAATAACTTTAAAAACTATTTCTGAAAATATAAAAAAAAAAAAAAATCGAGCTAAAAAATCAAAATGCCACTTTAAGTGAAAGAATTTTATATTGAGTTATAATAAAACTGTAGGCATTACGAATTGGATATTTAAATACTTCATCAGGATGTTAAAGGTGTTGTTCATTTTTTTCCAGACGTAATTATTGCATTTAGAATATATAAAAAGGAATGTTTCTTTGTTTGTTTGTCCCGTATGCGTTCCTATACCATTCATCAGATTGCGATGGAACTTTGGTGAGTTGTTGTGCGCACGCCCGTAAAGGTTTCTGAATTAGTAGAACCATTTTACAATATCCGGTGCGCGAAGGGTTTCAACAAATGAATGTTTTTCCGGTTTCAACGTTTGCAGTTTCCGGTGCGACTCGCATTTGCAATGACCATCACCAAATCACAGGGACAGTCGCTACAAGTGTGTTGACTAAATTTGGAAAAATCCATGCTTCACACATGGACAGCTGTTTGTGGCTTGCTGAAGCGTCGGAAAACCTGATATATTCGTGTATGCACCAGACAAAAAATATTCGTCAGATTTCGAGATGCATTCATTTCTCAGCGTGGGTTACCTAAACATTTTAATTAGGTTATTTTGAATCTATTGAATGCTAAGATCTAAATACAGTTACAGAAGTGTTGAAAGAAGCTCAAAACTTAAAACAAGAACAATATGTGTGGAAATGTGTACTATTCACGATTTTTTTTTTTTTGGAATGAAGAAGTTTCCATAGATAAAGAGAGATATCAAACTGAATGTTTAAGTTGTTTTGATAAAGTAAAGACAACAGCTAGAAAGCGCAATAGCTGATCTAAAAGATATATATTTGTTTTATTATTTCTGTAAATATGCCTTAATGAGATAAATGACATAAGTTTTACTTGAAAAAATATCACTATTAACCTAGTGGCCAAACCAGTATTTTTATCTCCAATTACAAAGTATTACTGCCTTTCATTTAAATGCTAAAATTGAAAAAAAAATGTACAAATAGGAAAATATATACTGTCTTATAACTATTTATTTACAACTTAAATTGCTATCACTTGTAATTAAAAGATGTTAGAAATCACTAAGAAGTAATTTTAAATTTGAATTTATTTAAGACAAAAATCATAACTCCTGGTTATTGTAGTCGAATTGAAGTCGAAATTTTTAATTCGGATTTTTTTTTAAATTAACTTTCCTTATTATTCAAGTACTTTAAAATAAATTACAAAATAGTTTCTTTTTTCAGTTTAATTTAATATTTTAGAATTACGTTGCAAAATATGGTTTGTCGTCTTGTCTTATTTTTCTTAATAATTAATGAGATCAATTGAGGCGTTAAGAACTAGAGAGTACTAAGCCTTTTGAATAACTTTTTGAGATATTGAGCAGTAAAAGTTAAATACTTGTACAAAACTGCAGATAGCTTATTTCTTTTTGCTATTTTGGAGATGATAGAGCTCATTCCGTTTTATTAACAGGTAGACCGTCTTTCATATTACGTTCGTCCAAACAACTTAAAATTTCGAGATTTGAGGTTTAGTCCACTCTGCCTCTTAACGCCTCAATTGTGATTAACATATTAAGCAATACAGAAATTAATGATAAATGCTACAAAAAATGGATTTTACTTGTTGTTAATCATTAAAAAATTATGATTATAATAAGGAATTACTTTACATCAAAAGAAAATTGCTTGTTTTCATAAGTTTAGAAAGTTGTCTTGTTCCTTTATAGTCGTTGCTCAAGTCCGGAGAGTACAACGGAGGAAATGAATTATACCTTTCCCCGAAATTTGGGACCACCAACAGCATTTTCTGACCGCCAGAATTTACCAGATAAAGAAGAAGACAGAAACATATCACGTCGAAATAATCCAGGTATAAATACTAAAATTTTGAATTTATCTTATATAAGTCATTTATTTCTCAGAATAATTAGTAAATATATAACTGTAATTGTCATAGGGCTTCTGTTACATACAGACGTTTACCTCCATAAGTACTGGTGATATAGAAAACGGCGAATCGATGGATGCTTGCAAGAAATATTTTAGAACGCTTATCCTGGAACCAGGATTTCCTATGGATTTAGGTGTTTATACCTTTTTATTCATGTTTTTTTTTGTTTTTGTTTTTTTAAAGAATGATTTTCGAAGTTAATTAGTTTTTCGTTAAAAATTAAAAAAGTGCCTTTTTCCAGTTATGAGATTTACATTTATATATTTAATTAAATTTTCAAAGAATTTTTAATTTCCTAATGTATATCTTAAAGGTTAAGATTTCAGTATTTTATCTATTGCAAGATTCAAAGAAATATAAACAGATTTTTAATTTGCTTCATTTCAATGCTGCTCTCCGGTATTTCGAGTGTATATCAATCATGTTAGGAAAAGATATAGAAAAATGTGAAGGATTTAGAGCTTTGTCTCTAATCCATCCGAAACTTTGTCTCTATGAATTTTATTTTTAAAAATCCTATTATCTTTTGCAAATAAACATTATCTGCTATGAATGTTTGTATATCATGCTTTATACGTTACAGTGTGTCCTGTAATTTAGGTTCTGTATGGACATACTATGTGATTTATCTTCGTTTTACAATGTGTTTGAGTTTCAGTAATTACACTTCTGTTCAATTTTAATTATTAGAATGAAAATGAAATTTTTTAATTATTTTGAATTAGCTTTCAAATGTGCTGTTCACTGCACATTACTAACGACTTCAGAGCACTGAGATCCACCATATCTCTGAAATAGATTCTAGTATTTCTACTAAAAACGAATCTGATCTTGATGTTAGGTATTCACATTTAATCTTACTATACCTTGCTTGAACTCATTTGAAAGTCAATAAAATCTAAGTTTTTCTTCATACTTCAAGCTTAAGTGTTCAGAGATTCTACGATTTGCAGATGTTTATTCAGGTGCGTCTCTAATGAATGAAATGAATATTTATTTTTGCCGAATAAACACTAGATAGTCATTTTTTTAAGAATTTTTACTGATCAAGAGATGATGAAAGCAAGGAGAAAACTTTTCATTCATAGAAATCAGAAGTACTTTTTTTAAGTAGGAGAATTATGTAAATATCAATGATATATATCACGATATATTATGATATAGACCAAAATGATATCTATACTCTCAATCTCTAAATAACCAACGTAATTTTGTAAAGAGTTTTCCAGATTACATCTAAGTAGAGATTAAATTTTAATATAAACTCTCTTAAATTTTTTTCAAAAGCTATATTTTGTTATAGACATGAAACATATGCTTCATTTCAGTTTCACTTCTTTACTTCACATATCTTTTTATTTTAGATCGTTTTATTATAATTTCTTTTAGACGAGCATTCATAAGTAGGTGCATAACGATTGAGAGCTATTAATAGGATTTCTTTGAATAGGATCTTTGATAGCTACTAGTCTACATTGGAAGCAATAAACAGTTAGATATTTAGTTAATGGATTTTTCAACAGATATATGGTAGATTTTAAACTTACTTAATTTGGTTCCTAGGCAATCATTGATGGTTCACTGCTTTTCTTTGTTTATTCATCTCCTCTGTCTCTTTTGCCGGGTGTCTATGACCATTATTCGGGATTGCACAATAGCCCCGTCTACGCATAGTACTGGTGGGGTGAATCCAGGGTCCATAATATTTGGAAGTCTTATAAAATAATGAAGGCTGCTAAGAAAAGAATATGTATGAACTATGAAGTGTGTAGCCGTCATCATGGTTTGCAGTCATCCAGTTTCGTTTATTCGAATTTTTATAGAAAAAATATTACCGTTATTTTTTTTTACTTACATTATTGTTAAATGTTAATTTAGATGTTAAAGGAGTCCACTTCACAGGCCACAGAGGCCACTTTGGAGCGCTGGTAGTATGGGCCCCAACGATTTTCGACCATCGCGATGAAGTTGGGTTACTGTGGTCAGTGTGATGCCCTCCCGCCTTTCATCCCGTTAAACAAACTCTGTTCTTATTTTACAGAGAGCCAGCTGAACCCTAAATGCTTTTGGAGAAAAAATGCCCCGGGAAAAATTCCCGACCTCAGTTGGAATTGAACCGTCTCTTCCAGCCCTCAACCCAGCTCCTAGACTACAAGGATACCGGGCTATCGTTATATTCAGATATCTGTAAATTAAGGATAATGATTCTTTAAATTCTAATATTTTGAATCCTTCGATACGTCTAAATCCACTACCTTTATTAATTTTATCATTTGCTCCAATTGCTGTTAAAAACGAATTACAAATCCTACACTATATTATAAAATAATCTTTATACATTCTAAAGTCTCTAATGGACCACTTGAGGTTTACGCCCCTATCGACGTCATGTATGACGTGTATCCCACATGCGGCGAGAGCTAATGGGATAAACAAACATATAACTTTGTTTGAATTACTTAAAAAATCGTCGATATTTGATATTTCAAGACGATGGTTCAATACTGTGCAGATCCAGTACTGTAATAATTCTGTAAAAACGCTTGGAATATCCTTCTTTAATATAATATTTCTAATGTATCTAAACCGGTTAAAACAAAGCACGTGGCTTTGTTTATCCCACATGCGAAGCAGTAGCGTGGTGGGATATTTTGTAACAACGGAGCTCCGCCCATCCTCAAGTGATCCATTAAATCATATCCTTCTTTGAAAATATATTGCTGTCGTCTTCTTCAATAGGCGATAATCAACTCTATAGCCAATCTGAAGATTTTGGAAGACTTACAATCGTTGCATCCAAATCAAATCTTTTAGTTCAGCCTCCATATCTATTAGGGTTAAAATGAAGCACATGGCTTTGTTTATCCCACAAGCCAAAAAGTAGACTGGTGGGATATTTTGGAACTACGAAGCCCCGCCTATCCTCAAGTGGTCCATTGGTTACAATGTGTGACTTATTACTGCATTGCTAAATACGCAAGTTGTCATTGAATTATCACTACTGTTTTTAAAATTATAAATATTCCCACGATATCATGGTAATATTTTCATATGATAAATTAAAATCTTCCTACGATATATGATATGAAAAAGAGAAAAAAATAATTGTAAGGGGGGGAGGGGGTTGTGATTTGTTACTTATTTAATACAGTGTACTCTCGATATCTCGAACTTCGATATCTCGAAAACCTTGATGTGTGGAAAAATTATTTTTCCCGTTGATATTACATATTCATGTAATCTCGACCTTGTTATCGCGAAAACTCGCTATCTCGAATTTTTTTAATTTTCCCTTCGACTTCGAGATATCGAGCGTATACTTATCTTTTTTTCAAATTTGGTCAACAAAATTACAGAATGAATTAAAAGAATTAAATTTGAAAAGGAATCATGTTTCTTAAAAAAATAGATTATAAAAACCAATAACTACTTGTCTAAGTATAAAGTATTTTTTTTGTACTTCCTCATCGTTTCTTTTTCTTTTATTTTGGTTTTATTTTATTTCAAAGCGTAACACCTCGTCCGAGACACTCTTCAATTCTTGAACAGGCTTACGAATGCTCGTCTACGAATTTCTTTGCTATATTCCATATTAATCACTTATCGTTGTAGAATGGCTTCTAACGTATTGAATCATTAACTTTTGTAATATCGAATATAAGAATCTAATATCTTTTTACGTAAAAATGAAAATTTGATTATTATAATCTACTGCATCATCTAATGTCGATTAAGTAGGATACAACTAGAATAGATTATTCAAAATCATGATTACAAGAAAATTAGAAAAGTATAAAACAAATGAACTTAGTGAAAAATAATTTAATTAACAATATATTATGAAGGCCAACTTTCAACATCTAATATACTTTTTTTGGATCATAGATGATCATATGAAAAATAGACATATTTCATTAGTTGAAAAATGTGAAAAATACCTTTTTCCCCAATCTCGTCTTGATTTCTTATCCAGTATGAATAAGGAATAGTTTTTTCTTCCTTAAAAATACTTTTAACAACTCAAGAGTGTAATTGGATATATTGTTGTGTATTAATGTAAAGTAAAAGCATGTGCATTTTTCATGTAATTCGTGTTGTATTATTGCACTCTTAATGCCATTTTATTATAAGTGGTTTTTAAGTGAAAATAAAAACCGAACAATTACTGTCTCTTCACATAATCCGTTACTGAGCTTTACTTCGTGATGTTTCTTTACACATGAAAAAGCTAATTGTTTTTTATTATGGTTAATCGATCACCGGATAATCGACAGTTGACTGTTTTTTCGAAAAACTTGACAAATTATTCAATTATCACCTAAAATACTAAATAGGATGAGAAAATACGTTAGGAGTTATAAGCTTACTTAATTTCTTTATTTGATTTTTCAAGAGTTTTCTGTAGGAAATACATTGTTTTTTCAGAACCAGAAAATAAGAGGATAGAAGCAGCAAATTTAGCAGCGGCAGAAGAAGAACTCATAGCTTTATTAAAACGGTAAGAAAAGTTACTATTTTGTAAGCATACGTTATCTTGAATGTTTTCTGAAACAACTTATTATAGGTTAATGAAGGATTGTTCATGACAGTAGAAAGAAGCTTTTCTCTACAAAGGAAATTAATTTTTAACTCTTCTTTAATATAATATGTAACTTTAACATTATTATTATTATTATTAAAAAACAGTAAAAAATTACCTAATTTGTTCACCTCTGAGTTGATAAGCCATTACCGTTATTCTTTGAAGGTAAACATTAGTAAATTGAGTAATATTCCTGTTACTTTTAGCACAACTTACTAACAGTCATTGTCATGTGAAACTGAAATCATTATGTGATTACTGAGACGTGCGTTATTTTATCCCATAAGATCGATAAGACTGAACGTCTTAGAACTCTGGAATCCATAAGATCCAACGCCAACTCTTGGAAAGCAGAATTTTCTGGAACAAATTGCAGCTAATTATTTTAAAACCCACACGAGATTGTTATCTTATCCTGAGACAGTAGGAACCAGACCCGGAACAGGAAGTTGAATTGCAGAAGAGGCACGCCTAAAAAATACAGTATTAATTACATAAGTAATATCTAGAAGAGATTGAGATGATAAAAAGAAAGATAACTCAGCATAGACAAATTGATTAGAATGCATTATTTATATAAGTCTCTGTGAACTCTGAAGATCAATGTATCAACATTAAACACCTCTACTTCATTTGTAGAAAAGTGAGGAATTATTTACAGTATATAATACGAAATTATAATAAATTTAAGAAAATAAGTAAAACAAACGAGCTATTTTCATGAGCTTATTAATTTAATTTTTGAATTAATTATGAAAGTTTGTCGTAATTCAAGGAAATTTAAAAACTTATTTCAAAGCAAGTAAACAATTTCAAAATTTATTTTCTTAAATGAAATTTTACAATTTTTCCATGGCAACGATACTAAAATGGAATCACAAATTAATTCAATTCCTTGGTGAAGATTTAGATTATTTCAAATTTTGTAACTGCTTGGTTTCCAAGACATGTATAAATGCAAGAAAGAAACTTCAAAGTATACATCAGATGAAATAAGATGAGATGAAAAATATTAGACTTTTTCGTTTTATTTTTGGACAAACTGATCTTCACCATAACAAATTTTTGTGTGAATTTTTCTCTCCTGTTTACTCTCACAATTCAAATTATGCTTGCTAAATATAAAATTTCTTTTTTTCATTACATTATCCTTTTCGGAATCATACTGGTATGATAAGTTGTTTTATGAAAGAATATGCCATATTTTGTAAAAGAATACACCAAATTAAATATTAATTATTCTGAAATTACATTAACCTGATAAGAGAAAGATGTTTGTACAAAATAAAAAGTCCATTAAATGATCATGATAAAAATTAGAATATTTTTTAATTGTAATTGTAAATTTTAAATGCAATCTGTTCGATATCTTAAAGTAATTATAATTTACTTTTTTAACATTTTTTTATTTGTTTTCCATTTTGAAATGCTTTTCTTTTTTCCCTTTACTCATCAGTACAATCAATTGAATTCTAAACTTTTTTAAAAATTATAATATCCGCACTCTTCAGTAATTTATATTGAAATGGTATTTATTCAAAACAGTAGGATTTAATCTGACTTACTAATTTAAACAGTGGTAACACAGCTTAAAGTCCCTTTGTTTACGTCTTGACTACAATAATCTATTCATCAAAGGCTTACGGGCTATTGCACTTAACAAACAGCAAATTAAAACTTTGTTGGTGAGGTTCCTGAATAAACATAATCATGTTCTATATACTAAACTGTTGTATCAATGTTATGCGCTCAGATGCCTTTTGATTTGAGACGTAAGGGAAAATATTAAACACGAGAATTTAATGGCTTGAAAGAAATGAATTCAACTGCCCGAAGAGCAAATCTAAGTAAGACCGGACAACTTGAGTGCAGCTTCTAGAGAAAGTCAGGCCCAAATGCAAGGCCAACCAAGCATTCGACGTAATAGGTCCATTAGGACGTTCTGATTCGTTCAAGTCCAGGAACCTTGAGACAGCAACACAAGTAGCAAGATCTCATGTTTTGCAAACTCTAATGGGGGTCCAATTCTCTCAGGTTTCTTGAATTTGAAAGGCTAGAGATAACAAGTCTCGAAGATGCCAAGGAAAAAATATAAAAGCCAATAATTGTATGGCATTCAGATTTACAAATTTGACCATTTTTTTTGTTTGTGTGGATGGCCGTCTCTTGGAAAGAATACGGTGCAGAGTAAACAGCAATAATGATCTACTTTTGAATTATCCCTTAGAAAACAGATAAAAACAGATTGTTACTTTATTCCGAAAAGCAATATTTTTACCTGTTAATTTGAATAGATTTTAAAAACCTGTTCTCATGAACAAGTTGATGTTCTAAAGAGCGGATCCACTACCAACTTCATTTAAAACTTTTATTACTTTTTCCTAACTATTGAAGTTTCTGTAGTTTAATGAGGTAATATAGTTATTTCCTTTTTATTACTATTATCTGCATTTCAGTAGTAAAATTCTTAAAAAAACATTATTCAGAAAAATGAAGTTGAGAAGAGAGTTAGAAACTAAGTAACTTAGAATTTATTTATTTCTAAATATGCAGAATAAAGAGCTTTACAAACTCTTTCATTCATATGAAAAGAAAAATTCCATGGTAGATAATTCCTAATAACATGATTAATGCGAATTTTAAAAGCATATCGTAAGATTACTGTAGTGTATTTGGCAATAAAAAATATTGTTTGCATATAAATCAATTTGTAACAGTTTTGTACGTAAAAGTCTGAGTTCTGTGAGCAATATTGATTTTAGAATACTCCTATCGTATTTATAAAGTTTTTGCATAATAATATAATTGATAATGAGAGTTTTAGATGCGTAGTAATATGAAATGTTAAACAATATTTTATGTTATTCCTAAACATGAGCAGCCATTGTGATAGATTCACTGTCATGCTTTATATAGATACAAAGAAAGTATTACAATGAAACGGCATAACAGAGCTGTCGAGATGATAACCTACTAAGATGGCTGATATTTTGGAACCGGGGTTCGAATCCCCGGAACAGTTTGGATGTTTCCTTTCTTTTCGGTATTTCTCTAGTTTTTCTTCTCTTTTCTCTCTCTGACTGACTATGGCCAAAGGTTTTTCACTGGACTTGTACAATTGGCGTAAAGGCATCAGTGCCAGTGAAAAGCATCTAAGGCACTTATAATAAAATAATATGTATGTTTAAAAAAAAACACAGTCGTTTCTAGAATTTCCCATGTCTAGAGTTGATTTACAATCTAGAGCTGACATGGGGCCTCTAGTTTTATAAAAGAAAAATGTTTCAGTTGAGACCCTGAGACGGCTGTTTCGAGCTTTTTCAGTTCTCGTCTGCCAGGGCTACTCATCCAGTGCAGAAACCAAAAGGCTTACGACGGGAAGGGGCAACTGTTAAGATGGTAAACATATTGACCCCTGAAGATTAAAGAACGAAAAATAGAAAACATCAACAAATGTGGAATGCAAACACTTGAGGTGTCACAATGTCCGCCGCAAAAGGCATTTGTCCAACAAGAAACAAAAACCGTAGAAATAAGAAAACAAAACCCTCTAATTGGTAAAAGAAAAAACCAAAAAAAAATCATTTTGAAATGAATTGCCTTTTTTGATTAAGATGAGACCCTGAGACGGCCGTTTCGAGCTTTTTAAACTCTCGTCAGCGAAGACTACTCAAATTTACACAAATTTACATTTTTTTTTTAAAAAGATACTTCAATAAACACGTTTTTTTTAAAAATTAGTCTAGATATCCATACTATAAATATAGAAATAAACAGTAGCTTTTATCCCAGTTTTAGTTAGAATATCTGTGTAACTTTTTTTTTTTTCAATTCTATATCTTATGAAATCTTATTTACAGATTTAAAAAAAATCAAAGAACAATAGATAATAAATGCTAATTAACTGTAATAAAATTTAAAATAATAATGAATTTTGAATAATGACAATGAATTTTTCAACAAAATAATAACAGAATTTATTTCACTTTCTTTTTTTTTTATTAATTGATTAACTTATTATTATTATAAAATTAATAAATTCAGATTTCAATTTTTGTTATTTTTAAAAATATGTAATTTTTTTGTAAAATAACCGTCAATTTAAAAATGAAACATCTGAGTACCTCCACATTCCTCTGGATATAAAGTAGTGATGGATGATAAAATATTTTTAAACATATTTAAAATATTTTTGTGTAGATTCAGACTATTGAATCTAATGTACGATTGATTCTGATGAAAAGGTAGGTCCCCTTCGTAATGTAATGAAACTCTTCTCTTGTCTCGGGGTGATGAATGTCTGAAGTCTCGCATCTGGGAGTGATGAATATCTAAAAAATGGAGTAGCTAGAATGTTCGATTCGAGCAAGAAGCGCCAGATAAGAACAAATGCAGACAAGACTAGATGTTTTAAAATAATGAGGATCAGATGATATTCAAGATGGAATTGAACGGATTCAAAATAAAAATACTGAATAAGTTTTTATATTGAGTGAGTGTCTTTTAATCAAGAGAATGTAATGAAAGTGAAGTAGAAGAAGAGTAAATGCATAATTTAAAGAGATTGGTGCTTTTTGGCAGTAGAAATGAAAATGAGTTTGGAATGAGAGTCATTAACAAATGCAATACCTGTCTAGTATGGGAACTTTTACCTACTTTGTTTATTGGATGTTTCGTAAAAGACAAATAAATCTTTTGTGTCAGTATTTGAAACCAGTGGGTGGTGTAACATTCAATTTGCTTTCTAAGTTTGGGACCACATATGCACCGATATCTTCTTAAGTGAAAGTAGTTTGTGGATCAGCTGTTAATGGATTTAACATTTCGAGTCAATGATTGATGAATGAAGGAAACTGTATGTATGACTGAATAGAGTAAAAGTGAGCAAGTGAATGACAGAACAAATTGCTGTTATCTGAACTTTAATAGGATTGAGTCCCTGTTACGAAAAGAAACAGAAGTAATGTTGTGGAAGTATACATAATGATACAAAATGTTCAAAGCGAATGAATTTTCGTTATTTCCGCTCGCATAAGATTACAAGCGTCTGATTTTGCTAAATTCGTCATTCAGATCAATAAAATCTGAATATAGAATATACTATTCAAAAGGGTTTCTTTTTTTAAATTTTGTTTCCTATTACAAATTCATTATAACTTATATTTCACGTTATTTATAAATATTACGTTAACTTTATTAATAGAAATTTTGCAATTTGCATAGTAAACGTTTTTTGGAAATTCCCAGTATCTATCGATTTACATAGTGGTTTATCATTAATTTAAAATACATTAGTGGGTTTACGAGAAAAGTTTGTAGATTTATACATAAGTTCACAATTCAATTATTTTGAATTTTTATATATTTTAAATTATAAAATAATATATAACATGAAATTCAAATTTAAATAACCTACTTGTCTGTGAATTTAATTATATTGCGATATTATATATTAAAAAATGGATTGTACAACGGATTGTGATTAATAAATGATGATAACCTAAGATAGCCTTACCTCCCACGAGCCCTGGGGCCTGCTTAGGCCTGTTGAGGGAACCCTTTAATTATAAAAAGCTAGACGAATGAGAACAAATCTTTCTGATATCATAAAAAACCACGAACGAAAACAAAACGTAAGCAATTATTAGTCGCTCATGAATCGTGAGTAATTAATTTCATGTATTTTTGAAAGAATAGAAAGATTTGTATTGGATCTATTTCTTTTTGTATTGGACAAAAGAAGAAATAGTTTGGCCTGGTGAATATGATCTGCTATATGATTATAAAATACTTAAGCTAATGGAATATTCAAGAAATCTAATATAAAAATACTTTTAACAAATAATGAAAATCATATTTTCAGAATTCAAAGTGCGTTTCTGGCAGCTTTCTATCTGTTTCTGTATTTTGTTTAGCTCTTTTTTCATGAAAAATTCATCATTTCTTGGCGGGTTTTGATGTATGCTGTCATAGTAATAAGATGCCTGTTCAATATCGCGCCCTATCAGATTTGATACTTTGAATGAAGGAATACATATTCAGGTTTAAAGCATGCATCAGAATATTAATGTCAAAATCTTCAAATACAGATATCACATTACACATCTCTGAATTACTGAATTTCAGATCAGAAGGAAGACCGAAAAGACTTTCTGGAGATAAGCACTTACATTCATGTTCTACTCTTTCAAACTACTAGTCATCATTTTACTTCCACGACATCGAAGAAATTTTAATTTTAATAATTATAATTTTATGGCTATAAATTACAGGAATAAAACAAGCAAGAAAAGGTTACTTTTCACATGAAGTTTCTTTCTTTGTGATATACTTGAAGTGAAAGTAAGCGTCTACAAGTCTCTGTGGCCTTTCTGGTAGTGGGAAGTAATGTTCCCGTCGTTTCTTGACCAACGGGGCTGCGTTTAAGCCCCAGAATGTAAATCCGGTACCCATTCTACATAGGGCTGTGTGAATCCAAGGACCCAGCAGAGGTCGGGATTTATGCTGGTGATTGGACCTGGCTAACTGTGGCCATGTGCCTATCTAGCCCACAAAATTATTATTTAAATGGAAATATAAATATGTAAAATTAAATCCCTAAAAGTATTTTGTAGATGTCAAATTTGATTTCTTATTCCACTTGATCTTGATTTCACTTTTGACTTTAAATCATAAAGGTTTGTGAAATCATTATGCTATTTTGTTTTCTAAATAGAGCAGCTTTTGTTGTTAAACTCGTTTCTTTTTTGAATCTTTCTGATTTTTATTTCTCTGAAAATGATTATTTAAAGCTAATCATCAGAATCATTCAAGTATGGTTTCCAAATTTCTTGTACTGCCATTCTGGAAGATTGTCTGCAATATTTATCCCCCATAGTTTTTTGCTGTAAACTTCGGTCACATCGACATCTGTTATAAAAGTCTCGTTATTATCCGAACAGAGTTGAAGAGTCTTTTAGTTGAAATAAAAACATCATTTGTCTTTTTCTGAAGCTGTAGACAATTCTTACACAACAGTAATCATAGTGTTTTAAGTTTTTGCAAAACGGCTGAAAGTTGCAGTATTTCTTATTTATTTCTTTAGAGTTAACCATCGAAAAAGTTTTCTATTAAATATTATATGATTAATCAAGTCCTTCTGAATCCAATCTTAAGATAAAGTTTCAAACAAATCATTTAAAGTAATCATTTCAGCAACTAAGTCTAAAATTTCTGATTTATTTGAGAGTATTAAGAATTTTGAAACAAAATAAGTAATAGTTTTAAAGGAACCCATTATGCAATCGCATTTCTTTTACGTGAAAATCTTTAACAATATACTTGCAAAGTCTTATCATGGTTGCTTGTGCATTCTTCAGCTGCTCTGCAAGGAAAGATTCGAAGCCTAAAGCTATTGCCTCATACAAAAAGCAAATAAAAGATTTTTCTTTTTCCATTCCAAAGATTTTGAAGGCCTTTCTTGGCCAAATCAACGACAAACCCGGTTTCGCTTGTACACAAGATAAGTTAAACATTGTCAAATGTTTTCGAAACTATTTTGTAAACATGGCTCAGAGTCTCTTGTTCAGTCTCCATTATTTTCTTTTAAGTTTTAAAAAAAATCTATAAAATCCATTCTTTGCTTTCACGTAAAAGCGAACATGTATCGATGACATAGTTGTAACCATGGTAACTAAAGGTAAGATCATATTATAAAAACGAACAGCTGAAAGTAAATGATTCGATCTTTCAGTGCATGGTTACAAACACATTTAGTAAAAACTTGAATAAATATTTAACTTGGAACCTACAATGCGCCTATAATTTGTCAAAAATATTTTGTCATTTTTAATAGAATATGGACCGTCAGATATTAACGACAATTATAAAAAAAATCAAAAATTGAAAATTATACTAGTCTGCAATAATTAAAAAAACCCAAGGATTTTCATTAATTTTTAGAAAATAAAAGCAAGTTTTTTTCATTTTGACTTTAAAATTAAAATAGATCGTATATTTGAAATTTTTTTTAAATGAATTTAAATAAAAGTGGAAATTTAATAATAAAATAGCTATATCCATAAATTTTTCGTAGATTTTGGAAATTGTTAGTTTATCTCTGGACTGTTTTCCATACGTTAATTGATATCCTACGAAAGGAAAGAATTTAAAATTAATTCTCTTTATCGAATACAGTGCTAAAATATTGACCATGTTGCTTGTTGGAATGAAGGATGTAAATGTATGTATGATTCGATCTGATTTCTAATATATCATTATCTCTTCTCATAGTTATCAATGTGAACTATTTCTGTTTTCATTACTGTGATCTCAGGACATGGATCTCTGTCCAAGATCTGTCAAGATTACACAAGTGATCTATTAGAATAAATTGGGTTATAAATTAATACACCATTCGTAAACACCATTTACGAAAACTTTTCATTAAGAATGGTTATATAAAATAACATGAAAACAACTGAAACACTGCAGCTAACTGGTTTCGTGAAATTCCGTGAAAACAGTATTTACGGTATTATTTAAGATTTAAGAGTAAAATGTCTTCTTCGACATTTTATCCATGATATATTTAAGAAAAAGGTTAACTAAATTAAAATAATATGAATGTACTTAAAGTTTTAAATTTAATTGAAATCTCTTATTATGCAAACGCTCTATTGTAAGCAACCACATTATAAGTTTAACACTTTAACTTTAACTTTAACTTATTCTGCAAATGACATACTGGCAACTTTCTAATAAGCTTTCGTCTTTAAGTCTCTGAAGATATAACAGCTTCAAAGTCTTGATCAGAATATACGATATACCAGAACATATCTCGAACATTGATTAATAGAAAATGTATTCGAAATTCATTGTAATTCAGTAAAATAAATAATACAGTGACATTCATTTCAAATGTGTATGCGGATTATTATATTCTACAAACTATCCTAAACTTCAAATATCACACTTTTTCTCCATAATTACGAAAGAATGTGATTTTTTTTTAAATTTATTGTTATACAATTTACTAAACTCCAGGAAAGATTGATAGTTTCAACTTATTGTCTGGGTAAACTACAGGTATTACCAGAATCGAATTTAATCAAAATAAAACTGCTTATTGTGGTGGCTGTAGCCAAAGTGTAAACCACTCGATTGTGGGAGGAGCCAGAGCAAAAGTCCAGGCGGAGGTTTTTCCACGTTTTTCTCCTCAAACGGATCCTAGGCTCCGCCAAGCCCTGTGTAGCATGGGTGTCGGATTTCCCGGAAGTAAAAAGTGGTTGGACGTCGGGTTACCCACTTTACTTCCATCTACTCTCATTGGTCACGAAATCCGCGATCCTAAAAGCCACATAACTCTAATAGGATACTTTAACAAAAATCATTTAAGACGGAATACAATGATTTAAAAAAAAGAGCTCCATGCAGCTAAATATTATCAAGAATTCTTAGGAAACGTCTACAAAACAAAAAATGAATGAAAGAAATAAACTAATCTCAATGTCCATATTTACGAATTTACTGAGATAGCAATTACGAGAGAAGATGAAGACAGTCACAACTTGTCACAAATTGTCTCTATATGGAATTAGCTATCTACAGGGTATCCCAAAAAATGTATACACACTTTAAATGATTATAAATTCGATGTTTATTAAGATAAATTTAAGTTTAATAATTCAAATTAAAGCAGAGAAACGTAGATTTTTTTTGAGTTATCGGAATTGTTGGAACTAATGGTCCATGCACTGCTGTTAATGCGAGCTAACGGAATTGTAAATAACAGGACTCATTTCAATTGGTAATTTGAGCACATTCTACTTAAATAATTCATTGCTTTTAGTTTATTACTTTTCTGTCGTTTTGAGCCAAAAACTTTATCTTTGACATGTCCCAAAGTCCAGTGGTATGAGAGCTAATGAACTCGGGGATATTCAATGTTACCTTTTCGCCCAGTCCATCTGGTTGGCAGGTTTTCTTTCATTCAGTAGCATTTTAGGACAAATTTCTTTTTGGAAAATCTTAGTCTCTTTCAGCCATTATTTGAAATCAGTTACAACTGAAAAAAAAAAGAAAATTAATGAGTTATGGGCTGTAAAAGTGTGAATACAGGTTTTGGGATACCATCAGGTCCAATACTTCTACATTTCTTTGCTTTAATTTGAATTATAAAACTTAAATTTATCTTACTAAACTTTGAATTTATAATCATTTAAAGTGTGTAACAGTTTGTTGGAATACCGAATACCTAACGCTATCAATTCATATTTTACTCATATTTTGAGAGTGCAATTCAACTACGACAATTATTATAAATATTTTCAATTGTACACCAGACTACTTAAAATCTTTGTATTCGTTTTCCTGGTAAATAATGCAAATAACGCATAATTTTTCAATCATTTTTACTTAAACTTAT
Source organism: Thereuonema tuberculata (assembly GCA_023159025.1). NCBI lineage: Eukaryota > Metazoa > Arthropoda > Chilopoda > Scutigeromorpha > Scutigeridae > Thereuonema > Thereuonema tuberculata. Next base: position 30,477,856 of record JAFIDM010005346.1, on the reverse strand, counting down.
TAATATGCTCTTTAATATTAGTTTTCAGAAAGTTAACTTTTTATCACTACTTTATGTTTAATTTAGAAACATTAATATTCCGTCATTAAAACTATCGCCGATATTGTCAAAACATTCACTGGTTTGAAAGTTGTTTATTGATTTTGATTTCATCAATAAAACCAAACTGGGAATTGAATTTTCATTGTTCTCTATTCGTAATTTGATAATGAAATGAAATGCGATTGTATATCGAACTTCTGGAATAATTTTGCTGCACCTGAAAGGGTTTGCCAAATTGAACAGTTATGTTTTTGAAAGCAT
>JAFIDM010005346.1:30399676-30462553 GCA_023159025.1 Thereuonema tuberculata | reverse complement strand
ACAGATTAAATGACGTTCCTCCAACGTTACGTCAATAGGAAAATCTGTTTGAAGGCTGTCTTGTAGTTCTAGAACATTGTTTATCTTTCGAGGACTGCAAACGTTAGAACATGGTAATGTGAGATGAAGGCAAACAGCCTATAGTATTGACATGCTGTCTGTCTTTTAAGTGCTCGGAACACTTTCAAATAAGAGTTTTTGTTGATAGATTAGAAGGAAAAACATGCCCTGTAATTACTATAGCATGCAGTCACCACAAGCACTGTTTCTTCAAGTCATTCGAATTACTTGATTAGCCAATTCAAAGTAACAAACACAAACAAAGAATAGCCTACCTGGACAAATTTCACTACCCTGGCCATCTTCCACATCCCTTCCACGTCGTATTTTAGATCGATGTGTTTGATCACTTTCTCTCTTAGTATCTTCTGGAGATTGTTGGTGTTTGGCACTGCTCAGTCTGTGAGATAACTTATTTTTTAAAATCTTATCTGTCAATGTGATATGTGGTCTTTTATCAGTAATTTAATTATTATTAGTTCTAAAAGCATCAAAATAAATAAAAAAGGATAAGTTTATTATCTCCTGTGCCCCCCCCCCAAAAAAAAAAATCTCGGACGAAAGTTTGGATCGACAAACGGACTTCACCATCGTGTTCAGAGGCACAAACACCATAGATATGGGGTATTTTCAGGGACCAATGCCGCCCCTTCCCCATATTTGGCATTGTTTTCATTTGATTTCTGCTATTAGTTTAAATGTTAGAAATGCAGCTATTTCATTTCAGTTGCCAGCTGTAGCTTGAAGGGTAAGCTCTCTGACTCATATGCTGGAGGTTATCGGTTCGAATCCGTCTCTTAATCTTTTTTCTCTCAATGGTCCGCGTGAGTTTTCTTTTTTTTTTCTTATTTTCCCATTTTTTTTTCCTAACATTAATGCACTTTCTTCTTTTATTATTATTTTTAAATTTTATTATTAAGGATCGCCCTTAAATTTATGCTTTAGCAGAACATTACATTCACTTGTTTTAAAGTGTAATTCTCCTTTATACAACAATTAATTAAAATTAATTAAATTGTATTCGTTAGTTATACAATTTAAATCTAATCGATTTCAAAACAAGAAAGAGCGCCCAAGTTTTTGGATTGACTGAAGGATAAAATTTTACCGAAAGAAATTCATTATTTATGCCCAAATGCTTTTCTAATTTAAATTAAACAGCATAAATAAATTTAAATAAATTACAATTTATCACGTTCACGAGGTAATTTCTCCATAGATACCCACACTGAAGAAAAAGTCGAATACAAAAGTAAGATCCTCAGATGCGCAACAAGAAAATGTTAATGTGTTTTTAACAGTAGACCAATGGCCGTGCTGGCGTGGCCGTGCGGTTTAGCCGGCGGGCTGCCGTTGTGACCGATGCGCCAGTACACGGGTTCGAATCCCGGTGGTGGCATGGCTGTTTCTTTCTTCTTCTGTGTTTCGTCCGTTTCCCACCTGGGACTTACTATCTCAGGGTTATCCTGGACGGGATATAATTCTCGTCCCCCCTTTCTTGAATTTCACTAGTCTCGCCCTGACGTTGTCAGGTTGAGCTAGTTACGCGGTCCCTAGTTGGCCAAATTCGATAAAAGGAAGTAGTCCAATTGTAAAAAGTTATTAGAAGGACGCCACACTAAAGTGTGACAGCTTTCTGATAGAGGCTAGAACAACGAGGAACCCCCCCCCCAAAAAAAAAAAACCAACCATAAGTAATTCTGCTGATAATTCTGTCTAGTTTTTCCCACTGCGCTAAAATACATGTTACAGCAGTCATTTCTGTACAAATATTGTCGTGCTGCCCATACCAGGGAAAGTACTTTTTTGCTTGTTTTTGCAAAACAATTTTTTAGTTAAAGCATTACTTAATAATTTAATTTAGGGCATATTATGTATGCTATTTCATATTCTTCAGTTTTTCTATGAAATTTAATAAAATAGAAATGTGCTTTGTTTTTATTTAATTGGAAGCATGTTAGGCTTACATCAAAACTTTACGCATAGTTTCTATCTGTAGCTACTTACAAAAATGAGTTAGTTCTACTATTACAATCTTCTTTTCCTTTAGGGTGAGATTATTATAAAATCGTAATCATAATTTATAAAATATTTCTAATTTTAATTGAAGATTTAAAAAATAAGTATCCTACTGTAGGAGATACTATAAAATTATGTAGGCCTTTGAGTTCTCTGGAAGTAAGGCTGTCGGGGTTTTCCTGTTCAACAGGATTAAGGTGAAGTCGGGTGATGAGCCCAACGCCTTCCCGCCTTTAATCCCCGGGAAAGAACCTGGTACCCATTTAATAGAGAGCTACCAGAACCCTAGGGTCCATCTAGATGAGAATTTAGGGTGGAAAAATTCCCACCTCCAGCTAAATCTGGCTCCTAGAGGCCTCAGCTAAGCACCTTGCCGTTTGACTAACAGGGCCCACATGTCAAAAATAAATTCTCAAATAATAAAAAAAAAATAAAAAAAAGAACATTACTGATTGATTTGGCGTCCTTTGATTTGGCTACTTGATACCCTAAATGGGTTTACGATCCAAATACATTAACATAACTCGCTGTAATTATGAAAAGTTAAAAAAAAAAAAACCCTACTTATTCTAGCAAACTCGAACTCTGTATTGATTTAATATAAATTTGATTGAAAAATCCCTTAAAGAAGACATACATTAAACGATGCATTTATTATTAAAGCTACAACAAAAATAAACCTCAATAATTATGCCTGTAAGCTTAATAATTTTCCATTTTAAGATCTTAATATTTTTTTTTTATTCTTACATCGTATAAGACTAGTTTTACGCGTATAAGACTAAGTATTTACTGGTGTGTATTTGGAATTTTTTTTTCCTATTTATTTCCCTATTATTGAGCACTTCAGTATAAACAAAAGATATTTTTTATTCATCGGTAATATAATAATTTAAGAAACATTACTTAACTAATTAAGAATTATACTAGAAAGAATTAATTAAATCACAATTAAAAATAGAACATGTTAATTTGAATCAATCAATACGAGCTGAATCACTATTAATCTTGAAATTGCATTATTTTGGTTAGGATTAGTACAAACTTCTTATAAACATTGAAGAGAAGTTTTCAAAATTAAATTCAAAACAAATAAAAAAACAAAGGAAAGGGGCCGTTCAAGTATTACGTAAGCACATTTTTAGTCATTTTCGACCCCCCCCCCGTTTTGCTTACGTACGATTTGCCAAATCATTAACAGTGAATATCACTCAAAAATAAACTAAAACAAATCAAAATTATATTAAAATTTTAATGCGTGCATGTTTATCTGTATTACGTAAATATTGCTCTGATCCCCCCTCCACCTAGTCAGCAAAAATATGCAAAACCTCTACTTCCTCACCCCTCTTCCCCTTTGAATGCATACTCTAATACCCTAAGCCAGATATCGTATTATTATTTTTCTCCCTTAAATAGTTCCAACATTTAAATTAAAAAAGGCTAAATATCTTTAAATATCATACAGGATATTTGAAGTTTTAAATTTTATAGTAACTTTACATATCTTAGCAGATGGGTTTCATTTGTTGATTGTTAGCTTTTGTTGTTTTTCCTCAACTCACATCCAAAAATGTTTTTCTGAAAGTGGTTGGTAAATTTTCTTGTCTTAATATATTTTAAATGGCATTTTCAATGTAAATAGTGTCGAACATTCTCCCTCCTTTTAATAATAGCGTCTCTTCTTCGTATAATGAGAATAGTCCACATCAGAGATTAATGGCGGTCGGCGACTTGAAGTTAAGGCGTATGAAAAAACCCTCCAGGCTTTTTTTTTTTTTTGGAGAACAGAATAGCACCTGTGACTTATTAGTAAGAAATACTTATTTGTTCAGAGTAGTCTACGAAATAAGGACAACTCACTCTCTTTGGCCAATGCTGAAACGGAAATATTAACGAATGACCGACGGCTCTTGTAACAATTGACTACCAAAGGTAAGACAACAGTTTATGAATTAAATTTGTAGTTAATGAACTGTTTATTTGAAGTCTATTTTAATCGTGACTAAATATAGCAATATGAAAATATCTTGCCATAGAAATATTAAATATCCAATAGACTTCAAATTGATTTCGAACGTTGAACAAATACACTACCTATTTGTAGTATTTTAGTTAAACAGTCATATTTTACCGTATTATGAAATAAAATTACTGTCTCTTAAGTTTTAAAACATTAATTAAGAAATTTATAAAATCATTACTACAAAATATTACGGCTTAATATATGTTAATATTATAGATAGACTAAATAAATGAATTTAAAATTTTCGAAAATAAAATAAATGAATTCCAAAATTTCGAAGAGATAATGGTACAGAAAAATGTAGAACTAAATATAAAAATTATTGCTTCTATCAAAAATCAAAGTAAATATGAAAAATCTGGTGAAACCGGAGATCACGGCACACAGGCTTTCGACAAGATAGCTGCCTTGGCACTACTTTTAAGATATAAATTTTAGTTTTTCAATTAACTAGTGAAAGGTAGAACGAGATTTGTAGGTAAGCTTGGTAGTTTTTTACGAAATCTCACCTTTGGAATTAGGGCTAATTTCAAGTTTTTTGGAAGAAAACGATTCATTAATGCATATTAAGAATAAAAGTGATGGAAAACCCCGGCTTTTTTTGGTAATTTTTAAGAAAATTCGAGATTTTCTTGGAACTCTTTCACAGGCGGCGGATGTGCATATTTTCAAGGCGAAAGCTTGTAGCGCCTTTATAGAAAAAGTTCATTGTCTTATACGTGTGCTTCCGCAAAAGAGTCCCGCTTTAAATTATAATTTTCATAAAAGTTACCAAAAAAACCCTTTTTCCGTCACTTTTATTCCTACTATGTATTAACGAATCGTTTTCGCCCAAAAAACAATTCAATTAGCCCTAATTCCGGTGAGATTTTTTAAAATATTACCCCATTCATTTCTACGTGGTGTTAATAGAAACAACTCCAAGCGTCAAAGTCGTATTCCCAAAGAAAGAAGAAAAAAAACACTTGGTCTGAAAATCACTTGATGGTAAAAAAACAAATTGTGTATCGTTTCGCGTAGGCGTAACTGCAAAACGGCCTTGAATTCTTTATTCTTACAAAGACAGTGATTGGTGGTATAGTTTTCTCCGGTTTAGCCGAAAAAAAAAAATCCTATATTTGTAGACATTTATTGTCTGATGTTTTAACGTATACCCTTAACTTACATTTTCCTTTTGAAATTGAAAGTTATATTTTTTTTCAGTTGCGTATTTTTGAAGGATCAACAATTCGCTTACTTTAAAATTCGTAATCATAGTTTAAATTAATAATGAGTAGAATGGCTACTATTGCCTGAATTACTGTGAAAGCTGTGTCTTCCTCAGAACATCAGCATTGCCTCGTTCCAAATACAGCTGTTGCGATGCAGAAAAGCTTTAAATCTGTCCTTATTTTCACAAAAGCTCTGGAGGATTTTCAAAATTCCCCGAGTTTTCTCTGTCTCCAAACACTCAGCAGAATTAAAATTTACTAGGTTGCTTTTGTCAGTTCCAACACACAACGATTTTCAAGAAAATTATTGTAAAGTAACGTCTCAAGTATAAGTATAATAACGTCTTAATTTAGAACTTTTTTTTTTTTTTACTTATTAATAAAAGCGACTTAATCTTAGATTTAGAAGAATGGGAGAAGCTTTAAGAAGAAATATATAACCCCATGGACTGTTTCAGAAAAGGAATAATAAACTCTTTAAATAACGTTTTTTGCTAATTAATGAGTCATGTTTCGAAAATATGTTTCAACTTAGAAAAGAAATAAAAATCTTAATTAGTGAAATATATTTTCTTGTAACAAAGACTTTTTACAAAAATGAGTTTTTTGTTGTTGTTGTTTAATTAGTATTAAAAAAAATTGATTTTAGCGGGGATTAAATTTCTGCCCTTTTTTATTCTTAATTTATATATTGTTGTTTTTTATTATGAAGGGCCATTTTCTTGTTGACTTTTGTTTTTCTTTAGGTGTTTCTTGGAATCGCTGGTTTGTCAGATACTGGGCGAATCCAGCTGAAGAAGGCTAGGAAGCCTGAAACAGCTGTTCTGGGTTCCCGGTATCGAAATTTCAAAAAACAGATCAGTGATTCCATTTTTTCTTGTGCGTGTATGTTCCTAATTTGTGATGATAAAATGTTTTGGAAGATGGAATTATGAAGTTGTCTGAAAGACGGCAGAAGATAATGGAACAAACCGTTGAAGACATACAATAAAATTCTTGCTGACAATGAAAAATGCGTCTTATTTTTTGCTTAAAAACCGAACGAACTTTTTGGCCAACCGAATATTTTATTTTTTCTAATTGAATTTAGTGTAAGAAATAGATTGAAAGAATAGTAGAAAAATAGTAGTTTTCCAAAGATCTTTTGAATAACAAACTATAATATTTCACTTAGACTAATATTAGTAGCTTAGATATTATTATCTTGTATAATATTACTTTATTACTAAAATTAAGAGAAACAGATGACTCGGGAAAGATTGCAGATTCTAGCTGTTTTCGAATAATCTAAGTTTTGTTTGTTTTGTTATGTTAGTAATTTTCGGAGAAAAGTGAAGAATGGAGAATTCACAATGAGTTTGAAATGATATTGTTAAAATAAAGTTGGAAAATATTGACAGGGTGTAATTAGCAGAAAGTATGGATTATGTATATTAAGTATTAACTCAACAATATGTAAAACTTTGATTACATATTGTTTAAAACCAATCAATCTTTTCAGCCCATTCCTTGGCCGATAACATATATTATGTAATTATGTTATTATGTAAGTGATGCCTATAATTTGGTATTACTTTTACACCTTTTTTTTTTTTTTATGAATGTTGGTTAATCTTGTAAGCATTGACGACCCAAGACAACTTTTTAAACTATGACATTATACTTTTGGGGCTGGAGATCCATCATGTCAAGTTAGGCAAATTAAACACACTGTACATTTTACATAAATATCAGTAAAACAGAGCAATTGAATTGCACAAGTGTTTCATAAAATAGTTTGAGTGGACAGATCTTCTGTGGTACATTTTTGAATGGTAAGAAGTCGAATCATAGGCCTATCTATTACTTTATTTTATAAAATCACGGAGTGATATTACCTTAGGTTGCAATAACTCGAAAATGTCTTTCTTTGCCCCCCTTATCGATGCTTGTAATGCTCTACAATGGTCATACATCGATATAACTAATGTAACTGAAGCAACTGGTGTTATGCGACTTTTGCCTTCTAAAGTTCTTTTTCACTGAACAAGTTTTATGTACAATTGTACAATGTTGAGAGAGGAGATACAAATTGTTTTGTAATATTTCAATTATATTTGATCCAAACATCCTATGACGCTTGCGATATCTTAAGTTTTTTGAACATTTCTTATTAAAAGATTATTAATTGAAGATTTAAATTAATCTACTAAATAAAAATAAGGTGGTCATAACTTTATTTAAAAGAAATTTAAAACATAACCTTTTATACCGCCAGAGATCCTTTCTCATGTTGAGATTACATGACAGGGAAATAAAAAGCCGAAGGCCAATAGGAATGTAGTCGTGTGATAGAGGCGAATCCACTAGTGCATCAAAGGTGGAGTTTTAGGTGACTGTGTCGATGTTGTTGTCCAAATCCATTAGAGTAAGGAAGGGGTGAGAAACTTAACTTAAAAAACAATTACCAGTCTTATTAATCTAAGACTAATACAAGACATTGAATAAAATCAAATTAAAATAAAGTAATTACATTAATCTATTTAAGATAAATTATAAAATTAATATGAATTCTTAAACTTGATACAATAGCATATTAGGATACACTAGAATTCTCAGTGAATCTGTATTGGGAAATAGTGTGAACAGACAAAACATCATTGTAACATTGAGAGTCTGTCAAAATGTGAAAAGATTCCTTACCTGAAAAAATCATTGATTTCATAGCAAATAATAATTCGATTATTGAAATCTAACATGCGATTGGAAAAAGTCACATTCAATTAATCTATTTCATCAAACTATTTTTATAGAAATTCTATAGAAAGCTATTTCCTGAAAGCATGCTGTAACCATTCACAACGTTGTTAGAAATTATCCTGTTTTCAGGTTTCACCAGCTTTTTTTATCAGCTGTTTGTGATGAGATGGCATCTTCACTATATACAACCTACTTGATTTTACAGATTTTGTTTTCATGTCAACCTCCAGCGACATGTTCATCGATCTGTCCCCATTAGCTGTTCATAATATTATCGAAATCGCAGTGAAAAAAGTTTGTTGAAAATCTGTAAAATTTTATACGTAGATTTAAATCAAATTTGTATAAACAGCAGCCTTCTATAAACTCGATTTCATGAACATACAGGTAACCCCCGAAGAACACGATTAATTGGTTCCGTGTTCTTTGAAACCGGGTTGTTCGAGACTACAACACGGGATTCAGTTTCAAGTGTGAAAATAAAAAAAAAAAAGTTACGTTTTAAATTTCTTTTTTTTTTAAATATAAAACTAAATTTTTTATTTTTAAAAAAATTAAAATACTTACTATTGAAGAAAAAATCATTTATAAAATAATTATGAATAACATTTATAATGTCAATATGGAAAAAAAAAATCAAAATAATAAAAAAAAATAACTCGTTACAACTGGTTAAAAATCTTTCAAATCAATAAATTGAAGAATAATTTTGGTTTAAGTTTGGAAAACTGTATAAAATATAAATTATTCAGTCAAATTAATTGGGAAAAATATAATTCTAAAACACTAAAAGTATTAAAAAGGTTAAAACTTCATTAATCGCTGACGTAATTGATGAATATTACTCTAAATTTTCAACTACTGTAATTTTGTATAAAATAATATATGTATTTTTTTTTTCAAAAGAATTACTCGAAAATCGTTTAGTTTGAAACCGTGTAATTCGGGGGGGGGGGGTATCCGTATTCGTCGAAACTTGTGTTCTTCAAGTACTGTGTTGTCCGGGGGTTAACTGTATTACTTGGCATTATTAAAGTAACAGTTTTAATAGATTCATAATAGTTGTGCCGAATGTATTTTGATTATAAAAAGAAAAAAAAAACAATAAGTTCCTCCTCCCCTCCCTTTCAAATAGATCAATCCGCGGAAAGTCAAAGCGAGGCTGAACCCCCTCAGAGCGGGCATTTCGAATGGTATTTTCCGTTAATGCTGAGATCCAGTAACAAGCAGAAGTAGACGCTCACTCACTCACGAAAGACTCAAATATTCAGCAAAGCCTATGGTTTAGTCACAGATGACATTTATGCTGTGAGAGTAATGAACGAAACATGAGAGTTTTGTTTATCACAATAGAACTAATGTTTGGTCGAATTCAACGCCATGTTTAAAAGATAGTATACCGGAAGTCCTGAAACTGGAAACCGATGTAAGTACGCAATATTATTTATTTACCAAATTTAGAACGTTATTTGTTCAACTTTAAATGTTCGTAACGCTAGTTGTAGTGAGACAACAGATATTATTTGTGTAACTGATTGCTAAAGACTAAGATTCATTTAAGTGAATTACAGGGTTTATTTTCATAATGAATTTTTTATTGGTTTTCATTACATTAAGCATTGAAAAACGTCTTTACAAGTTCTTTTTTTCAATTACGATGTTAGTGGTTTTAACTGTGCAAGATAAAATGGTAGCAAAATCTTTCTTTTTTTTTAGTAATTTTATGTACTAAATAGTCAACATTAATACTATTGTGTATGTAATATAACCCCGCATTAGGTTATTTATTTTCATCGATATTGGCTTCTTACTATTTAAATCATTTTTTATTTGCTCCTAACACTAGAAAGGATTGAACAGCCATGTTTAATTCCTCAAAAGCTGAATACAGTGTAAATCGTTCCAATTGTTTGACTGAATATGACTTGGTTGACATAATTCTAAACAGTTTCTCTTGAATTCACCTTGTACAATTGTTTTAAGTATATCTATTTTTTCGGTCATAAAATCCCTTTTCTATTAATTCATGTCAAATTGCTGCAGAAAACTGTTTTATCAGCTATTTTTTTTCGATAAATGATTGAATGAAAATTAGATGACAATTGTAATAAGTAGGGCAAAGCTTTTGATAATTCTGCATCTTTTTTCTATGAAGGTTGAAACATGGCTCGCATATGGGAAAATGTGTGACATTAAATAATTGGTTAAATAAAGGCAATTCGTTAGGGCATTTTTTTTTGCATTTTTTGGAAGTTTTTAGGGATAGGTCATTTTGAGCATTTTTTTAGAAGCTTTTTTGGAAGGCAATGGCATTTTTATTATACTTTGAGATTTTATTTATTATTCAGTATTTTTGCTTGTTTTGCTTGTCCTTATTCAAGCCAACAAATTTTTCCAAGAAACAAGTAGACCTGTTTTCGCTTTGAAAATGTGCATCCGCTGCTCGCAAAAGAGTTCCAAGTAAATCTTGTTTTATATTAAGTATTTCTTAATATTTTTTTTTTTTTTGTTATCAAAGTTAAAAACGGTAAAAAAATAGGTTTAATGTAATAAATTCAAATATTTTATTGGTCATTTTTTTTTATTTTTTTGTCACTTTTTTACTATTTTTAGGTCATAAATGCATTTTTTATTTGTCATTTATTAGTAAATTATAGGTCATTAAATACCTTGCCCTAGTAATAAGGATTACAGTGAAAGCGATTGAAATCCGAGTGAAAAACAATCAGCAGGGAGATAAATTCAATATATAAAGTATCCCATGAAAAAATGTATAAGAGTAGAACTACTAAGTTAACAAATTAAATTCCAAGATGGCCGCCTTGGAATCACTTTTAAGATATAAATTTTAGTTTTTCAATTAACTATTGAAAAGTAGCTTGTGGTTTGCAGATAGGCCTAAGTTTATTTAAAAATGGTTTTGAACGATTTTTTTACTAAAAAAAAATCTAACCCTCATCTGGCTAATTGCATCTTGAGATAACATGTGTTACTGCGCGGATGTATTCTTACGTGATTGGCAGGTACCGTATTCTCCGATTTAGCCGAATTGAAATCTAAAGATGATCAGACTAAAGTAAGAACAACATAATTAATGTTTTTAGACAGCGTCAAAAGCAAAGCGGGCCCATAATATGCAAATTTTATAAACGAAATTTTATCGGACGCGACCACTTTCTTGACCCCTCCCCTCCCAACTTCCGGTCAGGGAGTGGTCCTAGAAGTCTGATTTTTTTTTTTTTTTATTGCTGAAAACAATGGTGAAGGTTTCATTCTAATATACCTAACCGTTTGGCCACTACAGTGTGTGACATCCAGCAAGCATACCACTTTTGACCCCTCTACTTCCGGTCAGGAAGTGGTCATCTACTTTTTGATGCTGAACACAATGGTGAAGGTTTCATTTTAATATCTAACCGTTTAGCCACTACAGAGTGCGACATCCAGCAAGCACAATACCAAGAGCGGTTCTTTTTTTTTTACAGGCAAGCTGTAACCAAGGGACCGCTAAAAAGAATTATAAAGAAATTCTACATTACTTTATTTTGCAAAGTGATGGGATGGCTATAGTAGTATTCACTATTATAAATTAGATATTTGAATGGTATCAATGAAGATATAAGGAAAATATTTCAAAGTATAGAAGTAAATCGTTGGAATAGAGAAATTAGTATTTTAATTAATTACATATTTATGAAATTTATTAATAATCTACTATACTTTATTTTAATTTGCTGATATATAATATATTATAAACATTTTGTTCTGCAGGGATTGAGATTAATATTGAAATAAGATTAATTTTGATGAAGTAAATATTTTGAAGAAGATTTAAATATTTATCAAGGAAATTATCTTGAGATATTGCAACATGTTAGTAGACATGGGTCTTTATTGAGTGATGATGAAAAAAAAAATGCATGAGATTTACAATGATGTAATGTCGCATACAATGTATCGGATAGAGGTGTTACAGATAATGAGGGGAGGACATGAAGGAAAAATGAGAATAAAATTAAATGACTTTGAAGTAAATGCATTTTTTTTTTTTTTTTTTTGAGCGATAAAATCTTGGTCTCTAAAATTACTATTGGAAGCTACGAAAAATATCTCTGGATTTTTATAAAGTTGTGGTAGATTACATTGAATTTGGCAGTTTTGGGGACATTTTTACAGAAATTAAGAGCTTTTTCAAATCACCAAGATGTATCTAATCTGAAAAGAAACTGAAAAAAAAAAATAATAAACTGTGGCATTGTTTAAAGATTGGTGAGGAATGTGGTTTAAAGGAAACAAGATACTATAATTAATGATTTTAGACAGTGTCAAAAGCAAAGTATCCCCACAATATGCACAATTTTATAAACAAACTTTTATAAACAAAACTTTATCGGAAGCGACCACTTTTGACCCCCAATTTCCAGTCAGGGAGTGGTCCTAGAGGTCCGATTTTTTTTTTTTTTTTTTTTTTTTTTTTTTTTTTTATTGGACGTGATTACATACTTTTTGATGCTGAACACAATGGTGAAGGTTTCGGTCCCTTATGTTTTACAGGCAAGCTGTAAGCTAGGGGCCGCTAACATTGCTTTTATGCTGTCTGGATGGCACACTCTGTAGCGGTCAAATGGTTAGATATTCGAATGAAACCTTCACCAGTGTTTTCAGCATCAAAAAGTAGGTGATCATGTGTAAAAAAAATCAGACGTCTATGACTATTCCCTGCCCCCCCCCCCCCCCCGGCCTTTTTTTTTTTTTAAAGCCTTTAAAAACCAAAAAAAACCCTGGGGGGGGGGGGGGGGGTCAGAGAGTGGTCCTAGAGGTCTGACTTTTTTTGTACGTGGTCATCTACTTTTTGATGCTAAACTCAATGGTGAAGGTTTCATTCTAATATCTAACAGTTTGGCCGCTACAGTGTGTGACATCCAGACAGGATAAAAGGAAGAGCGGTCCCCTAGCGGTTTTACAAGGAAACTGTAATAGAGGGGCCGTTAAAAATGTATCAAATTTTTTAGTGAGAAACAAAAAATCGAGTCTTATCCGACTCGTTAGTGATTTAATAAGGATGATAGTTTAAAATAAATTAATGATTTCGCCCATATCTGTAAATAATAACCAGTATATTAAATGAAGTTATTAATTTTACAAGTATAATTTAGAGTAAATTAAACATTACAATGAATAACAATAGACTATGTTAAATAATGAAAATGTTATGGATAATTTATTGATTATGTATATCGATGATGCCAATCAAGGCAACATAGTAATAATAAATTGAAATTAACGATAAAACATGCCCTCCATTATATAAGATACTGATTTTAATTACAGATATTAAGTTATTTTTCTAATAACGATATAAGATCTCAAAGCTAAAAAAAATAATATACATAGGCCAATACAAGTAAATCAATTATCAGTTATTTAGATAAGATATTGAAGGATTATAAGAAAAAATATTTTAAAATGAGAATTTAAAAAATTTTTGGAAAAATTTGTAAAACTATGTAGAAGCATTAGAAATGAAAGATTATTTTAATAGTGTAAAATTATATAGAGGTTTATATATCACTAGTATCCAAAGTTTCCCGGGGTAGGGGTGGGGGAGTTCTGTTTCTCCCCTTCTCAATTCACATCACATTAAACCCTCCTCAATTCTTCCATAACAATATTTGTGTATTTCCCACTGTCGCAACTAGCTCCGTAAGTGGTTGCTAATTCAAAGATTTCACCCGTCTTCGCCTTCTTTGGGGGATGTTGAACCAAGTTCCAAGGTAGCCTATATTTTCCGTATGGTAGTAGCGTATCTATCGTTTGTTCAAAATCTTAAATCTCCCAAAGTTCTTCACCGATTGCTTTGAAATTTTGACATAACGTTGCATTCGAATACGCGGGTGTTTTGCGTATATCTATTATATAGATGTCACACCTGTGACAGGTAAAAACATGCTTTTTTGACAACCCCGGGTGTTTGGCGCCGACCCGCAATACACCTGAGTTAAGTAGAGAAGATACAACGGGCTGTCGTATATTCTCCGATCTCGATATTAATTTGCTAAATAAAGTTTTTTGTTTTTAATACTAAATATGCAAGGGTTCCGGAGCGAAACGACGATACCTGTCTAGTGTTCAATATAGTATTCTAACAAACTGAATGCTCAAACAATAAGGGATTTAAGTAATAAAATGAACAAAGGTTTAAATTGTTATGAATAAATTCATAAATAAAGAGGGCGTATTAACTCGAATTGAAATAAGACATTTAAAAATCAGTTTATTGAAATTGCAAAAAAGACATGATGTAAAAAAAGAGGTAAAAACATTATTAAAATAGAAGAATATATTGAATCTTTTATAGAAACTGGATCAGGGTAGTCGTGTTGATGTATAGGTGATGTTGATCCGAGATTTTGATTGATGAAAGTCCTTAAGGATTGGATAAAGAAAGCATGATGAAAGTTAGTTTTCTGGAAGAAACCAAAGAGCTACAGTGTGCTTAGTACAATAGCGATGTTTGGAGCAACAGATAAAGCATTATATTTCATTCAACGAACAAATATGACCAACAAAGAAATAAGGTACCATGCTGAAAAACTTACCATGTACCATGTCTGTCTAAAATTACGATCAGCAGACTTCTTAAAATTAAAGATCTTTGTAGTAATAAGAACAGTCATGTTGTTCCTGTCTGTGTAATTGTAATAGTACTTAAAATAGTTTCAATTCAAATTTAGTACCAGAAATATTTGAAAAATTTTCACACATCAGTAATAGAATTGAGAAAATATTTTTCTGAATTTGGAAAAAGGGAAATAACGTAAAAAATATCAGTTCATAAACGAAGATTAGTAGTATTAGTGGAAGATGAGTAGTAGTCACCTTGGCCTAATGAATAAGACGTCTGACTTCGGATCAGAAGGTTGTAGGTTGGATTCCTGTTCACGGACGTTTCATTATAAAAATTATTTCTATTTTCTATTCGCTCAGGAAATTGCGCCGGACAGACAAAATTTTAGTAATATAGATAACTTGATTTTTTTTTTTTTTTTTTTTTTTTTTTTTTTTAAAAAATCAAAGATTTTTTGGAATAGAAAAATTTTCTGTAGTAAAATGCGATTCAGATTTTAGGAGTATGGTTATTCGTTTCAAAACAATCAGAAAAATCATGATTTTGGACGGTAGATGAATGCTATCCAATTTGGCATAAGTTTAATAGAAGCACAGGAATCGGGCAATAAAGTAAACATCAATTAATGAAAAAAAATGAGTATGTAAGACAAAAACTTCATAAAACAATGCGGGTGGATTTATATAAACTGAGAATCCACTATAAGAACTGGGGTTCTTCAATAAGTTGTGATTACGTTTGCCTTGAAAATTTACAATTTTATAAACAGGAGACTTCTTCAAGTTATAATTTTGGCAATAATTGCTGGCATAGTACAGGTTGTTGTCTACGGAACTTGCACGTTAATAATCACAAGGAATGTCCAAAGCTCAGCTTAAAAGGATACGCATTATAAGTAACATTCCGTACGAGATTAAAGAGTACACTAAAACCTCTCAAATCCGGCCCTCGGTAATCCGGTCCCCACGGTAATCCGGCCTGGTCCTGAGTAAAATTTGTTTTTTAATAACAAAATTCGTTTTCATATTTTGAGTCATCTCGGCTGGAGTCCGTATCGAGTTCTGAGAACACAGTGTGAGTCACCACTCACGTATAAAACTTCCTTTTTTTTTTTTTACAGTAATATGAGTAGAACATTGCCATTTATTGGTTTACATTTTAGTAATTTGTTTACATGAAAAATTACAATATAATCTAATAAATTTAAAACATTAAAAAAGACATTATAAACTAGATTTTTTTATTTTTTATTTTACAGTAAGTATATTGTTAAAATGTAGTTTAACGCATTTGCGTCATTGTACTGTATACAATAAATAAGACTACTGTAATTATAAAATATACTTTTTATTTGTATTGTTTTTAATAAACATGATGAATAAAAAGACGCTGACACACAAATTTGATTAAAAAATATTTAACACATTAAAAGGTACAAGGACCGGTTTCGCTACGGACACATAGCTTTCTCAACTGAATGCAATAAGAAAATACATGTTCTTAAATACAAAAACTGGAATGGTGATTAGCATAAAAGACGTTGAACCAATGGGGGTTACGGTACGGAGAACCAATGATCTGGCTACATTGATTGATGTCGTCATTACTTGAAAGCATCCTTTTTACAAGTGGAGGGGCCATGGCTGCCAAAGGAAGACGCATATAGATGTATCTAAGAGAAAAAAAAAGGGGGGGGAAAAAATATATCGAAATAAAATTATGAATATTTATTTAGTTGTGGGAAATATTGGTTTGTTGAATTTATACTCAGCTATTGATTGAACTGATATTGCGGAATTATAACAGTGTGGAGATGTGAGAATCAAGATAGATTCTTTGCATTTTCTGATGAAAAGGTTAGGTTCCTTACATAGAACTAATGGATTATTAAAATTAATGGAATGATTGAGCTGATGTGTATGGGAGGCTGTATTATAAGTATTATAAGTGAAGTCTTCATTAGCGACAGCGTAAATGTGCTGCGACATACGATCGTGTTAATTAAGAATTTTTAATAAACATTTGAGTGCAAAATTTTGAAAATGGGGTTAAGTTAATTAAACCTGGCATTATGTCTTCACAAAAATTGAGCTATTGAGTTATTAAGAACACTTTCGGTAGTCCGGCTTTTCTGTAATTCGGCCTACTGGGCGCCACATTAGGCCGGATTTGAGAGTTTTAATGTAGATCCATATTCATATTTTTTTATTTTTATTTTTTTATTGGACTAACACTATTGTGAAATTAGTCCTTCTGATGCCTAAGGTTTCGAGGTTACATAATTTGTGTATGTAGTAATATTATAGAACTTGAAACACAAATTTATAATCAAAGTCAGTATATGTTTAGTTTAGTAATCTTTGGATAAACTAGCCGAATTGTTTATCCACGTCGAATTGCTTATAACATTTTCCGCGTCGTAGCTGGAAAAAACACCCTGCACTGAATAAAGGTTTTCTAAAGTTGGGCAAATGCAACGTCTCGGTCATTTGCTTCTAAGTTTGTTTTGTTTGGTGTAGGGAATTATATTATAAACATTTTAAAAATGTCGAGAGTAATGAGACTTCGTAACTCGAGTACTTTTTCTAATAACAAAGTTCCTCAATAGGTACAATTCTTATATACTGAATCAGGAGATTAGGAAACTTTACAGTTCTTTCACAATGAATTTGGAGTATAACATCGAACACCATAGAAATCTGTTTAGAAGTTCAAAGCATTCTAAAATGTAATTGAAAACTTTTTAAGATAAAAACAATATTGATTAAATAAACAAGTGCGGCAATAGTCACAGAAACAAAGATTCAGATAAAGGCGTCCATTCAAAAACTGAATCACACTGCAACCTTTTTATTGAAACTTTATTTAAGATAGTTTACCTTTAATAACTTCCAAAAGTTGTGTAGCAATTGAGTCGAATGCGTTGAACGAATGCATTCAAATATTGAAAATTTAATATAATTTTAATTATAAAAGAAGAAAAAAATGATTTCTTACATATATACTGATCTCATACTGAATTAATCTTCATTCATTTCGTGAGCTCTATCTGCATTACAACAAACCCTTTTGGCCAATATTCTTTTTTTAGTCCCAACTGTTTACAATAATACCATTTTCCTTTCGCTACCTTTTAATTTACAATTCATACTAAATATTACCACAAAAATTCTTCGAAAATCTTATCTTCATTGTTTCTGAGAAAGCGAGGTTAGATGGCTACGGCATTGTTTGCTTTCAGTTTAATTTTCATAAAGTTAAAATAATAGCAATTAAGTTACCGTATAAGTCCGGCGTATAAGATGATCCCCAATTTTTCCAATTAAAATAATAGAGTTTGGGATATACTCGCCGTATAAGACTACCCCTCTTCCAATGCACACCAAATAAAGATTAAAAAAACATCAGATTTGATTTCAATATGGTAATTTTAATTCAAATGCTGATAACATGCAGATACTTAGCTGGACAACTGTCACTTATAAACATAACGCTGTTTGTCATCAAACATATAAACATAAATCAGTGCAAGTGGATCAAACTTTTCATTTAAAACCTTACTGGCGATTGGCTGGTTGTTATATACAACGCCTGCTTGGATTGGTGAGCTTTCCCTGTCTCCAAATAACTATAGCTTTGTTTATTCTGGTGCATTATTTTAATGCCACATTTTTTTTAGAATTTCACTAAAATCGTAGTATTTCTTAACTGTAGTCTCGTTTATTCTGTCCCCGCTCTCTTTTTTCCATATCCCGGGCGTCCCGGACGCCTGCAGCTTGCTCCGTCCTTCACTTACACCTTCCCGGTGAGGCGCCCCCTCACCTCGTCATCGGAACCGCGTTAAGTCACTACTTTCCACGAATCCTGGTGAGTGGATTTTTCTTCTACTGTACTTGTACAGCGCCGTCCTTGCTGCTTTCATACGGTTGCGGCATACAGCGGGGATGCGGCCGCGGCCGTTTTTGAGCTCCCCCCACCATAGGCGGCGACCGCAGATTCTCCAGTTCGGCTCGTAAGTTTCAGCACCCGGCGTTTAAGACGACCCCCGACTTTTGAGAAGATTTTCCTGGTTTAAAAAGTCATCTTATACGCCGGACTATACGGTAATTAGAAGAGAAAGAAGGTTAAACAATGATTTCGATGCTGCTCATTTTCATCCCAAAAACTAAACGAGTTTTTAAAAATAAAATCTTCCATTGATTCCACCCCCAGTATCTTTCCTCAGGTGTTTCTAGGAGATCCATGTGAGACCTCCATAGAACTGGACCTGTCTTCGGACAGAAAACTATGGATGGATGGATTACATAATTCAAAGCTGTACCTGCTTGCAGTTAAAAAAACAAAAAACAAAAAAAAACAAAGCACAGTTGTGTGAAAATCTTTGTACAATATATTATATCTTAGTACAGTATAAAGCAAATTTCTGTGGCATTCTGTAATTTCATTAATTCCTTGATATGATTAATTTGTTAATATTTTATTATTGCTTGAAGCTTAACATAAATATAATGAACTACTTCTAAAAGGAAAAGACTCCTATAATAAAAAGGACATGCGGATATTTGATTTTGTTTCCGAAAGAGCCGTGGCACATACCTCTGAACTCTTGGTTGCTTCGGGATTTTATCAGCATAGATATCGTGATAGCTATTACGTGGATCGTAATCTGAACTGATAGATGTCAGAATTTAGAATTTTCTTTCAACTTTTTTTGTCAACTTTGATAGAAAAAAGAATTGAAAAAATACTCGAATTTTTAGCTTTTACGCGACTCAAGAGTAGATGCCTTGCTCATCCTTCAGTGCACGGTGATTTGATGAAATGTGAAAGTGCAAGAATAAAGGTCAGGAAATCAATGGAATACTGCTACTAAATGCATGTGGAAGAATGTAGTGCAAAAAAAAAGTAAAGTCCACCATTCACAGGGTTTTACATTATTAAATGTTGGAATGGGTACGTTCTTTATGTAAACGGTCAAACTTAAATTAATAATCAAAAATTTGGAGCAAAATTCTTAACCGAATATTTTGTTTTATAGAAATTTAACAAGTTTTGTAATTCAGAATTTTTACATAATTTAAGTCCATTGATCAGAATGAAAATTTTATTAATTAATTTTATAATGAGATATTTTCTTAAATATTTGTTAACTTGTGAATTCGAGTATAAAGTTGTCTCCAAATTAATGAGCGAGACTAATAAGCAGAAAATGGAATCATGATGACAACGAAATTAGGCAGGAGACGTTAAAGTTACCTAGCGCCACTAATGGCTTAGTGTGAATTATAGGAACCGGTCCTACAGGAAGTGGTGCAATTAGGGGTTTTGAAACACTAGTTCTAGAAAACAGTTGCTCAGTTACTCTATACGTCATTTCTTTTTATCTCTGTGAACTTTGTTCATTGTTTCTTATTAAGCTACTAAGAAGATAAATTTAACGGTCACACATGAGTATCTTACAGGTGTGAAGGCGATTCGGATTGCAGTACCTTCAATGATTTCTGAAATTCAAAAACTCCGTTAGGCTAAAGAAGAAAAATCCCTTTACTGAACCTGAAGTAAAATTTGTGATTCTTAGATTTTTTTTTTTCAATCTCCTTGTGGTTGAAGTTAAATGCTAATGATATTTGATTAATATTATTTCATGAACGTTTGGATTAAAAGTAAGTTCATGCTTACTGATAAATCGAAACAGATAGATCGTCAAGAAAGAAAAAAAATACTAATGTGCGTTGTAAAGCCAAAAGCATATTTGATGTTTTGAAAGGATAGTCCTGTTTCTTTCTTTCAAAGTTTGCTTTAGAAAAAGCAAAAAAGGTCGAATTTTTTGTGGGGGGTCTGCATTTCAAGAAATTACGTAATTTCATAGCAAGATCTGAAATGAATGTTTCTACCATGTCGCTGTAGAGTTTATAAGGTTCCGTGACATTCCAACTATGAATGGATTGCAGTAGTTATAGATGTTTTTATATTTGCCGAGTGCTCTTCTATGACTAAGAATTCATAGAAGACGTAATAAGATATTCTATACGAAATTGTCATAAACATTTTAATACTGGTAACTTAAGTGAATTATCTCATCACGTCTAAATTCTACATTGATATATATTTGCATCACTATATTCTCAGTAGATGATAAACAAATGTTATTTGTATTCACGTCAGGTGAATTACCATTCTTAAAAAGTTCACTTACAGATTTTCCGTTATCTTTACATGAATAAATAATATCAATATTTGCTAACTCCTTGAATTACTATTTTGTCCTATTTTATGTGATGCATATTCTAACTTTGAAAATCAAAGCAATTATAAATATTGTTGTTCTACACCATGTCGACATCTTTTCACTTTCCTCTATTGCATCTGTTTCACACTACGAATGAAAACCATCGTCTTATTATTAACAATCTTGTTATTTATAAAATAACATCAACGTTAAATTACACAATAATAAAGATCTAACACATTTACCTTATCAATTATTTGAATGTCTGTTACAGAAAATAAGTTATCAGTTAGAACAGTGATGAACATTTAAGTGTTTTGTTGTATCTACCTTTGTTTACTTTTTGTTCATTTTTACGTACTGTTCGGTTTTGTTTACGAGAGCCTCCAACGCTTTTGCGCATGCGTCAGGTCTCCTTCAATTTCTTCAAAATAGGGATGAGAAGAAATAGAGGGGATGTTTACTTTTCAAATAAATAAAAAGAAAACACACAAACACCTTTTTATTTGTATTTATTTTTATTTTTATTTATTATTTGACAAGATTTTTTAACACACGTAAAAATGGAATTAATATATGTTTTCTTTTTATCAGTGTTAGTTTACTAGTAGTTGCGTTCTACTTGCGCTTTTCGGGAAAGAATTATGGAAAGAATAAATATTATTGCAAAAATAACAGGTTCTAAAAAAACATAGGTCTTAGGAAAGTGCCTATCTCAGCGTATCACCTCTTTGCGGGGTAGAATCGTCGGAGAGTTCTGGTTCTCGCTTTTGAAAACGAACATTATATTGTGATGATTGAATTGACGATATTTTAGATCAACTTGTTTTTAGATGCTCTCTTAATATTCAAAAACAGTGATGTTTTTACTTAAACTAAGTGAAAATAATAAGAACTGGCTATTACAGTAGAAGCATTTTATCCTTGTTTTCTTGTACTTTCTTAGGAAGATAATATAAGACTGATTTTTACGAATGTTGTGAGGGCGACGTATCAGTGGAGCTCTTTTTCTATCATTTGTGACGGATTTTGTTAGTTTGTTGCCGCTGATTAAGAAACTTATATTTTATCATATAAAGATTATAAATCAAATATAAATTAATATCAATCAATTTTACAAATTTTCAACTATCTAGAATGTTCCAGTATCTTATGTTTATTATAATAATATAAAACAAATAATATGGAAAGAAAGCAATAATATTCCGAACAGAAAACATATTAGAATAGCACCAGGTAATGAAAGACTTGTGATTAAATCTTTTTGCTACTGTATTAGGAATTTGGTTCAATTTTTCTTAACTTGAAATTGTGTACAGAATTAAGGACATAACTCAAAATTGAGAATGAAATGAAAATTATTCTTTAAATAGTTATTCAGATGATGTGCAATCCCTTTTCCTAATTTTCCATTATTTAGTGGAACTGTGCCTGTAGATTGCCTTCAGCGGCACTACAGATAAAGATGGAAAAAAAATTAAGAATTCAGTGCACGTCTTATGGATGAGACGAAAGCAAAGGAAATCGAGTGAACTAGCCCTGACTCGGTTTTCATTACGAATCTCTACTCTTAGCTGAACCAAGTTATTCAGTCTCTAACAGAAGCGACCGTTGATTAGTCGATTACATAGAAGAGGATTCATTATACAGCTCTGCAATATGACACAATATCCATGAAACGTACAAAGAATACTTAATACCAAATCGTTAATGCAGCATAACAAGCTGTAATAATCTTATTTCCTGCACGAAATTTGATGTAATGTTTTTGTTTTGTAAGACTTGCACATTCTAACGGAAATGAATTTTTATTCAAAATGATCTAAAATCTACATGTTTGATTAAAATTTATTAGGAATAACTAAAATAGCACAAAGTAAATTTTTTTAAAGCCAAAACAAAAAAAATATTTTGTTAGTAAATTTTATGAAAAATAAAATATTTTTGTTCAGAATAGTTGTTAGAGAAATGTTATAAATAAGTTAAGTTGAGCGTAAGCTGTAAAGATGTAATTGAATTTTTTAAGTTTTCAAATTTTTTACAATATTGAAGATTTTTCTTTAAATGCTTACACATGTATTTCAGTTCCAAATTATACAAACTAAATTTCAATTTTTATCTTAGTTTAGAGTTGGACGGTAAATATTTTATTCTTGTAATGCTTTACAAAAATCGAATTACCGTTTTACAGAATCCTAAACGTTATTCTTTAATGATTCATAAAGCCGTTAACAATACAGTATATCGTATATTATTGGATAAAACAGCAAAGTTTTAATATTTTTAAAAATTATGACCAAAAAAATTAAGAAAAAAATCACATTGTTTGATGTAGAACAGACTAATTTGTAGTGTACTAGAAATTACAGTTATGAAAAAACAAGAAACCTCTCTTGATTCAGTTAAGTTTTTCTGTCTTTTGAGATTTAGTTTTCCATCAGTCTTATTAAAGTAATGCTTGGAGAAAAAAATAGTGATGTAGAAATCGATGTATCAATGAAATTTAAATTTTCAGAAAAATTTTTTCTGTAAAATGTGAGAGGACGTGAAGATTGCCAAACATTTTCATAATTATTCCTCATTAAAGAGTTGTCTTAACTTCAGTTACTACACTATTCTCTGAACACAATTTTAAATATTTTATCGAAATTGTGTATGCTATTAGTTGAGTTGTTTTTTCTCTGGCTCTAAGCAATGCAATTCTTTAAAGCATTGCTGGGTATTACATTCGGTCATTACATGTCACATCAATATGAAATAAAATTTATTTTAATCTTTGTCTCAGATTGTCGTGATTTTATTGTTGTTTTCAGATAGTATGAAAAATCTGAATTTTTTTTTATTTTTTTTTTTACCACTAGTCTGTTTTTCTTTAACTGAATTTTCAAAAAGGCATAAAATTCAAATTTTGATAGTTCTTTTAGTTACAGAAACTGTTATTAGTCAGCAACGTTTTGTCCTAGAGGACTCCAATAGATGTCATTTCAAAGATGTGTCACGCTACGTATTTTGGAAGAAAAACCTTTGTTAACACTCAAAATTTTTGTTTTTGAAAATCTCAAAATGACCATTTTAATTTTTTTCCGAAAAACGAAATTTTAAAGCATAGTAGCTTTCTTTGCAGTTTTCCCGAAGTTTCAAGAAGTTTACAAATGGGGGTTATATTTATCTACATTTATCTAATTCGAAAGCTGAAATGTTGATACAGATAATGTAAAACACTGTACTTTCTATTTGACGTTTATGAAATTTACGGAATGGAAGAGTATGTTCAGTATTAAATAAAATAACTCTTAAATTATTGATCAACCACTTTGCTTAATCCAATATCGAAGCCTATTTACATAATCGTCCTCTCATAATACAAGATTTAAGTTTATTTTAAAGCTCATTATTCACTTTCGGCAATGTGATATGCAATCAAACTGAAGGCTTACTAGTTCCTGTGCACAATCCTTCTGAGATAAAAGGAAAGCAGCTTGCTACAGTATCCCAGGTCTGTGCAGATAAAGCAACCTGTAGCATATCCATAATCCGCACACACCAGTATTCCTGTTCTGTTCTGTGGCTTCAGGTCAGGTTAATGTAAACCTTCAAACCAGCAACATACATAAAGATGGCTTTTAATTATTAACTTTTTCCGAGATGTTAAACCATATTTAACGAAATTTTGAAAAATGATCAAAAATTTCAAGAGCTTTAAAGTATATCTATTTGAGCTCTCTAGGACAAAGAATTGCGAGGTAGTAGTTAGTGTAAAGGTGAGTTGACTCAAAATTTGCATTTTTCGCCATTTTGGAAATTCAATTAAAAAAAATATTGGTTAAAAAACAAAAAGAAATGGGATTTTTCATATTTTCCCTAGATACAGTCTATTTGCAAAAAGATACTGACAAAGCTACATGTACAAGGCAAGGTTCAGATTCCTTGTTGATTTGATATTGAGTGGATAAGATTGTGTTTTTCATTCTCATATTTTAAATTGCAAATGGTATTGATGTAATGTAACTAAAAGGTGAATTTTACAAAGCTATTATTCCTTAAATGATTGAAAACTCCTGCTTGTGAAAGACCTATGTTAACATTTGTAATATCATGCAATATTTGCGATATCATGAATTTTTTGCCGAAAACTTATTTAAATATTTTTATTGGCAAAAAATGTTTGCAACTTCAATAAAATAAAATAAAAATTTAAAAATATCTGTAATGTATTTTTTGTCGATTTGCCTGAAATGAAAGATAAGCATAATTTCGGTACTATCTGTATACCTTCTACTGTTTAATATAGATATTCCATACTAATATTCTTTCTTTGTGATTCTTTTGGAAAATTACAACGGAAAATTCACCGGTTTTGATGTTTTTGCTTTCCAAATATTTCCGATACAATTCCGTTCTTGTTTATGTTGAATTCTTTCTACATATTCTAAACTAATTCTAAACTGTCAGTTATTCACCAAAGAAAACTAAATGTTTCATTACGATGTTTATAGCTTCATCCAATTTTATCTAATAAACACAAAATTCTAACTCAACATAATCTGTTTTAGTTTCTGGTTTAAATATTATAAATATGTCCTTAATACTGTTAATGTTTACTCATTATAAAATACAATTACTATTTTTACGTACTCTTATATTTACTATTTTATCAACCACATAATCTCAGTTGGATGAAAAAATTGAATTCTTGTCTTGATGACATATTTTTCTATTTCACGAATGAGTGAGTTGATTGATTTCTTTTTATACAAGAGATCTTTCTAATTTTAGTACAGTATATTTACAGCAGGTCGGAAGCTTTATTTTGAAGGAATGATCTACCAATGAAAAATCTGTAGTAATTGTTCTTCCCGTGCAGAATTTCAGGTAGCCATTCATATATTTCATATCAGAATTTATAGGTTTTGAGTACTGAAAATCAACGGTTTGTGCTGGAGTTTTTCTGTAGAGTTGAGCTTCCATTCCTGTTGTACACAAATAATTTTCCTAAATCTACTGGTTGCAGGAAAACTACTTAATTTTATTAAACTTAAGTTTTATATATTAGCATTATATATATATATATATATATATTTTCTGTATACAATTCCTTAATACATAATTTTAACAAGCACCAAGAATTATCAAAGTTTTAAAAATAACGATAGTTTTTCATACATTGCTTATTTTCGACAAAAAATTAACCTATAACCTATGATCTAAATTCTCATAGGTTCAAAATAATGTACATGTAAAAGAAATTAAATAGAACAACATATTACCTAGGATGTATAGAACAAAAGGGAATTCTTTCTCATCTACTATAAGAATAAATCTAGAAGAACTAATTATTGTGTCAATCCTTATTTAAACACATATGGGATGTGCTTGTTTTCTAAATTATTCCCAATATTTTTATGAAGTTTGATTCCTACATTGGAATGATTTCAGTTAGTGACTTCGTTGTTTCACTGTTTTCAGTAGTTCTTTGCCTAGATTTTTACTTGTTTTATTTTGTAAAACTCTTTCATTTCGTGAGCTTATAGGAATTTAATAGATCATTTTAAAACTCAAAGTAGGAGTTATTGGCAGAATTAAATTGCTATTTAGAAAACAATAAAGAAAGTTTTACACATCCTGAGAATGGACCCTATGCACGCAATATATCATTAAATATGAAATGACTAATATTTTATGGGTTTGCGTTACTTAATGGTTAGGTAAATGCTTAGCATGTTTCGTGGATATTATTTTTAAATCAATCGTAGTACGAAATGTTATTTCTAATACTTCTGCGTGGCATTTTGGCTACTTCAGTCCCAATATCAATGACTGGGAATGCAGTAACTTGCTGTTTTTTTTTGTTTTTTTTTGGTGCCCAAGATGAGTGCTTATAAGAGTCAGTCTTTCAAAATTTGGAATGCGGCTTGAATAATTTAAACAAAAGAAAGAGCAGACGCATCACAACATTAAAAATCTCATGTATCTGCAAATTTCATGTGTAATGTTCATTGATACATCTATGCTGCCAGCCCCTCTCAGCTACATCATAGTATTCATTACATGGTTTGATATTTAAACAATTACAGTGTTTTAAAGAGTATCATTGGTAAATATCTAAAGTCGTATTAAATTATAAGCCCAGAACTAAGCTTTACATTTAATTAAATTAAGTTAATTTGTGATTTTTTTTTTATTGACCTTGTGTTGATTACCCTAGCATTATCTCAAAGTTTCGAAGCAATGATTTATTTTTCAAAATAATTTCCATTTCTTTAGAGATTGATTCTTTGTGAAATTTGAAATAAATTCGGTTCAGATTAAATATATACTACATAATGTCAATAACTTCTCCATTAATTAATACAGTTCGAAGTTGGCTGATTTTATTTTAATCAATAAAAGAATTTTCTAGTTACCTGTTTTAACAACAATTATTAACATGCTGAAAATAACATTGACAATACAATGAACAGCATACTCAAGTTAAACTCTACTGAAGTTTAGTTCATCTGCAAGTATGCTTTTCATTGTATTGTCAATAGTTACCTGTTTCTAAGGTTTGAATAGAGAACGGAATTTTTTTGCTTACATATTATTGAAAAAATCTTCAAAATTTGGAGAGTACTACTCAAATTTAAATTTGGATTAAAGAAAAAAAAACAATAATGCATCTTCAAATATAAACGTATTTGTGATCACAAAAATTCCATGATTTGTAAAACAATAAGTAGAAATGCTGTGACATCTACGGAATATTATTTTTCCTTTTTTGGAAAGAAGGTAAAACCAAATTATGATTCCCGTAATATAAAAATAT
Organism: Thereuonema tuberculata; assembly: GCA_023159025.1. Lineage (NCBI taxonomy): Eukaryota > Metazoa > Arthropoda > Chilopoda > Scutigeromorpha > Scutigeridae > Thereuonema > Thereuonema tuberculata. Next base: position 30,434,836 of record JAFIDM010005346.1, on the reverse strand, counting down.
TTATTTATTGACTTGTATCTTTAAGATAAAATTGCTTTAATAATTAAAAAAAGTTATATTTAAATATACAGCATTTTTAGTGTAGTTATTTTCCAATTCAATTAAACAAGTAATTTGCGCTTAATATTAATTTTACCAATGCACTAGTGAAGTTATTTCACTGACGATAACTTTGTTTGTTGATATTTTTGTTTTCTTCAAACAATGAATAATCATTATTTATGTTTAAAGACATTTCTTCGCTACCTTCGATCTTTAAGGTTATCTTTTTATGTCGACTTTCAATGGAAATATGTAAATAAAATGGCGCACCCTAATATAGCATATGTGATTCGTCATCTTTTTTATTATTCAAACATTCCTTTTGAGACCGAGAACTTGATTGATATTCCGAACGAAGGCAACTTCACGAAGACTGTTTCCTCACCAATTGCTCCAGATCCTTTCGGTGGTTGCCATAGTTACAACTGGAGGAGACACCCCCATTGGTTCTGAGCTCTGGATTCATCTCTTGAACCTCGGTGAAAACAACAACAGCAGAGAGCGATCCAAAGGAAGCTAATTAGAAATCAGTAATTTGCTTTTCGGGGCTATCCGTTCGGAATGAAACGGGTCGAAAATTGGCCCAGCTACCAAACCAGTCAGCAATAAATAACTGAAAACGACCTTTTAAAATGACTAATTAATTGCTTAATTTGACCATATGTCCGAGTGATTGCGTCGAAATATCGATTATGTTTCCATTTTCATTCCTTCTCTGGTCCGTTTCTTCTCTCGGTCAACCTCTGCAGTTAGTTTGCTTCTCCTTCTGTCTTTCGATATCTATATATCCTGCAGCCAATTCGACCATCTGGAAATACAAGACAATATTGATCTTAATAGGACTCAGATTTCCACTTTGCTCAAAACTTTTCCCTTTCGGTAGAATACAGTTGAAGTTTTCAAAACTTAAAGAAGATATCATTGTGTTAATTAAGACTTCATCATTCTTCAATAACTAGCTAGTTTACCGTCCAAGAACGGGAGAATTTCGGAAAACCAGCTAAATGTATTTCACTGAGTTATTAAACTTAGTTTTTATGAAAATAGATCTCTTGTTACAACATAAAGTAGTGTGTAATTAAAGCATAAGTTTCTCGAAAAAGTGATACAATATCTGTTAAACTCCAGAACTTAATAAAATAATCTTTTTCAGAAGAAGAAGAGTTCATAAAGTTTGTTTACATGACTTCCTCAAAACGTTCCAGAATTTTGAAATCAAATGAAACTAATTTTCGATCTTTGCCTTTAAGTACAGTTTTAGAAAAGCTAAACAGGTTCTTTAACATGTCAAAATTGTTTTGTAAAAGTTAAAAAATTCATGGCCAACACACAAGATGAAAGTAAAAATGAAATTAACACAATAAATATGCTGGCAAGACGAAACTACTTGTATTTTTAATGTGTTAATTTCTTTTTACTTTAATCTTGTGATGGCCTCGATTTATTTAGCTTACAAAAGCTTTTACACACGTGAAATAATCTGGTTCATCTTCTGCTATTTTTAATTTTTGAAAAAAGCTTTTTAAATAACCTTTTTTTTTTTTAATAATCCAAACCTAATCTAAATTTCAAGATTATGAATCTGTTATGAATTCAAAATGCAAATTTAACTTCAAGTTTAACATTCCACATACTCCTATATTCCATAGAAATTTTATTAAATCAACGGAAGCTATCCAATTGTTTTATTTCTGTATCTCAAACTGAACTTTATAAAATCCATTTTGAACTAATTTTTCTTTAATTATTCATAATACAATCAAACAGTACTAAATAAAAATGATTGATAAGGTATCATACAGTACTATCTATTTACAAAGGTTCAACTATTTTTCCGTTGTCTCTCTCTGAAAGTTTTAGCAGACGGGATGAGTAGTACCTGTAATATTACAATAAATTGATGACAGTTGATTAATAACCTAATTTGTTTTTTAGGAATGCAACATAAACAGTTCAGTATTTTTTTCTGTATGGTTTCTTGAACTTCTGACTACTCTATTCTATGTACTACTCTATTCAGAAACTTTTCCGGAATTTTTCTTTTATTCTTGGTTATAAATACTTTATTTTCATATAAATTGATCATATAAACTTAAAAATGGATCAAAAGTTGAAAAGATCTAAAGGTCAAACTCATTCTAACGCAAGGTGTAACCTATCGTTGGAAATACTAGCAGGAATTGCACTAAAAACTCAATTCAAATCGATCTTTGTTCGCAGCACCATCTGTCGGCTCTTCTTCGAAGCTTTGAAGTGCTGCTACGTTCATTAGGAAAAAAAAACTTGTAAATATTTTCCAGAAATAAAATCTGCATTAATTTTTATTAACGATTAGAATTATCTCTTATTAATTTCTCAATATTTACAATTAAGTATTTACCCTTATATGTTCCACAGAATATTAAATTTAGTGTTTGTACTATCCAAGCACATTTGAGGACATTCCCTACTTGCTGTGCAGGGAAATTTCAATTTTTGTTTTTACATAAAATAAAGACCTTAAAAATAAATCTGAAATACGTAATTTCAAATTACCACTGTAAGATAATGTAAAGATAGTTTCTGGTTGTAGTTTTCAGGAAATGGTAACAAACTTCATAAAAATAATTTACTCCTAGAAATTCTATTAATATAACACACTTTTTAATACCCACAATATTTCATCCATCTTTGCGAAGGACTTCTTCATATGGTACCAGAGGACAAGAAACTATTCTTCTTCCTCTGCATTTCATAAGGGTAGTTGAAGAAGAATAGTTTCTTGTCCTCGCAAAGAAGGACGAAATATTATGGTTATTAAAATAGTGTTAGTATATTAATAGAATTTCTAGGAGTAAATTATTTACAAGATATATGAAAGATGCTTATATAAAAACTTCATAAAATATTTCCAGCATCTTTGAGAAATATGGTTTATTATATGCTAGATATTTACTTCATGTTTTTAATTCGTAAAATCAATCATTAAGATTTGTTAAAATGAGTAATTTTGAGTCCAAATTGGAAAATTTGTTTCAAGTATATAACCGTTTAGCTTGTTAATTTCAGACTGATTATTTCATATATGACAAAAAGAAATCGTGACTTCTTTAAAAACTGTGGTTAGTTTATTTCTTTCGTCCGTTCTTCGTCCACTGTTAAGTTAGTTAAAGAAAAAGCTTAGAATTTATATACATTTTTATCAGACGTTCTAGAAATAAGAGACTCATCAAATCATTATTCCATGTCTTTTTGTATTTCCCCCTAACTTTTAAATCGAGGGTTGGATTTTCTAAGACTTATTGTTTTTATTTATTGACGAGAGACGGATCTAGCTTCACATGTGAAACTGTTTTCAAGTGGGTCCTAGTCGAGAAATTAGCGCGGGGACTTAATAAAAATCTCGTATTAAAACCTCAACAATGGATTTCCTTTGATTTGTTAAACAATTAATATTAATCCTTGTACTACTCCATTAATTTCTTATTAACTGCATTTGATTAAAATAAATTCGATTTTAGAAAAACTTCAGTAATGCAATTTTTTTAAAATGCAAAAATTGCATTATTTGTCATCGATACTGCAGTGACCCAATGTTTGTACACTGGAACCGGTGTAGCGTACAATTACGTTTTCAGTTAGCCCTATAGAAAAAAGGCCAGAGGAATTATGTCGGTGGAGCGTGTTGGCCAAGGTTTTGATCCCCCCTCTGCCAATTCAACGGCCAACTACTGAAATAACCAGTCACACTTCCTGACCTTGAATGGCTTGATCCGAGACACTTTGTAGTATGTTCCCATGTCTATCATCTATACCCCTGGCATGTTTCATCGTGTCGTCAATCCTCACGATGAGGCATGTATTGCTACTAACGGAGGTCATTTCGAATACTTCATCTAAGAGTGGCTACACATTAGCCTAAATATATTCTATGACATTTAAATGATGTTAAACATTCTATGATATTTGAATACAGCATTTTTCGAAGCATGTTCATATGGACTTGTATCATTATTTTACAACGTTGCACCGGGACTTCTAAGTTACACCAACTATTTCATGACCGTATTGTAAGAAAAAGTGGGGGAGACCTTCATCCTGCAGTGGATTGAAAATGACTGTTGGTGATGCTACATATGTACGGTATTCATATTCTGCCCTGATGAATCCTTACTCGCGCATGTGAAAATTGATAAGTAGAGTAGTTTCTCTAGAAGATAGTTTCAATGATTCCAATAAAAACTGGCAGGGAATATTTCTGCCGATCAAATCATCATTTGCCATAAAATGTTGAAAGATTAAAATATAGGACTATGGAGAGTGTCTGCAGACTCGGTAGTCCAGTGGTAGAGGCAGTTGACATGGCAAAAGTCAATGATTTTTGTTCCTTAGTAATACTCTTCCAGACATAAAAAAATTTCTTTCTCAGGGATAAAGCGGGAGGGCGTCGGACTTATCCCAAATTTATCCTAAAGGACGAGAATCGCGCCTATATCTTCAGGTCTTGCACAGCCTGCAAAGTTGATTCAGGCCTCTAAGGATAATGTTTCAAGTATGCATGTAGCCGAGCCTGTCTGTATCTTCTATCTGGACTACATAATTAATGTTGCACCAAATCAGACTTGCAGATGATTATACGTTGGAAGGTTGCAACCTTACGAAACGTTCTACGCTGTAGAAGAATTAATTACAACTGAAACATTTACAGCAGACAGATATAAAGCATTTAATTTTTGTTGTATTTGATGTCGACATTCTTAGAAAAGAATTCCTTATTCTCATAAATTACGGATTCACTGTAATACTTTCAGAGGAAAAAAACCTTTTTCCATGTAAGTACTCTATTCATGTTGTTTCGTTTTCTCATTCCTTTTTAATTTTGCAATCCTTTCCACAAAACCACTGTTTCTTGGTTGCATGTCTTCCTTTAAAATAGAATCATACGCTAATATGACCTTCCTAACGTAATCTGAAAAAGATCATGACAACCACATTATTTTTGTAAAGTAATTTTTATGACCTTCTCCCTAAACATCTAATTTAAGATGTTGGCCGAAAGATAAATGTCGTCTTTCTTGTTAATGGCTCTCTGTTTGTGCCACAAGGATCCTCTGGCTTTTGTTATCATCTATGATTTACACGTCCTTTATGTCCTTCCACTATCATCTGTTATTATCTACTGGTTTATGTTTCACTCTTGTTTCTGCACAATTTCGGAATTATTATTAGCATTTTTTTTTCGATGCAATTCTGCGTCTGCTTAATTAAGGGGAAACGGGTCATAACATTAAGCAGGTATATTTATTTTTTATTTTATAAATCTTCATAAATTGAAAATTTCATCCTCTCCCATTGTCCCTTAATCTAAAATTTTCTTAATTTCCTTTCGCTTTCAAATAAGGATCTTTAAATAAAATAATGCTAGCTAATTTGTTGCTGTATATTCGGAATACCTGCAAGGCTAATTTTGAAAAAAAATTAGAGCTATTTTATATCATCAGATTTAATAATACATCAATTAGAAACAAACACATTAGGAAGTATCTATTTAAAAATATATTGGCATTTTAATGAATTCATGAATGTAGGACATTTTAATTAAAAGAATATGAGAATTCCAAATTTGTATACGAGTCCAAAACTTGTAATTGAATTAATTGTTTATCATAACAGTTTATTTTATTAAACACAAGCTGAACCCGGCATGCGTTGCAATGCCACTCTAAGAAAGAAAGGTCCTGGTGTCGGTCGAGGGTAGGATATTTACGTTCTTGTGTCACCTTCCACCCACCCAAGTGTAATGTACCTCCCCCCCCCCCCCATAGGAGAGCGAATTCTTCACTTTTTACTTTATACTTGGGGGCCCGAGAAGGTGCTTTAAATATAAGGTCCAGTTGTCGGTTGGGGATGAGACCTTTTGCCCCTGTATCGCCTTTCCCCACCCAAGAGTGATGTCCCTGCCCCCCATATAGGGGATCGGATTTTTCATTGTTTGCAATAGCTCGTTGGCCCCGAGAAGGGGCCCTAAATATAATAGCCCGGTGTTGGTCGCGGATGGGACATTTAGGTAGCCGTGTCGCCTTCCCCCTATGTAAATGTGGTGTCCCTGTCCCCCATAGGATAGAGAAGTTTTTACTTTTTGCAGTAGACTTGGGGGCCTGAGAAGGGCCCTAAATATAAGGGCCTGGTGTTCTACTAATTCCGAAAGCTTCACGGGTGTGCCCACAACAACTCCCCGAAGTTTCATCGCAATCTGATGAATGGTATAGGAACGCATACGGGGTATATGAATGGTTTTAGTTCTCATTGTCACCACCAGATGCATATTTGGCTTTTTCACCCCTTTTCAATCCCCGGGGGGGGGGGGGTTCTAAGGCAGCCTATCTTTTGCGCAGGATTCTAAAGAGTAATTCTGGAAAGTTTGGTCCAGATAAGTCAAAGGGCCTAGGAGTATATGAAGGACAAAGAAAGAAAGAAAAGAAACATACATTCGTTTTTATACATATAGATTGCAAAATTTTGTAGCATTAATAAATCTTTAATTTTGGATAGCTTATTGAGATAGCTTATTGATAGATTGTGTTTAAAACAACTAAAATATAAAATCTTATTTATTTGAAACCACGAGTAGATAAAATTTTGTTCTCCTTATTTATTATCTTTAAGGAGTATCAAACTATTTTATTTGGAAGCTGAAGAGAAATTAAGCGTAAAACTGTAATATTCAAAGGATGTCTGCAGAAAGTAGGATTTTTTCCCCATCCAATCGAATTCCTTGAAACTCCATGATATATTACACAATGAGTTCTCCGGTGGATTTAATCAGCGAGAGAAAACTGCTGATTATACAATTTCCTCTTGTTTCACCAAGAATTATAAATCTAATAAATCTTCTACGAATGAAAGTTTTTATTTAAGCTTAACCAAAGTTATTCAACCTGGAGGCATCAAGCCCATTTAAACGGATTTCAGACACTGTAAGAGAAACCAAATTCTAATTTTAACCTTTGCTACACAATGAATCTAAAATTAAACAGTAAAATTACAAATTTTACTGCTGCTAAAACATATTTTAAAATTGACTTGTAACAAACATTATTGTGGCATTTTGGTTGATTTTTATTTTGAATTTATAGAAATTATCATATACAGAAGGTAGTTTTATAATCCGTAAGTTATATATTATAAATTTGCTGCATAAGAGAATTATAAAAAAACACTTAATACTTTTCCCTAAAGATGTAAATGGAAAGGAATAATACTGTTGAAATTTCGTTGTGAACATCAGGTAAAGCCATGCAGATATGTTATTTATATTTATATTCTTGCACACTTTTATATCACATGATGTTTGGCTGTTTTATTCACGTATTTGAAATTGGAAACGTCGACAAGCAATTAAAAGCATTTTTCAATAATTCAAATGTTCGTTCAGCTGTAAAAGTTCAGTATTGGAGTCATTGATTGATGCTTTCATGCCCATCTAAAACTTTTTTTTTTTCATCCAATGCCTATACGATCTGACATCTGTCATACTTGCCTTGTAACCCAATATAAAGCCGCAAAAAATTCATAAGCAGTAGGATCACCTTGTCTCGAACGATAATGTTTTAGCGAGACATATCTCAAGATAATCCCTATCCACGCCACTTTGTCCACACAACACACACTATTGTCTCCAGCCAGACCAATCCAGCACAAATGCTTTTTAAATAATTATGAATTGTTGCCATCCAAAAATTGGCTGAAAATATGTAAAGAATGGGACAAACCTCTTGACATAGGTTGATGCCAAATTTTTATTTCAACCTCTGCCTTCTGCCAACTAGATGGAACAAGTGTTTTTTCAAATACAATTAACAAGCAAAAGGAGAATTTTCTTCGCTTTCTCATCGATATTTATCAATAGTTCAGAGAGGATTTCGTAAGGTTCGGCAGTTTTATTTTTACTTATTCCTGATATATAGCAATATTCCACTCTGAAAAGGGACTGTTGAAGAGTGTTTTTCTGCTGTTCAGTTAAATGAGAAAGGGGAGATCTGGGATAACGGCATCGAATCACTTCTGGAAGTCAACTGATGACAGCAAAATGTTTAATAAACATTATCGCACGACCCTTACCAATTATTTCTTTACCATTGAAAAGAAAGAGAGACTTTCTTAACAATATTTCATTTTGAGAGATGAAATAAACTGATGGGCTTTAGCTCTAGCCTTAAGAAAATCTAAAGTTCTTATAAATTATCGAATGCATACCCTGTCGGCGTTTTGAATTTCATTCTTAAATTTGTCTTGGGCCCTACGAAGGCTTACACACTAAAAATCTTTAATATATTTCAGCTATCTCTGTAAGCCCGTCTCGCTCATTTTTAAGTTTCGCTAATTTATCATTCTAAAAGATCTTAAAATTTCTTTACTCCACAGGGATAGTCTGCATAGCACAAATTCTAATAGCATCAGCCATTCGTTTCCAAGACCTATCAGGGAAGACATCACCAATCATATCTTCCGAAAGGGTCCTACTAATAAGCCCCCATATGCATGCCAATCAGCTCTTCTAAAATTCTATCTTGGTAATTGCTCAGAAGATCGTACTCGAAATTACTATTTACAACAATAGCTGTCAGTAGCCACTGGGGGACTCGATGGGTGTCTAATATTCCACATCGTACTTTGTGGAGGGAGAATTACTATTTTGTTCGATCGAAGCTGATAACAATTTATATGGTAACTATCCTATACTGAACGATATTAAAATTTTATAATGCCTTAGTATGTATCCAGCAGAGTTACTTATAAAATATTAACCTCAGTTTTCCACTTTTTATTATAATTAAAGTTTCTTAACTAGTGCTTCAAACATAACAAATTTATTATACTTTAAAATCACACATATTATTGATCTTCAAACTAAATAGTTCAAGGAAATTTTCCTGTATCACACATTTCCTTTATCTTGACTGTTTTTGCTATAAGAGTGTCAATATCTCAAATCTTAATCTTTAGGACTTCTTATGAGTGAAATTTTCTTATATAAATGACTTTCCACCTTGTGATTTGTATATAATCACAATGAATCTAGAAATGATTTATCTCTATTCTGTATAAAGTTCACTAGAATCATTTCTAATCGTTATCAAACAATTATCAGTTTATCCGTCCTACAATAAATTTCCCGACCTAAAACTTGTGTATAAATTTTTGTTTCCCGATATCTTCTTCTTTTGTAGAATTCGAAAATAAATAAATAAATAATGTTCTACTTATATATTCTTCGATTTATCGATCCAGATAAATTGTCCTCTGCTAATCCTGATAACTCTTGTATCCATAGGATTGAAATTTATTCTGTCACCGTAGAACATTCTGCCATTCGATTCTTCATTATTTGATATCTAAGAATTTTCTTTATCCTTCATATATTTCCATTTATTCACAACGGCGATGGATTCGTTTATCTATAAGCTATAAAACGTAAACAGAATATTCACATAGAATATGAAGTAAAAATTTTCCGCACACGTGTTGTGCAATAAGCCTATTTTTCGACCTTTCAAAATATTTTCATGTCGATTTACAGTTCAATAGAAGTATTTATCTCTTCAAATCCAGGATCGCTTATATTATTCTTCCCGCAGTTATTGCTTCGTATTATATGATTCTTCCTGCTGAATTTGATCTTTTATTCTTCCTTGCTTCATTATCACATTTAGCTTATGTCTTCCATTTTGGCTCTTTCTTCTCCAATCATCATCCAATCTTCATCTCTCAGCAACTGTTCCACAGTTTCATGCTCAAGCTAATCCACGAGACCGCTGCTCGCGCATTTGCCGTTATTAGCATTGTTCAAATTATCTTTCAATCATGTGCCTTACATCAAACAATGAATATCCCTTTTCTTCTTAGTTATAATTATTTAAGATATAAAATTCAAGTTGAATTATATTTTTTTTTTAAATTTGAATAAAATATTATTTATTCCCGATTCACTATTTCTGCTTGTGAATCCTTACATACTTACTTGTGCTAGACTAAATCTGGATGAGAAGTCTTTCCTTTAAAAGATTAGTGATATTTTTATCATTTTAAACTATCGGGTTGGTATCAATGAAATCTTCAATATTAGTTCCAACTCAATCTAACTGTTGATATCTAATACTGTAGAAGGGACATTAAGATTACCGATAATTACAGAATTTATATAAATTTCATATTAAAAAAAAAATACGTATGAAGAATATTCTTAGGTCGATTACATACATAAAAAAATTTAGCTCGGTAATCATTTTTCCAAATTTCAACAATCGCCACTTCCAACTTATCCTTTTCTTGTAAAATCTTAAACTCTGGGAAGTGCATATAAGCTAAAAACCTTGATTTCCATAAAATAGGAGATTATCTAAAGCAGCTGCAGCTTCAACAACCCCGAAAAGACCAATATTTTCCCTTATAAAAATTTTCTTACATTCAGTAAAATAAACACTACAGAGACCCCACGCATTCGCCCCCAAAAAAGAAGCGAGGGCTGAAGCGTCATTTTGGGTTTTAAACGGGCCGTTTTTTATTCTGCTAAAACGTTTGGGTTTGCATTAAATCGCCAAAAAATGTAGATCGTTCAGCCGTGATTATCCTATAAGGAATCCTGACATTACAATGGAGCACTACTGGAAAGCAATCTACTTCACTTACTCAATCTGAAACTAACACGTTTAACACTAGTGATGTACGTCAAAAAAAGGATATAAACACTACTGATAAAAAGAAGAATGAGCTTGAAAGGATAACAAATACAGCAGAAAAAAAAAAGAATAAGCTAGCTAATAAAATAAAATTGAATTTATTACATACCGTAAATGAATTATATTACATACTGTAAATAGAAGAAAAAAAATTATCGAAAGTAGTACAAATATTGTCAGTCGTCTCTTGGTTTACAGTAAATGTTCTACTTTTCCGTGACTTCAGCAGACTAAAAAACAAATTTTGTAATTTGGTCCTAATTTTTAATTTTGCATATTTTAATTCATAATAAAGTTCTTAATAGTAAAGTTGTGCATTAACAATATTATTTAACTTTCTCCTGATTTGAAACTTATACTCCAAATATGACCTTTCTTTTCAGGGATTTTTTTTATTCTATCGTTAAACAATTAAAATGTCGTCTTTTCAGCTAGCTCGTACTTGAAATTAAAGTTTTCGAGGGCGGAGAAGCACTTACGTTTATTCTGTCTGTTTGTCCATACGTTTGTTTGTCTGTCTGGCACTATCTCAATAGTTCAAATTACAAATTCGACAGATATGAGTCATACCTTATTCCAAGCCGTATTACATGCACAAATGGGAAAAATACGATTTTCCCATCTGCCGTCACTTTGCCTCACACGAATTGGCCAAAAGTGAAACGCGTATTGGACAATATGAAACCAGTTTTTTTGCCTTGTTTTTCTATTGAGAGGTTTACATGGGATATGACTATCCAAAACTATTAAAAGAAAAAAGCGCATTCCCCAAGAAATTATTTGAATAAAAAATATATTAAAATGAAGTAATTTGATGCCAGATTATACAGTTAATATTTCAAAAAAGAAAGAGAGGGATGGAAGAGGGATGGAAGGTTGGCAGAAATAAAAATAAATCTGACATGTAATTTAACTGCTATTTTTTACATACTTTTATAAATCTAAGTTTTTCAGAACAGGATGAAAAGAAAATGTTGGACTAGAATCTAATAGAAACTTTTAGACAGTTAAACTTTACTTTTAGTTGCAGAGCTCCACCGTACAAATTTGAGTCACTACAGAAAGTTTTGAGTCTTACGAATTTGAATTCGAAATGTTCACCAGTAGGCGTACTTTCTATGAAATAATTGGAAACAGCTGTATTTATTTCGAGTGATTCAAACAGATTGAATTAATGCAGAAATATAGATTTATTTTTATTGTTAGATTAAAAGAAAAAGAGATCTTTGTACGTAGTCTTTAAGGTTCCAATGAATCATCTTGGATATGCATTCACGTATATTAATTGAGCTACAATGGCTGCTTCCCTTTGGCTAATATTGATCTTTATCTAACATGAATTATTAAGCTCATTGAGATTAAATGGATCTTTAACATGAGGCAACCATTAACTCGTAATTTTTAATGAAGAGTTTAACAATTCTAAATAACAAAAATTTCATGCAAATAAAATTAAAAAAATATATAAAAATTATATATGGTTCAATAGTAAACGACTTACTTTAACAGATATATTCTATAGAACGACAATAATTCCTTTTCATACCACTTTTACAAGTATGAATCAAATGCAGTTTTAGTGTTTTGGCTAATTCCCATATGAAATTTTAAATTCCATTGTAATAAAGACAGTAAACGTTTTAAATTTTTTAAGACTGCCACAAGGATTAGAAGTAAACGGTAATGCTTAGATGTTGACCTTTCTTGATTATTTTCAAAACAATAAATACGAGTAAATTAAGCTTATGTGCAAATTCCCCCTATGAATGAGTAATCTATAAAGTTAATAAACTTAAATCAAATCAAACTCGTGCCAAGTTATTTCTCTGGTAAATGAAAAAACAAAATTGCTCCATATCTTAGATAAGCATCTCGAGTACATAAGTAAACTTTTTTTTATAGACTGTATGATTTAGCTTAAAAATGCTCTCAAGTCAAAGTAATGTAATATCCCATTACTTCAAAACAAGCCTTTTCATTTAACGTGGCATTCTTTGAGCGACGTGATGTGAATGTTTCTGATAATGACTGTTGAAATCCAGAAAACTCGAATAAGCTGCTTGTTGAGTGCTGTAGCTATGCTATTTTAAGGTTGAAGAACTATTAGACAGCATAGAACTGAAGGATGGGTGGTTCTGAAAGTAGATGCTTCTGGTAAATTTCGATTCTCCTCGCAAAAGACAACTGAACGCTAACAGAATTTATCTAGTGAGGAATTGTTGATTACAAGACTTCAATCCAAATATGGGTCTTCGAAGACTTGCCTATTCAAAGCTTTCTTACACTTTAGCATTAACAGTTTAATTAGAGATGAAGATTACAGAAAGAAAAATAAATAAATCTGCTTTTCAGATGAATATCATTCCTAGTTAGTTGTGCGGATCGTATTTCGTAGATAAGGCGTAAAGCTTAATTGTATATTTAGAACTTTCTGGAATAAGTGAATTAATCTAATGGCTTATGTTATCAAAATTTAAGATTTATTGAATAAATAAATAACTATTTATTTTACTTTAATAATGAACTGAAATGTTGAATGCTCTATGCACGACCATGCTGACGACGTTCCTCTTGAATGCTCAAGGGCAGGTAGAATTAAAGTTAGGGTAATTCCAATATTAGTGGGTTTCTGTTCTGAACAAATTACTATTCCTTTCTATGTCCAATATGTTGACGACCTCTTTTATGCCCGTGGCAATATGCAATAGGAAATTTTCGATATCACGGAGTGCATGCAGAGCGATGTACATTTCAAAGTAGACAAGATAACTAGCCTATTCATTTCCCTGACACCATCGTCTCCAGTACACATAACGGCCTTGAACCAGCAGTTTACAGAAAACCTTGTTAGTGTAACTAAAAGAAAAAAAAATTTCGTTATTAATTCACGCTTCAAATTTGTTAATCATATGAGAAAAAAACATACTAATTATTCAATTCCTACTTTTTCTCGTACATTTCCTTCGCTGCAACAAATTCTAGATTTTGGTCTGGTAGTACTACCGAATACATCATATAAAACAATTATACATATTTTATCTTTCGTGAAAAGAAAAGTGCATCACAATGCATTCAAGTATTCAGTTAGTCTTAGGTCATTAAAAGTTTTCGTGGATTAATCAAATTTTCTAATTTGCCTGGGAACGGGGGCTGATCGACTAATTAGCCTTTTAAATCAACCTTGCAACCATCATAAGGAAATCCTCCCTTATCCATTTAACAGCTGTAGCTAAGGCTAGCATGAGCCAATATTACAAACATTGAATAAGTCAATTAATGATCTTTACAATGGTATAGAATAATCCATTAATGTAATCGTTTTAACTTATATTAAATTTGTTGAACAGTAACAAGTTACAGATATTTTTAAAGCAGATTATAATTTGAAACGATAAAATATTAAAAAAAAATATCAACATAAATAAGATAAATTAAAAAAGATTAATCAAAGAAAAATTAATTGATTTCTTGGCATTTATCGGCAACTAAAGGCTAATAACATAAGACTTGGGCACAAAAAACACTTGCCACTTTCTAAAAATGCTATTTTGTGAACTCTGTATCAAAGTGACGAAAATCACATTCGGGATGCACGATAGGGGTACTATCTAGAAGTGCATTCCAGAAGAACTGCAATTTGTTTGCCAATACTGCATCATGAATGTAACATTTTTCAATAGTGCATATTTCGTTATAAATGTTTTTTGTGGATAAAAAACTTCAGATTGTACTGAAACAGTTTCATTTTGCTTATTTTCTTTTTTTGATTTGAGGTTTGAATTACAGGCCACAATATTATAATTAACGTTCACATAATTGACGGGACTGTAAGTGAGTACGGTAACATTACAAAATATGTTATAGCTAAAGCGGAATATTGGTGATAATTCAAAAATTTCAATATCCTTATATCTTATTTCTCAAAGGTGTTTTTGTGTCGGTACCCCATATCTCCCTTACTACTTCATCAAAATCAATGATTGAGACATTTTAAAGATTACGTTCACCGCTAATGACGAAAAATAAACGAAGTGTTGCAAATTAATGTTTTCGTTAAAAAAAAAACTATTTTAAAAACCTTTTTCTAAAAATGGAGAAGGCGCCATCTATTGACAATGTGTATAACTAACATGCACGACAGCTGTTATAGTTGTTTATTAGAGGTGTTGGAGGTGTTTTTTTTGTTGCGAATTATTCGCACAGGTCAACTAGGTGAAATTTATTTATTAAATTTTAAGTTTCTGTAAACCTTTATCAAACTTTTGACACACAAATGCCTAAAACTGTCAACATTAGTACAGGACCATTCTCATGATGTACAATAATTTTAATGTACAATAATTTTATAGAAATTTACTGTCAGTTACTTTGGTTAAAAATTTCCGTATTACTATAGAAATGGGAAACTTAGCTTCAGAAACGTTAATCCTTCAAACATTTCTCAATCCAAAAAAGTTCGAAATTTTGGTAGTATTTATTAGTTTGTTGGTGAGAATGTAATTTACAACATAGCAAGGAGTTACAGCTTGAGTTAATGGAAGAGACGTCTCCATCCACACTGTCTGGAATTCTTCTGACTTCTGTAGTGCGTTTAAATTTGGTGTTCAGTGAAGTGGGAAATGATGTTTTGTGTGAATATGGTGGATTTACTGGGAGTGGTGCTTCTCGTGAAACCAGAATTTAATAAATTATTGCGGCGAACTTAGCTGGGAACTTGGAAGTTAATCAGGCACCTGGCGTGTGGAAAGCTGTGGGGCATAAAAGACACTAACGAATAGGGATGAGAAAAAGCAAGAATAGAACACTGAATTAGAAGAACGAACAGAATGGAAACTGTCAGTGGAAGAAAGCATGATTATCCGCATAAAAATCAACCGACTCGACGGGAGCGGGAACACGACGAAAAAGTAATATCTCTGAAAATCAGAAGATTGTGAAAGGAGGAACTGTAGCGAATAATACGATGCCACGAATTTTCTTGCGTTAAATTCAGAGAATCTCAAAATTTATGTCTTTAGAAAAGCCTATTCTCATACTACAAAGTTCCGAAATCTCAACAAAATTATTTCCCCAGACCGTTCATCTAAAATGAGATTTTTTTATCTTCCTTTTGAGGAAATTTGAACTTTTGAGGAAGTATATCATTTATATGAAATGTATACCTTTTTTATTAATATAAATTTTAAATTATGCATTTCAAAGAAGTTCTTCACTGTTTCCAAAGATTAAACTTATATTGAGAAATTTGTTTTGCTAATTGAAGATAGTTTTACGTTTTCTTTTTAAATATGAAAAAGCATGAATTTTACCAAAACAGCAAAATATTTTCGTACACATTTTAATACAATTTTTTTTCTTCTTTTTCCTGCTATTAAAGATTTTTATTGCTGAAGTATTCCACTATAGACCTACGTGGTCCTCTCGATCTCGGGAAGTAAAGCTCCAGATATTTCCTGACTAACAGGACTAAGTTGAGTTCGGGTGGTCAGCCCTACGTACCCTCGCCTTCAACCTCCGCTACCCATTCTTCTCACGGATGGGTGGGTTTAGAACATAACTGGAGGAGAATTTCACCTGGAAAATTCTCGGGTCAATGATTGTTCATTTAACCCGCAGTCACAAACCTTGGCAACTTAGTTACTGGTTCACTTCTTGATTTTAATTGTCCACTCCACAAATGCGATCTATGGAGCTCCGTAGAATAACCTGGGGGTAGATACTGAGATGGTTTCCTATTAGCCGTCCTCAGGAAGCCATTATGAATGACTTCAGACCTGAAGGGAAAGATGAAGAACACTGGAAAAGCGAAATAAAAATCCCTGCCGATGCCGGGTTTCGAACTCAGGAGTTCCGATACCTCTACTTCGTGAGAGGCCGTTGCCTAGGCCACGAGGTTACGCCGCAACGGTATTTTTATTGTAAATGAATATTTTCTATAAAAATTTTTATTTTCATTGAGTCCCAAAATATACATTAAGTTCGGGTCCTTCCATCCATAGTTAATTTCCGTTATCAACATCGGATAAAATTCCCTGAAGTGCGAGACTTTTTTTTTTTTTAATACACTATCATAAATCAAAGGAATATGTATACCATGATACTCTTGTATAGTAGTCAAGAGAATCCTAAAGTTTCTAAAAAATCGTTTTAAAAGCATACTCAAAGTAAAATTCATTAAGAAACCTTTTGGGCTAGTCAATAATTTTAAAAATACGACTCGTCTTATTAATCTTACTTTTCCATAATTATGTATTCTAAAGTGTGCTGTAGAAAGTTTGTGTTTTAATAGATAACTACTTATTTAAGCAGTTTTAGAGCTTCGACCATTTACATTTTTATACGAAATATAAATAAACACTTACAATTCCTTGCGAAATGTATGTTGGTTTCCTTTCACAAATATCAAAGGTTACATTTTTAAAGGTCCACAGACAAGATTCAAGACTAAAGTTTCCTCAATTGGAAAATCTCACTCGAAGACGAAGCAGTAATGAAACTTTTCTCTGAAATTTTCAACCTTTTATAAGTCATACATGAGAGTATCAATAATTGACATTTATACTTTAATAAGAAGATATAGGCTAAATGATTAATATAATCATATAATATAATGGCAAATGCTGGAAATTATGTATTCCAGAGTATGCTATAGATAGTTTGTCTGTTTAATTGATGGACTATATATTTAAGCAGTTGTAGAGCTTCGACCATTTACGTTTTAATCAGTTAATTAAAGACAACATATTAGTAATAGCTCCACACGTTACTTGAAAATATTAAAGAAGGGTTTTAGTCGAAGAAAAAGAACATTGTTTTAGTTTTCTGCATAGCAAGACATGGAATAACATGGCTGAAACCGAAGTGTTGATCTCAACGGAATAGAAGTAAAATCTTTAGCAAACAAACAAATCAAATTTGAAATCTTAAACGCCACCAAAGAGGCATCAACGTCACGTTGTATTCTAGTTTTAGCAAAATTTCTGTTAATTTTCTCTTTAGAACCTTATAAATATTAGGACTTGTTTCTGATTTCTTCAGCCTGAAGACAGCAATGACTTCATCGAAGAAACCGGTTGCTATAAACTTTATTTAAATGTTCTTTTTTAAATTATTTGTGTGTCGATCCCGTCATAAGTTACCAGATTTTTGTAATGTTTTTAATTTTTTTTATGTAAACCTCGACTTTGATATCCTAGCAAATAACAGTAAGGGCTATAGAAGTTTGTTTTGTGATTCTAGAATATTAAAATTTCATGGGAAGTTATTTACTGTATCTCCTACACATTCAAAAAACGTTATCTGGATTCAGAAAAAAATGTCAACAATTGAAATATTTTTAAAATTTCTAGACTTCAAATAATTATGTAGTAAATTATTGTAGAAACAAAATCAATGAAAGGTGATGGTGTCTTTACTGGGAAATTAAACATTGTTTTTGTTTTAAGCGACGGCTTCGTTATGGTAGTCATAGTTCAAAAATGGGGCAGCAAATATTTGATTCATTCTCTTTGATCTTCAAAGAAAAAAGGATGAGATCTGTTTAAACGTTTTGTTTAATGCAAATAGTGTCTTTGGGTGAATCTCTAGTGAACTTTATTGAGCACAATTCAGAAAATATTTGTAGAACTGCATTTACTTGGTAAAATTCTTGAATTCTAACCGTTTTTGTTTTGTTTTGTTTTTAAATCAATACTATTCATAAGTAAAACTATAGTTTATGTGGAAAAATATATTTTCTTACATATAATAATTTCACAGTTGCAAAAAAAAATCTAAATACTTCCATGATTAACATCTCTTGTTCCCAATTCACCATTTAAATTCAGTAGCTGAAACCTGATGTAACAAGGGGACAAAAAAACAAAAAAAAAAAAAAAAAAACAAAGATCCGTCTTAAATAGATTGCGCCAACATGCAGAGATGATCTCAGTTTAAAAGTCACGTGAAGTTGAACAACCCAACTCGACCGTTTGCGCCATTGAACCTATTTCAGCATTGACATGTATTCGAGTTGAAATTTCTTTGAGAACGAATGTTCCCGTTTTTTTTTTTTTTTTTTTTTCTTCAGCTGATACAGAATTTCATTATACACAAGAAGCCTGAAACATTTCTAATTTAATTTCATAATATTGCAGTTTAATTTAATTATTCGAATGAGATTAGTTGTCGATCGCTGTAAAGTCATACAAGAACAACCAAAATTTCATGAGGTAATCCTAATGATTCTAATGGCAATTTACCAAAAATTAAAAAAAAAATATATTTCGTAACTATTTCATTAAAAAGCAATATTATCATACATATTTTTTTGCTCAAAAAATAAGTGAAACTTAGCTTCCAAATTAAACAAAATAAGAAAATAAAATTACCAAATTAAAAATTATTAGTTGGCTTTATTAATTTCCCATTAATTTTCAGTGACGAGTGAAAATATGAATAACGTGTACTGATCAAATCGCCGATTCAGCTTGTAGTGCGTGAAACGAAGTTTGCTGCAACCAATGAGGAATCTGCTTATAATGTATGATGCACTTCCGGTTTTGCAAACTTAGATCAGAATTAGTATTCAATCCCGCAAGATTCTGGTTGGTGCAATACACAACGATCATGATTGCGAGCTTTAGCTGAACGTGGGTTTTCGTAAACGGAAAATGACAGCCAGTTTGCTGCAACCGGGCATTAGTGTTTTAGATTTCAATATAAGACATTCCCCAATAAGATCAATAACATTAGATTACATGTTTATTACTTCAAAATGTTAATTTGTTTTAGTGATAGTAATTCCTGTTAAAAATTTCAACAGATGAATTATGAAGATACGATTTGACTTACTGCTGATGTTATTTTGTGGATGAAATAAATTGTATGGTTGACTGCGATTAATTTCATAGTTACAGTAAAATATGTAAATGGGAGTCATGCTTGTAGCTCGATGTGTTTGTTGCTTCTGAATTGATGCATCATATACAGAAATGCTGAAATTCATTTAATTGTTCGTTTACAAGATTATGCAAACAAAAAATTTATCATGGGACTCACAGTGGAGCCTCCAAAACTTATACAACAATAAAAAAAACTCTTAAAAAAAAAAAATTGAGAAAATTCCTGTGATGGCTTTCTGCCGGCCTCAATGAATTTTTTTAGCGCATAAAAGAATAAAAAAGAGCATATAAATATTATTAAAAAACAATGGGTAAAACCAAGTGTTTACTAAGTGACATCCTAGAATAACTGATTCACGCTCTTTTGGCGATTGTCAGCTGGGAGTAGTCACCGAATAAACACCGAGGTCTGGCTACGGAGGCTATTCCCACGATTGCTCTTATTAGCATTGTACCAAGACCTCGCTGTTTACTGGTGACCACTCCTAGCTGACGATTGCCAAAGAGCGTGAAACAACTGCTCTAGGACGTTACTTAGTCTCGTCCGTTGATAAACATATAAATAAAAATTAATATGTTTGACCATTTGATAAAGGACAGTCCCGATCTGCTACGACAGGCAACTTTAAGTTCCTACCAGAGCTTTGAAGCTGAAAATGACATTTCAGAAATTGTACTGTAAATACTCTTACTGACTATAGAGAGAAGGTTTGTGTATTTGTTTTGTTTTGAAAAGTACAGAAACATAAGAAACCAAAAAAATTTATCATGCGTGGAAAACAATCATAAATGAATGATACAGAAACTTGTTAGCAATTTTTTATTTGTTTCACATTTTCAAATAAGTAATCCTTTTTTAATGATATTTGTAACAAAAATTTAACTAAATAAACTTATTTCTCGTGTGAAAGCATATACTTTTTATTCATTAACAGAGATAAGTTGTGTTATTGAATATGTAGATTATCAGTTTTATAGACACTAGAAGAATCAGTTTGGCAAGTATCCGGAAAGTAAATAAACAAATGTTAACATTGTATCATAATTCTTAAAAAAAAATATATTTCCTTTTTGTTAATATTATTAAATCTTCTTAGAAAAAATTAAAATATATTTGATACATTATTTGTTCATAAAAAATCCAGTAAGTTCTTTATCCTTTCATGACAATGTCCACTAAAACACTAATGTTCATAAAGTCTTTTATAACTCTGAAAATTATTCACTCGAAGTAAATTCTTAATCTTCAACAAACTCAAGAATTATTGATACTTCCCTCTCGTAACCGTTGTATCAACAATATGACCTGACATGGTTCTCGAAGTAATCCAACGGTAAAACTAAACTCGTATTCTACATCAATAAATGTATTAAAATCACTTACTTCATTTCTTTTATAATTCTGTCCGTTCTTTAGATGTTTAAAACATATCGTCGTTGATCCTTGGATTTCTCTTTTAAATCTAATCCAAACGAACCCAATGTGGCGCTGGTTGTTCGACGTCCGAATCCCATCGACACTATTGAACGTCTATCCAGAGTTCCTGTGGACAAACTAGAATAACATTAATGCCACAATATCATTCGCTCAACTAGCATTAATATTTTAAATGTTAGAACCTGAAGCTAAATACTCCAACCCAGCTAAGTCATTTATCTCGAAGTACACTCATGGACAAAAAAATTAGCGCACCAAGAAGGAGTCGTCAAAATGAAACGAAAATTTATATACGTAACGACTACTTTGATATAAGTAAATGATTAGAAAATCAAAGAAAAAGGATAATTTATTTAAGAGAAAAAGGCAAAAGAACGGAGGAGTTAATACTCCGTTGGACCCCCTCTAGCGCGAATGCATGATGCGATACGATCGGGCATTGAGTCATACAAGTTCTGTATGATGTCTTGAGACATTTCGTTCCATATTTGCTGTAACCTTGCCTCTAGTTCGTTCAAACTCGTGGGATGCCCAACTCGTCGTCCCAAATGATCCCGAATATGCTCGATTGGAGACAAATCTGGGGATCGGGCAGGCCAAGGAAGGGTAGTAACAGTGCGGAGACAGTCTTGTGACACCTTTGCCGAATGAGGCCGAGCATTGTCTTGTTGAAAAATGGCTCCTGGGAGCCGTTGCATGAGTGGCAACACATGTGGTTGCAGGATTTCATGAACATACCGCTGGGCTGTCATGGTGCCACGGAACAATACTAGGGGTGACCGTGTATTGTAGGCAATGGCACCCTATACCATCACACCAGCTGTGGGAGCGGTGTGTCGCTGTACAGCAAAGGCAGGATTGAAGCGTTCACCACGGGCTCTCCACACACGAACACGATTGTCATCACTGCCGAGATTGAATCTGGATTCGTCGTTAAAGACGACCTGGTTCCATTCCGCTGCAGTCCAGTTTCCTCGTGCGCGGCAAAACTCCAAACGGAGGCGTCGATGGGTGGGCGTCAAGGGCAGCACACGTAATGGGCGCCGCGATACCAACTGTCCTTCAGCCAGGCGCCTTCTTATGGTTCGAGAAGACACAGCGGCCCCTAGTGAAGGTGCTACCTCTGCCTGGATGGCGGCCGATGAAGCAGTTGGCTGTACGCGTGTATTTCTGACTATGTGGCGGTCTTCTCGACGACTGGTCTGTCGAGGGCGTCCTGAGCCTGGTCTTCGTATACATGACATCTCTCGGGTCCACTGGTCCCAAAACCTCCTCACAACACAATCAGAGCGGCCTAATTGACGAGCTACTCGCCTAGCTGACCACCCAGCTTCCATCATCCCGACGATTCTCCCTCTCTCAAACTGTGACAACTGCGTATACTGTCTTCGAACACGGCGTAATGGCATATCTACCTCAGTTCTTCCTTTGTAAATGATTCAGCACACTCAAACAAACTTTGGTTACCTGTTTTATACTCCACAGAGTACGATGTTCAACGCCCTCTACCGGCTATACGTAATGCGCAATCACGCTGCATTTCTAATCATTTGCATATCTCCCCGACATGTACCTTCATTGCAAGTTTCGTTACGATCCCGCAATTATTTCTTGGTGCGCTAATTTTTTTGTCCATGAGTATATTTCTTCTATTCGGCCTTCAGAAGTTTGTCTCTTCCGCCATATTCGTCTATCTTCTAGGGAACGATGTTACAATTTGTCATCTTTCAAGTACAATCCAAAATCGTGCAGCGATAGTTTAATGTTGTTATAACAATCCCATCATCAACTCACCAGTTCTGATATTTTAAAAACAATAGTGTTAGTAATATCACGGCCAACAATAGTTCATGAATTCAATCGTTTTGTTTTGGGCAATAATAAAATTAACTTGATATGTCAGTTGCATATTGCCAACATTAATTTTCACTATCAGTAGAAAATAGCAGTATTGTTATAACTCAAGATATTCAGTGATGCACACTTGTTGCCATGAACTGTAACTCGAGAAAGAACTTAAGGAAGTTTTTTTATCTTCTTAAATCGCCCTACATTTCTTGGTTTTTTTATAAACATGTATTTTATGTTGCTTTTTACATGGCATGGTTTCAATTCTATTTTGATCACTAATGTGAGGATTTGATTTTTTTATTAGGGTAAAAAAAAGCGGGGCACTTCTGTTAAACGTTTCTAGAAAATACAGTAAAACCCCGTTATTACGCTCGTCAAGGGACCATGAACTACAAGCGTAATAAGCGGGATAGCGCTATAGACGGGAAATGATTTATGAGATGTGGAAACATTTAGACACCATTTTACAGAAAAGATACTTGATTCTGCAATAGATATAGTGCAAATGTGAACTTATTTCCTATTAAAAAAATCTTTGATTGTGGTTTGCCGTGTGTGTGTGCTATTGTTATGAATTAAGGCATTTTCAATGCGGTTCAAGTAACTATTAACATCAATTGATATACCACTAGGAGCAACACTAATATATTTTCGGAGCAGATTTAGTGCACTGCCCGCTATTTCACGCGCCTTTTCTTGAATGATTGGGCCACTTAATGGCACTGATGCATCACGGGACTGATGAATCCATTCAATTAGAATTTCCTCGGCATTTTAATATTTTCCACACTTTACTTTTTTACGTTTGCAACCACCCTTCGCTGCATTGGTAATTCCATTTTTATTTTTTATTATTGTTCTCAGACTGGATCAGGGAATTCCCAGAGATTCTGCTAAATCCTTCTGACTTAGTGTAGAATTCTCGTCGTACTTACGGAGAATTTCTAATTTTTCACTTATAGAAAGGGATTTCCGCTTCGAAATTTTCCACTAACTTACTGTATCGTAGACCCGCACTTCAAAGAGTTCAAAGATTCCCTCCTACCAGGGAAAGAAAAGAATCTTTACAGTGTTATATTTCTTTTCGATACAAAATTTCCGATATAAAAAAAGCGCTACAAGCGGGATTTGAAGCGTTATAAGAGGGTAAAAGTATACAGAGTTACATAGAAAAATTTAGGGACCGTATGAAAGGAGCGTAAAGAACGGGATAGTGCTATAAGCGGGAAAGAACGACCAACCAATTGGAAAACCCAGAGAAGTGCCCAAAAGAAAACTTGGATTGGAATCATCAAGGAAGACTTGAAGAGCCTTCACATATCACTAGACGAAGCCAAAGTACTTGCTGCAAACCGCCATGATTGGAGGAAGATCATTCGCAAAGTTCAATGTTCAAAGGCACCCACAGCAGCGTACTGGTTGAGAGGAAAACCCCCACCACCCGCCAGCTAGGGACAATGATGATGATGATGATGCTATAAGCGGGAGCGTAATAACGGGGTTTTACTGTAAATGTAAAAGTAATAAATACAACGACGGTTAAATTACAGATGTTAATGAGACTTGTAGACAAATGTCATTAAGCAAATCTAGTTTAGAAATCGAAACAGTTCCAGACAGATTAAATATTTGTTCCAAGAATGGAGATGATTGTGGCTGCTGTCCGCTATCACTGCTGAGTCTGCATTGAGTCGCAGTAGGGCTTCGTTTCAGCCGTCTTTTATATCTCAAATTTGCTTTGGGATTTGGAATTTCCGGTCTCAATATTCAAACATTTGAATACAAAATGACAAAGAAAAACAAATAACAAAAGTTGAGTTGTATTCAATATGTTGGACTCAAACCAAATATAACTGGTTGACCTAGAAATCAATCTTAATTCCATCTTTCTTTCATTTCGCAATTTGTACACCTTTTTAAAATTCTGTTTTAATTTTTAGTTCTCAAAGATTTATCATTCTATTTCCAAAGGGCTTTTAAACTAATAGGACCACTTAATCGATCTGACCTTCAATTAATTAATACTTAATAAAATATTAAATCAAAATTTAAAATAAACATTTTCTGACTAGAAATTCTTTCTAAAAACTGTCACACTTAACAATTTGTGAAGATCATTTTTAGTCATTAAGAATTATCATAGAAATGATTAATCAAGTTTAAATTCTGAATTTTAATGTGACACTTACTACTCATCGAAATCTTATACTGTATTAACTTTCCACATGTCTTTAAAGTTGCCATTTTTGGTTAAAAATAGATGTCAAAAATAATTTTCCAATCAGATGTGTATCAAGACGCTTTCTGAGATTTGCCCTATAAACATCAACCCTTTTACATAAATATAACTGTACTAATTGTTCAGCAGTGCAATAAAAATCCTGAAATAAAAAAAAAATTCTAATTAAAAAAAAGTTAATGAGAATATTAATTATTTATTTATAATCGTATATTACTTTTCTATTCTATTCTACAAAAACAAATTAATTTAAAGAAAGAAGAAAAAAAAAGGATTGGGGGGGGGGGAATAAAATAACAAAAAAGCAAGTTAATAAGCTAATACTCGATAAATCGATAACAATGTCAAATATCTCAAAATCGGTTGTTCCTCCTCTCCACCGCTCCCCAGCAACCTCCATGTAAACTTTCAACTCTCAAAAGGGATTTCCGTGATGTACAGGGTATGCCGTGTCCTTGTAAGTAAGGGTTCACATTAACTTTCATCTGTAGATAACATTGTGTTTTACATGCAATAAAAAGTTCATAGATGGATCTGCATCCATGGTCTATGACTGCAATACTAATAGTCATGAATAGTCACAGGAGCTCAGAGTAGAAAATCTTCGAAGTACATTAACTTCTCTCCTTAGGAAGTTAATTTCTCAATTTTACTGTAACGAATTTTACTTTATATATTCTGAACATCGGTTTTGGATTCTGGTTTAGAATACGTTTGTACTTAGCACTATACATCTTTTACCAGTAAAACATCTTTAGACAAGCAGCCCTATTTTACGGAACTAACAGCATTGCAACTTATTTCTTTCCGCCGATCACTTTTTCTAACGTTCTCACAATAACACGTAACGTACTTATTGTTCATTCTTTCAATTTAATCACGAGCCTGTCTTTGTACAAAACGATCAAAATTTATCTATTACATAGTCATGCATATAAAGAATTAACGTAGTTATTGAAACTTACATTTCACGTATTATTTAACTGCTCGTTAAATCTTTCAGTATAAACATATTACATTTTTAAGATCTTGTTGTAAACTTCGACTTGAAATTAACAATTCATAATAAAAATTCAAACATTTTATCCACGAAGGAATAATTCAAATTTAATTTCATCCTTGTATATAAAAGTAACATTGTTTGCAAAGTAATTCGTTTATTTACGATGGTTGGATTATAAAATGTTGATGCAGGAGGAAATTCAAAATTAGAATGGTTCAATCTCTTAAAAGCTTCTAAAAGGTCTCGGGGAAGTTCAGTCTCTCAATCTTGCAATAAATAATACAGATGTTTAAGATTTTAATGGCTTCGGTCAATTCTATAAACAGAGCTCATACTAATGTTGTACAATAAAGAGGATTTCTTCAAACTGACATCTTAAGACATTTATTTTGCTTTCTTCGATGAGACATATTGGACATGTCATCTGTAAATTCGAAATCCACATAATGGATCCATTTTCCTGATGTGACCTACATTTTTAATGATAAATTATAAATTATGTACTCTTCAAATATGGAAGAAATCAAACTTAAGAAATTATTCCTAGAATGTGTAAAATGAATGTTAATGAAATCGGTATCTAACAAATTCCTAAAAAATTAATATTCCGAATGGGAGTAAAGTCTAACGAAAATAATAATGAAAAATTCGTTCTCATTTAAAAAGACCACACTTATGAGAATGCAATGCAAGAATTATTATAAAAGTAGTTTCTAGGACGCAGATTTTAAATGTTTTTAAATACTATAATACCCAAATCATTTTTAGAATTATTTATTCTTGAAAAGAAACTACGTTTTTCTTATGTGGGGATTACCGATTTTCTTTCAAAAATTTAATACTCATTCTTTAATAACATATTAATAAAGTTTTATTTAAATAAGTAATTTGAATTTATGATTTACTTGGCATTAGGAATATCTAAGCATCTCAGATATTTCATTGGAAATATATGAAGCAATTTTTATATAGCTAAATTTATATATTTGTTCAATGCTGACAAACTTTCTAAGACTTCTTGTAGCTAAAATGTAATGAATTTTAAATAAATACTGTTTAAAATTTGTTGGCAGCTCCTAAGATTTTTGTACTTATTCAAATAGTCAATAATATCTACAGATATTTAGTCAAGTTACTTTTAACATAATTGATAATAATCTTTTATTTTATAGCTTAATATATAGGGTTTACCAAGTTTTGAAAGCAAAGCAAACTTTCTCGTTTATGTATTTCTCGTATTACGAAGCTTAAGTTTCTAGAACAAATTTTCAAGTGTTAATAATGGTTTAACGTATTTTGATTGCTGCTCTTTGTGTAAGGTCCTAGTGTAATTCCATGTAGTACGATTATCAGTTTAATAACATAAAATTATAATCTATAAAATTTAACGTGTGTCGTATAGATACGTATAGAAAGCGTACATAAACAGAGATAAGAAACAAGTTTGTTAAAAGATTAAAAAAGTTGTTACCAGTTTCAACTTTTCTTATCGGAAGTCTTCATCAGACGTTGTTCTATCAAGCACGTGCTGTCTTATAAAGGCGTTTGTGAGAACAAAACTCCAATAAAATAAGGATTAAACCATTGAATAGTTTGGGATCGGAATCTGCCATCTACTTAACTTTTACTCAGGGGTTTTTTTTTTTCTCCTTATTTTAATCATTAAATATATACTAACGGATACATATTGGCATCGACAAACATGTGCATTTACACAGAAGTGTATACATACAAACATGTGTATATAATAATTATTAAAATGAAAACTTGATATTTAAAATGATGCCCAGTTAGCCGAAAGTTGGCCGTTATCGAAACTATTCAACAATAAAAAAATTGATTCTTTGAATTCGTGTAACTATCGTCCTCATATCCTAAGACGGTAGGATTACTTTGTGTCGAGGGTGTGATTTGTTTTAATGTGGAGTGTAGTCTTATAATTTAGATTACACTTTTCTTGCAGCTAAATAATGCTCATACAGAATAAGCAATAGCCTCCTGATCTCATCAGCACAGAGGCACTCTTGTCATATCAATATTAAATATACAAAATTGCATTAATTGAAATCGATTTTGTAGTTTCAGTTAATAGACTTGTTTATAAAATTCATAGTAGTATTCAGATTTAGAACTTCTTCCCATGATGTCCTACTCAAAATGGTTCAACTGATAGTACTCAATTTTTTGTTCTACTCTAAATCTTCATCTGATTTTCTAGTTAAGGAGTCGAATCTAAATTGACATTTCATAGTAATGGCGTTTCTACCATTTTTTTTAATTTTTTCCTTTTTTTTTTTAATTTGTTCTAATTTAATAAGTTTTAATGTTTCGTTGGTTTAATTTCTCTTTGCCTCTTTTAGCTGATTGTCTTACCAGCAGTCTCCTGAAAACCTTAATGAATTGGAATTCACGGCATTACGTCCACTCCATTATTCAATTTCCCATTGTAAACAAAAACCACTAAAAGCAAACATCCATTAACATTATATTTATTCACTGAAATCAAAGGGAAGGGTCGCATAATCACATTACACAGATCTTAGTAATAATACCATGTTAAAATCTACAACCTTTTTATCTTCCTAAGTAACTTAACATATTAAATCAACTTTTCACTTTTTTGGTCGTGCTTATAATGATCGGAAAACTGCCACTTTTATTTCTCGACTAGTGGAAGGACCTGGCGTTGCCTGATGCATAGGAGACAAATAACAAGCGTACAAACATCGTTTCAGCACTTGATAGGTAGATTAATTGTTAGTCTCTTAATCTCATATACAATTAAGTTATTTACTGAGAATGTTAAGCTAAAAAAAAAGTTTTGAATAATAAAATATTCCAAGAGATGTCTCCAAGTACACGTAACTTCACAAAAATGTAAGTCGTAGATGGCTGTTGAAGCGAGAAGAGAAATAATGTTTCATAATCCCTAGGAGATAATTATAATTCTCTAGGAGATATGGAGATTTATATCGTAAAATAAGCACAATTAAATGTACAAAACTCAGAAACCTTCAAAATTAATCGAATATTTCAAAATTTAAAAGCTATTAATTCTGTTGATTTTAAAGTGCAATAATGAAAAGCTGCAGCTATAAGGGCTGTACGCAGTACTCCGTTATGTTTCCGTAACGTAATGGCTTTAGTGACGTAGTTATATCTTTAGGGTCACAAGAATGAGGAACAATTATGTGAAATAAAAATCACATTTGGATCATTGGATAAGTTTTATGACATAAGTAGAGCCGTACACCTGTTTAATACTAAGAAATTTAATCAAAAATATTAACAAAATCACAACGGTTTCGCTAGCGAGAGCTGGCTTTTTCAAGTGGAACATACAATTACAGAACAGTCAAATTTAACGAAATTACAACAGGAAGCCTTGCATTCTGGGAATGATGAGGTGTGTGATTGACAGGTTTGGGTGACCTCGCTGCCACCTTGTGGTTGAAACGTGCATAACAGGAAGCCCCGCACTGTTGTGTCGTCAGGGTATAATCCTTCGCACTGGTTCTCATTGTATCCACGGCAACCAGGAAGCTTTTAAATATCAGTAACCTGTTATCAAAGAACTAATGATATTGAATTAACGTACATGTCAAAAACAACAGATATAAAAATAAATAAGAGGTCTTTGTAAAAACGAAGAACAATCTAAAATAATGGAAGCGAATGATTGGGGAAAAAAAAAAAAAAAACTATTTTAAATTATGAAATGCAGGATAAAAACTTAAAAGCAAGACAATTTTTTTTTTTATAAAACGAATTACTACGTAATTCACTAATTGTTCTTTTTTACTTTTCTTTTCTTTGTTAATCCGTAAGCCTTCATGGTAGGAACGGACAAGGATGAATTATATGCCTCAAGTAATGTCAGTATAAAGAATGTCACTACGCACTTTCTGAAGAACTCGTTCTTGGACCTTGCTAATATCCTTTCTTTATTGAAGTTGATTCCATGAGACATATCCCTAGCGTGTCTGTAGTCAGGTTCTGTTCATTTCTAGCCTTGTACGCTCTACGGTGCTCCCCTAGGCGCTCCGATATGTCCCTTTGAGTTTGTCCTATGTATAGACAATCGTTGTCTATGCACTGCAACGCATAAACGACTCCCTCGTTACATGTGTCCCGTTTGGTGATGTCCCTGAAGTGGACCTTTATGGTGGATTTGGCTGCTGAGGTTACATTTGACCATATATTTCTGTTAATCTATATTCCAAAATTTACCATCCCAAAAATTTTAGGTAATTGTTCCCCATTCTTGGACCTTGAAAACTTAACTACGTCACTTAAGCAATTACGTTACGGAAACATAACGGAATTCGGAGTAGTGCGTATTAGCTCATATTGTTTCGTTTTCGGTTTTCAAAAGCACTTTTCATCTAATTCATGTAATCCTTGTTAGGTTTCTGAAGTATTTTCTTAGATATACAGCATATATGGCCATGAATGATCCCTGTTACGTCCTAAAGCGCATTGCACGTGGATCCGAAAATCGGACGGCGGATCTAAAAATCGGACGTATTCTATTTCGCTTAAGGGTTTCCTTAAGTGAACATTCATTTTATTTTTATTAATTTTAATTCTCCGAAATGAATATTCGTCTTAAGGAAACCTAAACGCTACTTTGATTTTAAGAAGAAAAGTACAAAGACACAGAAGCCGTTATTTGAAATACAGTGAATTCTCCGAAATGAAATCCTAAGCGAAATGGAATATGTCCGATTTTTAGATCCGCCGTCCGATTTTCGGATCCATGTGCAATGCGCTTAAGGCATGGTTAAAACCGCATTCAAATTGGTTTAGAAGTTGTTGTTTTTTTAAGTTTTTAGGCAACAAATAGTTTTATGTTTTACATATTCAGAGGTTTGAAGAAACATTTCTATAAAAATAATGAACGATAAAATATTATCAAAAATCAAATCCTGAGAAGTTAAATTGTTTATCGCAGACAAACAAAAAATGTATTTTTTATAGGTTCTAACATGAGAACAACCTTTAATAAGTTAACGAAAATAGAAAACGTCTACAAATTTGTCAAAGACAGCGTTTTGTGAGTTCACAGGTTCAAGTAGCCGGTCGGCTGGCCTTCATTGTGCCCCCAAGTCTTTAATTATGAAGGTCACTGGAGGTTGGAGCAGTGCAAGTGGTTCAAAAAAGTACAAGTGGTTTCTAATTTACTTCCCTGTCCAAACCATACGCCTTAAAGACAATTTTCAATTGAAGATGCTTAGCAGAGACAATTATCTGGCTCACTTCCGGAGCAATTCACTCACCCAAAACATGCTATACTAGCCTTATGTAAACATTAGCCTTAGAAAACTTAATTGGATGCCAAGAGTGTTGACTGCTACAATATGAAGCTATTTCCACATCATTTAAATTTTAATCTAACAGCTAGTTTGCCTCACATGAAGATCAAAATGTATATCATCGTTACAGTATTAGTTTAAATGTAAGCAATAATTTTATCTTTTCTGAGTAATATTTATTTTTCGTGCCAGAATCTGATATTTCAGATATTCAATATTGATATTTCTGTGAACGTTGTGGGCTCGTTTCTATCAAAATCAATAGTAAGATCATATTTGTTTTTAAACAGATCAATAATAAGTTATCAGTTAGTTGCGTTTTAACAAAAACTAATTTTTGTTCAGTAGATGCTTCAGGAAAATTTACATCCAATACACATCAAAATCGGGGATCTCTAAGAAGAATTTAAACTTTCTACCATAATTTTACCTTTAGTATTAATGGTTCTTAGTAATTTTCAAAGTAAGGACAGGAGAATTTCCACAAATAATGAAATTGTAAAACTTTCTTGTTGCAGCATTTTTTTATTCTAAGATTTGTATTAAGCGCCAGATGGTGAAACCAACTGTTTACTAAGTAATATCTTACAACAGCTGTTTCACGCTCTTTGGTGAATCATCAACTAGAAATAGTGACCAATCAATAGCGAGGTTTCTGTAAAGAGGTTCAGAGGAATCATAGGAATCAAATTACAAAACCCAGTAATTCAGAATAAAAGGCAGGTTGAAAAATTCATGTGCCAGCTCTCCGACGACCTGAAATGAATTTTCACAGCACATTAAAAAGACAATAAACCGCGGAAAATCAAAAGCAAAGGATCACAACCTATAAGTTTGCATGTTTGCTAAGTGATATCCTTTTATTGTAAATTATTGCTCTTTTTATTTGTTGTAGGCCATATTAATTCCTTCAGCTATTCCTATTAACCTTTGCACTGAGACTTAGCTGTTTATTAATAATGACTCCAAATTGATGATCGCCAAAGAGGGTAAAAACAACTGTTCTACGATGGCACTTAGTAAACACATGGTCTTGCCAATTGATATTTATTTTATAATTTTATGCACTTCTGATATTGATAATGAGTTTGAAATTAGATCAAATCCATAACACTACGGTAGGTAGGTAATATGCGCATTTAACTAGAACCTCTAATATGGTTTTCCAGATCTCTCTGTGAGCAACGCACTTCCGTAAAGCAGTTTGTGTTTGAAAAATAATGTCAATTTCCTGTGAAAATAAAAATAATTTCTACAACGAAACGTTTGCGACGGGAATCGAACCCTGCAACTTTCTGATCCGAAGTGAGACTTCTTATCTAATAGATCATGGGGACTGCATTCTAATTATTAAATATCTCTCATCACTCTCTCTCTGTGTACGA
This sequence comes from Thereuonema tuberculata, assembly GCA_023159025.1. NCBI lineage: Eukaryota > Metazoa > Arthropoda > Chilopoda > Scutigeromorpha > Scutigeridae > Thereuonema > Thereuonema tuberculata. Next base: position 30,401,963 of record JAFIDM010005346.1, on the reverse strand, counting down.
CGCAATGAGGAAAGAGCCAGTGAAAAAAAAAAAGTTATTTAATTTTAGCTTAATAGATTCAAATTAAATTTCAATGATCGTTTTTTCAGCCTACTACAAGCACAGGCAAGAGGAGCATTAGATGCAGAAGCTCGCCCTCAGCTAGACAGTCGTTAGACTTTTCTCGACATGAATGGAAGAAATTACAAATGACTGGCAAATCTATCTCAACTAAAAACCATCACATTGTTATCTTGTCATTATTGAGGGGGCCATATGCTAGTTAGAAATAATTAAATCAACATTTACAGTCTCATTTTTTTGGATCATTGTTGGCTAACTAACTTTAACATTGACGTATATTTTCCTTTATTAGATCCAGCAGAAATGAATAGGGCTAAACTAAATTCAGAATTACCGATATCAAATAAAGACAATCTAAGAAAAAAAAATCATATAAAAACAGTCGTTCACAGAAATATGAGGAAATCAATATGTTTTAAGAAAAATATCAATCGCAAGGCACAAAGCTAAAGTTAGGATTCGCACTTTGAGTTGTCGAGTCCTAATGAGGACGAAACGGTCCGTCCCAGTCTCTTCCCGATGACAACTCAAAGTGCGAATCCTAACTTTAGCTTTGTGCCTTGCGATTGATATTTTTCTTGAATTATTCGGGCACGTTAAACTTCTTTTATCAATATGTTTTACTTTTATAATTTTTGGAGGTGCAGTAATATTTATTTCTATCGAAAACATTTGTTAATTGTTTTAATAAGAATTGAATATTGAATGTTAGGATTATTTTCAGGTTTTGTTTGTGTTTTTTTAATGGGATACGGAGATAGTCTTTTTTTACTTGTGTTTTTAGTTTTTGCTGCATGTGAGGGGAGATTAGGGTTAAGAGAATCTATGTAAAAAAAAAAAATCATATAAAAGCAGTTGTTAACAGAAATCTGAGAAGGGATTGTAATAAACTCCTCTTTTATTGTAATACTAGCGGTGCCCCGTGGTTTCACCCGCGTTAAATTAAATATCTGTTACATACACATTATGAGTACATAACTAAGTGCATCGCATTAAATGTAAATACCATCTGGAAATTATGTGGAAACCTAAAAGGACCAATCATTAAAAAATAAACCGACTTGACAGAAATTGTCTTCAGTTTGATGGCTGTATACTAAGAAATAATAAAATAAATAATGAGGTTTTTTACGAATACGATATATTTTAAATTATTTAATGAAACTTTACAGTACTTAATTGTAGACGATATTTTTAGGTTTTTTTCCTTGTGTATAAGTATATACCGATTTTCTCCTCAATCTGATCTAGATAACGCAACATGTAGTTGTCCATGGGAAAAACAGTCTTCTCTTAAATCGACTCCGATAAGCTTAAAAGTTTGTTCCTGCGCTTTATTTATAGTGACTGCAAATGATACCTTAATGGGAAATCGTATTCTTTTAAAATTAAATGGCAAATCAGTGGGAATCATTGGAATGCCGAGGCATCAGTATCGTTTGCCCAACTGCTGGTCCAGTCAAAATTGTAGCAACTATTACATTATTTCTGAGAAATTTTTCTCGGTAATGTTCTCGTCGATAGATTTATAATAGTAGTAAAGCTTATAACGGCAATTATAGTTCCAAGTGCCATTTTCAATTTAAAAATAAGCAGACGGATCGGATATAAATAAACAATCTGAGATTCAAAAAAGAGGTTGAATACTCGTCTGATTTTTTTCAATCTATTATTTGTGAATTTAAACCTTTATTTAAATATTTTTAATTACTTAATTAAATTTATTACCTGTATTTGTAATTACTATTTTATTGTATTAATTTCATTATATCAGACCATGTCCTTGTTATTATACATAATTATAATTGTAACTTTTTTATATTGTTTTTTGACTCATGCTTCCTTTCCTTTCCCCCTATTAATAGTGTGTTTGACCTCTTTTTTTTGAATCTCAGATTGGCAGATTCGTTGATGTTTGTTTACTGCTCCGCTCCTATTGATCGTAGCGTGATATTATATAGCCTATAACCTTTCTCAATAAGCCGGCTCTCTAATGCTGAGCGAACACGTAGCAATTTCAGGCAATATTGTGGGACAATATTGCCCCTTTTCATTGCTGACAACCGTTTGCAGCAATAAAAATGAACAATATTGTCCAAGATTGCCCATTTCAAGACAATTGAGATTGTCGGAAAAAAAGGAACAATTTCAGTTGTCGCAACGTATTGCTGGAACAATAGCGAATCACATGAACGGATGAAATCACGTGACAATGCTGACGTCG
>JAFIDM010005346.1:30319615-30359803 GCA_023159025.1 Thereuonema tuberculata | reverse complement strand
TGTTAACCATTCAAAATAAATACTGATAATGTAACTAATCAAGGAAGTTGAGTTTCTCGCCCGAGGATGATGGCATCAACATATTATGGAAAACTGCAATCAATAAAACCGGAAACCTAATGACGCATCAATAATAGAACAAGCGCTAATTTATTCTGAAAATTATTTAAAACTTCTAATTTTAGGTTATTTTAAGCTAATGGTGGAGGTTATGAATAAAGCTCTATCCTCTCTACGATTTATTATTGATTACATTGATTAATTTTCAGGTTTTATTGATTGACATTTCTCACCATATTCTGGTATTTTATTCCAAACTGATGACTACAAATATCTGCGGCGAATTATTTTCGCTGATTCTATCCGGAAATTTCCAATTACCAGTAGGAAATTAGGTTTTTTGCATGTGTTGTAATTTGGCTTAAACTAAAAGGTTGTAGAAGTCTTTTAGGCTATTTTTCTGCAGTCTCAAACAACAATTTAAGTTTGAAGAAAAACATTGGAGCTACGAAGAGATCTTTAAGGAGTCGAATTCCGTCATTCAATTTGTTTTAGAAAATAATTCGATTCAACAAAATAAATGAAAATAACAAAGTAGTGGATCATTACCACCAAAGCATTAATAATAAAAACATATAAACATATGTTTGTTTTATAATACTGGGCGAACACGAGGCGATATTTTGGGACAATCGTGCCCAATTTGATTGCTGGCAACCGTTTGCCCCAATTTGATTGCTCCAAACTGAACAATATTGCCCCAATTTTAGTTGTCGCAAAATATTGCTGGTACGAAAGCGAATCAAATGAACGGATGAAATCACGTGACAATGCTGACGTCGAAGGAGGCGGGACTTTGAACATCGGAAATTCAGTCACTCACGCCGGCCATTTTCTTTGAGAAACAAGGCTTAAAATCAGCACAATGGGTCGGCCCAAAACAGATAATTCCAACAACAACATTTTGTCAATTGATAATGAAAGAATCGTAATTGATTTCTACAGAGGGACGGCGTTTAATATTATAGCAATTCTGTACGAAAACACGCTCTCTCTTTAGCTCTCCCTAGTGAGAAGCGCCGTAACTATACATATTCAGGGCAATATTGGTTCAGGAAAAACTGTGTTCGCGCTTGATACCGGTTGTCAGCAATCAAATTGGGCCATCCTGTCCCAATAATATTGCCTCAAATTGCTCCGTGTTCGCCTAGCATTATTAAATGCTTAGTGTAGTGATGGTCAACTACCTTGTTATGATTACAACCGCACGTTAAATACGTTAGTTCCAAAAGTAATGAAAAATGAAATAAATCATAAGTTATAAACTAAACTAATCTTGAATAAAACTACAGTATTAATCTTCTTTATTCTTCAATTTCTTCACAAATTCTCCATTACAATATTTCGAAAACCTTATCGTTTTTTTTTCTCAAGTTAACAAAAAGAAAAACAAATATTGTAAAGGAGAATTTGTGAAGAAGTTGAAGAATATAGAAGATTAATAATATCAGGATATTGTATTAAATCATAAGTTTTGTTATATTACTGTTAAAAATAGAAATGTTAAATATCATTCAATTGATAGTTGCTTAATATAATCCTTAACAAATAAAATCATCTAGGAATTTTTTGCCATATTTTTGTGAAATTTTCATTTTACTTAATTTGCCCTAACCTTTTTTTAATTTTTTGGTTTCATTTTCTATTAACTTAGTATTTATCTATTGTCCTTTTCCTTAATGCCTGTACACTTGATTAAACTATTTAATAGAAATTAAAAATTAAAACTTACATAAAAATTGAATTAAAACATTAAAAAGGTCACAACCAGGTTTCCTCCCCGAGAGGGGAATTTTTCAAGTGATCACTTGAAAGTAATAAGGACAATAACTTTCACAGTACACGTAAAAAACCCTATTATGGGTTAGTATTTACCTGTTTTGTATTTTTTTTTTTTAATTTCTATTCTCCATACTTGTAAGTTAACTGTTGCATTGTTGTCAAGCTATAATACTTTGTATAATGTTTCTGCATAGTTGTCAAAATATATAAGATAAAATGAAAGATAAAAACGCACAACAATGAAAGATATAAATAAGAATGCCTTTTTGAGTCGAACTGATACTCTGGGACGCCCGTTTCGAGCTTATTGGGCCCAAGGATTTGTATTCCACATTTTGTTCGTTTTTTATTTCCTTGTTTTTAGTCATTGAGGGTCACTGTCTTCATCTTGAAGGAAAGATCTACCACGCTAAATTTGGAAGTTTAAACCTGAAATCAAAAACAGACTGTTTCTAGGTTCCTACCTGTCATCAGTTTAACTCATGACAATGGGATCTTTAATTGTTGTGCGTTTTTATCTTTGATTTTTACTTTAACATACGGTAATTTCCTATTATTAAGTCTAGATACTTTTCTTATCTGAAGACATCTTTTTATTTACAAAGTTTCTTAATTTGCCTTATATTGATCGTAGTTTTTTTGATTGTATGTTACGATATTTCGTTTCTTATTCGTATTTGCCATTCTAGATAATACGAACGGCAAAGCTGAGATATTTGTATGGAAAGTTAAAACATCTAAACTAATCTTATTTAATCAGCAAATCCCAAAAAAAGGTTTTGATTACGTATTTACTCTTGAAAATACATAAATTTTTATGTTTGAAAACTATTTACAAAAAAGCCTCTTCTTGAAGAATAAACACATTTTTTGGTATTAAATTGTGGAAAAACAGATAATTTTTAGATTTTACCTCTTTCCCGCTGCAGACCTTGTGAAGAAAATAATCTTTTCCATCAGTAAGCCTCGTCCTCTAAGTTAAGAGCGGCTTAAGCAGTCCATGAGATCTTCTCTTCCTAATGGTTGCCAAAAGTAACTTATGTCTGCTTTGCCAACTACGTTTGCTCCCATCTTTACGATGAAGGGGACTTGTTGATGGGTGAAGTAGTGGCGAGCGATGGAGCGAATAATATCCGCCCCCAGGCGTAAAGCGATGGTCACTACTCGTCGCTCGACGTGACCGTCGTAATACGTATCCATATGGACTGACTCGTGGATGTGTCACTTAACCGATATTCACGTAGCGAAGATGTCATACGGTCCAATATGGGTTGACATGATGCCAGAGGGTACGGTCGCCTGTTTCTCCTCCGGCGCATCGATTTTTCGTCGTGTTTTATTTCCGAATAACGAATATTAAAATGACACTTTTTTTATTGATAATAAAGCGAGTTGAATCGCAAAGCGAGCTCCAAAGGAAACGAACATAAAAATTGTAGATATGTACTTACATCACTATTTTATGCTAATTGGATGTACTCGCCTATGATGGATTTTATCTTGTAATTCGCAAAAATCCCTCTGAGACCAGTATATCCAATTATCGTGGCCCACTCCTGATTTTATGCTTTAATTGATTATAAACTAAATTTACAGAACGGCATGAAGCTGTCAGGAATTTAATATTGATAACTAATTGGCGTTTGTCATACATATCGTTTTAGTGGGATATAATATAAGAAAACTTATTTTAATATATAAATAATTAAACAATAACTATTGCTTTCCTATCTGCCCTGCCTCGACCGACAACATAAATTCAATTTGTAGATATCGCTTCCCAGTAAATAAATTTTTAAATAAATATCTATAATGGCAAAATTTAACGTGCGTGGGGTATGTATCTTTAGAAATTCATCGTTTAAAAGCTAAGCGTTTCGCCTGCGGAGATGAATTTATTTCTCTTTTTTGTTTATTTTTTTTAATTTGCGTTTTGATGTTTTTTAACTGAAGGGTCATTGTTCTGTTTATTTGTCCTTTGTTCAATTTTTCCTTTGATTCCACTGAGCTATGAGTACTGGGCGAATCCAACTGAAGAGATATAGGAACATCGAAACAGTCTGTCTTGGATTCCCTGTACGAGATATTATGTAATATACGAAAATTATCAATAGATGCTGAAACTAAGAGGAAAAAAGATAATCCCATTATTTCCAAACGAAGCTGGAATTTCTGTAACTTAGCAGTTCTAAAATATTATTCTGCCAGATATATCTGGATCACATACAGATAAACGTTTCTGATTTTGATTTGTTTTGCTTTTTATTAAGAAATTATTTGTTAAAAAAGATGTATTAAGTTGCAAAAAAAAATTGACGTAAGTTCTTAAGATTCATTTGTGTAACTAACTGTAACATAACAAATATTACCTACAAAGGCGAAAAGAAAAATGATTTCCGTTGGAGGAGTAACTAATGTTGATGTCCAATATGAGTGATCGAAAAATACCATCTTCCAAAATAGATTGGGAATCGATTAAATAATATTAGAAGGTTTGTTACATAGCGTAATATTAGACACTAGAATTTTGAAATTTAATTTTGATCAAATTAATCCTTAAAAGCTTCTCTTAATTTTTTTAATGTATCATTTAATATATTGAGACCATTTTTTAATATATCTAAAGCAGGTCATGTAAAATACATGAATTCATAATTGAATTAGACAAAACTATTATCGACAATAAAAGATCTATTTCAACGACTTCGTTTTATTTTTTTTTCACTTCTACTGAGTTTTTCATTTAACTTTCAGATGAAGTATAACAAAGGAGAAATTTTACTTTTTAAATAAGAAGCAGTTTCTACTTTTTCTCATCCGGACAAATCGTGGATTTTAACCCTCTAATCACGACCATATTTAAAGGCCATCCGCCAAGTTTACTTTTTACTTCGACTCTTTAACTATCGAGTTACTTCAAACTGCGTTAAGTTTGATGTTTGCCAATGTGTTGGTTTGGAATAAATCATCTTGTTTTTTTTTTTTTTACACTTTATTGCTAGTTTTTATTATTACACAAGACCAGTCCTACCAGGTGACATAAAAGCACCTGTATTGTAGGTGCTGGTAATGATTCTATAAATTTTATAAACATTTGTATTTTATGACATTTACAACAGTTTTCACAACAAATTGAAATTAAATTCCAAGAAATACAGAACGAATATTACAAATTTTACAAAAATGACTTTAAGAATGAATAAATTATATAACATAGTCATCAAGAGAAAACTACATTATTTTTTTAATTAATCCATTTAATTTTACCAGTTATAATTTTTTTTATTATAATATTTTTTAATTCAGAAATTTTACCTATATTTGTCATATCAAAAGAGAATTGTTCAAAGATATTATTAATGATTCTGTTTTTAATCCTTAATCCAAAATTAGTTTTTGGGGCATCATACTGCATTTTTTCATATAAGCTTGTTGATCTCGTTTAATTGATAGTATTTATATCATTTTTAAAACAAATCTTATAATAATATTTTATTATTAGATTATAAATTATTTTTTGTTGAGGTAATAGTATTTTGTTTTTTATAAGGATTTGATGTTTATGGTTTTCAGATTGGTTTTTAAAAGTTATAAAGATTATATTTAGAATTTTATACAAAATTCTGTTAATATTTTTTACCTCTGATTTGTTTAGATGAAACCAGCTAAACAAACCATAATCAATAAGTGAGTCAACATAAGATTTATATAATATAATTGTGGTTTTTGTAGGGAAAATATCTTTAATATGATAAAACATAAACAGCGTGCTGTTTAATCTTTTTAATATATAAATATAGTGGTTGTGCCAGGAGAACTTGTTATTGATATATAAGCCCAGATATTTGTGATTACTAATTAAGTTTAAGCTTTGACAATTGCAGTGGTTAGTGTTTTTATGGTTCATGTGCAAACATTGGAAATTATGGATTTTTATTTGCGGTATTAGATCTATTTTTTTATTTTTCGTATAATATAAGTTTACATATTATCGCATTATGATTTAGTAGATGGCTTACTTTAGGATAATAAAAATATGCTAGTTGTAGTATAATCCTTAAGTAAACCATAATAAAACGAATAAACATCGTATTTCCTGCAAGTATTTAAAGTGACAGGAAAAAAAAAGACTAAAATTCTATTGAATTTTTTCTTGAGGTAGTTTTGTCAATTACTTAAAATCTCGCAGCAGGCGGTCTTAGTTTCGTCCACAATTAATGGATACGAGAATTCTTCTTTTTTTTTTTTTGATAATTTATAAGTGATTTTAAGTATCTTGGGATACCGTTCATATTTTTATTAGAAATAAGTAGAATACAGTTATCTCTAAAGTTTTCTAATAACCTAACTTTTACATCGTTTTGAACTTATATTAATAATTATTTGCTTTACCAATAATGATTAAGATTATTCAATATATTCTGTCATATTCTGAACTTTATCAACCCAGTTGCAGTTATTGTATTGGATACAATAAGGATTACATCAAACTTCACGAATCAAAAAGAAATCCGATGTTATATTAATAAATATATTTAATACATATTTTTTATAGCCTGAATGTACTTAGTTTTCTTTAGTTGTTTGAACTCTTCAATTTTGATATGTAACAAATAATCTTACTTATAAGCTATACATTTTTGAACTTTTATTATAATGAAGTTGTCACAAAGTTTATTTATCAAACCATCCTAAATAAGACGTGTCATTCTAAAAATAAATTTAGAAAAAAATTTAGAAACCAGGTAAAAAAAATAATTCCTTAGTTATTAAAAAACAACAAGAATAATTTTCTTCTCATCTGGTTTCGTAATTTTGTAGAATTATTTTTAGAATAACATTTTATATAGGATGGTTTGATAGCAAACTTTGTGACAACTTTATTATAATTTTAGTTTAAAATTTAACAAATAATCTTACTTTGTAAACTGTATATGTCTAAATAGAAAACGGGAGAAGTATTTTCTTCTTTACCTGCCTTACCTTAAGAAATTTCATTAAATGGACAGTGAATTAAAATTGCCCAATGGCATTTCTCTCTCTATAACATTCATCCAAAATCGTAATCTGTGACTACAGTGTAGTTGATGTATTTAATGAACTTAATTTTGTGATGATATTAAACTGTTTAAAAATAGATGACCTTAACTAAATAAGCAACGCATAATGTGATTTTGTTTTTATTTTATTTATATTTTTTTTATTTACACAAGAAATACGTATTTCTAACGCCAACTGAAATGAATGAAACCACAGAAAGTAAAGATTTTTTATCAAAGTCAATTCGATAACTCATAATTGTCATTTCCAAATCTTTAAAAAATTGTAATTATTAGTTCAACATTACGAAATTGAACATACCGTATATGCTTTTATTATCATTTTTCATTGTTTATCTCTTCTTTGTGCAATCGGAATTCAACAAAATCTAGGCTCCAACCTTCAGATGAGGTCAAATATAAATTTCTTGCTTCTTTACATTTACCAAAATTTAAAAATAAATATATTCAGGTAACTACATACCAAAGTAAACAATTTCGAAAAATATTAGTAATATAATTTAATGGTTTTGATAGTAAACGGCATTTTCTATTTTTTCTTTCAAAATATATTCAGACCATGCACCCAAATAATCATTTAATTAAATAAATAATTATTTGGTTGTTTCCCAACCTTTTTTGTGCTGTGCCCCACCGAAAGTATCTAAAGTATGCTATGCCCCACCAAATTAGGTATAACTTTCACAATCCAAAAAAAAAAAAAACCCAACACTTTTTTAACTTTTCATATCCAAAAAAAAAAAAAAAAAAGCAATTATACATTTTCCAATTGCCCCCCTTAACAATCAAATTCTCCCCTGTGGGGCGTGCGCCCCACGTTGGGAAACAGAGGTGTAGGGTCTGAATTTCAACAGTAAAAAATCATCTGTTAAGAGTAAAGTAATGTAATACACAACAGTGGGTTAAAACAAATTCTTTACTAAGTGACATCCAGAAAAGCTGTTTCACACTCTTTGGCGATCTCCAGCCAGGAGCAATCACCAGTAAACAGTGAGGTCTTCGTACTGAGGCTAATATGAATGATCACATAATTTTTCTCACAAATTTTCCATTAGTGAGTTCTGAATTAATAAATAAAATTTTTGTAAAATTTATATTGTTCATTTTTTTCTTTAGAGGCACCACTGCGCCTCCGACGGTAATGTAATACTTTTTCACTGTGATTAATTGGGCTTAATAAGAATTTACAGCATCAAAGATTCGAGTATGTTTAATCAAAAGTTTGCACAGCTATAGGTTGCACTGGTATAGTCTTAACTGCTGTCAAGTTTAATATTTACGATATACACTGTCCGGCCATTTTATTAGGTATACCGCTGCTGTGCGCACAAATGTTGTCTCTCAAGAACTCTTCAAGCCGGTAGGGGTAGTGTCATGGTGTGAGGATTGAAAATTTGTAAAATGAGCTGGAACGGGTTGTTCACTCCAGGCCTACACTTCTATCAAATCTTCAGGAACTACGTGACACACATGTCTACATGGTACACAATACCTCAACAACGTTTTCAGCATCTTGTGGAATCCATGCCTCGACGAATTCAGGCTGTTTTGAGGGCTAAAAGAGGCCCAACACGCTACTAGGGCCAAATTGGGCTGAGATCCGGGGAGTAAGCGGGCCCTGCAGCAAGGAAAAGTCATCGTTATGTTCCTCGAACCATCCCATAGTGATGCGGTTTTTGTGTACCGGTGCATTATCCTGCTTGAAGTAGCCATCTGCATGAGGATAAATTGTTAACATATACAGTTCCACTTGGTCAGCTACAGTATTTATGTACGCCCTAGCATCCTGACGTGCCTACAGAGGTATCAATCGGCCCAACGTCAGGAAAACATCCCCACACCACGATACTGTCCCACCGGCTTGAAGAGTTGCTGTGAGACACAGCATTTGTGGACAAAATAAAGGCCGAACAGTGTATTTTCCATATATTTTTAATAAATCTTGCCTGATGTAGAAGTAGTGAAAACTGCCGATTTCTAGTACGCCATTTGAACATTATTACAGCAATAGATGGTTTAGATTAAATCATAGCAATTACTCCTAAAATTTTATATTTAAATAATAATAATAATAATAATAATAAAAACGTTTTTATCTTTATTGCTCACCGTTTAAATGAGCAATTTAAAAATTCTGTTCAAATAATTATTCCCTAATTCCATTAGCTATTGACTAACTTAAAGTGTATTAGAATTATAGTTTTCGTGTTATACATTGCACTGTAATAGATCGCCATTTTTTTTTTTTTTTTATCACAAAGAATATTCAATCAAGAATTTTAAATATAATAGTAGAATATTGGAATTAGTAAATCTAATTTGTAATGTAAATTCGATCAACTGACATTACCAATGGATCGGATTACTGTCGCATTTGAAATACTAGATTTGAAAGAATAGGACAAACAGCGTTTTTCCAGAAGTTTTCTAAAATTCTGTGAATTAAGTATTTCAATTTTAGGAAAAAAACGGCTAACAGTAATTAACAGAAAGCAGGGCATTCGTAAGATTGAGGTGAAGATGAACAATGATAAGAAAATGAGTATTTAATTTAGGGAGATTCTCATGTGGGTTTCGGGAGGATGGAAGATCCGCGCTGGGCAGGTTTTCTCGGGGTTCTCCCGTTTCCCCTGCACTTCTCCCACCATACTTTCTCAGTCTTTCTCTCCATCTGTCCATATTTCCGTGGGATAGCACAATAAACCTCCGGTCGCAGTGCATGGTTACTCTGCCACCCACATTCACTACATAACGTAACGTAATTTAGGGAGATATCACATTTTCCTCTGGTTGAGATCGCCCAAAAGGGAAACAGCGTCTCCGGGATGTTTCTTAGTAAATATTTGATCTCATCTCTAGCGCATTCTATTCTCATTAATGAACTTTTGGGGGCTAACATTAAGGTCCTGATTCAAGCAATTCAGGCGACTGCAATACTTTTATTTCTTTTATATATTTCTTTTCGAGGCATTACTTGGAATTTTCCACTTAAAAAAAAAAAAAACTTGACGAAAACCTGAGATGATAAAAGATTCGTAAAATAATGACTTGAGTTTAAAACATTTATTATTAGTGTAATAGTTAATTTTTAAAAAGTGAAAACTATTGTTTTAAAATTGTTTGAGATTAAATTATTTTTTACGTGTTATCAAATAATCATAATAAAAAATATTTGGAAATTCTTAATGAAAATATTATGCAAATTCATTTGATACTGTTTCTTTGATGCTGTTGGAGCGGTCATTTATCCTGCTAGTGGTTAGTTATTAAGTTAAGTGATTTTTGTTAGGATAGGTTAAGTTAGGATATATTGGGTTTGGATAAATTAATGGTATGTCTAATTAAAACGAGGGAAAAACTATATGAGATACCCGATGCAATATATTTTTAATATTGTATAGAATTCCTTGTAATATAATAAAATCCTGATTCCCTATTCAGCATTGACAATGAATTTTATATAATAATAAGAATTAATCAATGTGTTAAACAATTTTTAACCTCTTATTTAAAATTACTTTGCCTTCATTACTATTCCCTTGTTATATTTTTTCTTTCTGTGAATGATTTTAAAGAGGTAAAGACATTCAAAACGAAGCGTTTACAAATAATTGATTTTAAAAATTAAAAGTATTTTGTCTAAAATCAATACTTCTGTTTTTATTTCGGTTCATCTTAAAGTTCTAGTAAATGTAATAGAACGAATAAAAAAATTCAATTTAGGCTACTAATGATAGAAATGCTGCAGAGATGGAAAATTATATTTATAAATATAAAATATATTTAGATACTAGATTTCCCAGGTTACTAGATTTTTTTTTTTTTTTAAATTCGAACTTTTCCTGTGATTCTGCCTCCTAAGCAGAAACCTAGAGCCCAGTAATGGTGGACGTCCAGAATCCGAGTTTGGTTTGTCAGGAAAAGACGCGGAGTCAGCAGCGATACTGTTGGAGGGTTATAGTCCACTCACTGCTGCGAAATGACCGGTGTGGTTCGACTTCTCGCAGACGGCTTTTCGAGAACTTAGAGGAAGTGGAGACAGACCAAGAGCAAAGTGACTTTTTCCCATTCCCACCTCTCGAGTGGTACTTGCTCGCCCAGGAGAAAACGGGGATTCGAGTCCGGACAGCTCCTGCCATATAATTGGCGCCCATTACCCGGTTTTTTATGGTGTGGTCCGAAAGAAGGATGGAAGCTATCCAGCATATTTCACGGCATTTTCGTACGGCGATGGTCGTGTCCTTTTCTCCGGCGATTCGCGCAGGATTTATGGAGAAGTGGAGTCAGAGAAAAGAAAGCGGGGGCTTTCTTTGCTGCGTCGCTGTTCGAAAGCATTTCACTCTTTAAGTATTCCCATCTCAAGTTGAGAGCAATATTTCTTGGAATTTAATAAGGAAATGTAATTTAATAATTCATGACTCAATTTACGGCCCCCTCCGTTTGGGGGAGCTTCCGACGGGAGGTGGGGGACGGCGGGACGGCCTTCAGCACCACTCCTAATTGCTGAAATTGCTACCGAGAGCCTCCATTTCAGCCGTTACACACTCGACTTTTCCTTCTCACAGCGTTTTTATTAATTTTTTTCTTTCATTTCCCAGAGTTGGTTTATACCGTTAAACATCAACACGGATCTGAAAATAATGCAAATTTTTTTGTTTTTTTTTTTCTTCCCTCACTACTAAAAACCTTAAGGATATTTAGTCGAAGCTTCAAATCTGTAATTATAATGAAGGCACCGGCATCGTTATTTGAATTCTTAATAGCGGTTTTTTCACGCAATATGAATTTTGTTTTTATACTGTAAGTACTATCGTCCTAGAGTTTGTCATTTCATTTCATACGGGTAATGAAATTGTAGCAACAGTAATAATCTTTTTTTTTTTTCTTTTTTTTTATAACTTGTTTAATATTTTATGTTTCCTTCCACGATATTTTTTTACTAAATCCACCAGAGATTATTTTATAAATTTTTAAAAAAAGTAAAAATTTTCAAATGCATTAAAAATTCATGTATATTAAAGAGGAACTTAAAATTCAGATTTTCATAGTTTAATTATTTTTTTCTTCATTTAAAAGAATACAAAAGCTGAGATTTATTTTGTTCTATGTCATCTTATGATAGAGAAAGTACGTTAAATTAGTTGGCATTGTGGTTAGTTAATTCGTTAATAACCATTTTTATTTAAAACAATTTTGCTACATGGACAGTACTTAACGGGACATTACTTACTATTTATATATTGATATATTTAAACAAAAATATTTTTTGAGAGATGTAGGAGAATAGAAAACGGCTGGCTCTATTTAGTGAATACAAATAGTTTTAACCTTTCAGTAATTTACGAATAATCATTAATTCTTTAGTTAACTTCAAGTTAAGTCGTTTCTCATTTCAAAAACACATTTTTTTTTAACTTTCATTTTTTTTTCGTTTGCTTCTGTTAGATAATGCACAAAACCTTTTCATCAATAAATTGAAAAAACAAAAAAAGGTTTTGAAGTTAAATTTTTTGATTACTAAATTAATCAGTCTTTCAATGACAATTATTTTCTAAAGAACTCATATTTGATGAAAAAAAAACAAAAAAACAATTAAAATTTGAATAAGAAAACTAAGTTTGCAAGATATAAGAACAGCTTATTTGGGATTTAATTTTAATAGGTATATCCCAAGTTATATCTATTAAACTTCTTTTACTCATTCTTTCAATTATAATTCTTTTTTAAAGAAAATTAGAATTTTTCGAAATCATTAACGTAGCTCTGGAAGATGTCACTGAATTACATCGTATGAAGTAATAGTCCAAATATGAAATTGAGTACCATTTATAACAGGTATAACCAATTTCTGTTGTTCCTGCTAAAGCATTGATAGTTTATTTTTGCATTATCGTGTGTTTCCGTCGGTCTATATAGATGGATGGGCTTTTAATGCACTTTCCAATGTTTACTGGGGAGCTACTCTATCCGGAGTCCTCAGCGAATTCTGTCCATAGAAACCTATGTGTAAAACATCAGCTTCTCACTCCAATTTTACCTTTATATTAAATATCATCAATAAAGAAATTACATTCTATAAAAATGCTATCTATTTCAACGATTTTTTTTCTTTTCAACAAAAAAATAGTTCAGCAAAATAAATTATTGATTTTTAGGCATGAACAATCATATGTACACATATATTAATTGAACACAAAGAATTGAATCTAAAGAAAAATATTTTTTAATTATATTTCTTTTATTATTATAATAATTCTGTAGGTCTATATTTCTGTAGCCTTTAATTAATATTTTAAGTTCTACATCGTAAGTTCTGCCCCAATGACATTCGAAGCCTGATCATCTTTGGCCGAAAAACAAGGAACTACCCTGTAACAAAATTTTAGAATTAGCATTCTATAGAAATTCATTTATAAATCTGTTAATCTGTTTACATTTTCAACCAATGATAGCCGATGCACCTGGTTAATATTAACCAGGTGCATCGGCTATCATTTGTGAGTAAACTATGAACAGTGCACGTATAATTCTATTTGTGGTTCTGTTTACATTTTCATTGTTTGGAAAGAAAGTTAGAGGATTTCAATGTATCCAGATCTAACATTTAGACAATATCACGATGTAAAATTCAAGCCCATTCAAATCTGTAGACAATATTTCTATACTGCAAGAGTTTTTTGATTAATGGGAAACTTATTGTTGCGATGAAAGAAAGAGCCTCAATTGCTTTTGTTTTTAACCAGTTCTCAAAGATCGATTAATCTTTGAAAGAATATATCAGCATTTCCTTCACCAATTTCAATGCATGTGTTCTTCAGTTTCTGTTCAAAGATAAATTGACCATCGAAACTTGTTTAATAGAAACTTAGCCAAAACAATACAAAAAAAATAAGATCAGGCACCATTGCAACTACCTTGACATGTTAGCCAGTTGTCTATCTTTAAGCTTTGCACATTGGCAGTCACAGAAGATCCAGATTCACTCTTTATTCTACTTGGACCTTGAGATTCATGTATCATCATCATTATATATTATTTCTCAAAGGGTTTTTTTTGTCGGTACGCTATATTTCCTTTACTACTTCATCAAAATCAATGATTGAGGCATTATTTTGAAGTACGTTCCCCGCTAATGACGAAAAATAAACAAATTGTTTAAAATTAATGTTTTCCTTAAAAAACTTTATTTTTAAAAACTTTTTATAAAAATGTAGACACGCTTTAACAGAAGCGCCTTATTTTTCGAAAGCGAAAATATTGCTTTAGCGTTATAACCTTCAAATATTTCCTTTTTTTGAATAAAAATGCACTTTAAATGATATTTCATCGTTTCTTTAATAACAACAGATAAAAAAAACAAACAAAGATTTATATTTTAATAAAAATAAACGATTTATAACAATAGAAACATAAAAATTAGTCAACTTCTCATATATTATTTCTCAAAGGTGTTTTTTTTATTTCCCTTAATACTTCATCGAAATCAATGATTGAGATATTTTCAAGATTACGTTCACCGCTAATGATGAAAAATAAACAGATTGTTTAAAATTAATGTTTTCGTTAAAAAAATTTATTTTAAAAATCTTTTTTGTAAAAATGTAGAAGGCAATCTATTGACAATCTGTTCATTTATTTATTTCCACATTACCATTCGGTGACTGATCAAGATACCATGCGAATTATTCGCACGGGTCAACTTTTTTATAAAACTTGAGAAGACGCCATCTATTGACAATGTGTTTAACTAACATGCACACAAGCTGTTGGATTTGTTTATTATTTCTCAAAGGTGGTTTTTTGTTGCGAATTATTCGCACGGGTCAACTAGTATTAAATACCCTTAAGATGTTGAATACTGCACCTTTTATGGCAATCTAACTTAATTGTTTCATTCTATTTAGATTTCATTTTTAGTCTATTGTAAAGTAGGTTAAGTAATCAAAACAATTAACCTTGGGCGTTTGTATCTCGGTTAATAACCTTTAAACTTCTGGCTGGATTTTCTTGAAACTTTGCATGCAAATTTAAGGACGAAATATTCTAATTATTATATTGAAATTTTCTCCCGTTGTACCTTCTCGAGAAATAACAAATATTGTTACATAAAACTTTATAACCCAAACTAGATTGTTAAGTTTTAAATTATCAAAGAACAAAAGAAAATCAAAATTTAATGGAAAATGTGCATGTGTTCTGTTAGGAAGTATTTATTATTTCTCAAAATTTCTGATCTCCAGTAATTTGAATGTTTATATTACTTGCTTCATCTCGTCTTTTCCAGATCGTCTCTGCGCAACGCACTTCCGTAACGTACTTCCGCTGACTTTAAAAAGTAATATTAATTTCCGTGAAAAATAGGAATAATTTTCATAATGAAATGTCCGCGACGGGAATCGAACCTGCAACCTTCTGACCCGTATTCAGACTTATCAAATACGCCAAGGGGACTACATTCTAATTATTGTAAAATATCTCTTATCACTCCCTCTGTGCGTGTTTGTGTGTGACGCAATGTGAGAAAAGTCAGAGAAAAAAAAACAAAAAACCTTATTTTCTTTAGTGTATTTAGCCTATTAGATTGAAATTTAAATTTCAATATTAATTTTTATAGTCTATTATAAGCGCAGGCTAGACGAGCAGTAGATGCAGAAGCTCGATCAGCTGAATCAGCTGAAGAGTCCTTAGAGACATATCTCGACATGAATGAAGAAATTACAAATGATAGGCAAAAACTCTATCGCAACTACAAGCCGTCACAATGTCATCCCGTAATTGTTGAGGGGGCGTATATACAGTTTTCTAAAGTTTGTCTTCACTTGTAATCCCAATAATGTTGATTTAAAGCCAACATTAAAAGAAATAGCTATTCTGAATTTTACGAAATTTCTAAACATGCACTTAATACATACTTTTTTAAAACTTGTTTTAATATACTTACTCAAAGTTCACATCCTCAAAGAAAATATGTAAGTCTTGTTATTGATATATCTTTCCGCTGTATGAAGGATATACTCCAACTGCAATATACATCATTTTAATAAATGCTTATTTTCCAAGGCAATGTTTCTCTTTGTCTTCGGCAGGGTAGAAATTTTATTTCCAAATTATTTATCAGTTAATAAAATTCCAGAGTCTTGTAATTAATAGATACTTAATCCAATATCTAATTAAATACTTAGATTCTTGTTCAATTATTAATACCATTTTCAACCTGTCATACACACAAGAAAATGGGACGTAGAGGTAGAGAAAAAAATGATATTTATTTCCTTTGTGCCTGCTGGAGTCTGCTTTGAACTGCACAGACGGCCAATTACAGACAGACACAGTTTGAGGCTGATTTGTGAACGGGAATTAATTGGTTTGCATGTTTCCTTGTTATCACTCACTTCTTAATTTGTTTGTTACAACAACCAATCAAATTCTCTGACATGAAACATTCATTTTTAGAAATCCATTAGAACTCCAGGAATTCACTGAAATGAATTGCTGATTTGATTAATAACATCATCAAAAACTTCTATCTTTTTTTAACATATTAATCTGACTAATGGGAATAAAAAGGTATTTACACGAACGATATGTATAGAATATCGAAACTGAGGAGTTTTTTTTTTTCCTGAAATGATTCAAAGAAAATTTCATTTTTTGATATTTACACCACTGTTGTGTAAATAATTATTTAAAAAAGTAAAGGTAACTATTATAACTAACTGAATATCAAAGATGATTCAGAATTTAGAATACAATTTCAGAAGTGAAAAATCTGAAATTCAACTCAAGTTTTGAAGGGCTTAATAATGGAAGTTCTGTCATTTTTAGAGCTTCTACGATTAATCTTTGAAAACAATAAAATTAATGGCTAAATATGGCAAGATAGGTTCCCATATTTTATAATATCATTACTATAACAATAATTATAATCATTGAAAATCATTAATTACAATGACAACAAATTGATTGATTTCATACTCATCTTTACGAGGTTTTGTTGTAGTTTGATTAATTTCGCTTAGGACTTTGAAGTATGTACAGTATAATTATCGTAGAACAATTACCATCCCATTTACAAAACATTATTCACCCTATAGAAAGTTAATAATTAACAACATTAATAATTAATACTTACATGTCCGTAAAGAATTTCTTGAAAATAATCATATGAACGAGTGTTCATAAAATAGATTAATAGATGAGCGTTATTTCAAGTAATAATCCATCACAAGCTCTTGGTATAGGATACCTTCTCTAAAATCTTGTAATAACTTGATTTCTATAATCAATTTTAAATTAAGCTCCAAGCTACTTTGGTCTCCAATAGGAAGGTGTAAAATCCCTTTACACTTATAGACTTGCTTTTGATTGGTTGCCATTTTCAGGCTTTGGAACGAATTGAGAACGTGGTGCCTGGAAACGGTGTTGATGCGTTCTCCATGGGTGAATCATCTGCACTGTATCTATGCAACAGCTTGCCCATTTCTTGTTTACTGCTTTTTTCCCTAAAATTTTGCTCGTCATGACGTTTTCATCAATGGTAAGTTACCAAATCTTCCTGTAATTTCTAAAAATAAGTTAGTTAAAACTGTGATTAAACAATGTTAGGTATCAATACAGCTACTAATAGGAAATCGTTGATGTTGTCACCATGAAGGAATTATTTCTTATGCCTTTGGTTGTTTTTAAATTGTCCAATTCTCATTTGATAAGAGATCATAAAAGATCCTCTTTTCAGACAATTGTAGATTATAATGGATGTCGCCAGCGGAAGGCTTCCTTTTAAGGAGTCAATGGAAAGGGCCAACGTATGTTATCATAACATGATCCTGATTGGCTCAGATAAAAAAAACAAACTCAAATTCAGTTTTCGAAGTAATTTTTTTTAATTTCGCCGCACATTTCCATTACAATAGATTATCTATGTTTTTTTGTATTGTAGGTTCTTTTGCTTAATTTGAAAAAAATCAGTTCTTCAGTTTGAATGTCGTTTCTGTATCTTAAAACAAAACACGGGTCTTCTGACTGGAGTAACGATGTCCTGGAAATTTTCACAACTAAAGAAAAATGGTATATGCGACTGGTAACGATCCGCAAGGGGACGAAACTATTACAAGGATGGAAAAAGTAAGATTTCTTTAAAATAACAGATATTTCTTAGGTTAGACTCACAAAATAAAGAGGAGTCTTTATGTTGATTTCCTAAACATTTAGCAAAGCTGGATCATCTTAATTTACTCTGCGAAATTCATTGGTTTTGAAGAGACTACATTATGAAACAATAAACGTATTAATTTTTTTTCATAAAGTTTCAATATTTCTGCTTTCTAATCTGAGATAGGGAATTGCAATCAACGTTATTGCAAGTTTTTGTAATAAGTAACCATACTATATTGTAGGAAAAATATTACTATAAAAACTGGGATTGGGGTCAAAAAGAAAATAGGAATGAACAAGGCATTGCATCGATACAGAGGAATAGTAAAGTACAAGAACGAATGAAGACAGAAAAGCTTTCATAAGCATAAAAAGGATCAAGACAATTTTTTTTCTTATTTTTGTTGACTTGGTTGAAACTGCGCCCATGTTGGGGAAACCGCCCAAAGACGAACAAACAGCTCTCTTTCCAGGCGAAAGAGAAACTAACTGTTGGCTGATAGCAACCCAATCAGTAGAAGTAAGTCTACAAGCAGCAATTTTCTTAATAGCTTTCGATTGGACAATACTTTATAATTTCCATCGATTAAATTGGAATTAAATCTGACTTTCGTAAATATAAAATATTTCTACTAAAACTAAATTTTCGCAAGATATCTGTTCAGTTGACTTTTATTTTTTCTTATATAAAGATATTATTGTCTTATCCAAAATATTTCACTCTTAACCTATATGTTATGTATATTCTTCTGTATTTGTACGACTACATTTCGACCGGACCATTGCCGGTCTTCAACGGGCCTATTACAAATTCCATGTTTTGAATACAAATTTGAAATTTAAATAATTTAATAATATGCTGAACGATGTGCATTCTATTAGAATTGCATATCTTACACCAATAGAGTTTTAGTAATAATTAACAATTATCAATTATTGATACATAACATTGACAATTTATCAAATTATGTTCTTTATTAGAACATAACGGTATTTTACATTATCAATTATTCTTAACTAGCCGGGTATCGTCGCTTCACTCCGGAACCCTTGGATCTATAGCATTAAAAAAAAAAAAAACTTTATTTATTTAGCAAATTAATATTGAGATCGAGAATATACGACTTCCCAGCCCGTTGTGGCCTTCTCCACTTAACTCAGGTGTATTGCGGGTTGGCGCCACACACCTGGGTTGGCGCCATACACTTCATCGTCAGTTTGCCAGATTATTCCCTATCCCGAATTTCGAAAAATCCGGCCTTATTCCTTGTCTACATCTTAAAGGAAACCTCTGTGCAAAATTTCAGCTTTCTAGATCCAAGGGTTTGGGGTGAGCGTTGATGAGTCAGTGAGTGAGTAAGTCAGGACTTTTCTTTTTATTTATGTAGATTTTCATGAATTTTGTTTCGTTAACATCATTGATTAATTCTTTATAGATTATATTTGGATCTGTTAATTTCTCATTTTCTACTCTTATCCGATTCGTTCTTTACATATTATTCCTGGTGTTTTGATATGTTTATTTATGAAAATATAATCTATATTTGGTTTCGTATTTCCATGAATTGTACTGTTGTTTCTTGTTGTTCCTTAAAGACGATTTTTTTGCACATAATTTTACGTATTTCTGTACTGCATTGTTTTTATTCATTTTGAAAATATCTATATTTACGTCGCCAATCAGTATAGTTGGACAGTTGTTTAATATATTTTAATTTTTTATGAATAGATTCTCTATTTTAGTAACATTTTAGTAATTTGTAATTTAACTTTTTGCTTACGGAATGACATACAGAATAACGTTTTTATAATATAAGTTTTTATAATATATAATAATAATAGCCGGGTATCGTCGCTTCGCTCCGGACACCCTTGCATATATAGCATTGAAAAAAGAAACTTTATTTATTTAGCAAATTGATGTTGCGATCGTCGGAGAATATATAACTTCCCAGCCCGTTGCGGCTTCTCCGAGTAACTCGGATGTATTGCGGGTCGGCGTCACACACCGAAAATTCACATTTTTGCATGTATCTAGCAAACGCTGAAGCGTTTGTGAATAAGTGATACATCATTCGATAGAACTTTGAAATACCAACATTTTCTCAATAAAATGTTCTCTTCCATCTTTTATACTTTTCGTGTAAATTGAGAAAAAGTCAAAATTTGACCCTTTAAAAGGCGCCATCTTGGAAACCAAGAACTTTTTTCGAAAGATTTTTTGCAGCATTTTGTTTGTCTTAAAAAGATCTACATTTTATCCATTTACATAACCAATCTATCTCTTATAGTTTAGTCAGAAAATTGAAAAAACGCAAAGTCTTATGACAGACAAAATAACGCTTTTATAATATATAATAAGTTTCTCAATTATTGAAAATTATTGAAATTTTACAGTATTTTTAAAATTTTTCTTAAATGGATCGAAATTCACCAATTTCAATTCCCTTATTTTTGTTTCTGCATTTGAAACTATTTATTACCAATGCTTCCATAATATAATTCTCTTTCTCATCTTTGATTTTATATTAAATTCTACTAATGGGTCGGCGTTGTGGTTTTTACTGATGCAATGATCAGCCCATTCAGATAAATTTTCTTGTTATTTTTGCACGATCTGATGTGTTCTTTTATTCGACCCATTAATGCCCTTCCCGTGTTATCAAAATATACCTCCCCACAATCCATACATTTTAATTACATACAACTCCAGTAGTATTGAGATTTGTATCAATTTTCTGATCTTCCGTATTTCTTAAAATCAATTTTTTACCAATCGTTCTAATTATTTTAATGTTGTTTTTTTCTTACACATTTCTTAATATTAAAATAAGCAAATCAATTACTGAAATTAATTACAGATCGAAATATAGTCATACAAATAAAGAAGAATATATATAATATATTATTGTTTTGTTTCAACTCTAAGAATTGGGACAATGGATCAACTATCTTGAATGGTAAGTGAAGTTTTTCCTTGTGAATTTATTGAATCATTACAGATTAATTTATAAAGAATGGTTCCAACATCGAAAGATAATACTGATGTTTAAATGAGTGATGGAATCGGATCATATAATATAGCGGTTTTCTAGAGATAAATTGTTAGAAATTTACATTTTGTCGTAAGTTCATAAACATAGAACAAGCTTTATAGTACTTATGCTGTTTTTATTTCCTTTCTGTCTTAAAAATTTTCGCGGTTTAAGCATACCAAGATGCAAACTCCCGCCCCCCAAAAAAACAAAAAACAAAAAAACAAACAACAAACAAACAAATAAGCAGGCTCTGCCATTAATCTTAACATGTTACATCGTAGAATTGTAAACAACTTTACTTTATAGGGACTTTCAAAATTTTGCTGATTTCGATGAACCTATATACATGTTTTGTTTTCAGGACAGTTGAGTACATAAAACGAAAACTACATAAAAATAATTATTATAATAATATTGCTTAATATCAATAGAATAATTTGTAATATGCTCTTTTTCTTTCATTTTTTACTGAAAAGCTATGAGGCAATGTTGTTGTTTCCATTTTCATAATTGAAATGGAATCATAAGAATTTTTTTAGTATTTCTTAAAAATTGGTATTTATTTCAAACTTAACAAATATTAAGCAATGTTGTTTTAATGTATCTACAAAATTCCTTGCTTTTAACATGAATACTGAAATTGCATAGCTAATTTTTGACGTATAACCTATTGACAAATGTTTAAATCTCATAATGTTTTAACTCAAAAAGAATCCAATTTTATTGCTTTTAATATGACAAAATGTAGACAAAACTAAATGTATGACAATATCTAAGGAACCAATCAGCTGTAACTGGAGGTAGAAAACTTATTGAAAAAGAATCAAAGTACAGTTACTTGGGTATCGCAATAAGAAATAATAATAAATCTAGATGAGGAAGTTAGAGCCAAGTGATTAAAGCATCCCGTATGTCATGTTGCATAAGAGAATTATTCTGGAAAAGTAAAATGACAATCGAGAGTAAAATAAGAATAGACAAAACTTACCATAGTCATCTTAAGCCATCTTAATATACGCTTCTGAGACCAAGGCAGAAACAACAAAAACTAAACAGCTCTTAACCACATGCGAAATGAAAATTCAAAGAATGATTCTCAATAAATCCATTTGCGGTAAGATAGAGATAAGGGAAATGTATAAGACCCAAAACGTAATAGATTTTGCAAGGAAGCACTGGATCAATGTATCCTTATTGATAAGGATGCATTGGTAAAACAAATGGAAAAACGCTTAGTAGAGGGGAAGAGAGGCCTCAAAGAGATGGTCACCAACACCAGAGGAAACATATTGGTTAAAAACTTTTACGTGCTTTAATCAGAGGAAACAGTTTATTTACTTGTTTAAGAACAGGCTACATAGCCTATATATTAAGAAGAGAAAAAGAAGGATCCAGTTATTAGTGGGACCTTAAATGATTTGACATTTCCCTGTCACTTTGAAATTCCATTTAGGAACTATAACATAAGTTAACGTAGTGAGCACCAGCCTCAAAATTATGAAAAAACACGTTAAAGAGGGGTATTGCTCAGAAATTAAAATAGAAAGTAATTTTTAATGCATATAAAATATCATAATCGGGGGTATAATCAATGAGTAAAGGAAGGGAAGACTATTGAACAATGTGTAACTTGAATCTGAAAGAGGAGTGGGCCATCAAAATTAGATATTTAAAATAATATAATCTAGGAGGAATTTTCCAACTCCGGTGATGTTGATTCAATATTTCGGCTGAATTCCTTGAGGCTTCGTCAGGAAACATTGATTACATTGATGATTACATTGATGATTACATTGATGTTTACATTGTCTCGGAGGAGACGGCCACGGAATCAAATTCTCGAAGGCTCTTACAAACAACAGCCCTAAACTCCATGTAACACTCAACATCTCGACGAAGGCCGAAGGAACTGAACCGAAATATTGAATCCTCATAGTCATTCTATTATAAATCCAATGAACAATGTATTAAAATTATAGACTTTTTAAGTCTATTAATAGAATTTTATTATGGAAGAAGAAAACATTCATAAGGAATTTTATTCAGTGTTTTTCTAGATTATCAATTCTTTTGAATTTATTTTCTCTATTGTTTTTACGTCGTAAATCAAGCTAGTTTCAATTCCATAAATATATCTGATTTCCAATGAGAGAAACCCAGATTGAAAGCATTTCATTTCTTAAGATTCTGAATTACAAAAACGTTAATGTTTTGTTCTTTTTGCTTCTGTTTTTATGTTCTTCGCTCTTCAGATCTAAATCAAATAAGAAAAACATTGTCATCCGTTCAGTTCATCTTTAATCCTTTCTAATCTATTAAACCTTAGTAGACTTCGATTCCGAGCTCTAAGAAACATCTTAAAAGCATTGGAAACATCTTAAATAAACTGATAACCTTTTATTCCGAAGGTTCTTTTCATCTCCAAGTACTTCGTATAGAAGTGCAGTATTGCATTTTTACTTCAGGGAACAATTCTGTGCGAACTTTAAAAATACTCAAAAATTTGTTGTTCAAAAATTTTCTTTTAAATCAATCATGAAATTCTAAAAAGATGCCCATCATACCATTTATACGTTTCTAAGTTAAAACGTTTCTTTTGAATTAAAAGTATTATATAGCAATGTTACAAAATGGTTAAGAAAAAGTAATGGATCAAAATTATTACATGAAGACTGTTAAGATTGTAACTAATATTTCAGAAAATTGTAGATATTAAGTTAGATAATTCATTTAGACTATATTTTAATATTAATTTTTTTTTGTTTATTCTTTTCATTAGTAGATATTTATAAATTTACTTGAATTAGAGGGATGCTTATTCATCTCAAATATGCAAATTTATAATGTTGAAATTAAACAGATTGTATGATCCTTGGATTTATTCGAATATGTAATTTGTAATCATATTCATAATCATATTCCAAGAAATTTATATTTATTTATTTTTTTTTAGTTTTCTCACAGATGCCATACATACTTGGCAAATTAAGGAGGAAATATATTAAAAATAAATTTCAATTAAACCATTTTTATTTTTAATATGCTCTTTAATTTAAATATAACCATTTTTAAGGATATCCTTGTATTTAAGTTGAACTCGTTTTTGTTCTTCAGTTAATTCATTTTGATTGAAACAATATTACAATAAAATGTAGAGATAAAGGTATAACATAAAAACGTCTCCAAAGTTCAAATTCAGTGTTATGTAACTTCCGTGTAGCTATTGAGACTTCCATTTAGCATTCATTTAATGTCTTAAAAGTTACTTTCAATTTCAGATTCGAAGTTGTCGAAGAAAAGGTGTAAATACGGGCACCCTCTTTTGTTTTTGACTTAGTCACTTTCTTTTGGAAAAATTCTAGATTTTTGACCTTCATTAAAAACTATAACAGGTTTACTAAATGAGGGGAGGCAAAACAATGATTAATATCAATTTTTTCAATTCGAAAATGAAGATTTACAAAAAGCTTCTAAAAAAAGCACCAGAAAAAATGGGGTGCAAATATGGGCCCTCTCCAAAAAAGCATCCACACTACTTGAAATTAAAGGGTTCCAACTATTCTCTGCTATCTTGTATCAACAAAAGACGCCGTCTACAGTCCTGGCCGCAAAACTGCAGCACCTCAATTAGCCCTTTGGGGAGGAGTGCCCATATTTACACCTGTGCCCGTTTTTACACCTTTTCCTCTATTAATAATAAACAAAGCAAACCCATTCAGCAAAGAAATCGAACAATGCAGATTTCTTAATAGAGATACACAGATTGTTAAACTGAGGTGCTAGATCATCACTAGATCATGATTGAGACCTTTATGCTTGCTGGATGTCACACTCTGTACTAGCCAAGCGGTTATAGATATTAGAATGAAACCTTCACCACTATATTCAGCATTAAAAAGTAGGTGATGACGTCCAAAAAAAAACATCAGACCTCTGGGACCACTTCCTGAAATTGGGGGGGGGGGGGGGGTCAAATGTCGGGGCTTCAATACGTTTTTCTTTTATCATATCTCGGCAACCGTTTGTCTGGCAAAAATGTGACCGTCTATCGCCGTTTTGCTCTTTATCGGAAGCGACCACTTTTGACCCCTCCCTCCAAAAACTTCGGATTTGCTGTAAGCGTCCATTAGGTTCATTGTAAACATAGGTTAGGTTCACTCTACTTTTGTTTATAAAATTGTGCCTATTATGAGGCCGCTTTGCTTTTGACACTGTCTAAAAGCATTAATTATCTTGTTAAATAAATAACGTTCTTTTGTGTTTGGCATAATTATTAGAATAATTCAATTTTATTAATGTTAGTACTGTCACTTTGGTATGTTTATTAAAAGAAAAAACTCACTATTGTAACAGCGCAAGGATTTATAAAGGATCTCAGCCTGGGATCTCTGCCAGTACCTTAAAGTATTTTTTTTGGTCTATCTGTCCGTCTGGTTATCCGATGCACTGAGGCCTCAGAAAAGAAACTAGACACTTCTGTTTTTCGCGAATCGATTTGTCTCGCTGTAAAGGCTTTTGTTTGTCTGCTAAACTTCTAATCCGTTGTCTGTTCCAACTATAGATAGAGACATCGATTTTGAAATGTCCTAATTCTGACTCGTGTAAATCAAATTATTTGAGACCAAGTTACTGAAAGCTATCGAGATAATCATGAAAGAGTTATGAAATACAGGTAACTTAATACCGAAGTAACTTAATACCGAAGGTACAAATCAATCTCATAAAGCAATGTAAACAATAAGAAATTCTGTTAAAGTATTGTTCGAAACTATGGGTACCTTAATACAAAATTAAGTTTTTGCAGTCTTTGTTTACTTTTCATGTCCTCACCTTGGGAGATTGACACCTTCGGTGGTAAATTAATTAATTATTTTTTTTATATATAATGTTTTTACTATAATTGTCCACCTTGTGTATTCTCTTGTTTTGCCTCATTTACTAATGTTAAAAATTCAAATATTAAGATTGGTAGCATAATAAATTGTCACAAGCGACAATACATAAAAAAAAAGTGAATATAATTTTGTGCTAAAGCACAAAAATATAAATTTAAGGCGACCAATAAAAAATCACAATAAAAATCACAATAAAAAAAACAACAAACAAACAAACTAGATATACGGATTCGAACCGACAACCTCCGCTTATGAGACCTTACCTAGACCTTGCCCGTGAAGTTGACAACTGGAATGAGATGGTTGTATTTATAAACTTCAAGCAAATAGCTTAAATCCAATAAAACAATGGCAAATGCCACGAACATGGGATGCGTTGGCCCCTGAAAATACTCCATTCCTACGGTGTTAGGGTCTCAAAGTCCGTTTGCCGATCCGACCTTCCAAGTTACGGGAGTATAGACATGGACGGACAGAACAGACCCAAAAGCTGCCATATTTGGTGACTAAAAATATTTAAAGGAAAACTACTTTAACAATGTTGTAAACATTTAAATGCAGAACTTCAAAATGTTTTACAAAGCCTATCATTTTTTTTTTTACCTTTCCCACCTTCGTCAGCATTACCGTAACATTACGACTACTTGTCTGTGACATCTACTCTTTCTGCAATAAAGAGTAAACGACGAACTAAACAAATAAAGCAGCAAATGAGAGATAATTAATCACCCTGTCACTGACAGATCTATTCTGCCATGTCTATATGTCATCTATCGTGTATAGAAAAGCCCATTGACTATCATGTATTTTCATTTAATTTTATATTTTTTTGCTAAAATTAATTTCTAAAATTAATTTAAATATCAACGCTAATACCATTTTCCCAAGTCTATTCATGCGGATCGATTTCTTTCCATCGTTTTGCAGTCATCTTTGAAGTTCATGTAATATTTTTTTGCATTTATTTACTGCTAGTTACAATATACGTAATATTAGTATATTAGTATTACCAGAACTTATTTACGCCCTTAAAATTAACTGAATTAAGCCCTTAAAATTAACTGAACTTAAGATTAACTGAATCGTTTACAAATTTTATGTCATTTTATGTCACTTAAAAATTCTTCTTAAGCAATATTTCTTTCAGTTATTTTTAATAAAGTTACTATATTTTCATTCAGGAAAAAAGTAGTTTTTATCCTACTTAATTTTGATCAATAATAAGAAAGAAAATAATGTAGTCGTTTTTCATTTTGCATTATAAAAGTTCATAGCATAAAAGAATAAGATCAATATTCTAACTCAGATTTCTTAAGACTTTTAGAATCGGAAGCATTAGCCTTCGAAACCTTTCTTTCTCGTCTGATGTATGGAAATAGGCTTCTTTATTTTCAATGTAGCATCTCTTGGTAATGGTTCCGTAGGCAATGGAAAGGAGGGGCTCAGGTTGCAGCCGGAAACTTAGTGGAATGCGAAACGAATTTGATTTGTCTTAGATTGTTCTTTCGCGTAAAACCTTCTGCAGCGATGAAAGCTTGTGTTTAGTTGAGAACTTGGTTCAAACTTGAAGCTTAACGGAATTAAAACCGACTTTCTTTGTTTTTTGCCAAATTTTTACGTAATGTTTCAAAAGTATTTTGTATTTTTTTGGGGGAGGGGTTGTTTGTTCAATTTATAAAGAAATACTTCCAATCATTAATACATAAGTGAAAACTCTTCCAGATTATTACTTGGTAATTCTGCTTAAGACAATTTAGGTCAAGTAATGTTTTTTTTTCTACTTTCTAAAATTTAAGATTAATCAAATGTCTAATTTTAACTTGCCATATGGAGGTTGTCGTTCCGACGCTGTTAAACTGTATCACCATTATATAATCCAATTATTGTTAGATTATTGCTTGTTATATCACAGAAAGACCAATTCCGTATATTATAAGTAAATAAAATGAAAAATAAAACAAAAGAAAATTAAAACTGTAATATTTTTCTATTTAGGTTTATATAACAGGCAAGTCCTTGTACACTGCTTCTAAATCATTGATTTAAAATTCAATAATTTTATTTTTTTAAATAAAGTATAATTTTTTGTAATATTCTAGTGCTTATTTAATGATTTTAAGCACTTTCGAGTTTCAACCAAGCAAAAACAATAATAAACAAATAGAATATATGAACTCAACGTTTAATACCAGGTAAGGCAATAAAAGAACTTAAACTAAACTTACGAAGAAAATAGGTTTATATTATTAAGCCAATCTTGAACATTTCTTGTATGATTTCATGAATTATGGAGAAAATATTTTTGGCTTGCAAGGATAAAATTTGAATCACGATACATTTACTTTTATAAAACACAATAAAATTACCTTTGTTAAAATATCATTTATCTCCATGATACATTAAATATAATTCGTACCTTCAGCACTACGGTAGTCAATCTTACAAAACACTAAAATCGATTCCACTATCTTATTATCTAGAAACAAATATTAAATTTTTTTTAATAGAATAATAGAAATTACTAAAAATAAGATATTACTGTGCTCTCGAATTCCCACGCTAACAAACTTTTATTACAACCAATGAATGTTAAGTAAATCCTGGTCAATTTCTTCTTTGTATTCTAGAGAACATTTCAGGATATTTGGAAATCTTTGCACACACATCTCTGTCAGAGTAATGCTCGGTGACTTTTTATTGAATTTTTCTGAAAAACAATCTAACAAAGTGTTCGGTGAGTGTCCTAAAGGTTCTTGATTTAGAAAGGTCACTCGATCGCACCCCAAATTCGTGTTGACAAGCTTAACGAATATTTGAAGATGTTCACTTGCAAAAAAAATATTTGTGTATCAATTACATGAATCTCTGATAATGAAAAAAAAATGTAAAATATTACAAAAATAACTGGCGTATGATAATACATCGTAGAACGTAAAAGTAATACTAAAGTTGAGGTATAAATATTATTCCTGTCTCGTATAGCATTATATAAGTACACAAATTATCTTTGCCCAATAATATCACTAAAGAAATTGTAGAGTAGCCGAACACATCATAGCAGTTTTGACAGTATTATTAAAAATGTGTACTGAGATGCATTTATTTTCAATTGTACTATAAGAAAATGTCATGAAAACTATACAAAAAAAGTAATTTTAAGTTGAGGAAGGGAAAAAGAAAAAACCTCGCGACCTAAAGTAGACCTAGAACATTCTGGACTACCAAAATTTTGAAGTAAAAATTTTTGATAAGTGAATTGCATTTTTATATACTGCATTTTTGTATATATTTTATAATACTGCATGAAATGCCAATTCTTCTAATTATTAACACTGTTTAATATCTCAAGATAGGTTATAATTTTTTTCCCCAGTTTCAACTTCTAAACAAATATTTCCATTCTCAATTTTTAAAATTTCGTTTTTATGTTAACATCACAATTTCATAATGAAGTAAAAATGCTGTAATTTCCACGAAACATCCTATAAAGAAATTAATGTGTAGTATAGGTGACAAAGTATATAATTTTTATTTTCTAAAGTTACTTTTTATTTGAGAACAGTTTACTGAGGATAGTAGTATATTTGTAATGTTTTACAATTGAAATACTCTATTCCAAAATTAATAAAAATTGCAATAACACACAATAATGCCACAAGGTATTTTTGCCACTTCATCACATTACTAGGAATGTAAGGAATGTGTAAAATATGGCATCTAATGTTTCTTTTGAATTTTATTGCTTATGTTCCCGTTTTTCTAACATGGTAGAGTTGACTTCATTACCCTTTTAATAATTGTTCTTTGGCTAAAATTACATGAACAAAATATACATGTCCTTATACTTTTTAATAAGACAGTAAAATATTGGTCACCTTCAATTTACAACTTTAATTTCTTAGTGTTCAAGTTTTCCTTGTCTTTAATGTAAAAGGCTCTGCTTCTTCTCTCAGCTATATTACAGGACAAATACTATTTTTTAATATATCACTCATTCCTAAACTCTTTTTCAAACATTCGGGTTCACTAATTAGATACGGTATATTCCCAACTTTCAATGCGACATTCTAACTGGGTTTTTTTTTTTGTTTTTGTTTTTTTATCTTTATCATGACTAAAAAAATTGCAAATTCTGACATCTGACTTTCAACAGTAAGCCTCACATCTCTATGCTGACTATGTTCCTCTGCTCGAAGAAAATATTCAGTGTGCTACAAAAATTGTTCAAGTCATCGAAGCACATCTACAAAAGATATTTATAATATTTCTAACATGTTGATAGATACTAGAATAATTTTATAATGTACTCGATAATTTTCTAGTCTGAAGATTGCGAAAAGATCATCACAAATTTAAATCTCTAACGATAGCGTCATTTTCAGTTACATATTGCGTTTGATGGCGAAAAATCTTTTCTTTTCTCTCTCTCTCTCTCTGTATATATATATATATATATATATATATATATAAATATAATGTCTGTTTTTTTTTAGTTTTTTTTATATAATTTGATCTTTCATTCATGAAATAATAATGAAAGAATCTCGTTCATTTTTTAAACTTGCTGCTTCAATATAAGGCTTGTGGGACGTGTATTCATAAGGAAGTGAAATGAATCTTTTTCTCTAAATTGATATTTAAAATTGTTTCGAATGATTTAGAAAGCATCTGCTAGAAAGTTGAAAGTAATCTTTCTATCTACATTCGAGTTTTAATATCGCCACAATAATTAGGTCAGTTTAAAGGAATTTTAATTGAGGATTCTTGTCCAGATTTCAGTGGCACTAATGAAATATCAGCTACCACTATGTACTCGAATATTTATCGAATTCTGTTGGTTAAATAATCACTGAAAAAGATATATAAAATAATTTGAGCTTTCTTTTGTCGGTAAAGATCTCTACTCTATTGGATGAATCTATCTATATCTCTGACCATTACAAATTCTGACAAGTAAGAGAGTTCGGAAAGTCATTTCCAAATTATCAAAGAACAGGTCAATAAATTTTCAATACAAAGAATCTTTACAAAAATGTAAAAACACAAATGGCAAAACATTAAATTATCAAATGACAAATTATCATTCTTGAAACAATTCAAAATTTAACAAATATGTTAGTTCAGAAATTGTGTTTTTTGTTAATTAAACAACAAATTTATTAATTAATAAAGCTTTCTTTATTGTCAATCTAAACATTTATTACCTTGGGACAATATTTGAACATCAACCCAACAACACTGATGATTGATTTTCATCTAAATGTTCTTTCATTGAAGAATTGCCAGCAAATTGTTTGATTCGTTTAAATAATGATTGTTGCGACAAACCTATGTAAAATTTCTGGCAAGTACTAGATTGTAATTTATAAACTCCAATCTGTTGTAATTTTGAAATAGACATCATTAAAAGTAGACATTAAGTGCATTGAAAAACATGAAACCAAACCTCCATAATTGTGTTTGTATTCCCTTAAACACAACTCCAGCAGTGATGTGTAAGGCAACCCTGTATCTTTACAGCAGTTTCTTTCAATGGAAGCACAATAATTATTCTTGATCTTTTCCTTCTGCAAATTACTAAATATCTTCTTTAAAAACAATTGTTTTTAAATATCAGAATAAAATTTTTAAGCAGAACTGGACTTTGAGGTTATTTTTATTGATCTCTCGACAAGATATGAAAAAGAATATAATACAAAAAAGAAAAAAAAAAGAAAAAACAATGCAACGTACTTAAATTTTAACAATGTTATTAATATTTACTGTCTGCTAAATTTGAGCAGACGGGTATTGCCATGAATATAGTCAATGTCAGTATAACTTCTATCTATAGAAGTTATTTATCAATTTGAGCTCAAATTTAAATGTGTGTTGAAGCCATCACCTTTATAACTTAATTTTTATTACATCAAGGGATTTTTATTTTCCTTAGAGGCAATTCCTTTTTATTTTATTTTTTAAACTTGTAAGTTAATTCTAAACTCTTTGGATGCAAAATTTACTGTAATTACAATATTCTTAAAGTATTATCCAAACAACGAAAGAAATTAGAATAGAACAGAAAACTTCTAGAAATCTTTAAGTGTAATAAAGGCAGATTAAACATCCTATCAACATCCCTTCATTTCCATTGATGTTATTGGGAAACTGTACTGGATATCACACTATGGTTTCAGATTTTTATGAAAGATAATTCAAATATACAGGCGCAATTTGACAGCACCTACAAGTAAGAAATGTAGTTGCTGCAGGTAATTATAAATTGCAAATATACTAAAAATGGCAAAAAAAAAGAAAGAAATTAATAAAGTACTCCACTAGAGGCCTATGTGGCTCTTTCTGTCGCGGGAGATAATGCTCCCAGCGTTTCGTGATCAACTGGGATAAGTTTAAGGTTGGTCAGCCCTACGCCCGCCCACCTGCATTTAAAAAATAAATCCGGTCTCCATTTTAGAAAGCTTGGTGAACCCTTGGGCCTATCTAAAGGAGAAGCATCAAAGGAGAAATCCTATCCCCGCCGGAAATTGAACTCGGTTCTGTCCGCCCGCAGCCTTACCATGGGCCCACGAAACAAATTACATATGATCCAATTATGAAGTTTTAATGTTATTTGAATAAGTGCTGTTGTTTAAAGAGTTTGAGAGTTTTCTGCATTAGCATATAGGAATGATACAACTCATTTGAAATGTCTTCAATGTATGACACTGTATCTATAACAAGAACTCGTTAACGACTTTTGGCATTTGGAAATTGCTGAACGTAGTTGCAAACTAAATAAAAAAGAATTGTAACTATGTTTGCTGAATAAAAGCGATTATTCGCAAACATAATACTATTTTCATTTTCCTTTTTATCAAATCAAAACTATTAGCTTTTTTTTGTAGGTCTATTGATTTCATAAGGATAATGTATTAACCTAACGGATATGAATTAATTAATCCAAAATACTGCCTAAGGCGCTATTATAATTATTCGAACCTAATTGGATATTTAAATAAATAATGAAATGTTGTTATTAATCAATAATTTTTTTCCCAGATAACTTAGGAATTTATATAATATTGTCAATTTAATATTGAATTTGGAAGTATTTAAATAAAAAATATAAATTTAATGAAATTTAGTGCCCATATTTTGTTTTCTTTCTAAATCCAATTCCGCTTACAGAGTCAGCAAGATATTGGCTGAGGCTATAGTCACCGTCTCCAGGAAGGTGGTGTCGCTTGCTCCAGGCAACCCAATAGCTTGGCATTTCCGATTAATTTCCAAGTTAAGCAACTCTATGCGAGAGGAGGTAGTTCAAGCTGTTGAACCAATCAGCTGTGGGATGTTGGGTTCCTTGATAGAGATTCATCCAATTATAAATTCCAATTTCGTCTCCCTTTTTGCTTGCGACCCTGGGTGAAGTGTCGGAGTAGAATTCCGTTGTCACGGTGAGTCCGTTCGACAGCGCAGATTTAATCGAGGGAATTCAGTGTTGGCACCACAGCCTGGTGTTTACCACTCTTGGCGAAATAGAGGCCGTAAATTTAATTTGACCATCGTGTGGTCACGGTGACTGCGATGAGCTTTGCCCTTTGAGGTCATATTGAAGGTGGGTCGCTCAGACCCATTTACACCCACGACATAGCTCATTCTAACATAAGCAATGGAAAGCTGCATTTAAATGTTAATTATATGAAACCACCCTTTAGAAAACTGAAAATGATTAACAGGAAACCGTAGTTTATCTTTTCACCAGAGCAGATATCGAAAAATAAACTAAACCCCAAGTAATGCATCTGTCGTTATGGCTTTTGAAGTGAGTAAAACATTTTGCAATGTTTTATTAAGTTCATTTCCGTAGGTTTTTTTTCTTTTTCTCTACTTAGAAGCGAACAATATATTAAAAATGTAAAAAAAATAAAGAAATACTACCATAATATCAGTAAACATTAAGGACCTTTATAAAGATTTTTAAACAACACAACTTTGCTAAAGATTTGTTTTTTTCAAAATATTTTGTCTTTTATTAGAAACGTCATTATTAAAAGAAAGTAACTAATTTCTTTAATTCTATTAGGAATTATTGAAGTTAAAAATGTAAGGCTCATCTGGTTTTATGATCTCAAAAAAAAGTTTAAAATCATTTTAGTGCCATTATCTGAGCCATAAGTACAAACATGTATACTATTGATTTTACTCCCATAGATGTTTCTTTTTTTTTAATTAAGTAGTGTAAAAACTGATGTCTAAATAATTATCATTTTAGATGTAACAAAACTCGCAAGAAAAATAAGCTTTAGCAAAACTTAAATATAGTGAAGTAATCGATTCTTAATATATTCAGACTTTATGAATAATTTATTCATAAATATTGTTACATGATTGGCGTGACTGTTTACATGAAGACATGTAATTGTGCTTAGTTGCAAATTTCAGCTCTTCACTTTGGAAGCGGCAGTGAAGAATTTTTTGTAAGTCCCCAGAATTACCTGTACCATCTATTTCACCTGTGCTGCTGCTTCTTTCTTCGAATTTGGCCGACTATGGACCAAGTGAAATAACTCGTCTTGATTATTTTTCTCTTTCTTCTCTTCCAGTACTCTTTCATGCTTTCTTCATGTTGTTTCCTTCTTTTTTCCATTCATTTTGCTCCAGAGCATCTTCTTTGCCTTTTCTTGAAAACCCTTGAATCCTCTTATCTTTTTTCTGAATTCTTCTCTTCTTTCCACCTCTTCTCCATCTATTTTCATTTCTTCCTTGTCTTACATGGAAGAAGCATTACCTGTGCTTCATTAAAATTTCATTTGATTTTCATTTAATGTTTCTTTTCTAACTCACTTGTATCAGTTTACGAGGTATTTTAAAGGCAGGATGAGATAGTTAGCTATTGGGTTAAGTGTATCCTAACCTAACCACTCTGTGATCTAGCAAAATCACTAATCCGGCACCCTACTGGTCCCAATGATGCCGGATTAGTCATGGTATACTTTACTTAATATTGATTTTCTTTTCTTTTGATAATATTACATTGCAATTTGCAGTTTACAGAAGATTTTGAAGTAAATTACGAAAAAGAATGATAAACAGACTCCTGTGTAACTGTTATTGATTACTAAAATAAAGTCTGTTATATCTAGCAGCAATATTTCTCCTTTTTGATATATCTATCATATAATTTTTTCTGCTTGATAAACCTTGAAATTTTCCTATTTTTATCTTGAATTAATATTATATTCTAGTCATTTTCTGATGTCTATTATCATTGGTTTATATATACTTATTGGAAAAGGATATCTAGTACAAAAAAATCTGTTTTCAGTATATTGCAACGTTATAAAGACAAGTATATACCCAATTTATAGCCAAATTATCAGAATGTATTTTCTGATCTTGGTGGAATAAAGTAGTTCTAACATTGTCTTTCTAATTTTATTACATATGAATATAAATTCATATCATAGTTTAGTAAATGTGTTAAGTAAAAAGTGTTTTTAGTATAAAGTATTATTTGTAACTTTATACTTAATTTGTATGGTTTTGTAAGCTTATCAATATGCTTAAAATTATGAAACAGCGATATCTAATTTCCAAATTTTATTCGCATAAGTTACTAAAAGTTATTGCTGATGATTCCATAGAGATTGAATTTGGAATTAGAAGATTATAATGTCAAAATAAACTGTAGTATTATAATTGACTCTAATTCTGTAATTAGGATTACAATTTATAATAATCTATTAACAATTATTAAGGTAATCCTTATATTTCACTCTACTTTGTTAATTGTAATTATCGGAATGCGGATTCGAAGATGTATTATTGAAAATAATTATTATTCTTATTAATGAAATTAATTATTATTATTATTCGAAGATTTATTGAAAAATGAATACAATTGAAATATGCAAAAATGTATTTGCCTAATCCGTGTTATGCTTTAATAACCTTAGAATTTGTCTAAAATTAATGAAATTAATTTCAACCTAATATCTATCCTCGAAACTCGACCTCGAAAATTCTGAAAATCATTTTTTATTAGGTTCCTTTAACATCATTTGCGGGCAATGGTTATTATTTCTTATCTATTTCTCTATTGTCTTAAGCAGAGTTAATTAGTAAATTCAAAAGAATTCCATTGTAGAAATCAGACATCCTGAATAGAGATAAGTCAATGCTGCGGTAATTGTGGGCAAGTTTAAATGCAAAGTAGGCAATAAAATGAGTCTTTATTAACATATTTATAAGTTGGTAGGAAATAGGGATGCACCAGTGATGATTTTGAGGTGAAACGGAGCTAAGACTCGACGTAAGAAATTAACATTGAAAATTAACTCGACATTTAAAAAAAAAAAAAAAAAAAAACTCAAAAGGAAGGTGAAATTATTATTAGTTTTTGTCTATTAATATTCAGATGTTTCAAGAAACTTTCTAAAAATATGCTTTTACAGAATCCCAAATCATTAAATATTAATGACCATTAAACATTATTTATTGGATTTAGTTAAACCAGCAGGACAAAACAAGGCTTAAGAAATTAGCTTTCGGACTTTAATATTAATGGATTAAGTCAAGCTACACTAATGAATTCAAATCACAACTTCTAGGGATCTCAAGACGCTGAAACGATGAAAGCCGGTTTTTTTTTTTTTTTCATGTCCCCTTTGTTAATAATTGTAATTTGGAACGAACATATATTTTTGTATGAAAACTTGCAACATCCAGTAATAAAAAAAAGTACAGAATGGAAAAGTTTTAAAACGAATTTGAAAAGAGAAATACTTTTATCTATCCTTCTATAATCATCATTCGAAAATTGAAGTATGGAAAGTTGTTACGATAAAGAAATTATTGGATGCATCATTTGGCCGAGCGTCAAATTAGATTTTTTAAGGTCCATCTACTAGCTAAAGATGTAAACTCTATCAAAAAATATTCCTGCTTGCTATCTCAATGTAATTCCGCGGAAACTTAATTTGAAATAAACGCCAATTGACTAATCGTAACGAATAAGATTTGCATCATGTGACTAATAACCATTGTCGCATGGTCATTTGATTCGAAATTCATACGTCATCATGTGAGGTATAATTCATTTTGATCATCATTCCGTCATGATTCTTCATCATTTCATAAAAAATACGAAGTAGTGCATAAGCTTTTGCTTATGTACTACTTTATTTTATTTGAATAGCTCAAAATCGAATTTTCGCGCTTGATCAAATGATGCATAACACCATCCAATTGTTAAAGCAAATGGCAACAAGATAGATACAAAAAGACCGCCGAAATACATTGTTCTTGGTACTCATTAATAGCGGTAATTCAAATATATAATAATATGCTTAGGTGTAAATAGGTAAATAGGACTTAGATGTTCAAAATAAAGAACTAAAGAATTTTTGAAAACTGCCACAAAATTTGAACGTAATACTAATTAAGTGTACATTTTAAAGTCGAGAAGAATTATAAATATATATTTATATTGTAGTGTAAATTAAAATATTAATAAAGCCTTAATCTATATTAATAAAATCTTTTATTTCTCTGTCTGTCTGTGTGTCTGTCTATCCGGCGCAATTTTCTGTGCGAATGGAAAATAGAAATAATTTTTACAATGAAATTTCCGCGACGGGAATTGAACCTGCAACCTTCTGATCCGAAGTCGGATGTGTTATCCATTAGGCCATAGGGACTACAACTCTTTTCATATTGTTTTTTGACTTATATCTCCGCAATTGTTGTGTTGTTGTTGTGCCCCCAATGTTAGTGCAACAATGGAAAACGGTTTTTCATTTCTTATTGTCACGAGGAAGTCGACAAATTCAAAATAAGCATTATTGAACTTCAAAATGTTGCGTTAACTGCTTTCTTTGGAATCGAGTTTTGTTAGATTATATAAATTTTATTTTCTTCTTATTATTACTATTAATAATTGAATTGTACCTTATTAATATATTTTCGTAAAAACAACTAAACTTATTGATTCACGTGTTTTTGAAATTTGTTTAAGCTTCCAACTATTTTGTTTTGTTGCACTTATTCCAATTTTATTATGCTTGAAAAAGAGATGGCTTGAAAAGAGTCTTCAAAACTTCAAAATGTTGCTTTAACCCCTTTCATTGGAATCGATTATTCTTGGATTATCTCATATAAACCATCGTTTTATCATCGATAATCAATTAGTATCGAAATGGACAACGAGGGAAAGGATGAGATCTTTTCAAAGAACTGTTAATAATGTCGTAATCTCGGCCATTCTTGACTACAGGTAAAATTTGTCTGAAGTCTCCGCCAAAGAGGAAAATTTGTCTAGATTCACAAGTCATCAGAATTTGGTTATCTTCACTCGAAAGAATAGTCACAATCAATTCATCGCCAGGAGTATCGTATATAAGCTATGATCTTCATTTAACATCTATATCAACCAACGTCCATGTAAATAAATCTCTTCAAATATCTATAACGAACAATCTGTACACCGGAGATGGCCTAGTTCATAATGGAAATATTTATTTTAGCTTTTTATTTTAACGATGAAAGCATTGATCTTTCTGAAATTGAAAATATATTTTTAAATCATTTGAGATATTTTCTTGATTAATATTCAAATTTTCATTAAGATCATTACCGCAGATAGTAAATGTATGTGACATTTCAAAAAAAAAAATTGGAAAAATAAATCTTTTATTACTAAGCGCTTTTCCAATATGATTTATTTCAGTTCCGTTTGTTTAGCTTTTAAGCTATTTAATTAGTAAATTGATTCAATTAATTGATACTTTATCTGGCTTAGTACATTGATTGCACTCATATTGCAATTACATTCCTATAAAGCAGATCATGTACATTAAAACTAAATGGTATTGATGATTTCTTTTCAAACAAGGCAAAAAATAAACAGTTCCTGTCGTTATGTCAACCATAATACATGTAGGATGCCTTTATATGAAGGATTACGGGACATAAATTGTTTTGTTTTATACACTTTCGAAATTTTCTACAACACGCAAAATCAGACCGTATCGTCTTCGAATTTTTCCCATCATATCTCAAATGAGCTGCATATTCCAAATAAAGATTTTTATTTTATCAAATGATAAATTTTCAGTATTTTTCCGATATCGAAAGAAGAAATTACATTAAAATAAATTTTCGTTTTCAGAAATCTTATCAAATCCCAACTGAAATTTTATATATCCAAAATTAAATAAATTAATTTATTGAATTGAATATATGTTATGCCAGAGGAAAACTTTAACTATGAAATAACTTCAACGCGGATGTACTACTGATTTTCACACCACTCGACTCCTACCTGTGATGATGAAAATGAATTTACTGCTTGTCTTGTTATTCTTGAGAAAATGTTATTCTCCATTATGATTTTTCATCCAGTCAAGTAAAATGAATAATTTTCAATTCAATATTCAAACAGTTCATCATCATGATGTGCGATCTTCGTATATACGAAGTTACGCGGTCTACGGAACCTAGTGACCCCCGAAGGGCGAACCCCTAGGAGAAGCCGTAGATATACTAGGGAACAGATACTGGGGGTGGTTTCCCGTTGCCTTCCCCCAGGACGCCATTAAGGAATGACGTCAGACCGAAGAGAAAGTGAAGAAGAGGCTGGACAATACAGGAAAGGAAATTGAAACAGCCATGCCCCTGCCGGGATTCGAACCCAGGAACTGGCGCACTGGACGCCACGGCTGGCCGCCGCCGAGACCGCACGACCACGCCAGCACGGCATTCAAACAGTTATTCAGTATTAAATATTAAATATTCAATTTGATTACCTCGATTGATTGAAACTGTTCCATTTTCACTTTTTACCCTCCTTATCCATTAGATCTTCCAATTCTGGATCATTCCTAAAATCTTATCAGTTAGGAAGATTTGATCAAAGGATCACTAGCTTAAACGGAGGGTTCAGCCAGAGCAAATTAAATAAGCTTGATACCTCATGTTACAGAGATAAGTCCCTTCTTCCACCAACGACGCTGCTCGTGTGATGACCACGGTTGTGGATGATCGACCGGCAACACTTTCCATTACAAGAACCTTCTGGATATTGTGTTCCTTACATCCAAGCATAATTTCCGTAGGTCAGTCAGCGTACGAGATGTGCGATGTGCAATCTCAGATTTGAGATGCCAGAAACCACAGAAGGCAATTAGGGAGGCATCAGGTGACATAACAGGTGTGCACGTC